>CM065378.1:1725000-2432500 GCA_033060915.1 Euryodendron excelsum | reverse complement strand
TATTCGTGGATTGATTTGATTGGATTTGATTCGATTCAATTCGTTTTCAACTTCAAATTACCTTCCTTCAAAACCCTAACCTTGTAGTAATTGTTTTCTTCCACCAACCAATTAAATTCAAAATACAGAATCAGTAAGTATACAACCACCAAAACCTGCAAATCATCCCATCAATTGATTAAAATCGAAAAGGAACAAAGAACAAAAACTAGAAAACACTCTGAATAATAAACATGGATACTGTAAGGAAGATACTATAGATAAAAACTAGGGTATAAGAGAAGGGTTGACAAAGAAACTAACCTCCTTCGTTCAGTTTTGTTTGGGGATTGTTACTTCAATGGTCTCGTCAGCTATCCGTCGAAACCACCAATGGCAGGCATGGTGTTTGTGTTTTGGCTTCACAAGGTGCGAATAAGTCCAGATCTGAGAAAGACGCAGGCCGAAAGTGAAAGATGTACATACATACACATATACATATATGTTTTTTTGGATAGGGTAAATTACACTTACTAGACCTCTAAAGTTTACTAAAACTACACATACTACCCCAACATTCTAAAAACTATACTGAACTTGCTCGCTCGCAAAATTGGGTAACAAATTTCCCTTGACAGGAATATGTTAGTCAATAAACAAAACTTGATGAATACATCTTATGAATTTTCAAATCTCCATTTTGCCATTGATAAATATAACAAGATAATCACATAATTTAATCCTCATAAGCCAAATCACTTACTAACGTAATGAATAAGGATAGACATTAGTAAGCAGTGATGATACAGTAAATTTATAGGTCTTATCTCGATCAACACTTAGAGCTTGCCAGGAATAGGGGGCAAACCAAAAATACTAAGCACCGATAGGGTGCCAGCCTAGTATTCTCCGATGCCTAAGTTAGCACATTGAAAATTTTGGAATGATCTTCAAAATAGTGAATAATGGCGTACCTTTTCATGGAGCTAGATCTTGTACTTATAGTGAGTTGGCTCGGTGATTTCAATGTGATTGATTACCCCCAATCTCCGCGGAGGGTGGGGGGGTGGGGGGGTGGGGTGTAATTTGAATTGATTCTGATTCCTTGAATCTTGGTTGACCATTTATGGGATCTCGAGGCCTCCAGTTATCGACTAGAGTTCCTTGAAAGGCAAGCTCGGTAGAAAGGGAAGGTCGTTAGGCCTGCCACGTTCATCCCAACCAATCATGACCGGGGGAGGTAGTCTTCCTGATCAGTGTGACCAGATCTATACCTATCAAGTGCCCTCTATTTCAGAAGCCACAAGTATTGTGGCTGAATGGAATAATGAGTTATCTTAGGGTGACATGTTCACACACTTTGACGGTTCCCTTTATTATTCTCGTGCCAGTTGACTATCATGATAGTGAGGCATCCTTTCATGCAGCAATGTTGCCAGGTGGCAAGGCTTGGTTGGTTGTTGCCCCTATGCCTTGTGTTGTGCAAAACTATTGTGGCTGCGCACTCAAGAGGTGGCCACATGGATTCATCCCCCCCTTGGTTCGACTTGATTGGCTCGAACACGTTTTGGCTGTTTTCTTTCTCCTAGACACTTCGAATTATTGCGCCAACCCATGTCAACTACTCTGGTTTTGTTTGCTAGACAAGCATTACCTCAAAAGCCATTTAGTTGGAAAATTTGATAATTTATCTCTTCTCCTTGCATTTTTTCCAATTCTTGCACTCACATTTTGCTCTATTGCATGCCATATATGTTCTGGAAGGGGTACTTTCTCTGCTGTGTTCGCTACTTGACAACCTATAGTATTGCCCCCCATCTGGGCTTTTGCAAACCAAGTGTTTACTGATTTGATCGACCCTATTCGAAGTGTCTTCGAAGCCTCTAACCTATTAAGGGCCTTAGGAACCATGGTGAACCCCGAGGATCTTAATTCCTCTTCTGCTACACATAGCGATCCGCCCATTTGGTTTTTGTGGGCCCCCAGGCTAGGCCTAATGCCTCAGAAGAAATAGATGGTCCTCCTGCTAAAGTGGTAGAGGTTTTGTTAGCCGATAATTCAACGGGTCTAGCAGTTGCGCCTCTCGACGGAGGAGATACAAAGGTGGAAGCAGACCTGAAGGAAGCCGAGGTGACCGCAGGATGAAAGGTGGAGTATCTCGCTCAATGGGGGACCGCTGCCGCCCCTAAATTTTTCGCACTCGAGGAATACACACACAAGCGGAAAAAATAATGTACTCTCTCGTTAGAACTCACCCTCCCAGAAGAATGAGTGCAACTAGGTTTTGAATTAAAAATTAATTTGAATAAAGGGTTTTGGAAAAACATTTTGAGTCGCCACCTAACTTGATTAAGGTGAGTTAGGTCACCTAAAAACTAAGCACAATCCGAGGATCACACTTAGAGTTTTTGAAAACGATTTTGAAAATACTACCTCAAGAGAGGGTTTTTAAGAAAACAGGTTGTCTGAGAACCTTTAGAAAACATTGAAGCCCTTTTTGAAAATAAACTCCATTTTGGTCTTTTAAAAATAATGACCCTAGGTTCGGAGGTTGGTTACGTGTAGGGAAGACGCACTAAACCATCACCGTACCCCGCCCTTGCGGTACCTACATGTCTATTCACCCTAAATTCACCTATGAAAGTCTTCAACTAACAAATGTCCAATCTTATTCACTTTAGAAAATAATTTTTTAAAAAGACATGATGCATGATATGCAAGTACAGGAAAATAAAATTAGAAAAAGATTTGGAAATAGATTTGAAAAAAAATTTATTTGATTTAAAAGATATTTGAAAAGATAGATTTGAAATTGAAAAGAGATTTGAAAAGAGTTATGGAAATAGAAGCTTGAAAAAAGTTGTGACCGCACCCATGAGGGTTACCTACATATCCTTTTTAAGGAATCAGGTCAGTCGTAGTTCGGACAAGAGTCCGATAGAAAAAAGATTTTTGATTTGAAAAAGGATTTGATTTGAACTTAGAATAGAAGATTGAAATTTGGAATTAAGAAGATTGGACTTTGATTTGGAAAGATGGAACTTAGAGGAAGAATTTGGACTTGTTTTGGAAAGATTCAGGTTTAGGAAACCTAGACTCAGGAAAGATGAGATTTAGAAAGGATTTGAGATTAAGAAAGACTTGACTTGACTTAGAAAATATTTGAGAAAAGATTTGACTCGAATATTGGACTTGGAAGATTAGAGAAAATTGGAATTTAGAAAAAATTTGGATTAGGAAAGTGTCATTTTAGTAAAGTTCCATTTTAGGAAAGATTTCGAATTAGGAAAGTTTTGAAATAAGAAAGGTTTAGTTTTTAGAAAGTATTGAAATTGAAAAGTTTTGAATTTAGAATGTTTTGAAATAGGGAAGTTTTGAAAGTAAGAAAGTTTTGAGTTTAGAAAAGTTTGGTTAGAATTACTTTGGGAAAGTAAGATATTTTTATGGACTTTCCAAAACTCTCTTTCTAAAAAATCTCTTTTCTAACATACTTTCTAAAAACTCTCTTCAATCTCCTTTCCAAAATTGCTTTCTAAAAATTCTCTTCAAAAATATATTTTCCAAAACTCTTTTCAAACTCCTTTCCAAAAAACACTCTCTTCAAATATTCACTTTCTAGAAATACTCCCTAAAGTTTCTTTCTAAAAACTCTTTCTAACAATCTATTTCCAAAAATCCCTTTCCAAAAACTCTATTTTCAAAATTCGCTTTCTAAAAACTCCTTTCCATGATCTCTTTCAAAAATCTTCTTCCTTAAAAATTCACTTTTCAAAAACTCTTCTTCTTGGAGCCTAAGTCAAGCCCTAGAGCCAACAATTAAGAAACCCTAATTTTTCTTCCCAAAAACATGATTTCCAATTCCCTGTTTTGGCCTCAAAATTTAGGTTTCCAAATCCTATTTTCTACATTAAAACTATATATTTTCAAAACCTATTTTTCTACTTCAAAATCTAGAATTTTCAAAACTTCATCTTTTCAATCCCATGCCAAATCAAATCCTCCATTTTAGGAAACCGAATCCAATCTTCCCATTTAGGAAACTAGATCCAATCTACCGTTTTTGGAAGCAAAATCAAATCATCTCTTTTAGAAACAAAATCCAATCTTTTGTTTTAGGAAATAGGAATCTTAAATCCAAGCCTTTCCTAATCCACTCCTTCTTAAACTCATACTTTCCTAAATTTTGAGTTTTCAAAACTTAAATGTTTGAATATTTCCTTAAACTTTAAGCTTCTAAATATTTCCTAATTCCAACTTCTCTTAATTCCATGTTTTTCTAATTTCAACTCTCCAAATCTAAATCTTCAAATCTTTCCAAATTTTAAACCTTTCCAAAGCTCTAAACTTTCTTAAATTCAAATCTTTCCAAAATCTAAAACTTTCTAAATTTTAAATCTCTTCTAAAATTCAAATCTTTATAAATTTCAAATATTTCCAAATCCAAAACTTTTCAAATTCAAAACTTTCCAATTTTGAAACCTTTCCAATTTTAAACTTTCCTAATTCGAAATCTTTCCTAAAACGAAACTTTCTTATTTCGAAAACCCTTCCTAATTCAAAACTTTCCTAGAATGAAACTTTCCTAAAACGGAACTTTCCTATTTTGAAACTTTCCTAATTCGAATTCTTCCTAAATCTAATCTTTTCTAATCTTCCAAGTTTAACAGTCGAGTCAAATCTTTTCTCAAAATTTTTCCAAGTTAAGTCAAATATTTTTTAATCTCAAGTCCTTCCTAAATCCTATCTTTTTAAGTCTAGGTTTCTCAAACTTCTATCTTTCCAAATCAAAGTCCAATCCTTTCAATTTCAAATTCCAATTTTTAATTTCCAATCTTCTATTATAAGTTTAAATCAAACTCTTTTCAAAATCAAATCTTCTATGTTCCATCGGACTTTTGTCCGAACTATGACTGACCCGATTCCTCAAAAAGGATACGTAGACAACCCTCATGGGTGTGGTTACAACCTTTTTCAAACTTCTATTTTCATAATTTTTTTCAAATCTCCAATTCCATAATATATTTCCAAGTTTCTAATTCTAAAAGTTTATTTTCAAATCTATATTTCCAATTTCTAAAGCTTTCTTTCAAATTCATTCTATCTTTTCAAATCTCTATTCTAAAATCAAATCAAATTATTCTTTTCAAATCTATTTTCAAATCAAATCTCTTTATTGCATTTGCATATTATGCATCATGTTAAATTTATTTTTAAATATTCTTTTCTAAAGTGGATAGTTTTGGACATCTATTAATTGAAGACTTTATTGGATGAATATAGGGTGAATAGACATGTAGGTACCACAACGACGGGGTAGGGTGATGGTTTAGTGCGTCTTCCCTACACGTAACCAACCTCCGAACTTAGATCACTGTTTTCAAAGACCAAAATAGAGTTATTTTTTAAAAAAACGGCTTAAATATTTTCTAAAGGTTGCCAAACAACCTATTTTCTTAAAAACCCTCTCTTGAGGAAGTATTTTCAAAAAATCCTAAATGTAATCTCCAAATTGTGCTTAGTTTTTATGTGACCTAACTCACCTTAATCAAGTTAGGTGGCAACTCCAAATGTTTTTCAAAAGCCCTTTATTTAAATCAATTTTTAATTCAAACCTAGTTGTACTCATTCTTCTATGAGAATGAATTCTAAAAAGAGAGTACAATATTTTTCCTGCTTGTGTGTGTATTCCTCGAGTGCGAAAAATCTGGGCGCGACATTGAATTGACGATATTACTAAGTTTAAAATAAAATTGATCAAAATTTTCATCGTCTTCCTTTCTCAAGGTTTCAAAGCCAGTAGTCAATCATTAAAGTTTGGCAATTTTTATAGTTGTTGTGCCCCCATGAGTAATCTGTAAAATATTTTATATCTCTTTAGCGATTTCACAGTTTGATATTCATCGAAACTCTTCAGCTGTGACACCGTTATAGATGGCATTCATTGCTTTACTGTTCTACCCACAAGTATCAAAATCAATTTTTTCCTACAACAACAGCAAGCCAAACACGTTCATCGATTGACTTAAGAAGAGTTTTCATCTTTGCTTTCCAGTAGGGGTAGTTCGTTCTATCAAGCAATGCAAGTCTAACAATTGAAAAATCTAGCATTTCTCTATGTTTTGTCCAAGAGACTAAACACTACAATATTAGATCAAGATGTAATGGCTATAAGGAATATTGTACAATCCAAGATAGAAGAGAGAACAAATCATTCAACCAGCAACACACAAGCTTTTTGCCGCGAAAACCCTAACTGGGAGAAAAATCACATGTCCCCTTTATTTGATAAAGATCATGCACTATAACTTATGGTTTAGACGGTTACAAGACTCTTTACAATCAAAACCTATCAACTCCTTAATCTAATGATTGTTTGGATCTTACTCGTATCCACGATTTATCATCACCGTGCTTGACTACTGTTCAGATCCCCTAAGAACAGATTTTGCATCTTGAAATCCTTCAAGCAACCTTAGGATGTTTGGGCCTCACATTAAAGGTGATGAATTGAGAAGGCACGTGCTTAGTCTCCAATCTAGGACAATGAGTCCGAATATAACCCTTAACACCACATTGATAACAATTAGGAAAAAACCTAGTAGGCTTGGTCTCAACATTTGGCACAACACGTGCATGTGCGGTGGTGTTCTTCTTGGAAGTCATAGCCTTGGCCTTCAAATTAGGACGGTAAGGCCTAATGTGCCCTTTAATTCCACAATGGTGGCATGAAAAAACAGCCTTAGCATGCTTAGGCTCACTTAGTATGGAAGACTTACCTATAGCCTTTGTAGAATTAGGCTTACTTACCGATTAAGAAGATTTAGAATATTGCTCTGATACCAATTGAAAAACCTAGCATTTGTCTATATTTTGTCCAAGAGACTAAACACTACAATATTAGGTCAAGCTGTAATAGCTATGAGTAATATTGTACAATCTAATATAGAAGAGAGAACAAACCATTCAACCGAGAACACACAAGTTTTTTGTCGTGGAAACCCTAACTGGGGGAAAAATCACGTGTTTCCTTTATCGGACAAAGATCACGCACTATAACTTGTAATTCAAATAGTTACAAGACTCTTTACAATCAAAACCTATCAATTCCTTGATTTAATGATTTTCTAGATCTTGCTTGTATCCACGATTCACCATCACCGTGCTTGACTATCGTTTAGATCCCCTTAGAATAGATTTTGCGCCTTGAACTCCTTTAAGACTTTTGATTTCTTCAATTGGGTTACAGAAAATTGTTGCTAAGACACATTTTTGAGTTTTTGGAAGGTGGGAAAAACTTCTCTCCAAGAGTTTTTAATTGAGGTAGCTTAAATTAGGTCTATGAAAGTGTGTTGGGCCTTAAATAAGCACAAAAACCCTAGCGACATAATTCTCGAGAATCTAGATTTTGTGTAGCTCGATCCCTCTAGAACCTGTGAGCTGCAACTTGGTTCCTCGAGAACCTGTGAGGATCCTGGGAGCTCAATCCCCAGATTTTGCATACTCATTGTTTTTGCTATCGACATCCCGCAATATCCCTCAAGAATCCCACGAAGTCCTGCCTATTTAGCATGCTCACTATTTTTACTCTCAACATCCCGCGAGAATCCGCGAGGAATCTGCGAAGTCCTGTTTTGCATTCAGCACACTATTTTTTCCATCAACATCCATCGAAAGCCAAGAATAATTACTTTATGTATCATCCAAGACTCCCTTAACACGAGCTCGAATGAATAAGCTTCAAATGCTTTTCGAAGGCTTGTGATTGATATCTCAAATTTTCAAATTACATCAAACATGACTTGTCACGAAATTTAGCCAATTACATAACCTTACAACCCTCGATCATTAGCTACATTTGGAGTTCCTTACTTGTTTGTAACATTGTTTCATGCTTTAATTGTAGGATAACTAACTTAAAGGAGGTTTAAGACTTTTTAAAGAATCAAGATGAGTGGTGTGGATGCTTGGAGTATTCCTTTCAACTTGATTTGTCTCCCAATATATATTATGTTACATTTCAATGACAATTGATACGTTTTTTTTACTCAAATGTTATATTTTACAAAGATCTTTGAATTTCATGAACATTATACTTGTGAAATATATACTTTGAAAATGTGTTCAAATGCATTGTGTGACACACTCAGGGGTCCTAACTCGGTGGACTTAAAACAAACTATTACATGAATTAGGAAGACTTCCCTAGGGACCACATGGTTCCTTGTAGGTTCTACACATTTAAGAATCAATTATGGGTTTCGGCTAATTGTGGCCAAAGGGTGTGAATACATGCTAAGAAGTGGAGTTTATTTTGAAATACACATGTTCTTTGTATTGAATACGTGAATGATCCTCCACTATTTCAATAAAAAGCTATTATTTTATATAATGCTTTTGAATGGCAATGTTCTATGAATTGTCCACGGATTAACTGAAATATATTCCTTATATCTATATTATTCACTTAGCTTTGCTCATACTATTGATTATCATTTCAGGTAATGGAGAATATGACTATAGTTGGTGATGTTTTGAAGTTGCTTGAAAGTGTGTTTTGGGAAATTAATGCTTTTGTTTTTGTGAAAAAAAGAGAATTTCATCTTTCAAGCTTTTGACCCTATATGAATAGTTAAAAGACATTGTCTTGTATATATTGTTTTGTATGGCCTTGGGATAGGCTTAAAGGATTAAGAGGTAGACTTCGGTAACATGTTGGCATACCATGAATAAGCTTGGTTTGAGATAGATTTAGAGAACTCCTTTTGACGCAAATTGAGATTAACTGTATGAATACCCAATGAATCTATAAAACGCACAACACACCCATTTGCATTCCCTCATTTTCCATTGAACTTGGTGAATTTTGGAGTGTTATACCCTTCTGGGTATGGGAGAGCCCAGATGGACTCCAAATATGTAGGGCGGAGATTGAGCTTGTTGTTAGTTGAGGTCTGAGATCCCTCTTGCCTGAGTATCGCATGCACATGATCTTGGACTTGAGAGGCTGTAATAATATGCTTTGGAGGGGCACATTGGTCTATTTGGTGTGCTATTACCGGGGTAGGCTCTGTGGCACTGAGTGTCGTATTAGCTGTTTGGTCAGGAACCAAAGTTTTAGTCTCAACCGTTTCATGTTGCATAGCACCTGACCCAGTGGGATGGGGACAAGCTAAAGGGGGAGGATTACTTGAAACGGCTTGGCTGGTTTGCATGGCACGCACGGTTTCCATCAAGGTTCATTGGTCTTGCATGAGAATAAGAATGTTACCATTCAGAGCGAATCTGTTCACCTTGATCTTGAACAAAGGCGAGAGCTTGGAGGTTAGCATCCTCCAACTGAGTGCCTTTGTTAACCTCTGGGGTCTTTTGGTTGGGTTGTGCTGTATTTTTTTTTGGGGCCATGGCATCGTGAGCACCAGTCTTTCCCAACAAAGTACTGTAGGTAGAGATTGACCGAAGGGTGTAAGGTTAACTTACCTAGGACCCTTCTAGGAATCCTGGTGGTCACTGACATGGCTCGAGCCTCCCAGAGGGTGGTGAGGAGAGAACCAAAGGCAGCTAAAAGAGAGAGAGGAGAAGGATTAGCAAGCGTGAGGGAGAAGGAAGATTGAGCATTCAATGCATGAGTAATCTCTCGTTTTTATCATAAACGAGCCAACTATTTATAGTGGGATAGCTACTGATGTGGTGGGCATGTGACGCTCGTTGATTGGACATGCTCTAGCACCATCATGGCCTGAGGGTGGCCATGTTAGCACCAGAGTTGTCTGATTAGATGTGGGGACACGCCAGATGTGAGGTGTCCCTCCATCCAAAGCTCGCCACGTGTCTACCGTGTCAAATAGGGGTCAGGTATGTATTTAATGCTTAATATACCTTTATTAATGCGCTGATCTTGTACTCAAGTGCATCCAGATGTGGGGACACGCCAGAGTAATTTCTATTTTTTATCACAAGGTGGGAGCATAAGTGCCAAGGGGACCCTATTTGCCTTGGCTCATGTGCAGCCAAGTCAATTGGGTATTTTTAGACGTAGAAGCCTGCAGAGGGAGATTAGGCAAGGAGCCTATTGATCGTTTAGGCACAGGGCCTATAGGAGTGAGCTCTTCGAGGTCACTTGTACAACGCCGACCCGAGGTGCTCTAAGGAATGCGAGTGAGCAGGTGCAGAGCCTTATATGAGTGAGCCCTTGAGACTACTTGTACGAGCCTAACTTGAGGTGCTATGAGGAAGGTACTGAGCCTTGTATGAGGGGGGGCGAGTGAGTGGACATTGGGCCTTACACGAAAATCTTTGAGGCCACCTGTACTAGGTTGACCTGAGGTACCTTAGAGAGCCCATGTGGCATGCTAGTTGGGGGTGATAACCAGCCACGTGACCCACGGAGATAAGGGTACCTACATTACTATTCTATCATTAAGCTGATCATATAATTTACTTTGTTACTCTTAAAGTCAATTGTGTAAAGACAATGTACACTTATTTGTTTGACTTTTTTGTTCGATTTGAAAATACTTTAAATTTTTTCAAGCGTCGTCAAAGTGACTCGTTGCTGTTATATAATAGTATAGATGTTATTTTATTCTAATGGTGCTTTTACGTATTAAATTTGTTATTTTAAAGATCATGTACAAGATTACGAAGAAGCATGGTTTATGTTAAGTTAATTCTTGTTAGAACCACATTTGCAAATTAAATTTGTAACCTTTTGTAAAAAATAAATGAAACTTGGAAGACAAACCCAATATGACTATTCATTCATAAATATTATATAGTTATCAATCGAGTACTTATATAAGACTAACCATATAAGACTTTCTATCAAAACCATTGATTTATAATCACCTAGTCATAAGTACTTATTTAGTCCTCCAATGTAGCCCAAAAAAAAATAGCCCTTTTTCATTGTTTTTTTTTTATTTAACAAAAACAACATTTTTTGTAATTATAAACCAGAAGTTCATGACAAAAAACCAAGTTTTAATTAAAAACAAAAAGGATAAAAGAAAAATGTTTTGTTAAAGAAGTTGACTTTTAAGTTGTACCAATTACCAAATGAGAAAAGGTTATTGTCTAATCCTTTTGGTATTCGGATTCGGGCCATTTAGCAAAAGAAGTTTATATTATTCAATAAATATTAAATCAGGACCACTTTTATAATATTTACAAAATATTGGTTAGGCGTCACTATTATTGACGCATTTAATAAAAACATCAATGCTAATGACGATTTACATTTCAATTTTCTATAATAAGAAAATTAAATTATGAAAAATAATTAAAAGCGTCAATAGCACTAACGCTTTTAATTCTTGTATTAAAATTGTCATTTATAATGATGCTTTACGAAAGGCGTTAATACTATTAACGCCTTTTATTATTTAGCTGAAAATGTCAATAATATTGACGTTTTTCTTTTAAAAATGTCAATAGTATTGATGCTTTTAGCGTTCCACGCTTATATTAATTGGATTTCTCTTAGTTAGGTTGAATTTCTTTGATCGTCGTATTGCTGGCTCTCTCCCGACTTCTGCTTCGACGGGCGCTTCCAACGAACAGTTAGCTCTTCGCCGGTATCCCTTTCTCTCTGACCTTCTTCGTCCCTATTGCACTGTAATCTTTCGTCATTGTTTGCATTTTTGAAAGTGACGTTGAGGTAACATTGCTATCCCTTCGTTTCTCTCTCGCTCTATATATAGTTAAGTTACTGAGATATATATATGTGTGTGTGCGCGTGCGCGTTGAATTACTATTGATAAACTGGAATATTACGAATGTTATATATATACATATATATGTATGTATAAGTTTCTATCTATGTCATTCTGTTGTTTTTTTTAACGTTGATATGTATTCAACAGTGGATGTGTAGATTTGAGTTTGTTATGTGCTACGTGCATTATATCAGTTAGGAGTATCTTATCGTTCTCTTCTGGAGACTTAGAGATTTGAAAAACTGTATAATCGGGGTTCAGTTATGCTAAATCGGCCAAACAGTTTTCGTTGGATGTGAAACTCAACACATAGTACCGTCTAGAGAAAGTGGAGTTGCGGGTACTGACGGCGCGTCGATTAGAGTCTCGGTGAAAGAGTTAGTGTGTTTTATCCTCCAGAGACTTAAAGATTTAAAAAATTATAGAATTCGAGTTCAATGATGCCAAATCAGCCAAACGGACACCTTTGGAAGTGAAACTCGACACGCAATACCATATAGGGAAAGTAGAGCTGCGGGCGCTGACGGCGTGTCGATCGGAGTCTCGGTGAAAGAGTTAGTGCGTTTTTATCTCCTAAAGACTTAGAGATTTGAAAAACTGTAGAATCAGAGTTCAGTGATGCTGAATAAACCAAACGGGCTCCCTTAGACGTGAAACTTAACACATAGCATCGTATAGTAAAAGTGGAGTTGTTGGCGCTAACAGCGCGTCGAGCGGAGTCCCGATGAAGGAGTTAGGCTAGATCAATGTTAAACAAAAAAAAAAAAAAATTTATGATATAAAAACGTTAGAGCCTTGACGTTTTTATAAAAACATCAGTGGTAATTACTTTTTTGGTAAAGTGTTATTAGTATTAACGTATTTCGTTTAAAACCGTAAAGCGTTATTACCACTAACATTTTTAGTTATTTCATAACAAGCGTCAATGCTATTAACTTCTTTTAGTTATTTCTCTTAATTTAATTTTTATTTTAAAATATTAAAATATAAACCGTCATTAACATTGATGTTTTTATTAAAGGTGCAAACGGTAATGACATATAATCATTGTTTTGTAAATATTAAAATTTTAATCCGTTAAATATTTATGAAATAAAATGAATATAAAAGGAAATTCTGGGCAGGAAAGTTTTTCACTTTTCGCATCAATGACGAAAGAATCTAATATAAATTCACCGTATTGAGTCTATATATACGCATTTTCAGTTCCTTTCGTGAAAGCCACCTCATAATCTGGCTGTGGATGAGCGTTTTCTCTCTCTAGGAAGGAAACCAAATCTCTCTCTCAAGCCCAGAGAGCTCTACTGTCTACCTTTTAGGGTTTTTAATTTTGTTCCATTCATCAAACGAGTTGTAGCGATAACGAGAACGACAAGATGGACGGAGTCCTATCTCCGACCGACAAGCAGGGAATGGTCTCTTCCTTCCTCGAAATCGCCGTTGGCCAGACCGCCGATACTGCCATACGATTCTTACAGGTCTCTCTCTCTCTATATAACCCCTTTTGCTTCGTATGTTTGTGCAAGTCGTTGTTCTATTGCTTAGCTGAAATGTGGTTGTGGCGAGTACTTATTTTACTGCTGACTAATCTTGAATGGGAGACTCTACTCGTGATAGTATCAAAAAAAGAACTTGGATTGGGGCTTGGAATATAAAGATGTCGGTGGGTCTTTTTGCTTTATGGACTACTGTTTCTGGATGGGAGACACCAGAAACGTTGGTATATGTAAACGTTGGTATATGTAACGTTTCCACCAATCTCGCTATGGAAACGTTGGTATATGTAAGAAAGTACATTTATTGTGATATGTATTTAAAAAATGTAGTTCGAATAAATTAGAAAATGGGCTGAGGTTGGATTAAAGCTTATAACTATTTTGTGGAGTAAAACGACTTAGAGGAATTCAGGAATTTATCAATTAAGCGAGCTTTCATAAAATTACAATTGCCTTGAACACTTCCATTTTTGCAATATGCTATCTTGGATCATGGGATGACTCTGTTTTGTATTGGGCCATGTGTTTATACTCTTTTCTTGATATGAAAAAACACACTAGTGAGGGTGGTTCAATTGTACGGGAGCCCTGTAGATGGACCATAACGTTGCATGTAACAGTTTCCTTGAGTTTTTAGTGTTTAAATATGGGCTTAGTTGGTTTACTCAAATTACCAAGTTCTTTGTCAAATTGTTGCAGTTGGCTTCCAGATACTGTTGCTAGTTTCGTTCTGCCCAAATTTTTATCATTAGCTGCTTTATTCTTTATAAAACTTTCTTTCTTTCATTGAGCTTAAACAAAATCATTTAACCTTCTTGGGAAGGTTACATATATCAATCAGACTTTTGCATTTGTCTCATATAAAATACTATACATAAGAACATTTCCCCCTTATCCTTGTGATGTCCATGTTATTCTCCTATGCAATTGGCTTTGTCATTGTGTTCATGTCCACTATCTTGTTGTGTCCAATGTTCTAGCTCAAGTTACTCAGTCTGAAAAAAAGGTGTCTATTTGTGCCCATGTCCTGCCCTAATGTGCACATTACATGAGCAATGAGTTAGGTTTGGTGGTGATGAAGATGGTGCAGTAGTTAGGGCTTTTGTTTTAGTCAAAGAGAAAGAAATGTATTGGTTTCAAAACGGTAAAGGAGGGGATGCTGAAGAGTCACAGAAATGTGTTGTCTTCCCAGTCCTTTGGAAATTCATGGAGATGAGAAAGAGAAGTGAAACTCATTTAAAAGAATGCCAAGTGTGGAACAAATGAACCTATTTTTTTTTTAATGAAAAGCTCGTACTTAGCTCATATAATGGCTCGTTCAAGCTTGTTTAGTTGGCAAAACATGAAGTTTTAAGCCCCATCCCTTAGCTCATTTAGTTAATGTTTTTGCTTGAATTGGTCTGCGTCAACTTTAGTAGGCTCATGAACACGGCGCTGCTACAAATTTGTAAATTTTTGGCTTTCCAAAAGTGATGGTTGCAGTATTTCACAAAGAAAAGTATATGATACGTATGTAGACTTTATTGCCGTTTGAATTTGAGTATTTGGATCCTAGGCTTTGGCTTACATGCAGATATAGTGATGTCATGTTTTGTAGCTTCTCTCCAGTGGGTATAGCCTTTGAATTTTAAGTTCATTATGAGGAGCCTTGTCCATTGGGTGTGACTTTTTTTTAATTTTCATTTTCACCATAGTGCCAGTTATCTGGGACTTTAGAACTGGTTGGCTGTGAAGTTTAAGTTAATGAGTGACCTATGCATGCACATAAGTTGAGGTCCAATTGCTATTAAGGTTGGCAATTAGTTGCCATGTGGAGCTCGAATAAAGGCTTAATGGCTTCTCACATGCTTGAGCTAAGCTTTCAACACTTAAAAATTTGTTTGATCCAAGCTTCCCTTCTAATAAGAGATCTTTGCTGCATAATAGTACCAGGATCATATAATCTTACCATCAAAAGGTGAGTTATGGCAGTATTGAAAGCATGTTATATTAATTACTACCATGTCTATGGTTGAAAACTTAGTGTCTTTTCGGGTGAACACCTATTTTTTGATTGCTAAGTGATTATGTGTTATCAAACATGCTTAAACTGTGTTTGTTTCAACAAAAACTTGGGGGGATAAAATGAATTCCAAGAAAACCGAAGTTTTTTTGTTTTTTTTTTCATTTCAAATTTGAAAATTGTTCGAAAATAGTTTACATTGGTGGAGGTATTGGAGAACTTCTTACAATTTAGCTTGAATGTTGTTTCTTGCCTCCACAAAACTAGAAGGATTACATGGATAACTATGTAAGAGTATAAAGTGACATTCTGGAAAATTCTCTCTTTGGACTAAATTCCAAATTAAATGAGCTTAATGTCTTATTCTCTATGCTAATATATAATATGGTCTCTTACCCATCCACTAGGTGGCCTAGTGGTCAGGGCGAGGAAGAGACTGTGTGGTGAGGCACATGGTCTCGAGTTCAATTTCTCCCGGGATTAAACTTGTGATTTATGTGGGGAGTTGTGGTGGTCGGTTGCTGGGCTAGCTCCCTACAGGGGATTAGTCCCACTGAAGGTAGGGATACCCCTGTTATCAAAAAAAAAAAAAAAAAATGGTCTCTTATGTTTGACTTAATGCAAAAAGTAATGAGAAGCAATAAATTTTCAAAAAAAATTTTCAAGTTCCTCACAAACTGCTACAAAATATTGGAAAATATTACCGTTACCATGAAATATTTTCTTAGGAAATAATATTTTTAGGATTTATTTCCAATGAAGCAACAAAGCCTTAATGGAGAAGCCACTAAAAGTCCTCAGTTTTGGGCTCTTAGCAGGTGTTACCATACAAACCTTGATACTTGGATCACCTTAAATCTAGTAGAACCATTATAGTAAATCCAAAGTAATAGATGAAGTGGCAAGCAAAAGCCAAGGAGCCCAGCTACAGGCCAAAATGAAATTCACTGAATACCCCTAATATAAACATTAAAAGAGAGGGTAATTTGGTGTCTTGGTAAATACACTTTTGGCCTAAGAAGCACCGATACGGACACGGACACGGATACGGACACAGATACGGACACAGGACACGGTAATTCTAAAAAATAGGGGACACAGATACGGCAGGGACACGGTAAATTTTTTTTATTTTTTATATATTTTATTTTTTACATATATAAATATACCATGCACATACCATAAAAAAATCTAAAAATCCAATAGTCAATACTCAATAGAATAGACAACAGGTCATCAATTCATCATACATCAAGCATAAAAAAAGAGACAAGTTAAGAAGATCATTATTCAATACATCCAATACATCATAAAAGAAGGAAAAAATAAGCATTATAGCAGCAATAAATCTGGGCAGAGAAGGAGAAGAAGAAGAAGAAGAAGTAGAAGAAAGAACAAAAATTTTGGGTGAAGAAGAAGAAGAGTAGCAGCAGCAGAGGCGGCAATAGCAGCAGAAGAAGAAGAAGAAGAAGAACTGAAATTTTGGCAAACAAGGAGAAGAAGAAGAACAACAAGAAAAGAAAAAGAAGAAAAGAAATTTCGACAAAGAAGAAGAAGTAGAAGAAAAAGAGGAAGAACTGAAAAAGAGCTTACCTGGTCCAGTGGTGTGTTGCTGCTACTTTTTCTCTTTTGCACTTCGCCTCTTTTTCTAACTGAACAGCAGTTGGGGCTTGTACAAGCTCCAACAATGAAATGTTTTTGATTTGGGCTCTTTTGTATATTTTATATTGAAGTTACAAAAATTACAAAATATACTCCATTTTAAATTTTGTATAATTACACTTAGACCCTTGCCGTGTCCTAAACGTGTCCTGCCGTGTCCTAAACGTGTCCCTGACGTGTCCACATTTTAAAAAAATAATAAAAAAAATAGGATATGCCAAGTGGCGTGTCCGACACGTATTTTGGCGTGTCCGCGGAGTATCCATGTCTGCTGTGTGTCGGACACGCAAACGGCACCTTATTTGGTGTGTCCGTGCTTCCTAGCTTTTGGCCTTTTGGGCCATATTAAAGACTTACCAATATCTTAAGAAACTTCAATAGAAGTCAAGCTTAACTTTACTAGAAGCCAAGCTTTTAAGAACATGTTACTTTAATGTATTTCCATGTTCCCTGTTCTTGGGGAGTGCTTTTTCTTGGGCTTTTTCTCCTCATAATTGGTGGATTAATAAGATTGACATTCTTAAGAAGGTGACGTGTCCGTGTCGGATATGATACTTGTTGGGATTAATAAGATTGATATTAAGATATTCTCAATATAGTGTTTTTGTGGTGCAAAATTGTCAACAAAATCGAGTAGAAGTTCATTAAAACCATCCTATGATCTCACTAAATCTATTAAAAATTGTTTGCTGCTCCTTGCCTCGTATTGTGATTTTTAGTAATGTGTGGCCTTACTTGTCTCATAAATCCTAAAAGCTGATTTTGCGAAATGTTTAAGAATTGAAGAAAATGGGATAATTTGTTGCACTAAGACCTTTTAACACTGCATTAGGGTTCTGATTGCAATTTGACTTCTTATTGATGTTCTAATGCATGTTAAATTAGGAGCATGTAATTCAAACGATGAGTATAGCAATTCCTATCCATGTTGGACTCATGAGAAGAGAACATTGCTCTTTGACTTAGTTTAGTAGTGTCTTAGTAGTGTCATAATACTAGGGTATGAGTACTTAGGATTGCTGGAATCTTCTATGGAAATTTTGAGTATTAGGATTTGTATTCTGGCAGCACATAATCTTTTATTTTATAATTTATTTAGGGTTTTAGTAAGGTAATTTGAGCATCCCCATAGAAGGTTGGAAGACTTCTAGAAGTCTCTAGTTGTTTTGGGATTCTATAGTTCTTATAAATGGGATTAAGTCCTAAAACCCATTCCAAGGTTGCCAGTTGTAAGTGGAATGAAGATGGTTAATCAGTTAATCACTTCCTCATTAATTGTAGATTGGCCATCGGGATGTGGGCTTTGGTTTTGACACTATTTGGTGTCCATTGGGTTTTCTGGAGGAAGGTGATAGAGCTTATGCATTGGAGTGGAGTGAGTGTTGGCAAGAGTAGAAGGTAGGCATGGAAATCGGCTTGTCGCCACCGGGTCGATCCGGGTCTGATGCAACTTACTGGTGATACTCGTTTCATCACCCGCTATGGAAACAAAAATAATGTTTGGTGCGCCCTCCCCTACTCCTGTTTCGGCTCTTATACATGCTGTTCCCTGGCCCATCTTTCTATCCAAGCAAAGCTTCCAACAGTTGAGGAGTTTTTGGATTTTGTAGACAATTTTCAGGACTGAGAGGATGTATAGCTTTTGTTGTTTTGCTTAGGCATACTTATGGATTTATGCACATAGCATCCCCTTTGATGCCTTTTAATAATCATACTTGTCAGGGGGAAAAAAAAAAAATAAAACCAGAGTTGATTTTAATAGCTTTTGGTCCTTCTTCTTCTTCTTCTTCCTCCCCCCTACCTATATTTCTCTCCAAGTCATGGAAGTTTTCTTCTTTCCACTCTCTCTCTATCTGTCCTCTTCTTACTCTCTTCCTCACACGTTGCGTCTTGTCTCCATCTCCTAACTTCTTTCTTCTTTATCATCTTTTTCATCTCTTCTCTCTTACTTAATCTCAATTTTCTCTATTTCTCTTCCTTCTTTCTTCTCTTTTATTGTCACCTCTATCTAACTCTCATATCACTTGTCTGCACCATCTTTCTCTGTTTTCACTTTTCTCCCTTTTGGGACTTTTCTCCTTGTTTCTTATTTGCCTTCCTTTTCTTTATTCCCTACTTTTAGCAAGGATTGGTATAAATTTTATATACTGCAACTCAGGGATTTATGAGCCTACAAACTGTTTTGAGTAAGTTACTAGAAAGTGCCTAAAATAAGTTTGACCTTAATGTGACAACAAAGAGTGGTGCACCATCTACATTTGCCATAATGTGGATGCATTGACCTCGCCATCTGTGAAGATTACCCGCAACTTATGGGGGTCACCTGAACTTGGATTAATATTATAATTTTTTTGATAAGTAACTTTGATTAATATTGTAGTATTATAATTTTTTTGTTAAGTAACTTGGATTAATATTGTTGTGATGGTTTAAATATCCTGTCAAGCCTAGTTTTAGAAGTTGAGGATGAGTTTCTCTAATAAGAGGTCTTTGCTGCACAATAGTACCAGGATCATATAATCTTACCATCAAAAGGTGAGTTATGGCAGTATTGAAAGCATGTTATATTAATTACCATTGTTTTTTTTTGTTTCCAGATTCTGTAAATGCCTTTTCTTTAATTTGTTTTGGCAGCATTGAAAGTGGTTTACTTTTCATTAATTGTAAAGCTTCCTTCTTATATTAAACTTGATGGTGGGATCTGTGGGTGCAGGCCACAAATTGGAAGCTTGAGGAAGCTATTCAGCTCTTTTATGTTGGAAATGAGGGTGGCGCAGCAGCATCATCTTTATACTCTCCACCATTAGAAAATGACAGACTTCCAGCTGATCAAAGTTCAGGGTACCATTAAATATCTGATTTTTGTTCTGCGTGCTGATGGTTTTGTGTCCGTGTATATCTTTAATATGGACTTTTATTCTTGACTCAGTGGATCAAAAGAGGACCTTGGTGACGAAAATGTGAGACAAGATGATGGAAATGAAGTACGCGCCCCTTTACCGGTGAAAAGGGAGGTTCTTTATGATAATTCAATCCTTTATGGGTATGTTCCTTTCTGCTCTTGCCAGTATTCTTTTTAATTTGCTGTCTGAGATGATCTCAGGATCCAGTAATTTACTGTTCTTTTTTCTTTTTCCTTTCTCGTCTGCTGTGCATGTCAAAGTTTTACCTGGCTGTCACCTTATTAGTTGTTGCTGCATGTGTTTTTTCTTTCTTTCCCCTTTTTAGTTTCAGTATTTGGTCTCTCAAGAGATACTCCTTGTTGAGCAAAAATATTAATAAACAATATTTAACATAACGTATACTTACATTATCTTTCCCATATGATAAAATACCATATGAGCTTTTATTGTGTAGGTCGGACCCATTCAAGATTTTAGCATATCCCTTAACTGCAATCCCGTGTTTCAAGGGAATACTCTTTCATTTCAACTAATTATTATCACATGTCTTCAAGGGGGAAATTGCTTTAGGGGCTGGACCTAGAAAATTATCTAGGCTGCCTACAGAGTACATACCCATTATTAATGGGATCAAGCCACAATGTAGTTCGCAATTTTAAACAAATTTATTTATTTATTTTTGGGGATTTGAGGGGTATATGATCCATCTAATTGTCATTTATTTTATATTTTATTAATTTGAGTATACTTTTAGGTTTCACAAAAGTTATGGCTATACCCATTTGAATAGGTTGCCTATGTATCTGAATCAGGAACAAGTTCATATGGAAATCAAGTTCACAAAAGTTATTAATATTTTGAATTGGATTTGAGTGAACATTTGGGTTCCCAAAGGTAATGATTGTACCCATTTGAGTGTGTTGGGTACGTATCTGAATTGGGACTTGTTTGGATTCAAATAAAGGCAACCGTAGTTCTAAAATAATAATTTAATTTTGTTTTTCTGATCTTTTGTTTTAATTTACGAGATTAAAATTATGAGCCCAAAATAATTTTACTTAGTGAAATTTAAAGGCTTTAATTTTAGATTGGTAAAAGACCAAAAATTGGGCCTTTCAGACTATGAATTTAAAGGCTCTGAAATTTTATTATGTTGAATTGATACTACATCAGCCTTTCTAAATTCCTTGGGTACACAAGCATTGGTTACAACAGGTGTTTGGTTTAGAGTTGTGCTTATTACAAACTAAGAAGCACGTGCACGGAAATGGGACATCAACACGACATGACACAGACACAGACACATTGATACGATAATTTTGAAAAATGCAAGATATGACACGGCAGAGAAATGACAAAAATAGATAATTTTTTTATTTTTATATGGCACTATGTTACCTGAAACGCGGATCGTTCGGGTAGGTGGAACGGGAACGGGAACGTGGTACGCCACATGTTCTAAAATATGGTACGCTAAGGATAGACTTGTGAAAATTACACCATTAGAATTAGAGTACTTTTAGAACAATTTTCTTTAACAATTAGACATTTAAAACCTTTTTCTATGTTTGTTTTCAAATTAAACATCTAAAAACATATTTTTAAGAGTATTTATGACTTATATTTTGCATATTGTTAAGCCAAATCTCCATTCTCCCTAGATTTTCGTTCATTATATTTAATTTTTTTCACCTTTAAAGAAATAAATAGGAAAAAAAGTTTGGGATCGCCTTGAATCACTAAGTTCAGCGTATTGGAACGTAAGTGTACCATGCTGCGGAACGGCGTTCAAAAATGTAATTTGCTAGGGTATTAAAGTATTGTGGTAACACAGATATGTCATATATATATGTGTGAACATAATATTCAAAGGCAATAAAAAAATGCAAGATAACTCTAATTAAAATTGAAATACCATGTCCATAACTAATACCTACATATCATTCCATAACAATTTCATCCATAAAAAATGTTAAAGTAAACCTACATATCATTCCATAACAATTTCATCCATAAAAAATGTTAAAGTAAACCTACATATCATTTAACTAAATGTTGTTCCATTAATCCATAAGTTAAACCAAAACATTAAAATGTCACTACAATCCATCAATCATCATCTAACATATATTCTATCAAGAACACTCCAAAAAAAATAAACCACCACCTCCCTAAGCTTCAACTAGAGCCTATGTCTTCATCATCACCTTTATCTTCATCTCCTCCATCATCAATAAAAGACCCACTTCCATTTTGGTTCATCAAGTGAGAGATAAGCAACCTTAAGCACTCCATTATCACTCCATTATCAGCAAGTGAGTCAAAATTATCTCGCGCAGTTTCCCACATCTTAGCCTCTCCTTGGGGCATATTCAGGGGTCCTCCTGGATAAAAGATGAAGATTGAAATGGATGAATACCAAGTCTTTGACTTATTGGGGGATCATTTTGTTTCTTCTCATGGAGTGAACAAGTACTCCAATTCCTCTCACAACAAGAGGAGGAGGAAGGTCACATAAGTAACTTCAATGCTAAATTTTGAGGCGAAGCCCACCAAGTACGAGGATCCATGGTCCATCTATCTCAAATGAAATCATAAAAATCGGTAAATGGACCTTCATTAATCAAGAATTGGGCAAACTCCATCATCACCTTGTTGCGCACTTGGGCAAACTCCATCACCTTGTTGCGCTCTACAAGATCATCAAAGAACCTCTCGAAGCATTTGTTCCTCTCACATGAAACTTCCTCATCCTTGTGTGGAGGAACTCTATTGGGACCCTCATGAAGCCACTCATCACTATAGTACCTAGAATGTTGGCAAAAAAAGGTGTAAAAAGTGAGAACATAAAGTCTTAACAATAACAAAATACTAAAAATAACAGTTTAAAATGATCCAACATTGGATTCAATGAATGTGCCAAGCAATGAAGTGTTGTTCTTATTAACCGGTCCACAAGAATTTGGTGCACCACGTCTTAAAAAGGTGGAATCCTCCTCATACCTTTTCCCGTCATACCTAGGGGTGCACAAATGACCCAGAGGAACCGAGAAATAAACCAGACCCGATCGATCGGTTTGGTTTGGTTCAGTTTTAAGGAGACCTTGGTTCGGTCCTGGTTCTATTTTTAAAGAACCGATCACATTGGTCAGTTCTGGGTTGATTGATACACAAACCGAACCAACCCGATAAACTGAACCAATCAGAACCAAACTATATGTATAGGTTTCAAAAATTTATCCCACTCTTATTCCTTTGCGTATTTCTTTTGATATTGCATGAGCGTTTATAATACATGTACAACAAAGTTACAGGTTCTCCAGTCGATGTGAGATTTGAAGACAAACACTTCAAGAAAATTCTTATCCCTCTAAGCACAACCTGGGAAAATTAATTGCCTTATCAACCTCCATTGATGTTCAACTGAAAATTTTTTACTCCATTGATGTTCACCTAGGAAAAGAGGAAAAGAGAAAAAAGAAGTATTCGAAGGTTATGAAAACTCGAATGCCAACAGTTTTTTCGTTTCTACAATCTGTTAATTTTTTTTTATCTAATTTATTATCCACTTATTTCCTTACTGGGTCTTTGAACTCACTGAGAAGAAGAAAATTTAGTATTATGAAGAAAGTTAATAGGCACTCCCAAGTCCCAATTCTGGCAACAAAAATATTCATCAGATCAGATCCACAAACCTAAAATGCAGAATGGGAACCACTAGTAACCTAATACCCTTTCTAATGATGAACCCATCTCAAATGAGTAGCAGTGAAGACTGGAGAGAGATATTGAGGATGATGAGACAGCGGATCAAGAAGTTAAAGGTGACATGCCTGTGGAAACCAAGCCAAGGACTGTGTTTACACGAGGTACATGAGTATTTACTGCAGAGAGGAGGGTTTCAGCGGGGGACGCATGTCAATTGCCTTTTGAATTTTCGCAGATTGAATAAAACATCCTTGTAATTTCACAATTCAAATTGATCTCTATCCGTCACATTGAAAGCTTTCCCAATAACACCCCCAATTCCTCTACCACTGGCACTCTCAATTGACTTTCTCCTTTTGGCCTCCCCTTGGGTATAGCTCATGCCCTCCCAATGAAAACTAGAAGGGGGCAAAGGGGCCTTTTTTGGTTTAGCAATTCTTATTCTCAACTCCACCTCATCAGTTGCCTTTTGCATTTTCACAGATTTTTACTTGTCATTGTTTTTGCATACACCAATCCCCTTACCTGTAAGCTTCATCAAGTGTTTCTTCACTCTGGTATAGGAATGCTTTGAAAGTGGCATCACACAATTTACTCTAAAATCAGTAATTTTCTCCTCCTCCAACAACTTTATCCAAAATATAGAACTACTAGTACCACCCTGTGAAGCCAAATGCAAAATATATATTCTATATAACAAAACAACAAAAAGTCCATTACAAAGCACAGATTATAAAACCAGAAATTTTATACAGCAACCACTTAATAAATCAAGGCTCTATCAAGAATTTTGCATAAATAGAACCAGAAATTTTACACAGAAAGCACATAAATAAATAAAGCTCTGTCAAAATTTTTTACAACCCAGACAATATCTATAATGAACATTCAGCTCGTCATAACAAAAATTTCTATACCAGCAGAGATGGTAAACAAAGATGGCCTCAAACAGCAAAAATTTCTATACTAGCAGTTAGCAAGGCATATGCAAAATTTTTTATCAAAAACCAGAAATTTACAAAAGAAATTTCTGAAACCAGAAATTTTATAAAACTAGAACCAATGCTCTGTAAATTTTATAAAACTATAACCTAGTGTCGTGGCTTCCAAATCTTCTTAAATTCTACTTTGTTCATCTGTTTCTTGTTTTCAATTTTGCACATATCCAATCTCTCCAGCATACGAGTGCTTCCACAGTTTCCGGTTCTAGTCTGCAACGTGATTTACTCATGACCCATTTACCTAAACTAAAAGTTGTTTCAGAAGCAACTATGGAAACAAGAATTTTTTGTATATCACAGGCTATGGTTGAAAGCACGTGGAACCTATGTTCCTTGTCTTTCCACCAAGCCAAAATGTCAATTTCATCATCAAAATCATTGTAGTGAGAGGTTGATCTAAATAATGTTGTAGCTCTGTCGTGGAACTACAGGCATGCTATATGTTAAAAATCAGCATATTGCGGCCATCTAATGCACAACTAGTGAAGAAGTTGGTGTATGTATGCATGAAAATAATTTTGTTAATATATCAAAAACTTTTAAAGAATCTCTAAATAAAGTTGCACTCTTCCAATCGGTTGCATCTGGTGGGTCGAGCCAGATTCTTTGATTTTGTTGTAACAAAATACATTTATAGCTTTTTGATATTTTATGCATATTGTTAACATATTATATTTTGCATTCCATCTAGTTTCTACATCTACAGGTAATTTTCTAGGTGGAAGCCCCTTTTTGCGGAACTATGAATCGCAACATTTTTTATTTGCTGAATAGAAGTAGCAATTACTTGTAAACTACCTTGAACAATTAAATTTAAAACATGTGCAACACAACAATTATGAAATAATTCACCATTTAAAGTAATTCTAGCATTTGTTGAAGGTAGTGTCATTGTCATTACAATTAGAATTATCTAAACTCAATGAGAAAATTTTATTTTGCAAACAGCAACTAATTGATTTCTCTCCTATTGCTTCCCCCATAGTTATACCAGTATAGGGATATTCTACAGTTTTAGAAGAAGTAATTATTCTATTTAATTTTCAAAGATGATCTATAAAATGTGCACTTATGCATTGATATTCCAAACCTTGTCTTGCTTTCCACGTGTCTGATGTTAAATAAATTTTCATTTCTTCTCTTGCTTCAACAAATCTTTTCATTATATCACTTTTAGTAGTATTTCGGTTTAATTTATGAAATTGAGGAGCAGAAGCATTTTTAACCAAATATACATAATTCTCATCTTCAGTATAAGTAAATGGATATTCTTCCCTAACAACATATTCTACAAGTAAATTTCATGCATGTGTATGATTATAAGACCAATTAACTAAACTACCATCTGATGATCCTATCTATTTGTATTTGATTTTTAATGTCTAAAATTTGTTGGTGCTTTTGTCAATGTGTCTTCTTAAATGACTAGTGCCCCTAGTAGTGGCACCACTAAGCTCTTTACCACAAATATTGCATTTTGCTATCACAGTTCATCAGGATTTTCCTTGACAACTCTTGCAAAACTTAGCCAAACATTAGAACTACATGCCTTAGATGATGATGCAGCTTCTTGTGAACCACTTGATTCAAGAGTACTGTGTTGTGTGGATGCAGATGCACATATATGCATATGTTCTATAGGATCCATATTTTTGCTGAATTGTATAAATAAAAAAATAATATAATGTAAAAGAATAAGCAATTACAAATAAATACAAAATAAATGTTACCAAATGTGATGCAACAAATGGTGGTTGAGCACTTTTGGTAGTTGAGGTGGTATGCAAGTGATGCTTTACTTGAAACTTCATGCTAAGTGGGAGCAATCCGCAATGCAATGGAAAGGTTGAGAGAGAGATAAGGGTTTAGTGTGATTTGTGAAGGAGAGAGAGAGAGAGAAGAGGGGGGGGGGGGGGGGGAGGTGTTAGGATGGGGGGAATTTTAAAAATTTGACCGTTGGGGCTTTGGTTGGGCCGGGCTACCTAATGGAAGGCAGAGGCCCACCCCAGGGGGGCCGGGCTAGGGCTGAGCTTGGGCCACCCATGGGCCTGATTTACATCCCTACTTCTCATTCACTTACTGTGCACTATTGGTGAGTCTGCATGATCCTATCTTTGATGGCATAATGGGCAACTCCCTTTTTGTTGTTGTGTGCCTGTGTTAGATCTATTAGTTCATTATATTGCTTATAAATGGTATTTGTTTCCTTATATCTTTTTCACTTCAGATCAAGGATGGCACATCCATCACATGAAGCTCATTCAGTAGTTCCGTTCCGCAATTTTAATGAAGAAATAAAACGTTCAGGGATTTGGGAATCAGACCAAGGCACCACATCTACTACTGATAATTCTCGAGATAATCTTGCCTCTTTGTATCGTCCTCCTTTTGCTCTGATGCACCATGGGCCCTTTGAAAAGGTAATGGACTTTGCTTATTAGAAACCTCCTGCCTACCTTTTTTTTAATAGGTATCTTCCCGCCTACTTTCTTGTTTGTAAAATGTAATACTTTCAGCTAAATTGCCATAACCAAGTGAATTGGTCATATTCTTGGCAGTACTGGTTATTTGTGTACTAGCATAGGCTTTTGTTATGATCTTGGCAAGATAGGCTTTAGGACAAGTTCCTCGAAACTCATTTATTTATTTATTTCTGTTTTTTCCTCCAGATTATAACTTGATTAGAGATCTTGTATACTATTTCAAGGACATGAAATCAAATGGACCGTATCGGATACTTAAAATGTGTTTTCCTAGTTGGTCAGATATGTTGCCTCAGCCCCCCTATTCTTTGGAAACTGGTCTTGCAAGAAGGGTCATCAACAAGAATTGGATGGATGTGTTGTGCACTAAAGAGCACGGACACATGACACAAACATAGATAGACATGGACATGCGGAAACAATGATTTTCAAAAAAGATAGGACACAACACAATGGGGATACGACAAAAATATATAAACTATATATTTTATATGTTATATATGACAATATTTAATTCAAAGATAATGAAAAAAGTGTCATAATTAAAATTAATAACCATGTATTTCATAACTTGAACATCAAATTATGTGTAAATTATGTGTTTCATGTGTATTCAAATGATGGACATGTGTGTCTTCCAAGTGTTTAAAGTGTGTCCAGATTTTAAAAACTTATAAAATAATTGGACAAGTTTGGACATGTGTCCAACACGTGTTGGGGAGTGTTCGATGAATGTCGTGTCTAACATGGACACAAAAGCTTCTTAGAAGTGCCCATGCTTCATAGGTTGTGTAATACTTAAGAAGATATGGATGGACTAGTTTTGGGGAGACTTAAATTGGCCATGTGGGGAGGATATTGTAGGATTAAAGGATGTGGGCTTATATTGAAGAAATAGAAGAGTACTATGGGACTGATTTAGAGAGGGGAATAATGTTGGGATCCAATCTCAGTACTTGGGAAGATGTATAAATAATATCTTGCATACATGCTATAGAAAGAGAGATGAACAAGTGATAACTTTCAAAAAGGATCTAGCAATAGTCAAATAAACTTTTCCTTGTTAGGAGGGAATATGTGAGTATTTAAATGTCATGCAATGTTCTAGTATGGTGTTATGCAATGTGCAAATACAATGATATACTGTTTCTTGACAGTGACGGGCAGGAGGAAAGAGGAGTACAAAAAAGTGCCAAGAACTGATGGTGAAACTTGAATGTGGAAGAAGGCGTTACTATTTAAATTAACACATAATAGATTGGAAATTAGAATTCATTTTGAGGATGGCACTGTTATGAGGCATATAAGTTGGGTTTACTAGAATAGTTGAAGAGGTTCAGGTGAACGACATAGTGGTGGAATGAGGTTCAGGTGCAATTAGCGCAACTACAAACTTCCCAGAGATTTAGACTGAGGAAAATGCATTGAAATCTAGTGAAGGCACTTTGAGAAGTGCTTTTCTTGCTCTTTCTGTTATTCTGCTCTTCATTGCACTCCACCAGATTTTTCCACACAATGTCTTGCTCATTGCCATGCCATTTAATTGGTGTGCTGAGGCTGTTGACCGAGAAAAATCTTGGGCCTTGGCGGGATGCAAATTTGATGAGAAACTGCGTTCCTAGGTAAGCCGGTGAGGCCGCCTGGAAATAGCCTTTCTATGTTCTCTGGTGGTGGTGTTTGGTTGTTGGTTGTGGAGACGAATTTTATTTGTGCCTTTCAGGTTTCCTGTTTCTTCAGTTTTTCTTGTTTGAAGGATGTTTTGTCCTGTCTCTATGTAGAATCCTCCTCTTAGTTGACACTGAGGGGCTGATATACTAAAACATTCAATGTTAATGCATCTACCAATTTGATTTTTATGCTTTCCTTGGTTGCTGGTGTACCAAATTTGCAGGCAAAAGATGCTGCTAAAATCCAGGACAAATGGTTCCTTGTAAACGTGCAATCCACCAGGGAATTCAGCTCGCATATGGTACAGTGTATCTCTCTCTCTCTCTCTCTCTCTCTCTCTCTCTCGTTTGACCCTTCTGTTTTTGCTCTTTTGGAGTCTTGACTCATTTTTTGTATTTTATGCTGTGTGAAGCTCAACCGTGACACCTGGGCAAATGAAGCTGTTGCTCAAACTATTGGTTCTAATTTCATCTTTTGGCAGGTTTGTATCATGAGATTCATGCTAGTATTGAAAATTGGTTTTTGCATCAGTTGTTTTTTTTCTCTCTAAAAATTCATGCTTGTGATATTTCCTCTTAGAGGTTTTTCTTTCCTTTCAAAATCTAATCTGGGCTTGGTCTCTCTAAAAATTCATGCTTGTGATATTTCCTCTCAGAGGTTTTTCTTTCCTTTCAAAATCTAATCTGGGCTTGGTCACTGAGGGCTATTTTTTTTTTGCTGTTATATTTCAGCATGCTCATGGTGTTCCAATTAGGATTTAATGTTATATGTGGTCATGGCATTGTTGGTCCTGAATATGATTCTGTTATGGTGATACGTGTGATAAAAAATGATGAATTCAATATCTAGAAAAAAGTTCTAGAAGAATCTTTACATATCTTAATTGAAAATGTGGGAAAGATACTTATGAACGCAACCTATTTTGAGTGCTCTGTATGTGACTAAATTTAGATGAGAGAACCTTCTAGATATAAATACATATCAGGTAATACTTCTTGGTATGAGCCAATAATATGAACCATTGTTGAATTATTATTTGTTAAACCATATATGCTATTGTGTTTATTTTTACTCTATAGAGTACCCTTCTTATGGAAGGAGTTGAGTAAAAGTGCTTTTTTGTTTTGTTCTTTTTGTGTCTGCATGCACATGCATGCTTTTGCATGTGTGTGTTTGTCTGTTTGTTTTCTCTCTCTCTCTCTCTCTCTGAAGAGGGAAATGTGCATTTCTCAGCTTCTTAAGTGTGCCAGGGTATTTGAGTTTGTTATATAGTTCAATAGTCATTTGGTTTTGTTGCTAAATGATATTTCTTCCTGTTTCCATGCATCATATGTAGGCTTTAGAATGTTGTCATTGGTTTAAACTTTTTCTTCTAAAAATTTCGTACTTCCCTGACATTTTTTTAGAGGGAGGTACAGACTTGCGTACTGTAGGTGTAATATCTACGTATGGAGGGGGAAAAAAAAGGAAGACAACATAAATGGCCCATTAATGCAACTTAGCATAATACTACAGTGCTGGCTTATGAATTGTGGATTTCCCAACATGTTGAATTGATTAAATATAAGAATTAAAGTTTTCTGATAAATAGGAATCATTTCGTCACATAATGAATTGCAAGAAAACATAGATAAAAACTAATTTAAAACTAAATCAGAGGCCTACTAACAATTTAACGCAAGGAAAACTGAAAATAAGACTTGACCCATACTGTGCTAATTGGGAACATCCTAAGTTCGTGTGCAAGAGAGAGAACTAAAATGCTCTGTTTCATTTGCTGCTGCCTCCACCGGAAAAAAAAAAGAGGAGAACATACGAAAATCCGAACCACGTGCAGCTGCAGCTAGTATGCTGTGTCTCATTTGCCATCACTCCCACCATCTGCATCTGCTACCTTGTAGGGATGCTGGGACTTATTTGAGTGCTGTTAACTACTGGACGAGTTGTACCCTTTTGACAAATTTCCTGATATATTTTGTAGTTCCAGCATTTGACCCAGTATTATCCGTTCAAATACCAACTACTGTGTCTCCAGTTCGAAATTGATCTTTCGATTTAAAGGTTTTATGGTGGGAGTCAGAGAAAAGTGGCAGCCCAGTGATGTAGCTTGCTTGGAAGTTAACCTGAATAAACTTGGATCAAAGGCCAAAAAGCTGCAAAAATTAGATCTTGCTCAGAAATTTTCAATTTCCAACATGTAACGGCTCGAATACCATGAGCTATGGCCTCCAAAGAAACTGTACGGAAGCAAGTATTAAGGAACTAAAGCAAGAAAATATAATCTGAATTTTAGTTTCTGGAAAACTACCCTTAATCATCTATGACAACAGATTATATAAGGTTCCAGCATCCTTGGCCCCTAAGTAATAATAATATGGAAATTATTTTTGTTTGGTAAAGACAAATGTTTAGTTTCCAAAAGAGGATGTAGGGCATCGATTTGATTTGATTTGGTGGTTGTGACCTTTTCGAAAAGTAGAGTAGACCTCTTTTTCTGCCGAAAATAATCTTAGATCTCCATCTCATCAATTCTCCACGTTGGAGAAAACTCAACCTTGAGTTTTGTAATGGAGGAGCACAATGCTTTGAAATCTTTGCCCCCATGTTGGAAATGAAGTTAGGTTTCGTCTCTTTCATTTCCTCCTCTTAATGGGAAGATTGGGTGATGATATTGAGGAATTTATCCTCATATCTAAATTACTGTATTCTGCTTGTATACAATAACAAATTGGAATATAGCAATGTTTTCGGTTTGCTTTGTGACACAAAGATTTGCTTCTCTTGGTTCTATGATTTCAACATCCTCAAATCTGATTTTGGTCTCATCTTTTGTAGTTTTGTCGATAACTACATCAACTGTCTTCTCAATTTTACTTCGCTGGCTTGCATGGTGAGCCTTCATAGTCTTCGGGAAACATTCTCTTTTGAAATTTGGTCATCATCTTCTTTCCCTAGATCTTCAAGCTCATTCTTTAGACTACCAATGTTGTGTTCTAGTTTTTGGATCCTTCCACCATGGGCCTGAATCTTTCATCACATTCTGTGCTGTTTACCATCTTGAAGAAATCGATGCTCGGATGTTGTTGCTCTGATTCTAAACTGATGTGGCTTGCTTGGAAATTAACCTAAATAAAATTGGTTCAAAGGCAATAAGCTGCAAAAAATCTGATCTTGCTCAGAAATCTGCAATTTTCAGCATGTAATGGCTCGAATACCACGAGCTATGGCCTTCAAAGAAACCTTGGGGAAGCAAGAATTAAGGAACTAAATCAAGAAAATATAATCTGAATTTTATTCTCTCAATCCTTAATGACAGATTTATTTAAGATTCAACCATACTAATATTGAAATTACTTTGACTTAAAGAATAACCTACCCCCCATACTAAATAAAATCAGAATCAAATCAAATCACCTCCTTTGAAAACTAAACATATGCCTTTCCTAAACAGAAATAGTAATTGTTATTATCATTAATTATAATTGCATAAAAACTCCAGCCCTTTGAAATTCTTGTTCTATTACTTTGGAGAAGAGGCCCACCAAAAATAACCTTTGTTCTACTCTCAACATTTCCCTCTACATTGTAGAAAACTTCACCTAGAGTTTTGTAATGGAAGATTACAATAATTTTGGATGTTTGACCCCCGAATGTTGGAATTGAAATTAGTTTTATCTGTTTGATTTCCTCATCTTAGTGGGAAGCTAGGAAGTATGGACATTCCGTTTAGGGTGCTGTATCCATGTTGGATACGATTGGCGTGTCCAATATTTTTATTAATATTTTTTTTAGTGGACACTTCTCGGACACATCGGGGACATGCGTGTTCATTAGTTAGACACTTTTTGGGACATGGCGGGGTTAAAATGTTATTGTTAAAAGTTTTAAATGGAGTCTAATTTATAAATTTCAAAACTTTAAAACACCCAAATCCAAATATTCAAATCCTTAACTTGTTAGTTGTTGGATTATAATTGTGACAGTATTTAGTTGTTTTCATATTGTTTTTGGTGATTTATGAATTTTACGTTCATATGCATAATAAATAAAATATGTTTAACATATGTTTTTGCTGCGTGCCCTCCGTATCCATGTCCTTATTTTTTTGAAATGTTGTGTCCGTATCCGTGCTTCTTAGGTGGGAAACAAAAGTGATGATATTGAGGAATTCACTCTTGCATATGAATTACTCTATTTTTACATTATGAAAAAATCAAATTGGAGGACAAAGATTTGCATCTCTTGCTTCTAGGATTTTACCATCCTCAAATCTTATTTGGGCTCATCTTTTGTACTTTTTTGACAACTGCCTCAACTATGGACATTGTCTTCTCTATTTTGTTTTGTTGGCTTGCATGGTGAGCCTTTTCATAGTCTTTGGGAAACATTCTCTTTAGAAGAGTGATCACCATACCTTGTAATTATTGAAAATGATTGTTGTTTTCTTTCCATAGATCTTGCGTCTCATTCTTCAGACTACCAATGTTGTGTTCACGTTTTTCGATCCTTTCACCTTAGGCTTAGAATCTTTTCATCCTGGTTTGCGCTGTTTACCACATTGAAGAAATCAATGCTGGGATGTTGTTGCTCTGACACCAAACTGATGTAGCTTGCTTGGAAGTTAATCAGAATAAACTCGGATCAAAGGCTGACAAGCTGCAAAACTCTGATCTTTCTTAGAGATCTGCAATTTTCAGCGTGTTACGACTCGAATACCACGAGTTATGGCCTTCAAAGAAACCCTAGGGAAGCTAGAATTAAGGAACTAAAGCAAGAAAATATAATATGAGTTTTATTCTCTCTGAAACCTCTCAATCATCTATTATAGATTTATATAAGATTGAAGCATACTTGGCCTCTAAGTGATAGTAATATGGGAATTACGTCGACTTGAAGAAAACTCAACCCCCCATACTAAATAAAATCAGAATTCCTTATATCCTCTTTTGGAAACTAAACATCAACAAAAATGACAATTATTAAAAAAACCAGCTCTTTGAAATTCCTTTTCTTCCCTTTTCGAAGTCGACCTCTTTTTCTATCAAAAATTACTTTGGATCTTCATCTCACCAATGACTTTCCTGCCACTGGGGGATTTGGGGAGAGTTAGATTTAAGCAGCCATATCTCTGCCTCAGTGACATAAAATTGGGCTCTTGTTTTAATATTTCCAATGGACAAAAAATAAAATAAAAAAAGAAAATATCTTACCTTTCTTTTAGTTTTGATAACCATTTCGTATATGTACTCTGTATAAGTGATGTTGGTTGTCTGGTTGTTGTGCATATAGGTATCTGATGACACTGAAGAGGGCAGGAAGGTCTGTACCTATTACAAATTGGACTCTATTCCTGTAATTCTTGTCATTGATCCCATCACAGGGCAGAAAATGCGCTTATGGCGTGGAATGATTCAACCAGAGTGTTTGCTGGAGGTACATGTTAGGAAAATCTATGCTGCCAATAATTTGCTAATATTTTATTCCTGATGTACAGGAGATGTTCTAATGAGCTTCATAAATTGGAAATTTGAACTCAAAATTTATCTCCAGAAACTGAATTCTGACTTTGGAAATTATCTTTGCCACTTTAGGATCTATTACCATTCATGGATCGAAGCCCAAACGGTCATCATGTAAGCCTATCTCATAAACGTCCAAGAGAGAGTTCTCAGACTTCACCACACAAAATACAAGGTATGTCCAACTTTAATGTATGTTTCTGCTGTTGAATGTCATAGAATTATGATGGATGAGTCTTTATATGCATGTCTATGCTAAATGGTTTATTATCTATTGCACGAAATGATGAAAGCTTACTGTCCATCAATGTTGATGGTCTTTATGGAGTCTCTTAAGTTCTTGCCCTTTGTGGGTAAGTCATTGACGTAGGACAAATGGATGGAAATACTCTCCTACGAGCTAAGATACCAAACCTGATGTAGGACAGTGTTGAAGGGCCTCCTTCAGGCTGATTATACTGAATTTATTGTTGTTGGGAGCCTACAAAAATTATGCGTTTTTAGGGCATTAAAGCTGTAACAAAGGGGTAGTGTTTTAAAGTTCTATTTTGGCTGCATCAGTGCCTGTGAATAGTAGTAGTGGCTGTTATTGGGCTTGTGAACGACGAGTTATAAGGGTAGAACATGGGTCAAACCTGAACTGTTGGTGAATTTTAGGGCTTTTGTTGGAAGTTGAAGAGAAGAAGAAAGAGGCCCACGTTACATGTTTTTCACAAGTAATTCAGTAAAAATTTTAAACATGTCCTCTACTGAATTGAAAGCAGTACATAGCTATATCTTGGCATTTTAGGACTCCTAACTCTAGTAAGACTTAGACAGTTGATTTGGAAATTAAGAGACTCTGATTAATACAACCGACATTGACCACAGTAATTTAAATAGACCCAAACTCGGCCCCATGGACCCATGCGAAGAAGCACGGACACTTCCAAGAATGTGCTTTGTCCGTGTCGAACACCATGTCGGACACAACACTTGTCCGACACTCCACTGACGTGTCCTATTTTTTTATAATTTTTTTGGAGACGGACACGCTTTGAACACTTTGGGGACATGTTCCATCTCTTTGACACCCGTATTAAAAGTTCGTAAAAAACTTCTTGGAATCCAATTGTAAGCTAAAAACAATGTGATTTTATACCTCTATTGATGTTTGAACTATATTATAGGTGGTTTTTAATTTTAATTAGTGTTATTTTGCATTTCTTTTGGTAAATTTTTTTTACCTATGACATAAAATATATATAAAATACATAATTTTGCCGTGTCCTCACTATGTTATGTCCTGCATATTTTGAAAATTATTGTGTCAGCATGTCCATGTCGTGTCGTATCCATGTCGCTTGTCCGAGTCCGAGTCCATGCTTCTTGGGACCCATGTCTAGAATGTTTTAAGAATTATTAAAATACCCCGAACCTATGAAACCTAGGAAAAGATATATAAAACTGACCAGAAACTAAGGCTTCATAACTTGAGTGTGCATTGTCTCTTCTGGCATAGTCCCATATAGCTGTTCTTGTTGAATTGTTTACTTTTCTTTGTTATTCCTGTTGTATTTGAATTATTATTAGAGCGAGGGGAATTCGCAGAGAACCACTGGTATGTGGCTGGTATACTCTTTGTGAGAAAACTAAAATCTTGCAGGAAAAGGCAAAATATTAGCTGTTGGAGAAATATCATTAGGCAAATTTGTGTCCTCATGTCCTTTTCTTGATACCAAAAAATTAAATTTGAATGAAAAAATCTTCTCTCCCTAGAAAATTGAAATGGTCTGCGAATTGCCCCTTCTGAGATTCAGTCATTACTTATGATTTTAGATCTGGTTCAGTGTCAGAGAAATTGTGCCTTAGAATTGATTTTGGTTATGTGGATTGAAAGGAGCAACAAAATTTACAAAGAAAAATTATCTTTGGACAAAATTTTTGTTGTTTTTGGCTTTATTTCTCATTTTGAGTATCCATCACCTAGGAATTTGAAACTTCTGAGCATCATCATGTAATTGTATTGTGGTGACCTTTATTCTGCCCTGCCAAGAAAAAAAAAAAAGGGAGGAAACTTAGGTACTTGAAAGCCTCCTCTGAGTGTGAACCAAATTCAACTTTGTTTTTTAACACAAGTAAATTAAATTATGTAAAAAGCGCAAAAAGGTGGAAACATTTTGCACATTATGTGCACAATAATTGCACCTCTTCACCACAATTATGCTCCCTTATAAAATCTTTCAAACACAAATAGTAGTCACAGAAATCCTCTTTAAGCCAAAAAAGAAAGATATGAAGCAATGAAAGCTTAAGCCTACATATTTTCGTCTCTACATCCTCAAAAGTACACCTGTTTCCTTCCCTTCAAATACACTGCATTAAGCACAAAGGCGCCACCAGATGGAACAGGTGCTTTTAGGAACTGTAAAGAACTATTCTCACATTCTTAAACCAGTTGGAACAGGTTATGCAATCAACAGGGAAATTTCAACTCTCTTTGGAGAGGCTCCTATTGGATTTCTTTTTCTTATTGTCCCTTTTTTTTGGTATATAGGATGGGTGGTTTATTATTGGAATGAAAGATATACAACAAAACTGAAGACAATCCTGCAGCGACAAGAAGGTTGCCTTCGACAACCCAAGAGGATGGGCGATGTAAGATAACTTTAGGAGACTAGGGCCCAAGGTTGCCTGCAGTAGGAATTGTGGTGGGTTTGGTCATGGAAAGTTTCAAGGATTGGGGTTCCAAGAGGGGAAGAAAGAGTTTAGGGTTTGGAGAGGAGTAAGGTTAGAACTAATTGTGATTTCTGAACAGGCATATTACAGAATTTCTAGAATTATTTGCAGGATTTCTAGAATTATTTGCAGGATTTCTAGAATTAGTTGCTGAAATTCTCTAGGCAACCACTATTTTAGATTTTAGGGGTTAATGCAACTGCCCAAAGGTAGGGGAATGGGTTAGGGTTGATTGGCAATCAATAGGTTAGGGTTTTGGGGTTGAAAAAGTACTTCTGTAGGGTTGTGAATAGTAACATAGCAGAAGAGAAGAAGAAGTCTAGGAATCCCATCCAGACTTACCGAATTACTCCAAAGGTAAGGTTGCACAAAGAAAGAGACAAATTCTCAAATTCTCAACTCTGGTAATAAAAGAGTTGCATAGTATAGGCTGCTGGCTCACCTAATTCTATTAGGACTATGACTCGAAAAAATAAGAAACTAACTCGACTAATTAGAATATTATAGACGTAATAACAACCATATGAGAGACCCAAAACATAATTTGACCCACAAAATGACTCATGAATGACCCCTATAGCCATGCCTGACAATTTATTAAATTATAAAATGCCCTCGATACCGTAAACCCAATAAAAATTATGGAATCTGTCAAGAACATCCATAGTGTGCTCCATATAAAAGTTTTGCCCCTTTCTCTTTTCATGCTCTGCAACATTCTCCTCCATATCTGAAAAAACTCGTCCTCAAGTTTTGAAGTGTGAGAAGCTTGAAATCTTGGACTTGCATCTTTTCAAATTGATCCATTGGAAGCTACACAGAGAAAACCAAAGAGTCTTAACTTTTTCATCCTAGGAAGCATGGACCCTCCACGTTGGAGGAGCAGTACTTGTATTGGATACGCATCAGACACACATTGGACGCATGTCGGACGCTCTATCTTACGTGTCCGATTTATTATTATTATTTTTTAAATCGGACACTCCACATACACGTTTTGGATACGCATATCCTATTTTGGACACTTTAGAGACACGGTGAGGGCTCTACTATATATAATAAAACTAAAAAAATACGGTTCATTTTGTAACTAAGAAAACTTTACAATCTGAAAATGGGTCAGATCTTTGTCAAACCAAATCAATCAATCATGAGAGAGACAGAGAAACCCCTAGTTTGTTGGATCGAAAAAGAACATGTATGCTACTAATACTGGTGGTTAATTTGTTTAGTGTGTTTTTTATAGATTTCATGTTAGACGATGAAGGATGGTTGATAAAGGGTAATGACGTTTTAATGTTTTGGGTAGTTTATGACTTTATAGTCTTATGTATTGTTTGGAACAACTTTTTTGTTGTTGATGTGTTTGTTTACTTTATCATTTTTTATGGAATGTAATTGACTGATTGTGAATGATTTCTTGCTGTTTAAGTAGTGAATATGTTATTTTTTAATTTTAATTTGTGTTATCTTTGTATATTTTTCACTTTTTTTTTTTAAAAAATATTTGTATATATGACATATAGAAAATATAAAAATATATTCTTTTGCCATGTCTCTGTCGTATCGTGTGCTGCATTTTTGAAAATTACCGTGTTGGCCTGTCCGACACTCGTGTCCGTATCCGTGCTTCTTAGGAACTTTCATCCTTCCATTAAATTTAGTTGGAATGACAAACTGAATGGTTGGAACCCTGTACAAGTCACATACATCCTTATTGTAATCAGGAACTGAAAATCCAGCTGTGTTCTCTTCCTTTTCTTGAACTTCCCTTCTTGATCGTTGCATTGGTTCTTGCTTTTTTCATCAGTCCAGCAACATCAAATTACATTTCCTTCTCAACATGTTACCCATGCTGCTGAATATCAGTCAATACGTATAAATTTTTTAGGCCTTTGATACATATACTGGGTAAAATATCGTTGATAAATAAAATCACAGCCAAATCCATCAATGCAAGTCAATACAGTACCTATACAGAACTGTATCAGCCCGTATTGGCCAATACAGCCGTTACAGGCATCGATAAGACCAGGGCACAGGGAAATTTATTTATTTTTGATAAATTTTTATATTTCTATTTTTTTATTTACTATTTTCCCCTTTAATTCTATAGTTATATAATGCCACTGTAATACTAGAAATTTTTGTAATTCGATCAAAATAATAAAATCTAATTTGATAAGTGATTAAGTATTTATTTTTCTTTGGATTTAGTAGAGCTGTGTTGTTCTCCTTTGTCCTTTTCTTTTCCCCAAAGTTACTATCCTTGGGTTACAGTTCATAACCCTAGGCAACCCCAAAGCCTTAACCTATTGATTCCAACTCAACCCTAACCCATTCCCCTACCTTAGGGCTTTGAATTAACACTGCTGTCTAGAGAATTCCTGCAATCTGCCTCTTCCAAAATTAAGCGAAATTCAAGCCCGGTTTCTCTCCAAACTGTAGAGTCTTTCTTGTCCCTCTTAGAACCCCAACTCTATAGGCTTTACATTACCAAACTCACCATACTTCCTATTCTTGGCAGTTTAGGTCCTAGTTTCCTAAAGCTGTCCTACATCAAAAGGCAACCTAGCGTACAAAAGCAACATTACATTATCAAAATCTTAAGTGGCGAGGCAACTGAATGTACAAATGTTACAAACAGAAAACTCACATCCCAAGAAGATTGGCAACAACCGTGAACACCTTTAACAGCCTGAAAGGATTGCAAACGAACTAATCTCGAATGCACGACAAAGCCAAAACTGGTATTTACTTACCTTGGCCAAAGTAATGCCTAAAAACTCCCCAGTTTTGTGAGTAGTAGAAGGAGAAGCAATGCTTGAAGCAATTTGAAGCTCATGCATTGCTTGAATTCATTTTCTTTGGCTACTGCCAATCAAGGGGTAGAAACATGTAGCCCTTGCCCACTCTCTGATTGGCTAAGAACCACGATACTTCTAAGAAGGTGTTGTGTGCTGGACATTGTGTTGCACACTTGTTCAAATGTGTCTTTTTTATTTTTTTTGGTACTGGACATGTTTCGGACATTGGAAGGATTGTATTCGTATGATAAGATATAGAAATATTTCGGAATGCACATGTCACCCCAACCATTTCAGTTTTCTTTTTTCCAACTTGAAAGGTATATGTATTTGCCTTCCCATTGGCCATCACATCATTGTCGTAGAGCTACGGTTGACCTAGAAGAATGTGACACTTTTAATGGCAAAACATCACAGAATATAGTGTTCTTGTATACCTTGCCAAGCGAGTAGGTGACTAGACATTGCTTGTCAATTTTAGGAGAGGTGCTGTTCACACCAGCAACCTTGTAAAGCTCTGGATGTGGTTCAACTTTCAGCCCAAGTTTCTTTGCTGCTTCTTCCAATACTATATTTGTACAGCTACCTCCATCTATTATTAATGTGCACTGTGAAGCTGACCATTGCATTGAACCCTTGTGTGGAAAATGTTCTCTCATAATCAAGCATCACCATCATCATTCTTGGTTGTATGCTACAATTTTTGCAGGACTATTGAGTATCGAATGTCGTCTTGTGCTTCGTATTCATCAATTGATGATAAGGCTTTAAGCTCATTTTCTCCTTCTTTTAAGGTCTCATTTTCTTCTGACTCTACCTTGTCCTCCACCTTTTCAGCAAGAGGTACTTGTTTATTTGGAAATTGACTAGAAAAATAACCATATCCTTGGCATCTAAAGCACTAAATGTTTGAACGATCTTTTGCAGTAGACCCCATGCTGCGTTGTGATTGCAAACATGGCATAGTTTGATTTGACTGAGAGGACACTAAAATGCTTAATTCAGGCCTTTTAAAAGACAGAATATCCAGTAATAGGCCTCTTTTCATTTGTGAATCTCCTTTTCAGCTACTCTTCAATTTGCATAGGAATCTAAACAAAATCTTCAATTGATTGAATACGCACCGAAGCCATCTCATCTGGAATGGAATACTTCAATCCAGCTCGATGATGTGCTGCAAGTATATGAGGAGCGTCACAAAGACCTGTTTGAATCAATAAATTACAGAAACGGTCATTGTAATCATTTACAGATCATTGTCTCCTTGTTAAAGTTGATGGAATTGGATTGCAAGGCATTGTATGAAAACTGCTGGAACATATTTCCTATGCATAGAGTTTTTTGTGGGAACATATGGATATCTAATTTTTAAGAAAGAGACAAAACAGGTTTAAGTAGGCAGATTTCTTTGAGTTGTATGATTATCTTCTTTGGATGAGGTAATGATGTATTTTATGATTTTGGACATTAGATTTATTTTGTTGGTTTTCTTTCTTCAAGCAGAACTTGCGCAGTGTGTCGTTAATAGGCATTCCAAAACCTTGATTTTATGCATTGTTTTGTCTTGAAAGACGATGTGGCTGAAATCCCAGAGGAGCAGATGCCCACTCAATGGATGGACAGAGATTGGACACTCGAGCAAATCCAAATCGAGACTGATTTTCCTGTTGGTTTGGAATTGCAAATGAAGAACTTGTTCCATACTCTTGGGTTTTCATATAAAGAGACAGTTGCTTCAGCCCATCAAGGGTTTTTGAAGCTTGGATTCTAGGGCATCAAGACAAGAATCAGTTCAAGATTTATCTTCTTTCACTTGATTGCAGAAATTTTCAGAATTTTCTTGAGAAACCATATTTTCGACTAAAAAACTAGTGTCTTTGCCTGGAAAAATGTTTTCATAGGTTGAACCACTACGAAACTTGGGTATGTAATGATAATTAGAAGCCAGGCTTGCTCTGATACCAAAATTGATGTACGCCAACCTTTGAAACCTGGAAATTAGTGGTTGTTTCACAAAGAAAGTGGTGGGAAAGAAATATGAAAGAGAAGAAGCACTTGGCAAGAGAAAATACTTTAAGAAATTAAAGAGATGGGGAGATGAGAGATGGGAAAGAGAGTTCTGCCTAGGTTCCTCCCAGGATTTACACCACTGGTTACTCCAGCTGAGAGAGAGGAAAAATCTTCTCATTTAATAACTCAATTCATTCAAAAATTTCTTAAAATCAAATATTACAGCCCTAGGAGCTAAAGAAGGTTACTTCATCATAAGTACCTTGGATTAGAAAAACCCAAAAATAACAAGGCAACGATAAGTGGCGAACATGCAGCCACTTAATAAAAGCTAATGACACATAGTCCATGCAACCATTCCACGGCAAGGATATGACACATGGCTTTACATGCCTCCCTATGTTGACACGTTTCTTATATGCAACCAATACTTGAAGAACCACCTCGAACAAACTAAATCTAATGACCAAAATCATAAAATACATCATATCCTATCCAAGACAGATAATCATACAACTTAAAGAAATCAACCCTCTTAAATATGTTTTTCGTATCTTTCTTGAAAATTAGATAACCATATGTTTCCATAAAAAATTGTTTGGGAACTTTGCCACGTGACCACATCACATGTCCATTACTTGGACACTCATGTTCATCACTTAAATACACACATGAAATACATTGCAAGTTTGAAGTTAATAAGTTGGGATCCAATAATGAGATAAAAGCATTGTGACTTTATACTTTATCTGATGTTTAAGCTAGGATGCATAAGCTTTAATTTTAGTAATAGTTATCTTACAGTTTTTCACTAGCCTATTTTACTAAATATGACATATAAAAAATAAATACATTTTTTGCTGTCTCCCTGCTATGTCATGTCTTGCATTTATTAAAAATTGCCGTATCGGTGTGTTTGTGTTGTGCTGTGTCTCGTGTCTATGTCTATGCTTCTTAGCCCGGCTGGCTTAAGTAATTTTGCTTTTATCATCTTCCTTGTTTATAGTGCTAAAGTTCTCTTCCTTCTTACTCTCACTTAAATCTTGCAAGATCACTTTAAGAAGTAATTTTCTTGCTCTTCTTTTTATTCTGCTCCACTCCACTAGATTTTGCCGTGTTATCTTGTCTTGCTCAACGTCATTTTCTTCTAATTTGTCTTCTAAGGTGGTTTTATAAGCAAAATCTTGCTCCTTGACTGTGCAAATTTGCTGAGGGAAATTGGCTTCCTAGGTGAGGCATTGAGGAGGCTGATATATTATCTCTGTTCTTGACTTCCTATGTAAGCAGGAGGTGGTGCCAATTAATTTTAATTTAAAAAGGGGAAGTCAAGGACATAATGGTTGTTTAGATGACTTGAGTGGATAATTAACAAAGTGAATTCTCTTTTAAGTTCTATAATTGCAATCAATGTGTCTGATGTTATAGCATATGTGCAATGCTCAGAATCCATATTATTATCTTTACGTTCTCAACTCACAAACCAGGCTTCATTATGAAGCACTTCAGTTGGAATTGGAATTAAGGCAACCATTGTAATGTTTCTAACATAAAGTATATATGTAATAAGTTTTGGAGTTTAAGGCTGAATACCTCAATTATGAGCAAGGATAGAAATTTCGTTTTGGTGTATAATTTCAGTGGGCTTGAAAATGGAAACATTAGGGAGATATGATGGAAACGGAGAAAAAAAATGGAAACATATGGACATGAATTAAAGTCCATCCATATGTATTTCTAAAAGTAATAAATTAGTAATTGGACATATTTGAAGGCGATACAGTCATTTGAATTAAAGAAAACGATGTTAACATCGAATTGTAAATGCTAATACTTATAAAAAAATTAGTTACAAAATCAATTTTAGTAATTTCCTTAATCATTAGGTAATTGAGTTTGAGAGTTTTCTTTAATTTTTATAAAATGATTTTTTTTTGACAAGTTTTATTTTTATAAAGTGATAGTAACTTAATATTGATATTGCATGATTATAAGATAATTTGAGAGTTTATGCGTTTCTTAATGCATTAGTTTTCAAATAAGGATTTCCAATTGAGGGCAAAACCAGTTATAGTGAATCGTGACAATGAATCAAATCTCCCATCAAATAATAAACATAATATTAACTATGATAGTTGTACTAATAGTAATAAATAAATAAAGGAGCCTCAATCAATTATCAAAATTGTCTAATACGTATTGAAACAACACATCATTTCAATGTGTTTGGGTTGAAACATTGGAATTTCAGTGTTCTAGTATTGTTTCGTGTCAATCCCTGAGAAACCGAAACATTTTGGTTGTTTTGATGAAAACAAAAGGAAATTTTTTTACTTGATTATGAGTTGAACTTTGATATTTGGTACCAGTTTGTATCATGATATTGATGTCGTGACACTTCTTAAGTTTAGACTGGATGTTCTGTATCATATTTTTCCTGGATTTTCTTGTCTGTTTAGCTCTTTATACATCTTCTCCCCAGCAGTCTTTTTGACTAAGAATGTGAAATGAAAACCTACTTCAGATGCTCCAGTGGCTGCAGAAACAACAAAAGAAGAAGATGAGGAGCTGTTACGAGCATTGGCAGCTTCAATGGAAAGCATGAAAGATGCTATTGGAGTCACCTCAAAAGACAAAGATGAAACTAATACTGACATGGAAGAAGAGACGTGCTCACCAAAGAAGCCTAGATATCCACCTCTTCCTGTAGAAGCCAAGGGTGATAGGAACCTACTCTGCAGGGTTGGTGTTCGTTTTCCTGATGGTCGGAGGCTTCAAAGGAACTTCTTCTATACTGATCCTATACAGGTAAAGTTTTCTGAATAGCTTTTATGATTTGCTTACATGGTTGGGAGGGCTCACTTACCTTTGTGCAACACAATGTGTTAGATTTATATGTGTCATATGAGTGAAAACGTGAAAGAAAATTATCATTGGTTGAATATAAGCTGTAGTAACTATTTTTGCATGCTTTAATGACAGAATATGAAGATTGATGTTTGGAAAATAACTACAAAAGAAAAAAAGAAGAAAAGGAGCGGTCTATGGAGGCATAGTTATCAGAATCAGACGGGACCAGCCTGTTCAACATGTTGACCGGGAACCAGACCCTGAACTAGTCCGGTTCAATTAAAATACTAGAAATGCATAAGAATCGGGTTGAACTGGAAGAACCGGCTAGTATTTTAGAAAATCGGTGAACCGGTCAGTATTTAGAGAACCGGATAGTTTTTTAAAAAAGTTAAAATAGCATAAATTAATCATGATTTAAAATAATACGTTTTTTTAGAAACATGTTTTTTGTGGTTTTTTAATAAAAAATATAATAAAAAAGTAAAAACTTTAAACTAAAACCAAAAAAATGAAAAAAAAAAAAAAGGAAGTAAGAGGAGGATACAAAAAAAAGGACAAAGCAAATAATGCATAACCTTACTTTCCTACTTTGTATTGTTTTCTCATTTGAAACTTATGTTTCTATATGCTTTTTAAATTATAATTGGATATATGATATAATTATTATAAAAATAATAATTAGAATTTATAAACTATAAACTAAACCGAAAATAAGAAAAATAAAGATGAGAAAGAGGATGGTATAGGATAAAAAAAGAAAAAAAAAAGAGAATAGGCAAAAAATAATGGGCATTATTTTCTTAATAATACATATTATTGTCAAGTTTTACACCATTTCTTTTAAAACTAAAAATACTAGTGGACACTAGATTAAAAAATATTAAATTAGAGAGAAAAATAAGTTCACTTGAATGTTTCTATACTTATTGATTTGTATAATTTTTATTATAAAGTATTTATTTTTATACTTATTTTTAGTTGTGGTATGAAAGGGAGTATCATTTGATCCATTGATAATTTTTTTAACTATTATTTTATTCAAATATATTTTTATTATTTGTTTATTGTATAACCGGTTGAACCGGTGAACCATTGAACTGGTACCTTGATTGGTTCAATCTCCAGTTCGATTCTGATAACTATGTATGGAGGTTTATGTTGTTTTCGCAAGCCTTAGGAAAAATCTAGGGAAGATTTCTTCGAGTTATCTATCCACTTATTACATTCAATCCGTTCTTTGGCTTATTAACGATCTAAGAAGTATGGACATGGACACCACCTGACACGACACGACATGCCGACACGGTTATTTAAAAAATGAAGGACACGACACTGCAGAGACACTACAAAAATATAATATTTTAGTCAACGATAATTAAAAAATTTGAGAACACTATAAAAATTAAAAATCATGTATTCCATAGCTTAAACACCAAATAAGGTATAAAATCACAGTTCTTTTATTTTACAATTGGATCTCAAGTTATTATCTTCAAATTTGCAATGTGTTCATTTTTGTATTGATTAGACACGTGTATCTCCTAAGTGTTCGAAACGTTTTTGGTTTTAAAATATTAAAAAAATAATTGGAAACATTTGGATGTGTGTTTGACTCGTGTCGGGGAGTGTCTGACTAGTTTTGTGTCCAACACAGACATAAAACTTTTTAAAAGTGTCCGTACTTCATACTTGATGATAAATTAAGACCCTTTTTTAGAAGGGGTAACTGTTTGTATTTGATTGGTATTGACTTCAAATGTAAACTGAAATGGGTGCCCAAATCAACAATATGTGTACTGCTGGACAGAACCCTGAAGCCCCATGACATTGAGTTCCGTAAAAGGAAGAGCCCTTGGAACAGAACCGATCCAGCTCTGTAATTTTTGACCGAGGTTGGTTTAATTGGGTGACTAGGGTCAATATCTCTGCAATCATTAACCCTTTGATCCAGATGCGTTTTGGTTTGTTGATCCGGAATCAAACCTATAAATCCAGCCTAAATTCAACAGTAGTTGTGGTTTCTTTTCTTTTCTTTTTTTTTTTTTTTGAGTAAATTACATTCACCTCCCTTGACTAATACAGCTCCCTCCCTGTCGTTATGAAAATTGCATTGACCTCCCTGATTTCAAAAATTATGTAACCAATTACCCTCTCTGTTAGTCTACCGTGAATTGATTTTGAGAGAGAGAGAGAGAGAGAGAGAGAGGTTCCGTAATCTGTATCATCTCCCCCATTTATTCTGTTTCTCAAAATCAAGAGATCTCCAACCACCAAGCCCTGCCCCACTCATTCCCCACCTCCACCCACCCCAACTTCCACCACCCCAACACCATCACTTGACCTCCCATCACCCTTAATGTCCTCGAGCCACCAACCCTATCATGACAACAACGGCAGCACCAACATCAGCCATCACCCAGGATTCCCTACTGATGCTCCAATCAAAAGCATTTTCAATGGCATCCCTCTTCTTTCTCATGATTGGGTGGGTAGGGGGTGGGTTTCGGTGGTTTGGACTTTGGAGTTGCAGATATATATATATATGTATATATACACACAGAGGCAGAGACAGAGAGAGCTGACCCAAGATGCCGAAGCGAGTCCTGGACATTCAGTCGGTAACAAGTTGCAGATGTCACTTAGTTTGCCGACGGCGACGTGAACTACGGCTGAGGATTGCTAGTTCTGCAAATGCTATTGTTTAGCCGTATGAATCACGATTCTTGAATGCTTGAACATTGGTTTTGTTTGTTTGGTTTAGATTTTTCTAATTAGATGGCCTTTTTTGTTTAGTGTGATAATTGGTATTGGTTGTGAGACCTTTGGCTGAACTAAGAGGTCATCTTTTTGTTTACAGCTTATGATCTGACGCTTAATTTGTATATATACACACATAAGGGCATTGGTGGGATGACCTTTGTTTGTGGAATGGGTTTTGGTATGCAAGTGGCGGGCTATGAAGGTGGGAAATGGGTTTGGGACAAACATGTTATAGTGGAGAGAGATTGGTGGGCTGACCTTTGTTGGTAGACTTAGAAGGGTTGGTTGAAGAGTGAAATGAGGAGGCAGAGGTGGAGGGGGTGGTGGTGTTCGAGGTGATGGTGGCAGTATGTTGGTTTGGCTCAGTGAGTTAACTCGTTTGAAATTTCTGTTTATACTTTGACTAACCAAGGGTGAAAATGTCATTTCAATACCTTCTGTTGCCTCTGGTAAAAGACAAACTCTGACAGGCGGTCTGTGTAATTTTCTGAACCTCAGGGAGGGGGCTGTATTAGTCACAAACCTCAAGAGAGGTAGATGTAATTTACTCTCTTTTTGTTTGTTTGTCTGGTTGGTTGGTGTATGTATGTTTTATTTATTTATTTATTTATTTTTGGTGGGGTGTGGTTGGAAAGAGCGTTTTACTTTGTCAAAACATTGGGACATGATGTGTATTTTTGAGGCTACAAGTTTTGCTCGTTTTGCCTTTCTTGTTTTCCAGTTGCTATGGTCGTTCATCTACTCTCAACTTAAGGAAGCTGAGATGCGTCCATTTCGCTTGACCCAGGCAATCCCAGGAGCTTCGAAGTTTCTGGACTATGATAGCAATTTAACATTTGAGGAGTCGGGGCTTGCTAACTCAATGATTTCGATTACTTGGGAATGAAGATGATCATGCGGGGTATTGTTTCAAGAATGCTACCATCTGCAAGAATCTTGCATTAAAGAATTTTGATTTCAGCTGCTAGAATCACTTTTCCTGGTTTTCATTGCCTTAGAATGGAGTCCTGTGGAGCAGAAGGGTGTATGGAACCGGTAAGTCAAAGGGACATCGTGTTTATTATGTATATATTCCATGTCGGGGGCGTGGAAGTCAATTTATCTGTTATGTTATATTTTGAAGTTATAAAACTTCCATACCAAATTTGTTGGTTTTTCCCCACCTTATGGTCATGTACTCTTTCCATAACTGTTTTTTGAATTACAGTTAAAAAGAGGAAAATAGCCCGCTCAGTTAACCCCCTCTTAGTTTTTATTGTGCCAATGTGTTTTCGATTCTTCTCAATTTCCATCGTAACAGTGCTTGTTTGTTTTTTTGGTTACATTGGAAAGGAAAGAGAAACAAAAGAGGGACTAAGCCGTTTCAAAAGAGGGTTTTCAAGCATCCGAAATTCCTATTCGTGGTACACTCCCATTTTTGTCAGCGCATCCGTACTACAGTGAGGGATGTGGTTGATTCTACAGTTGCATCGCTGCAGAATGAATCTTGCATCTTCCACCAAGGCTTTGAATGGGAAATTTAGGCTGAAGCCCCACTTTTCTTTATTGGCTACACAACATCTTGTGTATCTGATTCAATCTCAATATCCCTCATGCCTTCGTGCAAAATGATTGTGAGAGCCCGTAGACTCCTCCCCAAAGTTTCGCTTCCAATCTTGTAGCTCTTCCAGTCTTCTAATAAAGCAATCGATCCAGCTGCCCTCTCGTTTGGAACTTGAGGGAAGGGAAGGAAAAATAAAAGGTAAAAGGAAAAAGAAAGACAGAGAGAGAAAAAGAAAAGTATTTTTCTTTTCTTTTTTGGTTTTGTAAATAAAATGAAAGGAAAGTGGAAGAAAAGAATAGAAAGCAAAAGAGAGTAATTTAAAATTTTTTTCCTCCCTTTTCTCTTCTCTCCAAGTTCCAAAGTGTCTATAAATACACCTCCAATAGCTTCCATTTGTGTTGAGTTTCACCTTTCCTGCAGCAGGTTTCATTTGATTAGTAACTTTTGCATGTTTACGGGTTGGTTTCTTTTTTAATAAGAAGGTAATTTATAGAGTAACAATGCACACAACAGCATATATGATATAAAAAATAATAGTTCAACAATTCATATTATTGGCTAATACCAAGTTGTATTACCTGATATGTATTCATATCTAGAAGGCTCTTTCGTCTGGATTTAGTCACATACAGTGTCTCCTAGTAGGTTCGCAAGTACCTTTTTGACATTTTTACTTACTGTATATAAAAAAGTAAAGTCTTCTAGAATTTAATTTTTTCTTTTTAGATTTTCAATCCATCGTTTGTGATCACACGTATCACCACAACAGACTTTGAAAGATCGACGCATTGACCAAAGTTAACATTAAATCCTAATTAAAACACCTTGAGCATGTTGAAATATAACATCAAAAGTAATAATAGCCCTTTGAGAATAATCCCATGTTATATTTTTTAAAAAAAGGAGGAGAAATAATAAGAAAAACCGCTAAGAGAAAAACCAAATTTATCACTAGCATGAATTTGTAGAAATTAAAAAAAAAAAAAAAAATCCACAGGCAAAAACCAATTTTTAGTACTAGCACGAATCTCGTGTTACAAATCTGCCAGACGATGAAATTAGAGCCTGTAGTTTGAGCAACAGCTTCATTTGCCCAATTTCATTTGCAAAAACTAATTCAGCTCGCATATTTCAGGTTGAAAATCAAGTAATTCAAGCATTTTCTTGTCAGGTAAGGCATCTTTTAAACAATCTTGAGATTCTGAATTAGATTTTGTTGTGGTTTAATGGATGGGAAGGTCAAATTTCCAAGGGCATATCTCATGGCCAGCCCAAATTTCATGTTGAAATTGAGAAACAGTGAATGATAATGGGTTCCATAGCTACCAGAAAAAAAAAAAAAAAAAAAAAAAAGGGGGGGAAGGTGGGGGTGGGGGGTGGGAAACCCATCTAGTGTTCCATTTGATCAACACCTTATCTAACTGGCTTCAACTCAAAATTTTAATGCTAGGATCCATTTGCAACATAGGGCAAGAATATGATGGAAAACTTGCTTGAACCAGGCTGTGGAAAAATCGTGATGATGTCATGTAGAATGTAGAGGCAAGCCACTTTGCTGTGTATTTCAACAACAATAGTACTTACTATTAGAAACACATAAATTTCAAGTGTAAGCCAGTTTGATGTCTATTTTAACAATAATAGTATTTAATATTTGTAGCACATAAATTTTGAGTCTAAAATTCGAGACAAGAAAATATAATAACAAACTATATTATTCTGAATAAGCGGGTACAGTCTCTATTATAATTTCTAATTAAAAAAATTAATCCTCTTATTCTTCTCTTCAAGACTCGAGAGTTTGCAGCGTAATCTTAAAGAAAGAATATGTTTGAATCGAGTGTTCTTTGGGCTTAAGAAATTTCAATCTTTCATAGTTCTGGTGCATGTGAAGTTCTTGTTCTCTCTAAAAGAGTCCCTCTATTTATAGTTAAGTTGGAGAGAATTTTCTTGGCTTTGTGCTTCTTTATGACCTTTATTTGTATTTACTTTTTTTAAAAATAATATTTTTTTTGGACATGTGTCTAAATTTGATTGGAGGACATGCTTACCTTCTCATACTTTTGATTGGAGGACATGCTTACCTTCTCATATTGTAGATCTCATGCAACAAATGGCTTAATTTAACTAGTCAAAATTATGTAAATTTGAAAACTACATCCATTTGCCACATGTTGATATTTGATTCACCCATTAATGCATTCTTCGTAAAAATCTGCAATACACGTGGCAATATTTAAGTTATTATGTGAAGAGTTGAGGGATGACAGGTCAAACCAGCGGAGAGAGGTCCTCTAGAAAGTTACAGGCACTGATGAGGTGGAAGATCACTGGAGGTGAAGGAGAGAGAGAGTCAAGGCAATCCTAGGAAGAGAGAGAGTGACGATGTATCTCAAGGGAACCACAAAGACTAATGGAGATCCTTGTGTGCGAGACTTGAAGGAGGTGTCCCAAGGCCATGTATGGGTGAGGGCTCTCTTATTGTCTTAGCTAGGAGGAGACGCTTTTCGCGTTATCTTCGGTTGGCAAAGCTCTACCTCTGAGAGAAGCATGATGAAGATGCATCATTGGTTCACGTGCCACCTCAATAGGATGTCACGTGGGACCAAGTGTATCGAGGATAAGGCGGTGAGGTGCCGAGGTGTCCTGTCACGTAGGAGAGTTGGACACATGTACCTACAATTATCAACATTTGGTTTGACATGTGCTTATTTATGATTAGTTGAAATTTGCTTGTCTACAAATGCGAACACATTATACAAGTGTCGAAGATGAGCGAATCTTGAAATTTTGATCATTTGAGTTTGTATAATTTTTGCACATTTTTACTGGCTATCTTTTTTAAAGGGTTTCATGCAGGGGCGGATCTAAGATTTTTGTTTAGTGAGAGCAAAATTTTCATAGATCATACACAATTTTTTTTTAAAATTGATAATATATATTTTTTAATAAATAAAAGGATAATTATATTGAAGACACCCAAAAAAGGGCACCGCTTGTGTACAAAAGTTGTACAAAAAAATCTTATTAAAAACTTTAATTCAGATTTGACTGATTAAGGTGTAAAATTTCAAGAATGAATTTTGAGATTTTAGATAACTAAGAGTATATTAATACATATAATGAAGGATTAATTGGAATTTTGTTGTTTATTTAACCAAATAGTGAAGAGTTAATGAGATACGTATATTTTCTAATACAAATTTAATGATATTTAGTAGCGGCAAATATAGGTATTACTAAATCTAGAAAGAGGCACATGTAAGTTTTTGTAAATTTAGTGGGGGCAAAATATATATTTATAATCCAGGATCAAATAAATATATATAATTTTTTTTTAAAAACAATGGAAGTAACCAATACAGAAGGGACAATTGGACCCTTCTTGGGTCCGCCTTTGGTTTGATGTACATTCTCATGAAATTGGAAACCCTAAAAATCATCTTTTATCTGAACTTCTTAAATAGATATTTGGATAAATTATACTTTGTACCTTTACACTTTATACCAAATTTGACTTCAAGACTTATACTTTCAATTGTAGTAATTAAGTACTTATACTTTTAATTTGTTACAATATCACCTTTACGTAAGCTTCCGTTTTTGCAATTGATGGTTAAAAGCTATGTACGTATCACGTTACTATTTTTCAAAAGTAAAAATGTACTTTGTCATCATTTTGACTGTCTAATGCCCTCAACTCTACCTCACATGAGAGGATTGTAGGGAACTTTGTAGCCCTGATTTCATTTTTATACATAGAATGACTTGATTTTTAAAAGCTTTGAGATAGATTGGTGAGAGATAAGGACATTTGGGTGTAAAAATGGTGTGAAAATATATTTTTATCATTGAAAAGAGTCACGTAAGATGCACAGGACTTTTGACCATCAATTGCACCAATGGAAGCTTACAAGAGGTGACATTGCAACAAAATAAAAGTACATAGGCTTAATTGTTATAATTAAAAATACAAGTCCTGAAGTGAAATTCGGTATAAAGTGCAAGGATACACAATATAATTTACCGTAGATATTTTGATTTAGAATTGTTTATGAATCCAAAATAAATAAGAATTGGAACTAATCTCTAGTCAAGACGTTGAGATTATTCACAATTCCAAACTTTAATAAATGATTATTCGGAATTGCAAACTTAACAAAGGATTGATACTCAGCAAGGAACTGCAATAACAGTTGCAGTAGGATTGAACTTCCTCCATATAATGAAAGGACCTGAATACTAGAAGTTGTGGAACAATTAATTCGTAGCAATGTAATTAGTGAGAAGAGGCTTCTGGCTTGCAATTAGTAGTGGGTAAGTACTCCATGATGTCTTCTTTATGAGAATGTGTGCATGTTAGGCAGGGCCGGTTCACCCATAAGGTCAGCAAGGCCGTGGCCTAAATCTCCCCATTTTTTACGGCCTTGAAAATTTTAAAACCTAGTAAGGCTATGTATAAATTTTGCATCTTTTCTAAAAAGAAAGTCTCAGTCAAATGAAAAAAAAAAAAAATTGTAATAAAAAGAGAGCCTAAAATCAACTGCACTAGTGAATTTTAGAAATGCATTTTAGAGAGGAAAAACACTGATTTAATAACAATAATAAATAAATTGTTCAAATAAAATTTTTTTGGAGCTTCCAAATTTTTAAACATTACATGCTATAGTCATTGACTATATAATTTTTACATTATTTTTTGAAAAAAAAATGCTGTAATCTAAGTGAGAAAAGAATGCTTGCTAGAAAAAGAAGGTCTAAAATTGAATACTATAGTTAACTTTAGGAAAAAAAAAAGTATTGGCTTCACAAAAAAATTGTACAAAAAATTTTATTTTTCAAATTTAAAAAGAAAAACCTTATATTGTTTTAAGACCCTGCATAGTTTCTACATTTTTTGGTTGAAAAATAGACCTTGGTACAAATGGAAAAAATGGTTGTTAGAAAAAAAAAGAGGCCATAATCAACACCTTAATTAACTCAAAATAAAAATTAAAAAATTGCTTTACAAATAATTTTTTTTAAAATTTTTTGTATAGTAATTAAAAAAATAAAGAGTCTCATTTAAAATGATTGCCTTAAATCTCAAATCTTTTAGAGCCAGCCCTAGAAGTAGGCCCAATAATTTTAAAATATTATTCAGTGCTACATGATGTTTGCACCACTTCTCTCAAGGTGATGGAGTTCTCTATGGTAGGTGGGGTTAAATACCTTACCTAATAAGTGGGGATCTATCGAAACAACAATTATGTGGTGCCCAGGTGCTCAGGAACATTGAATAATTTCTTCAACGATTTGTTATAAAACTAGAAGAACTATAAAATAGATAAATATAACTCAATACAAATTATAATAATAGTCCTTCTAAAAAAATCAAATATTTATTAGATTAGTTCTTCTGGAACTTTTAGGCATTGATCTTCTGGATCATCAAAAATTTTATTATATTATATGAGAAAAATAAATACAATTATATCTCTTAATATTTACCCAAAAATTCTACTCTCTTTCTTCTCTTTTCTCCCTATCTTCTCTTCCTTTTCTCTCTTTCTTTTTGTGTTTTGCTTTAGCCATTACTTCTTTTCATATAGTAGTGGAAAACACATGAAAACTGCGTAACCAAATTCGGCACAATGACTTGTCGACAATCGAAAACTAAAGTCAAAAGTCATCCATAATTCAGGGAGACTTTTCACAACACTTCTCTTGGATGGCTTAACTTTACAAAGATATGTCTCATTAAAATCTTGTTAGAAAAAATCTAGTAAAAAAAAATCTTAGCGAAGGAAAAAGAATACAATATTCTTGTGTACATAAAATAGTGTGGATGCGTTAAAATTGCCTTGTTAAAACCTTCTCAAGAAAAAATATGTAAAAAAATCATTGGCGAAGAAAAAAGATCATTTGAATGGAACAAACCATTGGCATTTTCTTGAGGATGAAGATCATTGGCGAAGAAAAAAATCATTGGCATTCTCGACTTGCTCGTCTATGATCGGCCTTTATGAGAGTTAGAAAGGTAACCAGAATCCACATAACCAACTAACTCTGATTGTGTCTCATTTGAATGGAACAAACTCATATATGTTGTTTTTCGGAGATAACGTAATATGTGCTTGATCCCTTTTCAATATATTTGAGTTGGTGCAAAAATATATCTTGCCAGTTAATTGACAGAAAATACAGTATCAGGTCTTGTGTAATTTGCATGATACATAAGAACCCCAATAGTACTATGATATAGTACTTCAAGACTAAGAATTTCATCAACATCTTCTTGAGGACGAAAATGATATTTTTGTACATCAAGTTATCAAACAATCGTTAAAAAACTCAATGGGTGAGCCTTATCCATATAAAATCAATATAAAATCTTTTTTGTATATATCGATTGATGAATGAGAATTCTTTTTGATAAATGCTCAATTTGCAAGACAATATTTATTCTGCCGAAATCTTTCATTTCAAACTCATTCTTTAAATAGCATGCAATTATTATAAGCTCTTCAAGACTTTCAACAAGATTTAATTTATCAACATATACTATAATAATAATAAATTTATATTCTAATTTAATAAAAATACATGGACAGATTACATTATTCTCATATCTTTATATCAATAGATATTTACTGGGACAATTATACCATCTATGTTCAGATTGATTTTACCCACATAAAATATATTTGAAACTTGATAGAGTATAAACTTGAGGTTTTAAAATATTTATTTTAAACATTTTTATATCCTTTAGAAATTTTCACATGTATATCATTACCTAATCCACCATTTAAATATGCTATTATATATTCATTAGATACGTATTCAATTCTTCTGAGATTGACAAATTAATCAAGAATATAAATGTAATTGCATCTATTATAGAATAGTATTTTTCATTGTAGTCAATACCAGGTCTCTACAAAAAACTTTGTGGTATGAGTCGTGCTTTATATCACACTATTTTATTTTTTCATTACGCAAATACTCATTTGTATAAAATTAGTTTTACATTTTCAGTGTGTGAACTCTGGTCTAAATACTTTATATCTTTTGGTGCTCGGACTTCAGGTCTGACATCTTCTGGTGTTTATACTACAGGTCCAACATTTGCTGGTGTTTGGACTACAAATCCAACATCTTCTTGTGTTTAGACTACAGGTTCGATATTTTCATCTTTTGGTATTTGGACTACAGGTCCGATATCTTCTGATGTTTGAATTCAAGTCCAAATACTTAACATTATGTTAATGAGTTTAATTCTAACTTAGTACTTTTTTTTCATTTTGATCGATCATATCAATATCGATATTTGTCGACTGTCTGTGGTTCAGTCTCTTCATCATTTCTGGTAATTGCAAAAATCACTTTAAATAAAAATATATTGTCAATAATAATATAATTTTTGTTCCATTTTTCTCATGTATTCACATTATTATTTATTAAAATCTCATTATTTTCATGTACCATTTCCTCTGCAGGGAGTATTTCTTAAAGAGATTTCTTTTCTAGGGATTCTATTACAGTGGTTTCTTCAAGAAGCTTAGATGATGGAAATTTCTCTGTTGGAGGTACATTTTCTTTTTCAGGAATTGTATAAATTATTATGATTTCCTATCTCTTCAGGAGTTCATTCTTCAAAAAGTTTAAATATTATGGTTTTTTCAGGAACACCAATGTGTTTGTTTTGTTGTGCTTTTCTCTTTATGAGACTTTTAACTTTTGCACTGACAGGCTTCTCACGCTTCAGGCTTACTTTGAAATTATATTTGCTACTATATTAATAAATTGTCTTACAGGGATATCAATATGTTTTTCTATATGATTTTATTACCTTTTTTGTGTTGGTAAATACTTTATTAATTTGTATTCGTCTACAAGTAAAATTTTTTGTGAACTTCTAATTCACATCTACTTGTCCAAGAATTAAGATGAAACGGTTTCACAACATTCCAACTGACATCACATTATACGTCTTATCTCCACCTTAATGGTGAGAAAACTGACTTATCAAAATAACAATCTGCAAAAATATGTGAATTAACAGCAAACAAATATATTATATATCTGTATGCATAATTATTAAAATAATTCACAGGGTAGATATATTAGTCTCGCAGAGCAAGCAACATATAAATAATTACTTAGCAAAAAGAATATTCTAATTCTTTAGCAGATGTCTATGAGAATTTTTAATTATATGATGTATCATTATTCATTCCGAATGATCAAGATGATCATGAAAGGTGCATCACTTTAAGTGATTTCATAATATAAAAATATTTTGAATCCAAAACATTTCTGGTGTACCACTTCAAGTGATCCCATGATTTTTATAGTGCAATATAACCTAAAAGAAAAATAACAAGTTTCTCTATTACACGTTTCTAAGCATGAAAATAGAAGTAATATAAAAATACTTTTCAAACGGAGCAAATTTCGTGTAATTTTAGTAAACTAAAAGACATCATTAATATAGAGTTTTGTTTCTCTTAACAACATTATTTTAACTCTATTGGAGCCAAACTCTTCTAGAACTTAGCTCGTCTGGAGTCTTCAATTAATTTTGTAATGTCTGATATTATCATAATTTTAATTTCTGCTAATGTTAAGTTATCGAGATATTTTTTCTTTTTAAAAAATTATATGCGTTCTGACACTGTTTGTTAGACATACATTTTTATCATTCATTTTGAAATAGTTGAGGCAGTAATACGATTTATGCATTCATATGCAAAATATATATGAAGTTTCAATCATAATAAATAAATAATGCTAAAAATTATAAACATAATGTACAGATCTATGCATCATCAATTATCAATTAAATAATCGAATTTATAAAAATTATTTCTACGGTAGAGATTCATTTAATATTTAATTATACTACAAGTACATGATTAATAATATATGTACGTGACTAATGAAACATATTCATAATTTTTGAGAGGTTTATTCAACAAACCTTTTGCTATTTTTATTTTGCTTACACATTATTTCACTTCCGGTAGTATTCTCAATTTACAAATTATTAACTTTCAAAGTAATCTCATAATTTTAAAAATTATTACAATGCGATCACATTTGTGCCAATATCTATGATCATCCAATAAAATTGTATTCACTTCAGATAATGATATAAATTGGGTCAAATGTATTAGCTAATCACTAGATTTAGTGAGCTGCGCTACGCTGGATCCATACTATCCACTCATCGCGTTAGACATTGATACATATTAAGAATAAATAAATAAAACCAATTAAGTTACCGTGTATCGACTGTGCACACCAAGTCGAGTGATGATTTTTATCAAAAACTCATTATTTTATAAGGCAATGAGAATACATTATTTTATAACATTTTTCTAAATTAATGTTTATGATATTGCTACTGCAGAGCACGTTTGATGCATAAATTATACATTATGTATATATATATATATATATTTTTTATGTATCCTCATTAGGAAGATTTTCTTCACATAATTTTTATTGTGGACTGATTTAAATATATCTTCACCACTTATAAAATATTACAACTCTAGGTGCATTAAAAAGAGTCGTGCAACTTCAAGTGTATTCAGATATAATTTTGCAACTCCAAATGCATTTATCAATAATCTTGCAACTTTAGGCACATTTAATTATAGTGAGCTTTTGAAAATATTACGGTCTTCTATCTCTTGTATTTTTCTTTGTAAAATTTTTTAATGACAATACTATATTAAATCAAAATAGATAGCGGTCATAATAAGTATAGTCAACAAAAACTGAAGTAATAGAAATTAAAGTAGGCGGTGTGCTGTCCTAATAAGCATAATTAAAGAATTATAACAATAATAATTAAAATAAAAGGCATGTAGGACTTAATAAATATTCTACAGGAATGCTTGATTTATTTTATTTAATTATATTTTTAAAAACCATTCCTTTGAATGGATCTCGACATAAAATATTTAAAGCAATGTGTATGATAAAATGTAATTACAATAATATGATTTGCCAATAATAAATTAATAATCATGTATAATTTCTACTAAACATATTAACGTTAAGTGAGTATTTTAATAAAAAACAACAAATTCATGGAAAGACAACTGACAAATTGGAAAGTATTGTGCAACATAATATTTATTCAATAGTATTGTACTGTTCATGAATAGTATTTTGTAATTACTACTTACTCCTGAGAAATTATTAGTTACTTTTCATATTATTCATCAACTATTCAACTTTTATAGATATATAAATTATGTAGATGAATTAAATAGTAAACAGTAAAGAAAATAAAATTAGTTGCACATATAAATATAAAATACTTTCGTGAAGAACACAGATGTAGTCTTTATCTCAATTGATTAAAGCGTTGTGTTATAAAACAAATAAATATAACTCAATACAAATTATAATAAATAGTCCTTCTAAAACAATCAAATATTTATTAAATTAATTTTTCTAAAACTATTAAGAATTAATTTTTTAAATCACCAAAAATTTTATTATATTATAATACAACTATATCTCGCTATATTTGTCTAGATTATCTTTCTTCTCTTTTCTTATGCCATTACTTCTCTTTATATATTGGAAGAAGACGAGTGAAAATCGATAATCAAATTCGGCACAGTAACTTACCGACAATCGAAAACCAAAGTTAAAGTCATCCATAATTCATGGAGACTTTTCACAATAGATTTCTACTTTTTCTTTTTTTTGCACTCGGACACCATGATTCCATCCCATCTCAGTTTTGTATTTTAGCCATATTTTACGGACACATGTGCAAATTTGATTGAGGGACATACTTATGTAGGGACATACTTATCTTCTGTGATTGAGGGGCATACTTGTCTTCTCTCAGTGCAGGGCTGATGTAACAAATGACTTAATTTAGTTTGCAAGATTCATGTATATTAAAAAAGAATTTAATTTTAATATATCAACAGTATAAATTTTTTTATATAAATAAATATTAAAATATAACATGTATCTTTAAATTTTAAAAAATACATGTCACATTCTGATATATCAATTGTATAAAAATTATACACGATTAATACATTAAAACTAAACTCATAAAAAAAATTGAATTAATTTGGTACATGACAATATTTGATTCGCTCGTTAATATATTCTTTTATAAAACTCCACAAACATGTGGCAACATTTAAGTTGTCCACATTTTCACTACTAGGTGGATTGAGTCTTCCGCCACCATTCGGGTATTTTTCATCGCACTTAGCACGAAGACGCACCAAAGATGAAACAGAAATAACATTAGGGACGGCAAAGGGCGAATTGGGTACGAATTTAGTTAAATTTTATCCTGCTTTTATAAAAACTTCACCTTATATCTTATTTTAAATCCATGGGTTAAACCTCTTTACTTTGCTCCAACCGAGGTTTAGAATGAAATGGGGTTCAACTAGTTTAAAATTTTAAAAATAAAAAATAAATTTTTAAAAATAAAAAATAATATAAATTATAATAACTTTAATACCATATAAATTTAAAAAAGAAAGAGCATAAAATTTAAGAATTAAAAAGTAACATTAAAATTTTAATAAAAATATTTTGTATAATTAAAAATAATATTATTATTTAAATATTTCATAATATAATCTAGACTAATTCAAAATTTGAAATCTTAAACTTTATTTCCGTTCTAAATCTACATCACATCAGGTTTTACATTTTTTTTCATAATCAACCCCTTATTTATTCGTACCCCCAAATTCTTTTTTATTAAGGGTTGAAGCGAGGTTGGAAATTTTTGGCTGGAATTGCCATCCTAATTTATAACACGGTAAAAGCTCAAACAATTATAACTACGATGCAGAAGGAGCTATTCCCGACCAGCGTTATTAGTCCGAGAGAGAGAGAGAGAGAGAGAGAAGATGATGCTAAAAGTGTACGCCGATCGATTCTCGCAACCATCTCGTGCCGTTCTCATCTTCTGCAAGTAATCATCTCCCTCACTACCCTCAATTTCTATCACTTTATGTATAAATATAAATATATATATATATATATATATATATATTTCTGTCGTTATAGGTTGAATGGAATTGATTTTGAGGAGATCAAAGTGGACTTGGTTAATCGTCAACATTTTTCTCCTGAATTTAAAGGTGAGTCTTTTTCAATATCTGCTACACAAGCAAATTGTTTCCAAACATTCTGTATTAATTTCCTCATATTTAGTAGTAAACTTAATTATTGCTCGGTAATTAGCACTCTGTTCTTACAGAGAACCAGCCTCTAGCTTGTCTGGATTTTAACGACCAACCAATTTTATTAAAACTGGTAATAAATTTGCATGATAAAAAAAAGAGGTGCTGGTAAAACGAGATTGAAAGGGTGACATACAGCAAAATAGAGTGATAATATGACTTGATTTTATAGTACTTACTCAAAATTGACAAAGTAGGGACAGCCAAAAATGATTCGTGTTTGTGTGCATATATATACATATATATTAGTACTTTTTGAATATCACATGACATGGTATTGGACTCCCCTTACGACGAATGTTCTTTAAACTGTTCCTATTAATTAATTTCTTAGGACTTGTCACGTATTTCAGCTGGACAAATAACAAAATAGTGAAGGTGATTTTGACTAACCACCACATTGGTACATTTGTTAATATATCCGAAGAAAGTACTGACCTCATGTTTTCCTCTAATGATAATTTCATTTCAGAAATAAACCCTATGAAGCAAGTGCCAGCAATAGTGCATGGAAGTTTTATTCTGTTTGAGAGGTAATTATAAATTTTCAGATGACTTCTTCGACAGTGGATTACCAGTCATTTATTTATTTATTTTTAAGTGCCAGTCATTTATTGTTAGCGTTGTAACTGGTGTTGATGTTTTTGAAGTGTCTTATGTTTTTTTTTTTTCGCTTCATGTCCTATGATCTATTTTAGTTTGTGATATTGGTCATGTCCTAAAATTTTTATACAGTTGTAGTACCACCATTGCCTCCTGTGAGATTTGATTTATATATTCTTGCCATATTAAGATCTTATGATAACTCAATTTTATTATATTTGTTATATTGAATGTAAAGTTTACGAGTCTCAATATTTCGTTAGCAGTTTCTTCTTTCTTTTTCCTTGACCAATTGATGGTTATGAATCTTGTGGTCTTAAGCTTCATAACAGGGCATCTCTTAAATTTTCAATTTCAGGGGACCTGCCACAAGATTTCCCTGTTGAGCAAACAATATAATTGATACTGAAAATTGTCTCAATTTGTTTACCATTTTCACATATATATCCCAGCCCAACAATTTTTTTCTTTTGGTTCTTTGGAAAGGATTACAAGGAGGGCTGAAGTAGGGGATTTGGGGGAGGGAGTTCGAACTCGTAACCTCCTAAAGGGAGACCAGGAACTTTGGCCAACTTGGCTAGCTCTAGTTAGTTGCCCAACAATTTCTTAGGTTTGATTTCCAGTATGCAGAACATAATTCACAGAAATACAAGCTTTTAGAGGTCAGTGAGGAACTTTAATGAGGTATATTTAGGGCCTCTCTTGACATTGTATCTCATAACGCCAATGAATCTGGTTGTTTTCTCTAATACATAATTCAAGTGAGAGTTAAATCACTGAAGAAATTTGATTGAGATTTTCTTTGTGGGCAGATTGCATTGGAGTCTAAGTTGAAGCATGCCTCACATGGTCACATGAATTGTTAGGGGTGTAAAACGGTTACAATATAAGGGATGGGTAGAGCTAAGCTTATTAGGTATGTTTCCAAAATGTGTGGTGGTGGACCTATGCTAGATAGTCCTATAGGTTGTCAATGTCAAAAAGTTACCTTAGGATCATCTTATTACTGATTAAAAACTTTTTAGCACTTGAAATTGGCCTTTCCATGGACTACGATGGTTGGGATATGTTAATGTAACTGAAGTTAAGGGAGGAAATGAAAAAAGAGGAACAAATAATTATCTCAAGTTATATGTCATTTCTAGGTAGTGGGCCCTTGTTTCTATTTGTTTTAAGTTCTTGATATGATGAAATAATAAATATCTCATTCTTGACAAAGGCAAATGATATGCATTTATCAATCCCATTGATTCACACCCTTTGGATCTTGTACTTGTTCATTAATTGAAAATGAAAACTTGATATAGTAGGAAATGAGTTTTTGGCTAGTTTAAAGTTTTTTTGGATAGTTTTTTGTAGTTCTTGGACTCCACATTTTAGTGACATATGGCTATGTGCAAGAACAAGATATTATGATTAAAAGGTGCCCAATATGCTTTTGTTGCTACATTATTTGTGGTATAATGTCTACCAAAGCAGCAAATTTTCCTTTGTGTTGGGTTTATTTTTACTTATGAATTGTTGAGTAGCACAGACACTTCTAATAATGTGTCGTGTCTGTATCAAACATGTCTTGGACATTGACATTTCTTGTACACTCCATGAAATGTGCTGCACATGCATCCAAGTTTGTCCTATTATTTTAAAATAAAACTAGAGTCAAACACGCTTTAAAAACTTGGGGGACACGAGTGTCTATCGTTTAGACACACATTGCAACATTTGAAGAAAATAATTTGGGATGTAATGATAAAATAGAACAATATGTATTTATTCTTATTAATCCCTCCTTTAGGCTTTTCTGTTTTAAGAATTCCATAGCCCATAATATCCAATTTATTTACGAATAGATCTTTTCACAATAGATGTTAGAACTTCTTGTCATTTTTCTTTTCCAACATGTAGAATGTGGAAAATGATTTCTTTATATTTTGGTATAATAAAATATAAATGTTTGTAATGTAAAATAATAAATAAATAGTTACTATTTTCATGTATATGTATAAAAATGTAAATTCATTTACTGTTGTGTCTTCGTCGTGTTGTGTTTTGATTTTTTTTTGAAAATTATAGTGTCACTGTGTCCGTTTCATGTCATATACATGTCCCAGGTCTGTACCTAGGCTTATTAGTTGATGGATCTATAAAATTTTGGAGATGATGCTGTTCTTATGGTGTATGTTTTGACTGTCCAAGAACCTAATCTACTATTAATAGTATTTTTTAATTTTCTTGTCATACATCTGTTTTTAGCATTATGGTGACCCTTGTGGGTTTGATGTGTTTTGCAGTCATGCAATTCTTAGATACCTTGCTTCTGCATTTCCTGGAGTTGCAGATCATTGGTGAGAATAGTTGCTCCCTTCTTTGCTATTAGTTTGCGTATTAGAACCTATACTACACAAATACTTCTGTAAATAAATTTGATATTTTGAATATTATGAATATTAAAATGGGGTAAAATGCCTCTACTTCCAGCTCTAGGTGCAGATCATACCTCATAGGCTCATTACCTTGGACCTAAGATTAATATCTTCCTAGGAGCTTGAGCACTACCTTCATTTCCCTATACAGCATCTACATCATGCATACTCTCTGGGTTGGATCTAGCATTTTTATTCACTGGGGAAGAATCTTACACTAAATTGTACACTAAATTATTTACTAATTGACAATCCATTATCTTTGATAAGTAAATAAATAATTATATTAAGGATGCTAAAAGGGTTGCACCTCTATACAAAAGTTATATGGGAAAAACTATAGCACTCAACAAAATTATGGTCATTTATAGAATTGAAAGTTGGCTCCATAATCACCAAACAACCTCACAATTTTTTTCCCTACAGGGCCAACTCAATCATATGGCATGAAAGACCTTCGGCTTAGCCCCCAATTTTTTAAAACTTAATAAGGCCTGACCTATATAGTTTTTACATCTATTTTATCTTCTTTTTTAAAAAAGGGGCCATAAGTTGGCTACACTATTTAACTTTGAAAATGAAAAACACTTGTTTAACAAAAATTGAATGAATTATACAAAATAAAACAGTTTTTAAAGGCCCAAACTTTTTAAAATCTTATATGCTATATTCAAAGCCCTATATAGTTTTCACATCTTTTTTTAAAAAACTACCCTTAAAAAAGCCCCGTTAGAAAAAGAAGTTCCAAAAATAAATTCAGTTGAAAAAAAATGCAGGTGTGAGTAATTTTTTTTCACGAGGTAGTAAATTAGGGGGGGCAAATGTAAGTGTTAGTTAATTCAGTGGTGGCAATACATTACATACAACCTAAGATGAAATAAATATAAATAAAACTTTTAAAATAATGGTGAAAGTTGCCAAGTCAGTGGGGGCTGCTGCCCCCACTTGAGCCTTGGTAGATCCGACCTTGCACACACTTCATTCATCCCTGGGTATGGGAGACAAATGGGAGAACACCGAACAGTTTAGCTGTGTCCATGCCCCAAAATTTGGAGGTTAGACAAATAAGACATCTGGACACTCATCTTGCATATGACATTTATTTAACATATGCAAAATGCTAGTTCTTTTTTCAGCTGTAGGATACATCATGCATTCCAAAGTTATGTTGTCTCATATTTGGTTCCCATATTCATATTCTGCTGCCTGGTTCTTAACAAAATTTTCCTGTTCTTTCTTAAAGGTATTCAACTGATATATTCAAAAGAGCTAAGGTCGACTCAGTGTTGGATTGGCATCACTCCAACTTACGTCATGGTTCAGGTGCCTCAATTTTTATTCCCAAAGATGTTTTGATCTTAAATTGACAACCCTGATCTTTTTATGGAGCAACAGTAAAATATAATATTGACAAATATGAAATTTCTCTTGAATTCTCTCGCTCTCTCTCTCTCTCTCTCTATAGATAATCTCAAGTCACTAGATTTTTTATTTGAGTAATTTCCTCGCCTTCCATTTTACCAACCCAATTTCTATAAGTAGTTTTACCTAACTCTAGTGGATGGTTGTGATTCATCCTCACATTGATGTTCACCAAGAAAAACTACTATAAATATGAAGGAGTCCTATAGGTGAAGTAGTAAGTAAATATGAGAGTTGTAGTGTGCTGGTGCATGTGCAGTGAAGCCATAGGTTATAACGTGAGGAGTGAGGTCAATCAAGTGAGCATATGGTGTAAGGAGTGGGTAATGGATTGGTGTGTTGCAAGTGTAAGCGAGGTGACTTTATTATGTATGTGTTGTACAAGTGTCCTTTGTATGAATGGGTTGTTGTAAACACACTCGTGGGTATTTTGGTTGTAACTGTGCCCAATTAATAAAATGTCTTTTTCTTGTATCTAAACTTAACAATTTGGTTTCAGAGCTAGACAGTTAGGGGCCGTTTTTCATGGTGGCAATGAATGAACTATAAGAGCCAGTTGGTTAGAGAGCATTTTTCAAGGCGTTGGCCCGTGAAAGATTTATTGGTCGGTCAAGGACCAATTTTCGAGGCATTGCCAAGTGTGAGATTTATTAGGGGCAGGTGATTAGAGCAGAGCTGGGCGGTTAGGGACCCTTGTTCGAGGTGCCATGTAAGGAGGAGATTATTCTACGTAATTCGGGAATATGAAGCTGCTTGGTAGGAACAAGGCTTGGGTGGTAGTATAAGTAGTTGTACCAAATCACAATGGTGGATCTCTAGATTATCGGCGCAGTGCAAAAGCTCAACAATAAGAACGATGGCATGTGGTATACATGCATGGACTCATATTTGCATACGCAAGATGTGTAGGAGGTTTGTATCGGTAGCGACACTATGCCACCTCTACAAAAAATGCCGAGGGACTCGGAAAATGGGGAATTAAGGCCATGTTCTTGATTAAGATGATAGTTAAGAAGCATATACTGGAGCATATAAAGGAACGCTACCGCATCAAAGAAACTTGGGACACACGCAAGGAAGTATGACAAAATGACATGCGGCTTTAGCTACTTGAGGGCAAGTTGATGTCCACAACACAAAAGTAGCTGATGATTAACGACTATTTCACAAAGGTAAAGTCTCTTAGTCGAAAAATTTCTGAATTCTGAATTAGATACTTTTTCAAAATTTAATGAAGAACGGATAAGGAGAATTATAATCCATTGGTTGAGACGTGATTATTGGAATTTGATTACAACATACAAGGTTAGTCAACACAACTTTTGCTTGAACAATTAGAAAATTGATTGGCATTAATTTTGACCAAACAGATGGTTGGGGTCTTACTGAAGTGCAAGGAAGAAGCCCTCTTAGCGGAAGCAAGAGAAGCCGACCTAGAGGAAAGAGAGGACAGAGAGACACAGGAGCTAAGAAACGAGAAGAAGAAGAAGAAGAACAAGATGATGTGAAAAGTTAGTGGGAGATGAGTTTCCAATTAGGGGGAGCTTAAAGGAGTCGAAACAAATTTAGTTAACACCCCAGGAATTTATAACATAGTGATGAGTGCTACAACTATAGCCAAAAAGGACACTTTGCTCGAGACAGTTGGCCATAGAGAAAATCAGCTGAGGCAAACTTGATGACAGTTAATAATCAGTGACAAGAGGTTGATAGAGAAGATGAATAGGATTTTGAAGCATTTATTGTTGCAACAATAGAGAAGATGAATAGGATTTTGAAGCATCTATCGTTGCGACAAGACTTGACGATCACCAACGTGTATATGATAGCAAAGCATAATAGGATTTTGAAGCATCCTTTGCTATGATGTGACTTGGTGATGACCAACATGAGTGCTATAGTGAAAAAGAGTAGGTTCTTCAAGCATCCTTCATTATGATGAGGCTTGATGAAGAGGTATGGTCAAAAGAAGATGAGAGAGACTGCGACGAGAAAGTGATCCGTGAGCAACCTATCTTAGCCTCAAGTGCAATAGTAGAGTTCGAGCTACTTGTTGAACCACTGCCAAAAGGGAGCGTTGACGTTGTGTCGGAAGAGTGAGTGCCCTTTTGTCAGGGCTATTAGGCAGCAGCATCACCAAGAGTGTTAAGTTAAAAACTTGTTATCCAAGAGCCCCAAAAGAATGTGGAGATTGAAATAGAAAAAATTGATGTCTTACAAGGAGGAGAAGCTGTAGATGCAAACTAAGTGTAGCAACCACTAGATGAACTCAAGGAAGATCTAGCCACTGCAAACTTGGAGGATGATCGTAGAAAAGACGAAGAAATTAAACATCTTGAGAATGCCAATGGTAAGCTAGAGGAACCCAAGTGCAAGCACAAGGAAAAGAACTAGACATTGACGAAGAAGGTAACATTGGTGGCTCAATTTCTAATAGGGATAATAACGATATGATCTTTGGAAAATTTGAAGCTGCCAAACAGTTTATTGAGAGGACACGGTTACCGCCAGACTTGCTAGATGGAGAAAGTAAAAGAGATGTGATGAAGGATGCAAGAGAGGGTTTGAGCTTTGAGGAAACTATGAATTTGAAGCTCAACCCCTCGTGCAAGGAGGTCGCTATTGTTCTGAGTGGGAAGGCGAAGATGTCCTCCAAGGAGACAATCTTTGTTAATTGGTCTATTGGTTTAGTAAAGCTTCTAGCCAAGTCACAAGGTTTGGGTGGGCTGCCAGTCCCATCTGTTGATGAAATCACGGGTATGCAGAAGAGCAGCATTGAGGAGAGCAAGAAGACTAGTGGTGATGTAGTGTTAGAGAATTATGGTGATCGGATGCTTGTAGGCCACATCCCATGAAAGAACTTGGAGAGCGGTCGGACATGATAATGAGAATCAGTGTTGAGGGAGAGTCTTGAGAATTAACTCTGACTCTCTAGAAAGTTCACTGAATTATATCTCTCTGTAGATAATCTCACTAGATTTTTTGATATGAATAATTTTCTCACCTTAAATTTACCTACCCAATTTCTACCACAAGTTTTACCTAACTCTAGTGCATGGTTGTGATTCATCCTCACACTGATCCTCGCTGACTTACACTGATGGAGTCCTATGGGTGAAGCTATAAGTAAGTGCAAGAGATGTAGTGTGCTAGTGCATGTGTAGTGAAGCCATGGGTTATAGACTGAGGAATGAGGTCAGTCAAGTGAGGGTATGGTGTGAGGAGTGAGTAATAGATTGGTGTGCTGTAAGTGAGGTGTCTTTATTATGTATATATTGTACAAGGGTCCTTTGTACGAGTGGAATCTTGTAAAGAAATTTGTGTGTATTTTGGTTGTAATTGTGTTCGATTTATAAAAGGTCTTTTTCTTGTGTTTAAACTTAGCAAGGTGATTACTTATAGGCAAGGATCAAAATTTCGTTTCGATAGGTTATTTCGGTTGGCTAGGAAAAAGGAAACGTTTCAGAAACATTTCAGAACTAATAAATATTAATGTAGTTAAATATTATCTTTTGAAGTTTTCTCTATAACATTTATGAAAAGTTCTAAATTCGTGTTGACACTACTAATTGTTTTGGTATATAGCGATGTGTTTTGGTGCATTTTTTAATGTTACAATGTGTTTTCATGAAAACAATAGAGCTTCGTTCTTCCACTGGTGGTTCGTTTCGGTCTCTTTGGAAACGAAAACATTTCGGCCGTTTCAATGGAACCAAATGAAAATTTTGTTCCTTGCTTGTAGGTTGAATTATGAGGTTGATAATAATGAACTAAGAAGCACGGATACAAACACAGGTATGGATATGGCCATAGATATACACATGAGGTATTGTATTTTCAAAAAATGAAGATACGGATGTGGCAGGATATGGCAAAATATACTTTATATATTTTTATTTGCTACATATATGAATTTAACATCCATAAACCACTAAAAACTAATAAGTTATCATACAATAACTGATAAGTTAAGGATTTAATAATTGAATTTGGATGTTTTATATTTTGGAGTTTTAAAATTTATGCCAATTGGCATGTCTAACACATGTCCTTGTGTGCCTAAGGCAAATGTGTATTCAAGTCGCAAACGGCACCTTAAATAGAGTGTCCTGCTTTGTAGATATAAACTTTACAATTTTGCAAAATTTCTGCAACAATCAGCAATCACCCAGAAATTTTTTATAGAAATTCCTTCTCCCTATTCTCCATTATAGTTTCTAAAGGTCTGTCTTTCTTGGTTGATGTTTCCGTTTCAGCTAAGCTTGTTCAAAATACTGCACTTGCACCTGCACTGGGCCGTCAGCCAAATCCACATGCAGCTGCTGAAGCTGAGAAAATTTTGTCTTCATCTCTTGAAATGATTGAGAAAATTTGGCTCAATGGGAACGGGCAGTTTTTGCTGGGAAGCTCCCAGCCATCTATAGCAGATCTCAGCTTGGTTTGCGAAATTATGCAACTAGAGGTAAATGGATTAAATTGGTATTGATATTTATTGTATGTATGTGTGTGTTTGCGTGCATGCATATTTAATATTGTGAGAAATTTATCAATTTTGAGGTCACACAGCCAAATTATTAAAATAAAATAAAAAAGGTTCAGCTTTGAAGTTGAGGAATGATAAATTAATGTATGAAGCCATTGACAAACCAAGATATAGTATTTGGAGCTCTGTTTTTTGGTTAGAGCCTGAGCTTCAAAAATACTGATCTGAGAGAGGATATATTAATCAGAAGTGTATGATCTTGATGGTTGCTTTGGTAATTCTTCATGAATTCTTGCTTTCATATCAACTGATCCTTCTGTTACTTTTTAATTCATTCTCACCTTCTGCTTACAGTTGAACTTTATATCCTGCTTCAATTAATCTTGATATGGATGGCATGGCCATGTATTTCTTCTAAATCCTCTGTAAATGAAAACAAGTGACACTAGAATTGCTCGTTTTAATGGGATGCATACTTCCAGACAATCACATTTACAATAAAAACTTGTTTGGATTCAGGTTTTGGATGAGAAGGATCGCTATCGAATATTAGGCCCGCACAAGAAAGTGCAGCAGTGGATCGTAGATACAAAGCATGCAACAAGACCTCATTTTAATGAAATACATGGAATCATCTTCGAATTCGCAGCAAAGCTACAAAAGGAGCCGTTGTTGGGAGCTCGGAATGAGACAGAGTCTGGCACAAAAAATGCATTGCAGTCGGAGATGTGAAAAGACTGCTACGAAAATATGTTGGAAATTTATTTCCATGTATAAAAAAAAAATATGTCGGAAATCTGTATTACTGTCTCCATTACCAGAGCCCTATTATGATCAGTGTGGAAGAAAATAAGGGCAGCCAAGCATTAACACTGATATACTTGGTACTTATTTTCTGTTGTGAGATTTGTAATAGAACCTCTCCATGTAATTGAATAAGACATCTAAGTTAGGGGATTGTATGTACATACTATATTTGTATCAACCTCAAGAGATTTGTAATATAACCTCTCTATGGGTTGATAAAACCTCTAAGCTGGGGATTGTATCAACATATATACAGATATATGTGTATATATATAATTTTGAAAATTTTGAGATAGTTTTTTTTTTTTTTTTTTTTGTGGTGAGCTTTGTTAATTAAATAGTTGTGTTACTTAACTATAAAACAACAAAAATCAAATGCGGGATTTACTTTTGGGATAACAATAATTTATTGGAGGTGGCTTGGTTGATCACATTAATACTGTAATTTTTTTTTTTTTTTTTGTAAGATCTATAAAATTAATTTGCTTTCATCTGAGTATTATTTTACCTTTCACAGGCTTCTCCCTTTTTTTTTTCAACCGATTTTGTTTCACTGCTTAGATTTTTGTGCTTGGTTCGTTAATTAAAAGAAATTACCAAAGAAAAATGGTTAGAAATGTGTTTTTTGGGTCATGTAAACAGGAAACAAAATTGGTTTAAAAAAAAAAAAACTTGAAACATATAACATTCCTGTAAACAGAATAAAAGTATAAAATAGAACTTTTTAGGGAATGATTAATTTGAAAGAATGCTTTGAACAATTTCTAATGGTAGTTGAAAAATTAGAAGTCATTCAAACATCATAACGAAGCAGGGTTTTCCATCAGATTGAATTTTGTATATATGACATAATTGAAGATTAAATTGTTATAATAGAAATTATAAGGACCAAATTGTGATAGAGGACGAACTATAAAGTCCAATTGTGTAATTAGCCCTTTTCCCCTCATTCTTTTATTTTTATTTTTAAATTGGATACCCCAAGATAGGATTATATTGAATTTAAACCCTCTTAATCTCATAGTTTGATATGAAAAATATTTTCCTATCAACCTAAGAAATAATTGATGCATGGGAAGATATTTCATAAGGGATATCTTGGTATTTTTAATTTATTACTGAGATATTTAAAATATTTCATAACCTAATTAAGACAGGTTCGAGTTTTATTTCATGTTATATTTGTATTCTCATAACCCACTTCTAACTCCTGTATTAAGACTCCAATCACTTTCCATTAGGGGCAGGCGGGTTGAGGACCCGGGATCCATGGTAAAATTACAATTCCTCATCAGAAATAATATAATGATATATATTTCAACATGCCGAAAAATGATAATAGCATTATAAATTCAAAATAAATAAGCATTGAAAAATTAAATTGAAAAATATTTGGTGAAAATAATAAATATTGTAGTGACAAAGGTTACACCAAAGCATATTAATTCTAATATTTCAACATATGCCAATATATTAAAATAAAAAATAACTCTTTTTGAGCCATCCGAAATAAGTGTCAGGTTTGATCAAATAGTTAGAACATTTCCTGTGTTATATTGTTAAGTGTGTTCGGGCCGGTCCGAAATGAGTGAATGCATCGCACCCGAAAGGTTGTTCACGGCCGCAACCAGACCCGCTAGCCCTTGCCGGTTCATTTCATTACGGGTTTCTTTGACCTGAAGCCTCCGTTCTTCGAGCTCCATCATCTGACGGTGTCGTTTCTCTTTCTTCTCCTCGCAGCTTTTAAGGGTCCGGGCCAGGACTGAAGCGCTTCGGATAATGCTCGACCCGATGTCTCGTACTCTACGCCGTTTGGTATCCAAGTTGGATTTTCCACTCCAATCGGTTTCAGATGAATCTGATGTTTCTAGAATCGGATATAAATAAAAATCACAGGTAAGATATATAAGAAATGAATTTATAAAAAAACTATTAGAAGTTTGTAAGATCAGTTCTATTGCCACAGCCAAATATTCAATAGTGATTTAAATTTTACATTGGGAAACTCATCTAATACATAAAACGAAAAAACTATATACAAAAGTTAGCCCCAAAAATCATGGTTGCTACCTTCATACTTGATTTTTTTTTTTTTTTTCTATTGTCAGAGGTTATTTGTAAAATAATTATAAAATCCGTGGACTAAAAAGAGCTATTAAAGCTATAAATTTAACAATCTCTTAAAATTCTTTGGGTTAATTACACTTAGCCATTCCTACACTTCACATTGAAGCTCACTTTGGTTTCTGTTTTTTCAATTATAACTGTCTAACTACTGACATTTACGGTCAATTTGTAATGTATAGCTTCTGTCAGCCATTGTTTGCTTAACAAATTGAAAAATGTCAAACAAAGATCAGAATAAAATTTAGTATAAAGTACAAATGTACTAATTATAATAACTCTATTTTTTTTACTTGCGATTGTTTCAAGGACCAAAAAGATAATTGGTAGCTCATCTAAGTGTTACAAGGCATTTTTCATCAACTAGACAAATAGTAATTAACAAAAGAGGTCCTTAAGTGTATAGAATTGACTATGACAATTGAACAAAGAGAAACTAAAGTAAAGTTTGAAGTAAAGTACATATGTGTAAAAGTGTAATTAACTCAAACTCCTTTTAGTTGAAGTGATTTTTAATAAAACTCTTGTCGGGTTGGGCATATTAGCAAATATTTTGATAAAAAAGTATCAAATCGGCCCCACACGAAAAATGAAAGAAAACAAACAAACAAAAAAAAAACATCGTCAGTAATATTTAGTTAGCTTATCATGGTGGATGTTCGTGATTGATTCTTTTTTTTGGGGAAAAAATTACTAAAAATAGCATTGATAACGATATTCTTTTTTTATGCTTGGCTTACTGGCTTCTACTAATGTTTTTTTTTCAATGACATTTCGTTTCCATTAATATTATAGTAATTATAATATATATATATATATATATTTTGTGTATCTATGAGAGTCAAAGTCCTAAAAAAAATAGAATGAGACGAACCACGAACACATGAACACAATCATGGAGGGATGCCACTACTATTTGAGGTGCTTAAAGTTAAAACTGCAAAGCAAGAGTCCAAACATAATTTATCAAAAACTATATTCAAAAGTGAAGGTAATTTTGCTACCTTAATAGAAAATTGAACTTTAAAACATGAGGAGGAATTAAGTTGAATATATGTATGCCACTACACTCGATATTTGAAGTCAGATCTTTAGACTTGGACGAGTTGTTAAAACTTAGGTTGCGTTTGGTTGAGGAATAAAAGTGGGAGATTGGATTAGCTATCCTGTGGGTCCACAAAACTCATGTTTGGCAAAAAAAAAAAAAAATTGTATAAGATTAGTTATCCCTCCGGACTATTAATACCATAGGGGAGGTAGTATTACTTATTCTCTCTCTTAAGATAAATTCTAAAATGACTTTTTTACCCTTCTTCTATTATTATAATAAGGTAATATAATATTAAATAGCTATATTATAATTTAAAATTAATTTTTCTATTAATTTTTTTATTTTTAATGTGATATTTTGACAAAATAATATTTTTTTATCCCTATTATAATTCTAACCTAACCAAACATAGTATGAGTAATTCTCCATCATATCAGGTACTACTTATCACCCATCACCACTTTTCTAATCTCACAGTATTACTTATCCCCCATTTTGCTACCTTAATAGAAAATTGAACTTTAAAACATGTGGAGGAATTAAGTTGAATATATGTATGCCACTACACTCGATATCTGAAGTCAGATCTTCAGACTTGGACGAGTTGTTAGAACTTAGGCTACATTTGGTTGAGGGATAAAAGTGGAGGATTGGATTAGCTATCCCGTAGGTCCTCGAAACTCATATTTGACAAAAAAAAAAAATTGTATGAGATTAATCATCCCTTCGGACTATTAATCCCCCACAATAGGGGATAAGTAATATCATAGGGGATGTGGTACTACTTATTCCTTCCTTTGAAATAAACTCTAAAATAACATTTTTACACTTCTTCTATTATTATAATAAGGTAATATAATATTAAATAGCTATATTATAATTTAAAATTAATTTTTCTATTAATTTTTTTTATTTATAATGTGATATTTTGATAAAATAATATTTTTTTTATCTTTATCATAATCCCATCTTAACCAAACGTAGCATGAGTAATTCTCCATTATATCAGGTACTACTTATCATTCATCACCACTTTCCTAATCTCACAGTATTACTTATTCCCTATTTTCTTACGCTACAAACAAACCAGGCCTTAAAGTCACACAATCCTTTCATTCAAGTGGACAAACTATGCTCTAGTACTAGAACTAGCGAACTTAGAATCAATTCTTGTCAAATTCACAAACTCAAATTGTTAAAACCCTCGAATTCAAGTTTGGACCAATAGTTGATTGTCGCACATATTGTTGTGTTATTAAAACATATAACAAGACATGGGAATTGTGCATAAAACCTTTTGTAATTTAGTAAAGAAATTACTACTCTACTTCTTTTATTTGTTTTAGATACAATAAATTTTGATATTTTTGAAGAAGTCATGTATATAAAAATTAAAAAAATTTCACAAGATATATATTTATGTTTAGAGTAATGCTATACACAATCTTATTTCTCACTCTAGACACAAGATTATAGAATCTACATTAATAAATTCACGAGTGACCTATTTATTTCTATCTAGGAGTGAGAAACCGAATTGAGAAAAATGATTATGTGTATCATTTTCTTTATAATTGAATATTAAAAATATGAAAAATGCTATTCTTTCAGTAAAATTTGTATAAAAAACCCACTAGAATGATATGGTAGGGACATTATTTTAATTAAGAGTATCAAAATGAGTGTTTTGTTCTAAAATGAATGGCTCTTATCCAACCACATTATTCTGTTAATAAATTTTGTATGAATTTTTTTGTTTGTATAACATTACTTTAAAATTATGTATATGCACTCTCCAGAGATGCTCTCGCTCTTAAGATATTTCTAGAAATGATGCACTCACACCCAAGGACAGAGCCACAGAGGGGCCAGAGGAGACACTTGCCCCCTTTAATTTTTCAAAAATTCTAATTATGCCTACAACTTCTAATATTGTTTTCAATGTGTCCCCTCTGAAAATTTATAAGTGTCCTTCTACATTATTCAAAACTTAACATTGAGCTACAATTTTAAAAATGTCATTCAATTTGTCTCCTAAAAATTGATGAATACTTTCCTTAAATACTTAATTTATTTTAACCACTCTTATATATATTATATAGTTATACAGAAGTCAAGTATCCTACTGTAGATTATAAAAAAACAGTTCATTCTTAAAAAATTTTCTTAATAAAAAACTCTACCAAAATGATGTAGAAGCGGCAATTTCAAAATTATGAGTCAAAATTAATGTTTTAGTCTGAAATGAAACGACCACAAAGAATCACATCTTTCTATGAAAATTTTAAACAATAAAATTCTGGTTATATAGCATTATTTTAAAAATAAAAAATTGACTTGTGAATAAATGTTGGCTCCTCTAAATTTTTTTTCTGGCTCTGACTTTGCCACTGCCTACATCCACAATCACAACCACAGCCACAGCCAAATGGCGAATCCATGACTTAGGTTAGAACTTTTCCATATCCCTGACAAAGCCTAGGATTCAAACCCCAACAACAAACTTTCCCTCCCCTACTAGTTAAGTGGCTTTCTCAAGGCAACTCATGATATGTGGTTTGAATTGGAACCATAGACTCCCCCAAATAGAAACGTTAACCTATGTTTCTTTCTAAAAGAACAGAAAAAAATTATGCCATGGACTCTTGGTATTTACACTAATTTTTTTTTTTTACTACACATTCAATTGACTACTTTTTCAAATTCGATCACTTCTTGTATATAGTCATTATTCATGCAAATGTACAAAGTTTACTTAATTTGTGTAAACTACGATTCTCCGAACTCCAGCTTATGCTGTGTATGCAGCCCAACATACTACTTAAACCACCCCTGTGGTTATAACAATTACAGTATTGAGTGTTTTATCGGGAGTCTCCCCAAAACAAGTGGGAATCATTACGGGAGCGTTTAATCACACAAGTTTGCATGATTGTTCTCTCTCTTTTTCTCTCTCATGGACTCCCTCTTGTTCTCTATGTATATTTTGTACAGTACGCTAATGCAAGAAACAGACACCTGAATGAATCGATTGGTACCCGAAACCGAATCTCTGTGCTGCTGCTGCACCAATGTATCTCTAATAGAATCGTAATTTTGACTAGTATTACTATAATTATTAGAGAAACATGCTACCAAACACTAAAAAGGTCCCTATGCCCTTTATATCACATATTTATTTTGGACCGTCAATCGCTCTAAAATACGAATGAATGCACAAATCTCCAAAAAATTATGGAGATTGATGGATGGCGTGAGATTATCCCACTAAAATTGTAACCAAACTGGTTGACGGTCAAGATCTGGGGTATATTTTAGCTACGGTGCTCCTGACCATAGCGTATCATAATCGAAAAAGAAATGGGTCCTAATAAATGTGTGTGCAGAATTTTCAAACTGCAAGTTTGACCAATAACTTATCTGTCATCCTTTCACAACCGACGACGACAATATCTCAACAATCGGAATTTAATTTGCATGTTTACCTGAGACAGGCGGAGGAGCCACCGCCGGAGGAGGAGGTGGTGGTGGTGGTGGATGGACGGTGAGAGGAGTAGCCGTACAATGCGTTGGTTGAGTGGGAGTACTGGTTCTTTGTGGGTATCGTTTTTGGACCACATCTTTAAGGGCTTCGTACACTTCAGCGGCCATATTGGAGGGTAGATTTCGATCCTTGCGTTCTTGCCTGTCCATAGCCCAGTAGGGGGGGACTTGATCATCGCCGTCGCCGTCGGATTGGGACGATCGGAGCTCGTACTCACGGACCTTCTTGTAGTCGCGTAGCAGGTTATCCCATTTGTCGTTACACTGGTTCTGGCTACGCAGACACCCATTGTTCCAGCAATAGTTCTCGACCCACTTCCACCTAAGCTCGCCAGTTCGACCACCACAGGAGGAAGAGGAGGATGGGGTCGAGCTGGCTTTGATTCGACGCTCCTCGTCGAGCTTCTTTGCTGTGATGAGGACTAAAGTCTCTTGGATGGTCCAGTTCCCCTTTCGGTACTCTCGAGGTTGTGAGGTGGAGAAGGAGGTGGTGCCGCCGTGGATGACTGGCAAATATTGGAGTTGCCTCTTGTGGTCTTGGTGATGGGTCTCCACCGTGGTTGTTCCCAATGTGTTTGGAGGTTCCGACATTGCTTTGGCATCACAAAGAGAGAGAGAGAAGAGAGAGAGAGAGAGAGAGAAGTGGGAACTTAAGAATGGGTTTGTTGTTTTGTTTATTGCAGTTGCATATGACTAGACAGAGAGAGCCAGAAAAGAGAGAGAAAAGCGTTCATGACAGTGATCAAGTTCAGGCAACTATCTACACTCCTTCGTGTCCATATTCGCACCACGTCGTTTTGCATTTTGATCTTTGGCTCTAAATCCTTCCGTACCTTATACGTGGCTCAATTTGAGGGACGGTAGTGCATGTTTAACATTCATGTGCACAGCATTTTAATCTTTTTCAGTTTGGAAAGGGTTAATTATATTTTTCTAAATTCATTTCAGTATATTTGTTTTCAATTATAACAATTAATACTTTTAATTTGTTATAACGTGTCCTTCTACTAATTTATGTTTGAGAAATAGGTAAAAATTCATATGTGACAAACACCTAACCAAAATCAAGAGGTGAAGATATAAAACCTGACTTACTTCCCTAATAATTCACAACAATCTCTCCTAAATCACTTCAAAATCATTAGTATAATAAATCCAATTACGTAGATAATATAATTAGGCTTGAAGTAAAAATTCTTGATTTGATTCACATGCGATATGCGTGAATCTTTAGATGAAAAAATGCTGGATTTTATATTTTTACCCTTTTAAAAGGTAATGTGTTTATCACATGAGAATTTCTTACCTATTTTTCGTATATAAGGCAACAGAATATTAACATTGCAATAAATTAAAAATGTAAAGACTTAATTATAATAATTAAAAAAAAATTTAATGTAAAATATAAGGGTGCAAAATATATTTATTTATTTAAAAAATACTGTCATGAGATTGACCGGGTCCGTTTGTGGTTTGGTTATAGATGATTTTGTGAGTATTAGGGTCTCTTTGAAACTTGTGGAAGGGAAACAGAAAGGAAGAAAAAGAAAATGAGAGAGAAAATGAGCAGAAAATGATTTTCTTTTCTTTGTTTGATATGCCAGGAAAATGATGAGAAAGTGAGAGAAAAATCATTTTCTATTGTTTAAAATTAAAAGAAATGAGGAAGAACAATAATACAATATCTATTAAAAAAGAAAAAGAAAGGAAAATAAAAAAAAGTGAAAAGAAAATAATTTTTTCTTTTCTTCTATATTAGAAATCAAGCAAAGAAAGAAAATTTTTCCTCTTCCTATTCTTTCCTCAAGTATCAAATAGAGCCTTAATTTATTTAAGATTTATTCTTTTTTCAAAAAAAAAAAATTCTCCACAAATAAGGATACATTTCTAATTGTTTGATTTAGGCATTATGTGTCATCTTACAATCGCACTTTTAATTTAAATTTCAATTAGATTAAAATCAAGTGGGACCGACAAAGATCGTCTATCATTCCCTTTCATTTATTCGATTGGTTCTTATTGGATTTAGGCCGTTTAATCAGCTTGTATTTTTTGTTATTTTCTTTGATCATTTATAAGTTGACTATTTTTAGTTAGAAAATTGATAACAACGCGTCTGCATATTTTTTTTTGCCCTCGGGAATCAATTAATGGGTGCGCTCGTGAGAACTCCATGACAACGCAGGCTTCTCTTTCTTGATGTTTGAATGTTTGGCCTTAATATGCTTGCATGATTGATAAAAATGGAGGAGGAAAAACTGATTTGATATCTATTTTATTTCAGAAGTTAGGTGCTTTCAAGACATAAGTAATGGATTTATGTAAATTATGTAAGAGGAAAAAAAATGCTAAAGAGGAAATAAAAATGCCAAATTCAGTGAGAATCTCATTCTTATCTCAAAATAATAGGAGGCTGACTGATTATTAAAAATGAAAAAGGGTTACTAATAGTATGATTGTTCAACCAAAAGTGGTTTCCTAACGATTTTTTAGCGTGAGATTTTAAGTTTGATATAATGTTACATATTTTTTTATGATTAGTTACCATTCATGCAATACTTAAAATTTATATAGTTTATGTGAATAGAGCCCTATACTAGTTCAAGAAATTGTGGTCGGTTAAAAGTCTGAACACTCTGTAACAATTTATATACATATGTATATTCTTCACAAAGAAAATTTTCTTTCAAAATTTATCATTCCAACATGGTCTAATTTCATTTTATCAATATAGTGTGTATTTATTATCTTCAAATGTTTTTTTTTTTGGCCATAGATGTTCATGCTTTGGCCGACTATTCCCTTAATCTCATAAAGGGACACAAGCTGCATGAATCATGTAAATTCCATGCATTATATAAATGATAATTGCCCACCACCCCCCTATGCTTTTCCTTCTTAATACTTCTTCTTCGGCAATGCATATAAATATGTTTCCTTCTATACATTTTTGACAAATCAAAACATAACACACACACTACTAAAGCCAAACCACAATTGAGGTGGTAATTAATCTTAAGGCTGACCTATCCCTTGTTTATTTTTGTATTTACTAGAAGGTGGCACACATTATGTGCATGTGCTACATTATACCCAATTACTCTCTTTACTACAAATTTAATAATGGACGGTTACAGAATTTGAAGTAAGTTTTACATAATTAATTTTGCATGTATTGAATGTAAATTAGATAAATTTCCTACTGTGGATCATTTTTGTCAAAAAAAAAAAAAAAAACTTCACCAAAGTGAAAGATTTATCAAAAGGGTTTGTTTTATAATAGTATAGATTATCCCAACTCTTTGTAGGAAAATTATTTTCTTATATAATTTTGACACAATTTTGTTCACTGGAACAATGTGGCGGGGATATTTGTATAACTAAATGTCAATTTAACAATACTTTATTTTAAAATAATAGGTTCTAATAATAAGGTTGTGAAATGAATTAAGCTACTCAAACTTTTCTTATTTTGACTAGTTAAAAGGTCATTCAAGATTAATTTATGATACAAACAATCAAATTTGAACATAGTTTGAAACTTATAATTTTTAAGCTCAACTTAAAATTGCTTCAGTAGGTTTACATGGACTAAAATTTTCAATTCAAGCTTAAACAACTCAACATAGGCTGCTTGCATTCAGAATTTTTGCAAGCTAGGGAAAGGGTGCAAGCTATTTAGATAAATGATATGATCCAGAGATGGAAGCCTCCGCAGCCAGTAGTGTTTATCAATGTAGATAGTTATTTTAAGCAAAATGGTGCTGCTGAAATTACGGTAGTCATTTGCGATGACAAGAGTGAGGTGATAGCATCTATGGTCGAGCCTATCTATAGGTCTTGGAGTGTGGAATTTGTAAAAGCTATAGCTGTTATCAAAGGTTTGTAATTTGTAGAGGGTTTGGGGCTGATGTTTGTACATATGGAAGGGGACTCTTTGGCTGTTAATAATGCAATTAGGTCGGTTGAGCCATTTCTCTCCCCAATGGGTCATTTGTTCCCTCTAATCAGACAGAAAATGGATGCTTTTGGTTATGTCAATCTATCTCATGTGTTTGGCAATGAAACAATGTGGCTCATTGCTTGACACGATTAGCTTCGAAGACGGACTAGACATTGTTTGCTGCTGAACCTATTCATTTACAGCCTATTAATCGAGTAATATTATTTTCTCTTTTTTATTTTTTATATTTGGTAAACACAAGGAATTTGTATATTGAATAATATATTATTATTTATTTATTTTATGTTCATATAGGATTTCAAGTGAGATCCAACTTTGTGGTTTGTGGGCAGTTGGACCCACTCTAGTCAATGTGCAGGAATTTTGTGGTCGGTGTGTACAGTCGTCCAGTGGAAGAGATGTAAGTGGTTGTACGTACCTCCTACTTTGTCTTCACATGCAACCTCGAACTCGGACGGTCTCAGTAGATTACATTTACAGCACGAACGAACGAGAGTTCGTCGGTTTGATCCAGCTGGATAATTAATTAAAATAACTTTAATTATTATAAATAAGAAAAATTAATTATTATAAATATATTAATTATGTGGAGAAAATAACAAACATTTAATAAATTATGATTATATTTGGGAAAGTTTATTAGCGCTTAGATGATAACATTGTAAGAAAATTAGCACGATTTGATTCCTTTGATACTAATAATTTATGTATTAAAATTATATTCTCAGATAATTTTTAGAGATAATGACATCACTCTATTATAGTTTGGGCGAAAATTAGATGATATATCTGTAGTTTAAAAGTAAACACACAAATTCCTTGCGATTTTGTATTTAATTACAAAATAGATAAAAATCATTAAAGTTAATGGTAATTTTATCACAAGGATTTTTTCGTCATTTTATCTCTCTAAAAAGGAATCATCAAAATGACCATGTTTTCCTTTTATGTTAAACTAATGATTGTATTTTGTGGAGGCATTTTTTTGTTTTACTAAATCTATCGTAATTCATCTGCTTTACAAACAAGTCCAAATCCTAAGAGGATTATCGAGGAAAAGACAAGGAAAAGAAATTATAACAGAGGTAAAATAATTGATCTCCTGTTATAAAATTAAAAGAATATAAAATAAATAAAATAATTCAAGACAAAGTATAGAGAATAGTTCTTTAAAAACTGTCAAATACTTATTATATTAGTTCTTCTAAAACAATTAGGGATAGATCTTCTGGACCACCCAAAATTTTGTTAATAATAAAAAATAAAAAATAATATAATATGATATTTGAGGATTTACTTATATTTTACTTCCTACTATTTTTTCTCTCTTTTTTTTTCTTTCTATTTTTAGTTATATCTCAAACTACTACCCCAACCCCTACTTATAGCGGTCCGGAGTCAAGGCGATCAGACGAATTCTTTGTCTGCAAGTTTGATTCAAGTCTACGAAGTTATCTTTGGTAAGTTAAATTAAATGCTATTGGATGGATGAGGTCATCCATTGCATTATCTGTTACATAATACTTTTTCTTGGATAACCGTAATCTAATACAATATATATATATATATATATATATTTAGATATGTTAAAACTGCTTCAATAAAATTTTATTAGGAAAACTTAGTGGGAAAAAAATCTTAGCGAAAGAAAAAGAGTACAATGATTAATTCCCCTCGAATAATAAGAATTTGTTTGCTTCATAAAAGATTTTTTAGACGGCGCATCTCAATACCATGCACAAGTTTCTCAAATGTTGCCGTCGGTAGTGTTTTAGTAAACAAGTCAGCCAAATTGTCACTAGAACGTATTTACTGGATATCAATATCATCACTTTTCTAGAGCTTATGTGTATGGAAGAATTTTGAAAAAATATGTTTCGTTTTGTCACCTTTGATGTAACCTCCTTTAATCTCTGCAATACATGCTGCATTATCCTTGTATAATATTGTCGAAGTATATTTGACTGTAGATAATTTGAAACTTTCTTGAATATGTTGAATCATTGATCTTAGCCAAATGCACTCTTGACTTGCTTCATAAATTACAATTATCTCAGAATAATTTGAAGAAGTTACAGTTAATGTTTGTTTTACAGATTGCTAGGATATAGCAGTGTTACTATAAGTAAACACATACTCAGTTTGAGACAGAGCTTTATGTGAATTAGAAAGGTAGCTAGCGTCTGCAGAGCCAATTAATTCAAGTTGTGGCTCCTTTAAATAGAATAAACTCATATCAGTTGTCCTTCGTAGGTAACGCAGTATATGTTTAATTTATTTCCAATGTCTTTATGTTGGTACAGAATTATATCTTGCCACTAAATTGATAGATAATACTATATCAGGTCTTGTATAATTTGCAACATATATAAGAGCACTCATTGCACTAACTTTAGGACCAAGAAGTTCTTTACCATCTTCTGGAGAATGAAAATGATTTTTTTGTACATCCAATAATTGGACAACCATTGAAGAACTTAATGGATGAGTTTTGTCTATGTAAAATTGCTTCAAAACATTTTCAGCATATGCCGATTGATGGACAAAAATTTCATTTAATAAGTGCTCAATTTGTAATCCAAGACAAAATTTTGTTCTTCAAAGATCTTTTATTTCAAACTCCTTCTTGAAATAATTAACAATTTTAGTAATCTCTTCAAGAGTTCCAATCATATTCAAATAATCAACATTGACTGCAATGACAATAAATTAGAATTCCGATTTCTTAATGAAAACGTATGAGTAAATTGTATTGTTTACATATTCTTCTTTCAACAGATATTCACTTAGACGATTGTACTATATGCGACTGGATTGCTTTAATCCGTATAAAGATCTTTGAAGCTTGAGTAAACACAAATTTCGTGGTTTTGAAATATTTGCTTCAGTCATCTTAAATTCTTCAGGGACTCTCATATATATATATATATATAATTATTCAATTACCTATATAAGTAGGTTGTCATTACATCTATTAAACGCATATATATTCTTTCTGAGATTGATAAACTAATCAAGAATCTGAATATAATTGCATCAATTATAGGAGAGTAAGTCTCATCATAGTCAATACCAGGTCTCTACGAGAAATCTTATGTTACGAGTTGGGCATTATATCATACTATTTTATTTTTCTCATTTCATTTTCTTATGAATACCCATTTATATCCAATTAGTTTTACATCTTTAGGTGTGTGGATTACAAGTCCAAAAACTTCACATTGTGCTAATGAATTTAATTCTGCTTTCTTTTCATTTTGGCCAATCAATTCTACGTCGACATTTGTCGACTGTTTGTGGTTCAATCTCTTCATTACTTATGGTAATACCAAGAGCTACTTTAAATGAAAATACGTTGTCGATAATCATCTTATTTCTATTCCAACTTTCTTCTATATTCATATAACTTATTGAGTTATCATTATTTTCAGGTATCATGTCACTTACAGGAGATATCTCTTTAGGAGGTTTCTCTTCTGCGAATTTTTCTTCAAGAAGTTTAGACATTGTGTTCTCTGTAAGAGCACCAACTTGTTTATGCATTTTTTCTTGTGTCTTTATTTTTTTGGAAACAGTGTCTTTTGCACCGACATAACTCTCACTCTTTAAGCGTGTTTTAGATTCATTTGTTGTTGTACTAATAGATTGTCCTACATGGATATCAATACGTGTTAGAGTATTAGCAGCAAGTATATGTGATTTTGTCATATTTTTTATATTAGTGAACGTATTAGGTAATTGGTTTGCAATTGTCTATAAATGAATGATTACGTGAATTTCTAATTCACATTGATTTATTTAAGGATCAATATGAGACAACGTTGAAACATTTCAACTGATCTCTCGTTACTTTTTTAATTGTGTCTTTTTTCCCCTTAATGGTGGGAAGATTGACTCATCAAAATGACAATCTGCAAAATATGTCTTGAAGACATCACCTGTTAAGGATTTCAAGTATCTAATAAAAGATGAAGAATCAAAATTACTATAAATTCCAAGTCGACTCTGGAGACCTATTTTAGTACGCTGTAGGGGTGAAATTAGAATATATACAATATAACCAAAAACTCGTAAGTAAGAAATATTTAGTTGTTGACCAATGACAAGTTGTAATGGTGAGTACTGATGCTAAACAGTTGGTCAGACTATAACTATTGATGCAACATGCAATATGGTATGTCTCCAAGCAGAAACAGATAATTTTATTTTCATAAATAAAAGTCAAGCAATAAACTGAAGCCGTTTTGTTAAAGACTCGATAAGACTATTTTGTGTATGTGTATGAGTAATTGGGTGTTTAACATCAATTACTATTAATATGCAATAATCATCAAATGTTTAGGATGTAAATTCTCCAGCATTATCTAGTTGTATTAACTTAACCTGGTAATCTGAAAACTGTGCCCATAATCGAATAATTTGAGTAAGAAGTCTAGTAAAAGCGATATTACGTGTAGAAAGTAAACAAATATGTGACCACTGTATGAATGCATATATTAAAATCATAAAATAACGAAATGGTACACATGAAGGATGTATTAGCCCACAGATATCCCCTTGAACTCTTTATAAGAATAATGGAGATTTAAGAACTACCTTTAAAGGAGATAGTTTAACAATTAATTTTTCTTGTGAACAGACAGCACATGTAAAATCATCTAACAAAAGAATCTTCTGATTCTTTAGAGAATATCTATGTGAGTTTTCAATAATTCGAAGTATCATTGTTGATTTTGGATAACCTAAATGATCATGCCATAGTATAAATTTTTTTAGGTCAAAGCACTTTTGGTGCATCACTACAGGTGATTCCTTAGCTTTTATAGAAGTATAATATAATCCAGAAGACAATACATCAAGTTTCTCTAATATATATTTCATTCCTGAAATATAAGAAGTAATGTAGAGTTGTTCTATATTATCTTCAGTCGTTGTCTCAATATAATATTTATTACGATGTATATTTTTAAAACTAATAAGATTCTTTGTAGATTTAGTAGGGTACAATACATTATTAATGCATAGCTTTATTTTTTTGGGCAATATTATATTGGCCATTTTAGAGCTTTTAATTAATTTTGTTGTACTAGAAATTGTATTAATATTAGCTTCAAATAATGTCAAGTGTGAGAAATATTTTTTTTTAAAGAATTGTGTGCGTTGTTTTATTGTCTCCCAAACATATGCCTTCACCATTCATTTTAGAAATAATCAACACGTTGGTACGATCCATGCATCTATATGCAAAATATTAAAATTGTTTATTTAAAACAAGATAATTTATTGAAAGAAAAAATATAAAAAGAAAACATTATAAAAGATGATAATAAACTAAATAGACTAGAAAAACTAAAAAATAATATTAATTAGTGTGGACATCCCCATCACTAATTAAATGATTTATTTTTTATTTGCATCTTCAAGAAAATCTGAAACATTCAGATGAGGAATATCGATTGGGCCATCAATATCTGTAAAATGAATTTCTGTATTTTTTCCTTTATCTTTAACTACGGTTTGGTAAAATTCTCCCAAATGTTTCGACGTACGACAAGTACGAGACCAATGTCATTTCATTCCACACCTGAGACAAGTATCTTCATAATTTTTGAGAAGTTTATTCTATAAATCTTTTTCTTTTTTAGAATTATTCCACTGCTGGTGGTATGATGCGATATTTTTAATCCTCATACGATAAGTATTACCTCCACGATAATTTGCACATGTTCGAAAATTATTTCTACCACGACCACGGCTACGTATACCAAATGAGATTGGATTCACTTCCGAGAATGAAGGATGACATCAATTCAAAATATTTTTTAAATCGATACTTTCGATATTACTGCTACAGGAGTACATTCGAGGCATGAAATGTGAAAATTTTTTTTTAATATGTCTTCATCAGTAATAATTTTCTCATATAACTCTAATCATGAATTGATTTTAAACAACATAGAGTTGTACTTACTAATCATTTAAAAATCTTGCAATCTGAGGTGCATCCATTTAGATCGGACTTTTGAGAGTATTACGGTTTTCTGGTGCTCATATCTCTCTTTTAAATTTTTTCATAATATTAATGGATCTTTTATTATGAGGTGCTAAGAATGATGACGAAGAAAAATTATTACTTTAGTGCGATCCTACTGGGATGCATCATTTTTCTCAGTTATTGTTTAGTCAAGTGCCTTTACAGCCAGATGAATCTCAGCATCAAGGATCCATAATAAATAGTTATCTCAAAAAATGTCAAAGGGTGTCGAATTTCAATTTTATAATATTCGATATTTTCATAATGTTATATTAACAAAATAATAAGATTAAATTAGGACAAGATTATGAAGACTACATATATATTCAAGCCACATAAAATAATAAAAGGAACACTCTAAAATAATATTTGTCAACGTGAATATTAAATAATCATTACTTTCTAAAATGTTACACTTCGTAGAACTTATCAAGCATTAAAAGTTATAAGACGTATACGTATGTGTGTATTCAGAGTTTCGTGCTAATAACGTGTTTAGAACCAAAAGAATATAAAGTAGATAAAATAACTCAAGACAAAATATAAAAAATAGTTCTTCAAGAATTGTCAAATATTTATCATATTGGTTTTTCTGAAATAATTATGGATAGATCTTCTGAAATATCCAAGACTTTATTAATAATATAGAACAAAAAAAAATACAATATAATTTTTAAAAATTTACTTATACTTTAATTCCTTTTATTTTCTCTCTACTTCTTTCTTTTTGCTTTCTCTCTATTCTTATTTGTACCTCAAATTATTACCCAAATTCCTATTCACAGTGGTCCGGAGCCGAGACGTTGAGACAAATTGTTCGTCCTCGAGATTGATTCAAGTCTGTAAAGCTATCTTTGATAAGTTAAATTAAATGTTATTGGATGGATAAAGTCATCCACTAGATCATCTATTACATAATATCTCCCTCTTTCCCTCATTTATTTTCTCATTCTTTTGAATTCAAAACAGGCTGTTACCCCTCCTCAAACAGCAAATCTGCCCCTCATATCCACAGTGTCACTCTACGTCACCCATCATCACCAATCTCTCATCAATTTCTGACATCACGATTGAGAGGGAGACCTCATTTTATGCTTAATTTAATGTACTTGTGTTAAAGAATTTTGTTGTGAAACACAAAGGAAAGTGAAATATAAACAATATTGTGAGGGCATGTTTTACAAAATTCCTAGCTTTGCAAAATATTATACAGCCATGCTATTTTTTTTTGAAGCATATCCCAATTAAATCTGAAGGAAAAGGCGGTAAATGTGAGTTGTTACAAGGATCCACTAAGTATGCTTGGAGAGTTACCTCATTATTAAAATGATTAATAATTTAGTACACGTAAGTGAATTGTGTATCCAAAGTAAATAAACGGTAACCATGACGAAGATAAAGGCACAATTTTGTATGGGGAAACCTACGAAGTGAAAAATTACAGGACCACACATTCAATCTCCATAAATTATTATAACATAAGAACTATTCACAAACTTATTTTCACAAACTTCCATAAGACGACACACAATCTGAAAATAGAGTTCTTGCAAATAATCATGTTTATTGTTCTTCCAATTCTTGGTCTCACCAAATATCCACACATGATGAGTAATACAGGGCGAGTTTAACATTCTAGAGCTCTACTAAAACGACCATGGAGGGTATCTTTTTCAACACAATGAATGCACGAATACTAAGAGATGGTTCTGAATATAATCTCAAACTGTACAGCTCTACATAATTTGTGAGGTATCTGAAATGCGCCAGGGTAGCCCCTTGCACTTATCTGAATAGTAGAAGAATTACAAGAATGTGCAAGTCCCAACGCAATACGAATTTAGGGTTCAAAACTGATCAAAATTCAAACTTTGTCCTATTGTTCAAACACCTTTAAATCCGTTTGAATGGGGATGGCCCTATTTGAGTGGTTTCACATTTCATTCAAAAGCATAACTCAAAACTTGAATTATAATCAAAGTGTTTTTATACACGTAATTTATCTACAGTAAAAGGATTAATTGAAACAAGACCTTAAAATTAAATATTAAATTTTTTTTCTGTATTTCTTATCTACGATATTATTGGAAACAATTCTTTAAGAAAGAAAAAGATAATTTCACTTTGACTTTGACTCATTGATGGCAGACACCATTTTTATTTTCAACAATTTTAAGAAGGGATTTTTACGTGATCTATAATATGGTTTCTTTTTATTTTTTGTCCCCTTAGGTCAGTGTAATTCACATGTATATCACAGGAAGTCTCCCTCCTTCTCCCTCCACCAGTTGGCATCCATCTCCTTTACCAGTTTGCCATAAATTTTCTTTCCAATAGATTATAGCGTCAAGCACCTGTTGAAGTTTAATCGATTAATTTATTTTGAATTTTATTTCTAGATTCTATAGGTTCAATTCATTATTTTGACATAAACTGTTGACATGAAATTCGGGAGTGCTGGTCATGGAAAACTTTTTGAGCTGCAATTCAAGCCTTTGTGTTACTTACTATACTATTATATTATACACACTAAAACACTGTATATATACGTATTTACGCTCATTTAATAATTAGAAGCATAAATATCACAACCTAAGTCTTTAATCTAGATTCTAGAAAACAAACCATTTTCTAGCCTTGAAAGACCACAATTATCAATCAACAACTTCAACATAATTGTTCTAATACAGCTCTCAGCAAATAGAATGCCAATTAACATATACCAACATGATAGATGCTTAAAACCACGACCCAGAAAAATTCAAAATTTTTACCACTTCAAATCTTCTCTCTCTCTCGCTCTCTCTCTCTCTCTCTCAAATGCATTGTGTAATGGAGAGCTACAGGTGTAGGCTAGAAACTGCAGAACAATAACTCTCTGGTTACGAGACTTTGGGGTCACTTTTTTTTTTTTTTTCTTGGGAGGGAATAGGCAAAGAACACACACGATTATATATTATAGAGTTTTGTTAAAGAGTAAAACATGATGAATGTTCTTTGTAACAAATTCTATCTATTTACCACAAAAATGAGGTGAGAGAGGGAGGGATTCTAAACTAGCTGAAAATCTTTTCCACTTACAGCCAAAAGGGTTAAGTTTTCCATTGAAAATGAATTTTTTTTATACAATATTGGTAATTTTTAAAATTTTATAAAATTGACATATTTTAATATTTCTTGGTAAAAATACCTTTTAAGAACTATTGAAAACAACCACATACAAAAATAGTAAATGTCATCATTCTTTACATGGAATTTTAAAAAAGAATTAAATTGTGTTTATGCAAGTAGTTGTGAAGCACCAATGCTGCCTTGACTTCTTATTACTGTTTGGTCTTCTGAATCATATGTTATCGTTTAAAACATATTTTTGACATTGCTATAGTGACCTCTGGTAGTCTCGTTGTGAGGGCTTTAACATCCTCAGCATAACATCGACAACGAGACTATTGACATCTTGAATTTTTGGAAGAAAAGAAAATAGAAATAGAAACTATAGAAAAATAAAATAATGGGAAATAAGCTAAATTGATTATAAAAAAAAATATTTTTTCAAAAGTTTAATTTCCTACTTAGATACTCAGATAAAAATAAATGTGTAAGTAATTTCAATTTTCACATGATTATACGATGCTAATTTAAGTGAAATATATATGCATCATGACAATGTTAATTAAATTTTAATTTACTTACAATGACAATAACATATTTTTAACGACAATAGGATGTATAAAATGTATATCGACCTTTCTTGCTTAGAAAAAGAAAAAAAGAAACAAAAAGAAAGTAACTTTGCATCACTGGGCCATGTATGTGCACTGTCTTTAGAGCTCAAACCAATGAACTCTTACCACCTGATCGAAGCGTGGAATAAACATGTGTAAAAATGGGTATATATCAGTAAAAGAAAATAAAAAATAGTGATTGAACACTAGAGAACTGTAATAGTGAAAAAATAATCATGTCAGAGAATTTTTTTTTTATAAAGTTTCATGAATAATACCAAAAATACCAAAGTTAAAAAAATAGACATTTAGACACCCACATAATATTGGCTTGAAATAGCAACTTAAGAGGAGAGGTGAATTGAGTTTTTAAAACTTTAAAACAACAATCATAGATTAATAAAAAATAAAGCAATAAAACAATAACACAATGTAAGAAATATATATGCAAGCACATTATGATGATGATGATATAAGTAAAAATCAAGTAGTTAGGAATAAAGGGAGACATAAGAATTTTACAGAGGTTCGGCCAATCCTTGCCTACATCAGGGGCAGATCGACTCTTGGTCGAGCGGTGTCGGCCGCTTCCACTGGATTTTCACTAAAATTTTTTTTTCTTAACCCGGCCCAATAAAAAATAAACTTTGCTTAGCTAAACTCAATACCCATTTCAAAATTTTTATTAGCCCAATCTAAACTCATACCCATCAAAAATACATCCAAAATGGTATAAGTCCTAAAAACATTCCCTCTTTGCTCAAAAATTAGTTGAGACGAAGAAGAATATTGTCTACTCATTAGTATATTTATTATGAAGTTGGTACTGATATTACCGATTGCAACTGTATCAGTTAAGAGAGCTTTTTTTGCAATGAATATTATCAAGATTTCATTATGTAATCGCATGGGAGAGGAGTGGATAAGAGCAGCTCAAATGTAAAGCCATCAAGGTAATCGCTCTAGGTTCCTAATTTTTGAAAGTCCCTAAATTTTAAAAACCCTACTTATTGTAGTTAAAATTCTATATAATTTTGACATATTTTTTTGAAAAAAGCCTTAATCTAAATAAGAAAAAGGCTCATAAAAAAATGGCTTTAGTTTAAATGAGAAAAGACTCATGACAAAAGAAAGAAAATGTCTACTTTAATGAAAAAAAACTATAAAAAAGGTTCCAAATTAACTACACTAATTAACTTGAAAAAACTATTTCAAAAATTATAATTACATACACTTTTATAAATACAAGAAAGATCAATGGTCTAACCTATATAACTCTCTATCCCTCTAATGTATACATATTTAGAAATTTAAATTCTCACAAAACACACACACACACACACACACACACACACTCTCTCTCTCTCTCTCTCTCTCTCTCTCTCTCTCTCTCTCTCTCTCTCTCGTACAAAGACAAAAGTTCAAACTAAAAAATAAGTTAGTAAATTTTACTGATAATATCATCAAACGGTTTGTTGATGTACTATTTTTGTATTTTTATATAGATTGATGTTTGTTTGATTTTCTTTTGAACAAAGTGTAATTTTTTTATTATTTGTGAGTCTACAAGTAGAACTGAAAGTAAATTATATACTTTGTTGGTTGAATCACCAATTTTTTGTTATACTGGTGGAATCATTTGGTGGATATTTTACCAAAAATTAATTTTTATTGGCTGACTAAATCCATTGTGATTCAGTAAATACTCCATTGGAAAGAGAAAAAAAAAATCATCTAAAATAATAATAAAATTTTAAATAAAAAATTTACACTAGTATTAAAAATGAAAAAAGCCTCATTTAAAATTTTTGCTTTAGGAATATTTTCCATCTCCACTGGAAAAAATTCTTAGGTCCGCCACTACTCTACGTTCTCTCTTTCTCAATTCTCTCTAACGTATTTTACTGTGTAAAGTCCCTTACAAAGCTGCTAGTTACCCAAAATGTATAAAAACAGAGTATTGATTGTAAATGGTTGAATCTTTACTTTATGCACTTAATCTTTTTGGCTTGATCTTCATAAATAAGTTGGGAGTCTTATATATAGTCCTTTATCAATTCCAGCCGTTGGAGGTCATTGAAGTGGCGTTTCATGGAAGTTCAGCCCATTCAAAACATTTAAATTTTTAACTGTTGGAGCCAAGTTATTGACACTAGTGTTTGAGCTGTTGACCATTCCAGCAATTCCTAGCAAATCAATCGTTCAAGGTGCTGACCAGATTTACATGGTGTCGACCATTCTTTGTGTTATCTTTTTTTATTTGCTCACTGTATTCAAGGTGTCGATTAGAACTTTTTAGGGTGTCATCACTTCGTTCAAATCTTGCAGCTATGTCTTTTGATGATGTCAACCATATTTGCAAGGTGCTAACTATATTAGGGGCTATTTTTCTTCATTTGTTCACTGCCTTTAAGTTGTCGACCATAGCTAGAGTACACTTCATAAAGTTAAACCTTTTCAAAGTGTCAACTACATTTTGTTGGCCCAAGAAGGCAACCCAAGAGGGGGGTGAATTGGGTTTTATAAAATTTATATCAGAAATTGCAACTGAAAACAGTTTATGTATTTTAACAATAATTAATCAAAGTATATATATATATCAAGCAAGTGAAGTATACATCAATATATATATTTATGCAAACATATATAGTGAGCAAATAAGCAAAACAGAGACAGAAGAGAAGTGCACCAGATTTATAGAGGTTCGGCCAACGTTGCCTACGTCCTCTCTTCTTCAATCCTTTCGAAGGAATTCCACTATGTAATACTCCTTACACAGCTGCTGGTTGAGCCACGAGTGCCCAGCTCACTCTTACAAAAGCTTCTTCCCAAGCTTTCAAAACCCAAGAGATTTTGTCCAAACTTCTCTTAAACTTACAAGTGTTTTTCCGAAGAACACTCAAACTTACAAGGTTACAAACCCACCCAAAAGAGAATGAATGAAGATTATACAAAGAGTGACTCTCCTAGTGAGTATATGAATGAATACAACTCAATGGATAACTTTAAACACTCAGCAAAAATATGTGGCAGTGAGGTACAGGTGATTTTCAGCTTCAAGCACTTGATATGAATGGTATGATTGCTCTTCTCTTCTTATTTGAAGCTGTATGTATCTCATATATATAGGTATGGATCGATTCTAGCCGTTGGAGAAGTATGGGAGAAGATTTGGTTGCATTTTTGCCCATACCGTCTGTCAGAAAACTAGCCGTTACGGTCTAGGGGTCGACTCTTTTTACAATGAGTCGACTCTTTTTGCATTTCAGCAGATTTTTCAAGTCACTGTCCAAATGAGTCGACTCTTTTGTCCCAGGAGTCGACTCTTTTCAGCAGTCTGCAGAATTGTTGTTCTCTGTTGCAATGAGTCGACTCTTTTTGGCCAGGAGTCGACTCTTTTGAGTCTCCAGCACAAATCCAAGGCTCTGTTCGAATGAGACGACTCTTTTTGCTTGAGGGGTTGACTCTTTTTACCAAAACCCATATTTTTGTAACTTTTCTTCATTCTTTTTCAAAGCTTCCAATCTCTTCAAGGATCATCTAAATAGGCTTTTTAAAGCTTGCAAACACTTCTTCAAGATTAGATGACTCCAAGAACATCTTCAATCCATTCAAGGTGAATTATCTTCATTTTCATTACTTGTAGAGCTCTTCCATCATCATAGCTTCATCCATTGATTCAAGTCTTCTTCAAGATCTTCAAGAGAGCTTCCATGACTTAGAATCTTCATTTCTTCAATCAACATGGCTTCTCCATGGACTTCAACAACTCTTCCAAGAAAGCTTTCCAAGTCTTGTGATTCCTTCCATGTCTTCAAGACATCTTTAAATCTATCAAGAAAGCTTTTATGTTTTTGAGTTGGTCTCTTCTTTTTCCATTCTTGCAAGATATCTTCAAGTCCTCAAAGTCTTCAATCTTTTAAATCAAGACTTTGATCATTTTCATTCTTCTTCTTTGATATCCATCATCTTCATTCCCTTATAAAATCACCATTGTTGAATATGCTATTCTTTCATGCTTATCAATCTTCAATCTAGGATTTTCATCAACTTGAGATTTCTTTTTCTTCTTATAATATCAGCTTTGTAGAATACATCACTTCATCAAGCTTTTCATTCTTTATTCAAATCTTTGCATCATAAATCCTCTATTATGATAAGCTTCAAGTCAAGATCTAATTAATAATTCATCTGCATACTAAGTAGAATTACTAGATCATTTAACCATGTTTTGTTATCATCAAAATCAAGGCATTGACTCAACACATTTGAGATGTGCTGACAAGAGCTAAGAGCAAGATCTGAATAAACTGAGTTTTGAATAAGGTATTAACCATAATTGCATGGTATTGACACTAGCTGTGGACTTTCTTCTTTTGAGGATCGAGGGTCTCCAACAAAAGGTGTTGACTATATATGTATGGTGTCAGCAATAACTTACAAAGTCTTTTGAGGATCTTCAATAAGGTGTTAACCATCTTTGAATGATGTCGATAATAGGTTCTAGTTCTTCAAAGAGATCTTCAACAGAGATGATTATGGTATCAATCATATTTATAAGATGTTAGCCATTTGCTTGAAATCGAGGATCTTCAATAAGGTGTTAACCATCTTTGAATGATGTCGATAATAGGTTCTAGTTCTTCAAAGAGATCTTCAACAGAGATGATTATGGTATCAATCATATTTGTAAGATGTTAGCCATTTGCTTGAAATCTTCCAGCACTTGGTTTTTTATTAGGCTATTCATTTTGCATTCCAATCTTTCTTATGCTAACTTTTAGCATGAGCTAAGAGACTAAAGTCCATGAATCTATTACCAACTATTTTCAACTTGATTGGACGTCGTGCACGAGTGACTTTCGTTTAGATTGATCAATTGGACAATTGATTCTCAATTTGTGCACAACTTTTAGGTGATTGTTATTGTGTGGTTTATATGCTGTATTTTAGGACTTTTTTAGATGAGAAATTTATTTATAAAGGATTTGAAATTGTTTTCACAAGTTAGAGATTCTTTAATTAACAAGTAAAACTATTAACTCATGTAGATGCTTGTTCAAAAGTAAATGAACACACCTTTGATAAATAAAGATTCAAACAACCAATAAGGATAAAATACTGGTCGATGGAGATATTTGTCAAAAGAAAAGTACCATGAGACCTCCTTTGCAAACAGAGATTCTCCAATTAACAAGTAATACTTATGAACTAACGACCATATTTGTTTTAGAGGTGACTTTACCCAAGGAGTGTTCTTCTCTACCCTAAGCACGGGGTCGGTGAAGTAGTATTAACCCGATGAGACTGGAGTCGAATTCCATGAGGAGTTTATAATTGGAGAACTATAATAAAATTTGCTCAAAGGGAAAATTAAATCCTAAGGAAAACAACTTCACAAAGAATTAAAAGGAAATGAAAAGAGAACACAAATTATTTGATTTTTGGAGAGGTTAAGTTAGCTAAACTAATGCAAGAACAAGACAATTAGACTATGAAGATAAAGGACTTGGATCCAATTGATCCAACTACCCAATTTGCCTAAGGTTCTAATGAGGTTTGATAACTTAAATCATTGGCTTCACCGCGAGCCTTTGATTTAGAAGATTTCAACTATTAACATAATGAAATAAATGATAATCAACTTAAATTTATAAACAATGAGATTCATGAATTCATACCATCGATCTAAACAACTCCCATACCAAATTCATGATTAGTGCATGGAAACTCAAAGACTTAGTCAAGAATACAATATTTCAATAGGACCTAAGAAATGATTATCATATATTCAATCCAATAGTAATTTGAGAGTCTTAGACTACTACCATTGATTTATGCAATTACAATACCAATTGGAGAATTATGAATTGTAATTACAAAACATAATCAATAGTCTAAGTGTTTTTAGAGATTTAGGCTTCAACTACTAAGAATTGAAGATTTAAGAACATAGAACAATGAAATTGTGTTATACCTCCATTGAAAACTTTAGAACCATTGGTTGATCTTCACAATTGAACCCAAGATAGAGATTAACTACTTAAATCCATAGAAAATTGCATTGAATTCATGAAAATTGTACTTTATTATAATGAAAATGAAGAACTACAAAGAAATCTAGAGTTTCTCTCTCTAAAACTCCTCCTAAAACTCTTAAAATATGTAAAAAAAGAAGAGATCCCAAAATTTAGGCACAAAACTATATTAAATAGGCTAAAAACTAACAGAGTTTGCATGAGCCTTTCGAACACTTTAAGAGGTTGCTCCAATGCTTCTGCAGACTTGAAAACCAGCCTTTCAAGTTTCAAACGGGGCGTTCGAATGGCCCTTCAAATGGGATCCGCCGTTCGAACATAAATGAATAGAGCTAAAAAAGTTGTATGAAATCGATATATTATAGACTCTGATAGCATTCCTAATTTGAGAGATATGGCATTTTAAAGTTTCAACTTTGCATGCTTCAGCAATTTGTAGCCCACCTTCAACTGCTTGTATTCTGACAGCATCTGATGTAGCGGGACTGTGAAGAACAAGAAACCCAACTCTAATCCGTTGATTCACCAAGAATGCCGAACTAAAGCTCTTCTTTCAACTTGTAGATTCACCACGAAACCCAGATTCAAAGGCGTCAAGCATTCGTTGATTCGCAAGAATGCCGAATGATTGGAAAAAAAGTGCAATTCGCACACAAAGTTTTATTAATCTTCAAAAGTTGCTGAGACAAGTCTTAACAAGAGATTAAATAAGAGGCACGAAATCCTAGGGCCTCGGGACAAACCGGGTAAAAATAAAAGATTGACAAAAGCCCAAAAATAGGCCCAAAAAATAAAACGGGCTAAAAAACATACTTAAAGGCATTTTTTTTGCTTTGCTAGCTTTTCAAAAACATATTATAATAGGAAAACAGAGTTATGAGTCACAAGTTATGGCCGATTGAAGTTTACCGACCACCGGCCCGGGTATAACGCCACCGCCGCGTCTCCAAGTAATCTTCGGCTATGCGATCCACATCAATATCTACTTGAAACTTATTCTCATTTCATTCGAGTTGTGTTCGAAGTCATCCAATTTAAGTTTAAAACCTATATAAAGCAAAATAAAGGTAGTCAATGCTAAATTCTAACTAAAAGGATATATAAACTCCTAAACTAGGGCTAATAAAATACAAGTTAAGGAGTTATAATTACACTTTTAAAGCACAATCACACCCCTTAACTAATTCTTTGTTAGTTCCTAGAAAAATACTAAAAACCAAAAAAATAATCTCCATTTTTATAGGAATCATGGATGCATTTAGCCTATGCATGAAGTCTTTAAACCCTTAAGTTACCCCTACTGGATGATGTTGGCCAAAGAAGGCAACCCAAGAGGAGGGTGATTTGGGTTTTATAGAATTTATATCAACTAATGCAGCTAAAAGGAGTTTATGTATTTTGACAATAATTAATCTAAGTATAAATCAATCAAGCAAATAATGAAACACAATGCAAGCAAGTATAGTAAACAAATAAGCAAAACAGAGCAAGAAAAGAAGAGCACCAGATTTATAGAGGTTCGGCCAACCTTGCCTACGTCATCTCTTCTTTGATCCTTTCGAAGGTATTCCACTATGTAAAGTCCCTTACACAGCTGCTAGTTTTGCTACAAGTGCCCAGCTCACTCTTACAAGAGCTCTTTCCCAAGCTCTCACAACCCAAGAGATTTTGTCCAAACTTCTCTCAAACTTACAAGTGATTTTATCCAAGTTTCACTCAAACTTACAAGTGTTTTTACCTAAGAACACTCAAACTCACATGTTTACAAACCCACCCAAGTGAAATGAATAAAGGTTTTACAGATAACAACTCTATTAAAGAGTAGATGAACAAGAATAGCTCAATAGATAACCTTAATCACTCAGCAAAATATGTAGCAGTGAGGGCACAACAGATTTTCAGCTTCAAGATGTTGATTCAACAAGTATAATCACTATTTCTTATATTTAGAAGTTGCATGGATCTTGTATTTATAGCCATGAATTGATTCTAGCCATTGGTAATGGATAGGAGACCATTTGATACTAAAACGGCGGAGTATAACGTTCAAAAGTTTAGCCGTTGCCTTAAATAAGTCGACTCTTTTTAAGCAAGGGTCTACTCTTTTTGTGTTTCAGCAGATTTGTGAAGGTTCTGCCCAAATGAGCCGACTCTTTTGGTCCAGGGGTAGACTCTTTTGGTCTAAAACTACACAATCAACCCTCTGTTGAAATGAGTCGACTCTTTTGATGTTCCATCAGAATTTTCAGCCTTTGTTCGAATGAGTCGACTCTTTTTCTTAAGGGGTCGACTCTTTTTAGGAAAATCCTTAACTTTTGCAATATTTCTCTAATCTTCTTCAATATCTTCAAGCTCTTTAAGGATCATCCAACTAAGCTTTCTAAGGCTTGAAAAGACTTCTTCAAGACATGTTGACTTCAAGAACACCTTCAACTCTGCAAGATAAAATCAAATCCATTTTGATTACTTGTAGAGCTTCTTTAATCACCATTGCTTCATCCATTGATTCAAGTCTTCACCAAGATCTTCAAGAGAGCTTCCAAGACTTAAGATCTTTATATTTCAACTGTTCTTTGAGAACTCTTCAATAGATATAGCTTCTTCTTTTTATCCAAGGGTTTGAGCATTTTCAATCTTCTTCCTTGACATCCATCATCTTGAAATTTCTTTGTTCTCTATAAGATCACCATTGATGAATATGCCATTCCTTCATGCTTATCAATCTTCAATCCAAGATTTTCATCATCTTGAAATTCCTTCATTCCCTTATAAGATTAGCTTTGCTGAATATGTTTTCTCATCATGCTTATTAACCTTCATTCTAATATTTGCATCACAAGTTCTTCATTGTGATAAGCTTCAAGTCATGATAGAAATCTAATAATTAATCTGCACACTTAAGTAGAATTATTAGATCATTAGACCAAGTTTTGTTATCATCAAAATCAAGGCATTGAGTCAACAATTTTTTCAGGATTAAGCGCTTACCACTGCACCAAAAACAATTACTGTTAGTCAAGGCGCAACTTTATTTCCTTATACCTTCACAGTAGCCAGTGCCACATCTCGACTGCACGCATGTGGCAGGATGCTGGACTTGGCCCTCCAAGCCTCTGCCCAACAATCCCCCCCAGCACCTGCTCGCAAGCAGCCTACCATCCAGGGGAGTCGAACCCGTGACCTGCTCTGATACCAGTTTTCAGGATCAAACGCTTACCACTGCACCAAAAGCAATTGCTGTTAGTCAAGTCGCAACTTTATTTCCTTATACCTTCACAGCAGCCAGCACCACGTCTCGACTGCACGCATGCTGCAGGATGCTGGACTTGGCCCTCCAAGCCTCCGCCCAACAGATGAGTGGTGTCTCGTGAGGGTTTCCAGTGATGGTACCACAAGCATCTATCCGTGGCTTGCAATTAAAGATTTGTCAAGCTAATTCTCAATTCACTTTATCTCCTACTACAAACAAGATTAAATTATAAAGTAACATAAGAGAGGTTTAAGTGAGTGTGTGATAAAAATATATAATATAACTCAAGTGTAACACACTCACACAATCACATACTTTAAGCCTCGGTCCAAACCCTACCAGGCATATACTCACAAGAGAGATGAACACATAAGGTCTTCACAATGGAAAACTCATCATATGAGTAAATGCATAAAAACACAAAAGAGCAATCCAATTACAGAAACGAAGGAATGTAAGTGTATCGACTCAACATAGCTCCATGAAAGATAATCCATAGCTAGACACCAATCAAAGTAGTTGATAGGTAATGACTTATACTCAAACGAGATCTCATAACAAGTACATTTCGGATCAACTAGGACTTTCTAATATTATAACTTGGCCAAAAGGTAAAAGGTAGGGAGAAAGAAAGATAGAATGAAGCAAAATATGTATGATCAAAGCATGTAATGATCAATGAATATACATTTTCAATACTCTCTTTTGATTTGATGATGCTTTATTTTCTGCTTTCTTTTTCTTCTCTTTGTACTTCTTGTATTTCCCTTCCTTTACTTCCTTTACTACTTTTCTCTTTTCCATTTCCCGTATTGCAAACACATCACCCTTTTCTTTCTCTTTTTTTATTTTTTATTTTTATTTCCAAATGAACTTCCCGCAAATGAAGATACTTGTGTGTCTCAAACATTGGAATATTTCAACAATGATACAATTTTAGCAAAGATCACGTAAACATAAGGTCAAGAGAATTAGATCAACAAGAAAATTTGTGGTTCAAATAAAGAAATGATAGCCTAGAATCATATTTGAAGTACACAAAAGTAGAGCCCAATAGAGTATAAATGTCAACATATTTAATTAATATCTATTATATGAATAAAAAACAAGTATAATGAAGCTATTGAAAGAATGGAAGATGAACAACTTAACTTTAAGTAAATATATCCACTCCGAAAAATAAAAATGACTCAAAAGTTTACAAGGTAAAATCTCCACACATATAAGTATGAGGCTACACAAGATAATAACACATAATGCTATATAACATGAATGTGCACAAGGATGCAATCCCTCTACTTATGTGTTTATGATGCAGAGATTATATTCCACAAATGTTGCTATAGTTCTCAAATAATGGTCCTTAATACATCCACTAAGCATAATAAAATGTCACTTACAAGAAATGTGTAAAAATGTGCCAAAGATATAAACTAGGATACATAAACCATAAAATACTCAAACCTCTACCAAAGATCTCAAGTAATGAAAATATAGCCATTCAATGTAATACTTGTGTGAAACCCTTAATTAAGTAAATTATATATATTGCATGGTTAAGAGGTATGTAAATTAGTATTTATGTAAAATAAGTTTAATTAATGACCTTAAGTAATTAGTTGGCTTAAATTACCCTACCATTAGGAGTTGGAACCTAGATGTAAGTCACTTAGTGAATAGGAATTAGTGGGGGAAAGAAATGGGTGACACATTTTACTTAACAAGTTGAGAGAGAGAGATAGTGCAAAAAAAAAAAAAAAAAAAAAGAGAGTTATAGAACGAAAGAGAGAGAGAGAGAGAGATGGAAGAGAGAAAGGGAGAAAGAAAGAAGAGATAGAAAGAGAAGGAGAGAGATATTGAGAGAGAGTAAAAGAGGGAAGGAACTGCCACAGCTAGCACAAGCAAGAAGAAGCTGATTTTAGCTATAAGAATTCTTCCTTTACTGCAGATAAGGCTGTAGGTAGAAAGACCTAGGAAAATTACTCGATTTAGACACAAAATTCATCTGATTTGGTTGAGAATTGAGAGAGAAACCTCTATCTAAAGTTAGAAGAGTTTCTGCTGCAAAAATCTGCAGAAACAACCATTTTCGGAGGTTGTTTGGCCAATTTAAAAATCTGAGTTGTAGTTGAATTTTTGTAAACTTCAATTTTGAGATCTAAGAAAAATTTGGGTTTGGTTTCAGCCAAAAATGTTTTATATTCGAATTATAGTGATTTTTCAAAGTTAAGCTGCCACTATAGAAGTCTGATGCCTAGATTTGTAACCTCTGGTTTGATAGAGTATTCGACCAAGTTAAAGTAGCTTAAAAATTATGAAATTTTTACTGTATCTATTAGAAAGGTTGATGATAATCTGTAATGAATTTTAGGTCATTTTGACACCGTTTACCTATGTTACTAATGTATCAAAGATAGATCATTTGCTGCTGAATTCGAGTTTCTACAACATTGCCTTGTTTTAGAAAATACCAAATAAATACTTAGCCATGTTAAAAAAATATAAAATTTGGTCTGAATAGTCTTTGAGATGGCTATTTTGTACTTCTAAAGTTTTAGAATTTTTGGCTATAAGCTCACGAAATTATGTCCAGATTATGAAGCCTGTGCCAGTTTTGACAGATTAGAGGACTTAGTGTATTTTGATATTTTGCAGCTCTAGCTTTACATTGAGAGTTTAATTGAGATTAGCATATGGTAGTTCTAATGCATAATTTCAGTGCTATAACTTGTTTGGAGTATATACATTATATTGATGATTATTGCTGAAGTATATATTGAGTTTTCTAAACTAATACGGTTGTGGTGATAGGAGCTAACGGAGAGTAAGATCCTTTAACGTCAACCAAGAAGTGACCTTTGGCATAGTGTATGTGCAGTGACAGGTGGGATTTAAGATAATCTCATTCATATTGAATGACTATAATAATGAAATCAATGATACTCAATTTAGATTTATAAATAATGAGATTCATATATTTATACCATCGATCTAAGCAACTCCTATACCAAAATTCATAATTAGTATGAAAATTCAAAAACTTAGTAAAGAATACAAGATTTCAATAAGATCTAAGAAATGATTATTGGAGATTCAATTCAATAGCAATTTGAAGTATAAAATCACAAGCAATTTGAGTGTCTTAGAATACTACCATTGATTTGTGCAATTACAATACCTATTAGAGAATTGTGCATTGTAATTACCAAATGTAATCAATATTCTAAGTGTTCTTAGATATCTAGGCTTCAACTACTAAGAAGTTAAGATTTAAGAAGATAGAATAATGACATTTTGTTTTACCTCCATTGAAAATCTTGGAACCATTGGTTGATCTTTACAATTGAACCCAAGATGGAGATTAGCTACTTGAATCCATAGAAATTATATTGAATTCATGAAATTCTACTTGATTACAATGAAAATGAAGAATTACAATGAAATCTAGAATTTTTTTCCTTTAAAACCACTCATAAAACTCTCTAAAAACTCTCAAAATATGTAAAAAAATGATGAGATCCCAAAATTTGGGAGGCCATTCGAACACTTCTACAAACCTGAAAACCATCCTTTGAAGTTTCAAAGGAGGTGTTCGAACAAGCTCATGGCCATTCGAACGACCCTTCAAACGAGCTCGGCTGTTTGAGCGCTTTCATGGCCGTTTGAACGAAAATGAATAGAGCTTGAAAAGTTATATGAAATTGATAGCATTTCTTATTTGAGAGATATGATTTTCCAAAGTTTGATCTCTGCGTGCTTCAACAACTTGTACCTTAGCTTCAGCAACTTGTACTCTGACAACATCTACTTGAAACTTATTCTCCTTCTATCCAAGTTGCCTCTGAAGTCATCTAATTTAAGCTCAAAACCTATATAAAGTAAAACAAAGTTAGTTAATTCTAAAATCTAACTAAAGGGATATATAAACTTTTGAACTAAGGCAAACAAAATACAAGTTAAGAAGTTACAATTACACTTTTAAAGCACAATAAGGAAGGGATGGAGAAAGCCTCCTTTGATAAACAGAGATGCAACTAACTAATAGAGATAAAACTACCAGTTGATCAAGATACTCACCAGAAGCAGAGTGGAATACCTTGAGCAAATAGAGATAAAAAAAACAACCGAACTTCGGAGTCCCATTATACTTCGAAAATGCTTACACAAAGTAATATGAGGAGTAAATTAAAATCTATGCTATGTTATTGCTACTCCTAACTATGCTAGAATTTAAGAGACTCCTAAAGAAATAAAATGTTTATGTTAAGAGAGTTGCCTATCTTTCTTCCTCTGGTTCATTCTTCTTTTATAGCTTCATCTATGTAATTGTTAGTTCAATACTAAGGAATTTTAAATTCAAATTCCTTAACAAAAACTTCCCCCTTTCCTGAGTTTGGTGGAGGTTGTATTATCAGGGCTTCACCTCTGGCTTACCATGCTTGGGCTGGTTTTTAACTATTTAACAAAGTGGTCCAAACAAAATCTAAATACTCTCAGTATTATCTAGATGGCAGTAGGGATCACTCTCTTAGGATTGAATGGTTATTGCTATTAGGGATTTATACTAAAAGACATGCTTTGTGTAATGGTTTTAGTATTTATTAATAAATTAGTTATTCTATTTTAATGAGAATCTGTGTGAGCAATGGTTGCATTACGTTATTTATTTAATGATTATGCATGTGTGTCTCTTATTCTGTATAGTAGATGGTTTGGTGTAAAAGAGTACGGATTACACACAAAAAATTAGATCATCAGTTCTTATGGAATATAAGCTTATTGTTCACAGTCTTAGATAGAACTGGACACACCATACACAACATTTTAATAGGTCTGTCTTGATTATAGGGAACGATATAGTTCCAACTCTTTATACTAGTACACGTGCATGTAGTGTTTATTGTTTTGATTTACAGAAGAGTGAGATTCTTTGTAGGTCAATAAACACAATGAGTTGGATAATAACATTACGTGTATGGTGAATATTAATTATTGATGAAATTCACGTCCTGGTATAGGGATTGATGATACCCCCTTGAGGAAGCTTGTAAGTTTTGATTATGTCAAACCCTGCAGGTGGATTATGAATCCGACATATCAAATAAATTAAATGGAAGGTCTCAAGAAATTAAATAAATTTATTAATTTTAATTGTCAGTAATTTAATTTAATAGACGGATATTTGTAATCTTAACGTAGGGAGATAAATAAGCATTTAATAATATAGAGTTCGAAATATAATTCCTATTATGACAGAGAATACAATTATAATTCATTAGTAGTATCAATTATAATTTACATAAATAGGGATTAATCCTAGTTGGATTAGGAATCCTTATTTGGGTAAGAAACGCTAGTTATACTAATTGTATGGTCCCTATTGTAGCCTTTATATATACGCACTCTAAGAGCCGTTAGGGTTACACTTTTGCTCATAATTGAGAAATACACATTTTTGTGAGAAAGATAAACCCTAACAGCTGCGAGCCCACTCTCTCTAGAGTAAGGCGTATACGAGAGATACAACAGAAGTTCGAAGGTTGAGTTCGAGCAATTGATTCGTGTTTGTTGCTATTACTTGACTCGTGCTTGTTGCTGATACTTGTTATTCGGGATCAAACCAGAGAGATCTCAAATGTATGATTCTAATCACATAGATTAAGTTATGCTAATCAGATTAGAATTTTGGTAGTATGTGTATACACTATAGCCACGTTGTGAAAAATTTTGCGGTCCACAACAATTGCAACCTTTTTAGCTTATTGTCGTAGCAAGTTTAGTAATGTTGCAAGTATTTGCCACCTGTTCCAGGGATGCACTAATAAGAAGTTGGGATGGTTACACTTTACTTGTTGTTTGGTAATTCCTATTTGATTCAAAAGCGAACATATAAGCCACTTATGTTTGAATTAATCTTTAAAATGGATAAAATCATAACAGATTTTGTGAAATGAGAAAAAAATGTCAATGCAAAGGATAAGCCTTTATTTTTTACATAAAAGGGCAAAATCTTCTTTTTGATGTTTCATTTTAAAGAGATGAAATTATAAAAATACCATTGTGACATAATTACTGTAACGGTTTTCATTTATTTTAAAATTAAATTCAAATCACGGAAAGGTTATATATTCACTTTTAAACTACATGGGGATCATGTGATTTTTGTTCAAACCACAAGGTTGTAAATAGGCCTATCAATGGACTGGGTCTGATATAGATCCGACAGATCCAGACCTAATAAGATTTGGACCTAATCCAAATCTAATAAGCTCTGGGCCCCATAAGTAGTCACAGATCTAATCCAACAATAAACGAATCTAGATCCGAATACCTGATCTGACCCATATATATATATATATATATATTTGAGAAGGAAGAGTTTGATAGAAAACAAAAACGATATTGGAAGAAGAATGATGGAACTCTGTCCAAAGTACAATTAGATGGGTTGAAATGTATGTCAGTTGGGAGGACTTTGAGCAGTAGATATCTCAGAATATCATATTCATAACGTATTGTTCATGCACATATGTACATATCTATACACACACACACACACACATATATATATATATATATATAGAGAGAGAGAGAGAGAGATAGAGAGAGCGCTAAAAGAGTCTGGTCGGGTCGGGCCCATGTTAGATTAAAAACCGACCCGATCTTGGTTCTAAAATTTTAGACCCAAAACCAACCCGAACCAACCTGAGTCGGTTCGAGTTGGTTTGTTCAGTTCGGTTCTATGCCTCCGGTTGGTTCGGGTTAATATCGGGTTGGGTTCACTTTTATTATTCAGAATATAGTTTTTTTAATTAAAAAATTAAAAGATAAGATTAATCTTTATCCTAAATTTTATTAAAAAATAATCAAATAACATACAAACACAAATTAATAATAGTTAAGTTTCAATAACCATGATTTAAAGGCATATATAGAATATATGTAAATTTTTTTTTATAAATATAAGATCGAGTCTCGGTTTGATTCTCGGGTTGGATTTGTTCGGTTCAGTTCTCAATATTGGTTCGTGTTTAGAAAGTGCGAACCTTAGAATTGAACCGAAATGATCGGGTTGACTTTTTTTTAGAATCAGAAGCAAACCGAATCTTTAATAGACCTAAACCAAACCGATCCAAATAGGTCGGGTTGGTTCTGTTTTTGGGTTTTTGAATTCTTTTGTGCACCCCTACTCTTTTCCCAACAACCCAGTTCATAATAGATATGCAAGCATATCATTTCTTATTATTTTTACGATGGAGTGGTTTTTGCAGAAATTGACACCTTTTATGGTCTAACCAACATATTGGAGGTGGCTAATTAACTAAGAAAATTGAGAAATTTTTTTTTTTATGAAAAATTTGTAAATTTTAAAATATAATTATGACTTGTTTAATTTGAACTGAATCGAGTTTTTATTTGGGTCTGATTTATCCAAATTCGATCCAATAATAATCGAATCAATCAAATCTGAATTTATCGAATTATCAGATTGGTCTAACTTGTAGTATGCGAATCTATCGGAATGGATCTGCACTAGACCCGATCATTGAAGGCCTAACAGTAAAGTGTCATGACTTAAAAGAAGTTTGTCGTACACTAGCATACTCAGAATAACATTCTAACCCCTTGGCCAAAAAACATGACAATGTTTCGTCTTCTTACTCTGGTTTGGACCCTTGCCTGCCGAGTATGACCAAAACACTGCAGGTTCCACTTGTATTCAAGGGACAAAGGCACATAAGATCTACTTGGCGCAAAAAGATTTTGCCACCTGGAAATTCAATGCGGTCACTTTGTTTAGCTGTCTCTAGCATGCTCTCTCGCTCATGCAAAAAGCAGCACTGATCCAGATCTCCACAAAAAAAAAAAAAAAATATATATATATATATATGTATTTGTTTCTGTCTATTGACAGGTGTTGGTATATCCCCACAGGCCAAACCTTATATAAGCACCTATGTACAAAATGGCGAAGCAAATCCTCCTTGTACTCTCTCTCTCTCTCTCTCTCTCTCTCTCTCTCTCTCTCGTACAAACGATTGATGGAGCACTCGATGCGTAAGCTCTCAACTATTGTCCTCCTGCTGGTGATGTTCCTCATGGCCACCGGTTAGTTGTTTTTCTTGTTAAACTCAGCATAGCTAGCGAAAACTCAATTTTTTTTTGAAAAAACAAATTTTTTCCTTTTTAACTCGTACTAGAAGATCTCACCCACCTGATGTGCTTGCATTTTTGGTCAAATTTTTTTGCATGTGTTTTGCTGTTAGAAGAAGATCGCACTTAGAAATCAGCAAGGTCATCATTTTCTATGCAAAATCTGAACATAAATTGCTGCCCACATATTTTTTGTTGTCATTATTCATTATTTTTGCAATATATACATATATTGATATATATAAGTTTCCTTCATTTTATTTTGTTTTATTTGGACTTAATTGTACCCGAAGGGCACCCACATGACCTCCACTTTAGAAGGTTACGGTTGACTAACTTACTCGATGTACGGGTGCACAAATGACTACTACTTAAATTTATGATATTATTTACAGTAAGAGTACTGGTATATATATAATTTCATTTTTTTAATTTATTTTTTTTTACTTTTAGACACAAAGTTCAGTACCAGCTTAAGAAAAAACAAGCAAAACTCTTGCTTTGGGCCCTAATTTTTGAAGATCCCAAAAATATTAAACTCCTGTATAATATAATTAAAGCTCCATATAATTTTAATATATCTTCGGGAAAAATGTCTCAATTTAAATGAGAAAAAATGCCCACCAAACAAAAAAATCTCAGTCTCAATGAGAAAAAAGAGTCAAAAGAAAAAAAAGTCTTGTCTATAGAAAAAAAAAGCCTATAATAAAAGAAAAAATGGCCCTAGTTCAATTAAGAAGGAAAAAAAACCAATAGTAATAGAAAAATGGACTAGATCTATCAAACTAGTTATGTTGAAAAAAAAAATTTAAAAAATTATAGTTACCTACACTTTTATCAATACAAGGAACGTCAAATAGTTTACCTATATAGCTCTCTATACTATATAAAAAAGATTAGATTCTTTTATAAATGTATGTATTACTTATGAAATATTATTGAAAATACCTGTAAGCTCTCTATACTATATAAAAAAAGATTAGGTTCTTTTATAAATGCATGTATTACTTATAGAATATTATTAAAATGACTTGTAACAGTCACTTCTACAGAAAGAAGTTTTTCAAAATTAAAAATAATAAAATGCTACCTAAGATCAATTATGTCACATGAAAGACTAAGTAGATTATATATATACTATCAATTGAATTACTTTGTTAGCTAAACAATATAAGATTTTGATTCATAATTTTGTGTCTCAAAAAGCAAGAAAAATAAGTTTTCAATGAAAAAGTTATGATAATATTAAAAATGTAAAAAGTGTCAAAATTATTTTTAATAAAAGCCTTGTTAAAAGTTGTCGTTTTAGGCCTTCGTGACAAAGTTGTAGGACCCATGTTAATAAATTTATGTGGGACCATACAATTGTGTCTAGGAGTGAGAAAGATAAAACAAAAAATAAAATGATCGACAAAAAAAAAATTTATTCCATCCAAAATAATGTGGTTGACATTAAATTCAAAAAATTCTATATAAGAATTTAGCTATAAAACATTACCCATATTGCAATGATAAAGCAAGTAGCATATGAAAACATAAATGCTACATTGCCTATATTGGAATTTTCTAGGCATTTTCTTGCCCTCTAATCTGTTCTACCCTTAGAAATACATAGAGAGTTATATAACTTGCAAGTTGTGTGTGTCAGCAGAGATGGGAACTAGAGAAGTAGAGGCAAGGTTATGCGAAGCAAGGAGTCACAGGTTCAGAGGAATATGCATGAGCGATACTAACTGCGCCAGCGTTTGCCATGAAGAGGGCTTTGACGATGGCCATTGTGAGGGCTTACGTAAAAGATGCTTTTGTAGGAAAGCTTGCAAGTGAAAAAAAGTTTCAAAATGTGAGGCAGTTTGGCGGGTCACATCTCCTTTAGTTTTCCACTGAATCTGGAATAAAATTAAATAAGACTTTCTACATTGGCTTCTCTTCTAGCCAACGTTTAGTAACTACTGTAAGAAAATGAAACGCCTTCATCTTTGTTTAGTATGACTATCTTGTTCCTCTCTCTCTCTCTCTCTCTCAAACTTAATTTTGGGTTATGGTATGGTAGAAATTCATTGTGAGTAATACCAGACCAATAGAAAAATACATGGTGATTATATACAAACTGATATAAGTGAGCTGCGGCCATACCACTTCAAAATAATAAAAATCTATCAAGATAGCATTTTAATTATTATGATCTTACTACTATATAATTTTGGTAGAAAATTTTATATAAAAATTATCTTAAGGGCGTAATTGAAAATTCTAAATCCCTTGATTATTTACCTTAACATTTGCTATCCCGTGTACCCTAAACCTAGTGATCTTTACCTATGCATTCACCACACCACAAAGCAGTAACCAAAATCAAAACTAACAAAGCAAAGTGACACACCACAAAGCAGTAACCAAAATCAAAACTAACAAAGTAAAGTGACACACCACAAAGCAGTAACCAAAATCAAAACTAACAAAGTAAAGTGACACATGATTTAGCATGGAAATCTAAATCTGAAAAACTTCACATTCATCAGACAAGCAAAGCACTTGAAAACAGTTTAGAGAATATTAACTTACAATCATAACACAAAAACTCTATGGATGTTGTTCGAATTTCACGAACTCTAGTTGTAACTTTCTTGCTTGACTCCTCTACTTTATGTTCTTCCAGTCCCGACTCTAGCACCGAATTCTTCTTCTTCATCTTCAGAATCCACTAGATGATCTCCTAGTGTGTTCTTCAATCAATAGCATAGTTGAACGATCTGTTAAGCTCATAGACTCAAGACATTCTCTCTGGATTTTTGCACTATCTATTCGTCGTGTCTATTTTTCTTAAGTCTCTGTATAATAAGTAATTCCCATTAAAGGTGGTGTTACTCAAATCAATCCCTTTGCTTGGGCCCATTGAGTAGTTTCTCACATCCATCGACATAATTTAGTACACTACTTTGATCGATTGGTTCATGCTTAATAATAAGTCATTAGGCGCAGATGGACTCTTGGTTCAAACTCATCTCATCAGGTTGGATCGATGAAGTTCTCTGAATCTCTGCAAGTGGAATGCTCACAAGTTAGATAAACTCAACATCAATCCAAACTTTAGTCATAGTTAACTCTTTACTGGTTGGATCTATCCAATATAAATCTAAACTTCAATTCTTCATATTTACATGATATGAGTTCTCATAAAATAGGATTTAAACAATTTGAATACATATTGTAATTTTGTCCCACAAATTGCCAAACATAAACTTACTAGACCTAACTATAATTTCTCGTTTTTCTCTAGTAAACACACAATGTTGAAGGCCTGAACATCCTGGAGTAAACAAAACAACGAAGATAAGTAAAAGATATCTACAATAGCTAATAGTATTAGTGGAAAAGACAATTCCTTTGTTTTCTTAAAGCTGTTTGGTTGTGCAAGATGACATGAACTTTTGAAAATATCATAATGAATAATTTTTGAAAATATTATAAGGAATAATTTTGAAAGCATGCTCAGCAACCATATGGATCATACAATTAAAAGGGGGAATTAATGTGTAACATAAAGTTCAACTACATCCAAAATATAAAAGCGCAAAATCCAACATATTAGAGTGGATTTTTTTTTATTTTTGGTCTTTCTGATATGATGTTCAGTGTTCAACTTGTTGGGGACTGATAAATTTCTCTGGACCCCGTTATAGCGTATATGCATAATATAAAAAATTTTGATATGATTAGTAGAAACTAATCTATGTAATTAGTATCATACCTTCAAGATCTTTTTGGTTTGATCTTAAACAGTAATAAGTATAATTTTTGAAATTCTTCTGTTTTGATCTCGAACAGCAACAAGAATGAATCAATTACTCGAACACAATCTCAGAACTTTTGCTGTATCTCTCGTACACACCTTACTCTAGAGAGAATAGGCTCGCAATTGCTAGGATTTCCGTCTCTCACAAAAACGTGTGTCTGAGATTATGAATTCATAACCCTAGTTGCTCATAAAGCGCGTATATATAAATGCTACAACATGAACCACAAGATCAGTATGATTAAGGCTTTCTACGCAAATAAGGATTCTTAATCTAATCGGAATTAATCCCTATTTACGTAAATTATAATTTATACCACTAAAAAATTATAATTGCACTCATTGTCATACTAGAAATTATATTTTTAACTTCACATTATTAAATGCTTATTTATCTCCTCACTTTAAAATCATAGATACCTGTCTATTAAATTAAATTACTGATAATTTAAATTTAATAAAATTATTCAATTCCTTGATACATTTCACTTAACTTATTTGATATGTTGAATTCATTATCTACCTGTACAGTTTGACATAATTAAAACTTATAAGTTTTTTCAATGGGGTATCATCAATTCCTATATCAGAAAGTGAATTCCATCAATAATTAATGTTCACCATACAAGCAATGATATTTCTAAACTCACTGAGTTTATTGATCCATAAAGAATCTCATTAGTTTGTGAATTAAAATAATAAACATTACATGCATATGTCCAGTAATTATATTAGGATTAAGAGTATAAGCACTCATAATAATCATGAGGCATCAATTACTTCATATAGTCAGTATAAAAATAATTATCTCAACACAATCCTATTCAATACACATAAAGTGTACTAGTACAAGGAGTTGGAACTATACCGTTTTCTATAGTTAAGATAGACCTATTAAAATATTGTGCTACAGCCATATTGATGGTGTATCCAGTTTCATCTAATGTTGTAAATGATAAAATTATATTCTATGAGAGCCAATAATCTAATTTTTTTTGTGTATAAGTTGTATTCTACACACCAGATTATCTACTATATAGAATAAGAGATATACCTGTATAATCATTAAATAAATAATGTAATATAAATAATTGGCCACACAGATTTTCATTAAAATAAAATAACTAGCTTATTAATAAATACTAAAGCCATTACACAAAGCATATCTTTTGGTATAAATTTCTAAAAGTATTCTAAACAAATATTATTTTCCTAGAGTTTTTAATATTTTTTTTGATAAATATCCTATTTATTTTTTATATTACTTACCGTTGTTCCTCGGTTTCTATAAAAAAAATTTTAAATCATATTTTACGCTTTCGTTTCTAGTATTGTTTTTAGTTTTCGCTTTCTCTTTCTGAAAACATAGTCCATACCACATATCTTTCCCCATTAAAAAACTTCTTTAGAAGCTTATTGCATTTAATTGTTAAAAGTTAGAATGAAAAAAGTGTTATTCTGAAAATGTTTTAACATGAAATTAGGTCAAAATTACCTCCGCAATTGGATAGCATAATAAAGCCAGACTTTTGTGCACCATATAGACGGCAAAGCTAGATGATAACATGTGGCATTCAATTCACAAGTGCTTGAAGAGAAAAGTGGCAAAAAAATTAGAAGAGGATCATGGAATGAGAAGGTAACGTCATTAGGAATAATTTCTCATCAAAAGGCAATCTGCATCCATGGAAGGCTATGAAAACTAAGGTTGTGTCTGTTTTTATGGATTCGAAAAAAACGGTTGTAGGTGTAAAATTTTAAACGTCTAGTTATGGATCGATTTCAAATGATATGGTTAAAATAGTTATTTTAAATCCACTAAAATAAGGATTTTAGTTGTACAAATTTTGTTTCTTATTTTATTTCTACTTCTAGCTTTTCGCTCACATCCTTAATCTAACTCTCATATGCCTTTGCAAATTAAAATCCAAATTCATTGATTTCAAATCCATATATCCAAACGAAGCCTAAAATACTTGGCAAAGAAAAAAAAAGAGATCGATCATTACTTCTGTCAGCAAACAATACACTGCCAGGAACAAAATTCAAAGTAGTGATAGCATTAGATTTATCTTAATTGGCCATCTTGTTCAAACAATCAACAATCCTTTTAAACTTCATAGAAGCCTTTTTTTTCCCTTAGATTTTCAGTTTAAACTTTTTCAATGGGAAGTTATATTTTACCTCCCTATGATTTTCGGACCTCCCCTGTAATTAGATCCGAATATTTAGAATAATACAACAAAGGGTCCCCTTAACCACAGGAGGGAATTGTTTTCACACAGCTTGTGTGTAAATTTGAAAAGATGTCCTTAAACCATAAAGGCCACCAGATATGAATTGTTGGTTAGTGAATTTAATATATATTGGTATTTTAGATCTTCTAACCAAGTGGCACATAATATGTTAAAATAAGAGCATCATAAATTTATGAACAAAAATAAAACCAATATCAATTTCTTTGAATGGTTTAACATGTTTTCTAGTTAATACTCTGTTTCTTATCTTTTTATGAGTAAAAGTTTTATTGCAAAAATGACGAATTCATGGACCATCTTTATAGGTGTTGCGTTGGGAAGAAAAGCGTTGCTATAGTACTTCAAACCACAAGGTATTGCTTGGTGGTAGGCTGGTCCTCATGATAGGTATAAGATTTTGAGTTCATCTTAAGTCATCATGCAACACATCAAGTTTAAATAGCTTGAGTGGACATTAACTCGGCATGGACTTGATGAAGTACTCAATCAAAGACCTAAATACCTGTAGCAAAAAAAAAAAAATTAGCCATTTGTTCTCTTTTTTAGTTGAAGTGGATCGAACTTATTGCCCGGAAACTTGAGAGAATTAAAGGATAGAAAATTGGAGAACATCTGAATAGCTAATAGATCATCAGCTTTCCTCAATGTTTGCTCTGCCATTAAAGTGGAGATGTTAAAAAATCTCATTCGATGCTAGTAATTTATGGACATGTAATTAAAGTTGAGATGTTAAAAAGTTATACATATTATATACCAGATTTTTTTTTTTTATATCAATTATACCAGATTTACCCTTACATAAATTGTAGATTCGAAAACATATCATTATATCTAAAGAAAGATTGAAAGCGGTAAAACTATCAATTTGCTACACGTGTCAAGGACTTGCAAGAATTTGGAGTTTGGGATTATAGACTTTTAAGTGTAAAATAAAAAAGGACAAATATGTTGTAGCGTTGTTCATTTCAAATATATATTCATTGCATAATTTTCTTGTGACCTTTTGAAAAATCAAGTTTTATTCTTCTGCATTGCTGAAAATCATCTTCTTGCTTTTGAAGGAGAGTATGTTATCTATCACGGTAATTTTATAAGATTTTTATATTATTTTATCATCTTTTCTAAGTAATCTTCTAAACTTAATATAAACTTGTTCTTATTTGGTATAAACTTGTTTCTTATTCTGTCATCATTTTCAAAATGAATTCATCCAAAATCATTTTCAAAGCACTTTCCAAAAATTAATTATATATTTAATCTAATTCTAGGTCTCTTCAGTAAAATAAAGTATTATTTTATAAGCTATTTTGATATCACAACTTCTATTTTGAGAAAAATCTAGAAAGTAGTTTCCGAAATCATAGTGAAAATCCAAACTCACTAAAATTAAATTTCAAACCATATTTTCAAAATAAGTATTGATCTTCTTAACTACAATAATATTATCTTCCGATATGGTTATTAAGCATTAATCGTATGTAGTTTGAAAATCTTATTTTCTATTGGACACCTTAATACTATTTCAAAACTACCCACTAAGTTTATTTTAATGGTAAAATTCGATTTTCCAAGCTTTAATCCTAATTAAAAGCAAATTTTGAAATATGAAATTCTATCCTAATACTTACCTCTTAATTCTATAATCCTAATCTCTATTTCTATTCAAAACTAAATTTCCAATCTAATCTTCAAATTTTAAGTTATATTTTGACTAAATAGTCAAGTTATAGTACGAATAATAAATAGAATTGTGGGATTTTTAAATACTATATTATTTATTCTTTTTTCTTACGAACTCCTAAAATCTTATTTTCTAACTATTTTAAAAAGAAAATCAAGGTTTTCATAAAGTTGAACATTTTCAATGCACTGAGCCGATTCTGGCTCATGTCTCGGTTGGTGGCATCGCAGGCTCGCCGTCAAATACGCAACATTAAAAAGAATTAACCTCATTGGTCCAATTCATAAAGATAATCAGAGACAACTCACCGTCATGGCCACCTTAATCTTCGGGTTCCTAAATAAGAGAATTCATCTATCATCGACTCGCGGCTCTTGTTTCATATTGCTGTAGCTTTTATCGACATTGATTCCTTCATATTCATGAGAGGAAATCTACGCGTGAGATCTTCATACTGATTTACGCAAATCTGTTCAATCAACTCAAAGCTTCTTTTGTTACAGTGCATAAACAAGAAAATATCAAATGATTACCCACTCGAATCAATACAAATTTATATATTTTCGGATTTAGGATTATAGCCAACTTTCAGCTTTTTTTTTTATACCTTGAAAACATTTGATTTACGAAATTCTTGCTGTACACAAAATTAAAGAATTTGTGTCTTCTTAATTTTCAGCGGCAGACCTAAGAATTTCGCAATGGGGAACAAAGTAGAAAAAACAAATTTAGTATACTACTATACCAACTACCAACAATTGTCACTTATATTTAAGCCTATAGCAAGAGACTTGTGAAATATAAAGAAAGTAAAGATCGTAACGTATGTACTACCTAAAAATAAATGCGCTACTTTTTTACTGAACTTGTTTTTCTAGACTAGAGGGGCAAGACAACCCAAATTTGGAAAAATAGTCTAGTGGTCAAGTAGTACTGAGTACTCGTTAGTAATCCTATCAAATAGTGATATGTGGTATGTGAATACATCAATAACTAGAGTTAGTGAGGTATTGGAGAGACTTTTTAGAAAAAATATCACATAGCAAAATCTGATAGAATGTTTCTTTAAAAGTCTCTTTATTACTGCACAAACTCAGATTGCTGATGCATTCAAACACTATGTGTCACCATTAAATAAGATTACCACCAAGTATTCAGTATTACCTAACCACTAGACTTTTTTTCCCAAATTTGAGAGGGCAAATGTAAAATTACTTAAGTTTGAGAGGTATACCAATTATATTATTAATACTCAAAAGTATATAGGGTCTAAGGAAAATCTTTTAAAATTTTAAGGAGCTAACATACCCATCTTATCATAAATATTAAAAAATATATAGGGTCAAATGTAACTTTTCAAAACTTTTGGGAGACCCCCCCAAGAAAAAAAAACTACATTTTTACACTGTACTTTTGTTTCACTTTGCCTCAAAAAAATTTGCAAATACCCCTCTTATATAGTAAAAAATTACTTTTTTTTTTACAATTTTAGAAAATATTTTCTCAAAATTTTAAAATAAATAACACTCTTAAATAGTTATTTTTTTTAAACTTCTTTATATATTACATAAAAGACTGTGTAGCTTATGGGTAATGCTACCATATATACATAAAACTTACATAGAATTTTTACAAAATGATATAGATGAATCTATGCTTTTCATTTTAAAAAAAAATACTCATAATTGTGGCTCTTAATTATAAAAACGTTATCGCAACATCATTCTGGTGAAATTTTTTATACAAATTTTTTTTGTTGTTGAAAGAATAGTATTTTTTTATATTATACATATATATGAAAGTAAAGTGACTGTTGATTAGGAAAATAAAAATTTGGGCTGTCGTTAATAGTTGCCCCCTTGAATAAATTTTCTAGTTCTGTTACTAATCTCAAGAATAACCCCAATCTTATACCGGAGTCAAAAGTTATGCAAAAAACATAGACTAGTTTATGTATTTACTCGCCAACAATTCACCGCGATCGATCCCCTAGATCGATATCACTTACTTTTGTAAGCCTGATCTTGTATAACCATATTCTTTGCCTTCTTCAATCAAATCATCACAACTTGATAGCAAGTCATACAAATTATGTTCACGGATTGCCCACACACACTATATCCTAACACCTAAACCTTACAAATAGGGTAAGATATAACTTCGGAGTGATGTAAGGTGCCTATGATCTTCCTTACTATTAACCAAAAAAGGAATGATGCTCCTAAAAAGAGCCTACTTTCAAATTTAACTCAAATGTTTCCTATAACGACCATGATCAAATTTGTCCCAAAAAAATTTATTTTTAAGATGACACATCACAACTAAATTCAATGTTTGGTGTTCTTTCATATTTTTAAACTAAAGCCCACCGCCAGTTTCTATGATCATTTTCTAAAGTTGTATAAAGCTTTGATTTTTTGACTCGTTTTCTTGTAAACCAACTTGAGTCAAAATTAAGATGCAACATATACTTAAGATGGGACTTCCAAAGATAAAAAAAAATAAGACACAAGATGAGATAGAGATATAGTAAATAGTTTGGAATGTCAGAATCTTCTGGGGCATTTTAGGTAAAGCAACATAACGAAAACAAAAGTGTAAAGTTCCATCTGATCTGTTTTAAAAAGTGGGTAATTTTCTTGAATGTTTTGCTAAAAGAATTTAATGTCAAATCGTGTCATTCATAATTGCTTCTAAGCTAAAGGGCCCTCATTAGCAAGGCACCTTACATAGGTAAACATTATAAAAGCACTCGAGTCTCATTAAGCCTAGCAAGGCCTCCTGGTATTTTAAATTTGGAAACTCTCTCTCTCAAAAGATGGAGCGGTCTATGCATATGCTTTCAAGTGTTGTCATCCTATTTATGCTTCTCTTGGCCGTTGGTTAGCTCTCTTTTTTTCTTTTTTTTTTGTTTACTTTAAATATGAAGTAGCGCCTGAGCATTTTATAGAACATTTTGTTTTTAATTTTCTTCTTGGTGCAAGTAATTCATAATTATTTTTAAAAAATTCTCAGCCACATGATATGCGTGATTTGGCCTTGTATATATACGTATATTTTTCTATCAGATTAATATATTTCATTTTTCGTTCAGGTTATGTAAATTACCTTATTTGAGCTAAAAAGATCAATGGCACCTCTGCAACAATTTGGACCTATATTTGTTAAAAATCATTTTAAGATGATATATGATTGTTGCATGGCCCAGATCAATGGCTATGATGAACCATTCAGAATTATTTTGGACTAAGGTACAACTTTTTTTTTTTTCTTAAGCTGAAACCATTACTTCGTATAGGATTGGAATATAACCATGACTTTCTTTTCTGTTCTCTCGTCATCTCTTTTTATCCCCAGCCCTCATTGTCATGTCTCTCGATTGAACTCCTTATTTTTCTTCTCTCTATACATGCAATATGAACATAGTATATATATATCATTCTGTGTTTTTCCTTTTAATGAAGAACAAGTTTTGTATGTTAGCAGAACTTGGCCCAAGAGTGGCGGAGGCTAGGATATGCGATTCTCAAAGCCACCACTTTAAGGGATATTGCATAAGTGATAATAACTGTGGTAATGTTTGCCAGACAGAGGGCTTTGCTGGTGGGCACTGTGGAGGTTTCCCTCAGAAATGCTATTGCACCAAACCTTGTCAGTGATTTTAAGAGTTTAAAAATATGAGAGGCAGTTTGGATGCATGTATGATGTATCTAATGTAGTGTGTGTCTGTGTCCGCACCTCTATAATAAAAATAAATGTACACCATAATAGCTTCTCTTTTAGCTATGTTTAATGGTTAACAAGAGTAGATTCAATCACTTCGTTGGTCTAGCATATTTTTATTCTTCGTATAAACTCTCTCTCTCTCTCTCTCTCTCTCTCTCTTATACTCATGTAAACATAGCTGTAGGCGTAGCTTAGCACTCTGGGTCATTTCAAGGTACAAAATGCACTATACTGGTCTCCCAGAATAGGCACTTCATACCTTACAAGCAGAATGGCTCCTCGCATCCTAATAATGGAGGGCCCTAAGTATTTGAGTAACACCATGATTACCAGCATATACAAAGAAAATAGTTGATGTGTAGGGATGGTAATTTGATCCAAAAAAGCAAGTTGCCAAGGTTTTGGGATTTAATAAACGGATTAGGAGTAAGTTAAGGATGAAGATTAAAACCTCAGATAAGGCTGGTTCAAGACAATTTGAGCCCCAAAGCGAAAACTTCAAATGAAACTTTTTTTATTAAAAACATTTATGACTTTTTCAAATTTTTAATATTGATGTGAATTTTTTAATATTTATTTGTCTATCTTTTTCAGATGCAAAATTATTTATTAATATATTCAAGTTTAGACTATATAGCTAATCCACATAGCCACCTATGACCCAAGTAACTTATGCAAATTATGTACAAAAATTACCATTCTATTCACTGAATCAATATTTACCCAACCAACATAATAAAAAATTAATTTTCAGTTTTTACCGTAGTGGCTATTTATAGATAACCCACCAACAATAAAAAATAAAAAAATTGCACTTTCTTCAATTAACATCTCCAGCAACAAAATAAAAAATTGTCTTTGGTAATTAAATAATATTTGTACATATACAGATAATTCACAAAATAAAATAAAGATTAAATATATTTTGACAAGATAAAAATCAAACAAAGATACAAAAAAAATATTAAATTTATGTCAACAAGCCATTTGATGATGCTATTTGTAAAATTTATTAATTTGTTTGTCATTTTGAAAATTTGTGTTTGTAAACAGAGAGAGAAAGTTGTGAAGACTTACATTTTTGAACATCTATACATTGAAGAGAAAGAGTTAGATGTTTTACATTCACTGTATTGATAAAATTGTATTTAATTTGTTCTATCTTTTTTCAATTTAACTAGTATAGTTGATTTAGGTTTTTTTTTTTCTTTTCTTGTGGGCCTTTTTTTATTTGGACTGAGGATTCTTTTTTTGCTTTTTTATAAAAAGAATGAACATATCAAAATTTTACTGGACTTAACTATGGCATATACATTTTTTTAAAATTTGGAGCATTAAAAAATTGAGGGCCGAAAATGGATGCTTTGCTCATTTTATGCTAGAGATGGCCCTGTGGCCGGACCGTATTGTTTCGCTTAGCTTAATGACTGCAATGTCCTTTCTATATTATAATAATACATGAATATCTTTGGTATATATAAAAGAATAGGATTTTTTTCAAATATAATGAACCACTGTCTACCCCTTATTAGGGATGCAACTAAGATTTTTTTCCTTGGGGCCGGAGTGCAAGGGTGGATTTATGAAGGGACTAGTGGGGGCAGCTGACTTGATAACTTTCACTATTTTTAAAAAAATTTATTATGTGTATTTATTTGATTATATATTGTAAATGTATATTTTGTCCTATTGAAAATACTAACACCTATATTTGCCCTCTCTGAATTTACCACCACCTACATTTGTCCCCACTGAATATCACTAAAACTATAGCAAAATATATAGATATATCATTAACCCTTTCATTATTTGGCCAAATAAAACAATATAATCTTAATTCCTAACCTTCTATTCTAATATTATATTAAAATGCTCTTACTCATTTAATATTTTATTTATCTAACTAATATCTACTACTATTTTAAAAGGTAAAAAAAAAAAGACTCAAATCTAACTACTATCTACAACTTTTGTATAGAGATGGTGCCTCTTTATTAACGTCTTTAATATAATTATTTATTTATTTATTAAAAAAATATTGATCATTAAAAAATAATTTCATATATGATTTTGTATAAATTTTGTCCATGCTGAACAAAATTCGGGATCGTCCCGACTGTCGAAGTGTTAGTGTGAAAGAAGCTAAAGTTAGACTTAACGGACAAATTATATTTTAGAGATTTTTTTATTGAAAAAATTTAGATTTGTTTATTTTGTTAAATTTAGAAGAAAGCAAAGTAGAATTTAAAAAGCTCAATGGTAAAATATGTATGAATTTGTATAATCTAATATATTTGTCCGAGCCTATACTATTCATCATTAAATTAATATTTATTATTTAATATCTAATATATTATGAATAAATTATTTGAAATATTACATGTGTATAAATATATTAAATAATTGTATATCATATAATATTATATCTAATATGAGAAAATATAAACATGTATGTATATACAGATATATTGATATATGATCTTATATTATGTAATACGCACATATATATCGATTATATTAATATATCTTTTTTCATTATATTTACATATATATGTATATGTATAATACATTAATTGAGGATTTTATAATTTTGTTATTTAGTTAGGGTTAGTACGGCCTTTTGTCACATTTAATCCAGTTGGATAAAACAAACAACCACAGGAAAAGATTAATGTATGCCTTTATACCATGTGCAAACAAACATTGGATTGAACTACTGCTTGATACTAGTCTTAGATTATCAGTCCCATAAATCCCATGCAACGTGTGCGAATGAAGGACATACACGTGGGGCTTTTTTTTATGGATGAATTCGCTTGATGCACACTTCAAGGCACATACAAGTGATAGTTACTGGTATGGAACTTGTGATTGTACTGTTTAAGCCATTAGTTTAACCGATAATACAATACATAAATAATAATAATAATAATAAATTTTAAAAAATAATTAAAAAAATAGTAATTGGTTAAATGATATTTATTTTTATACTATAACTCAAAAAAGTATAAAAATAAATATCTGTTATGAGGTCATGGCTCACCTCACCTCATAGTGGATGAGCCGCCTCAGATTTTTATATATATATCAGTGGCAAGAAGAAGAAAAGAGAGAGCAAAACAAAAAAAGGAGAAAGAAGGAGAGAGAGATAGAAGAGAGAGAGAGAAGAAAGAGAGAAAGCGGGAGAGAGACAGAAGACAGAGAAAAAAGAGAGGGAGAGAGAAAGAAGAGAGAGAAAGAAGAGGAAAAGAAAGGAGAAGAGAAAAAGAGAAGAAAGAAAAAAGCATAAAGTGTAGGTAAATTATTTACATTCATTTCTATTGTTTCTATCTTTTGTATTATGAAAGCAATACATGGGTGATCAAGAAGATCTATCCCAAGTTTCAGAAGAACTATTTTATTATTCTATTTTGTCTTATGAAAGCAAGACATGCTTGGGTGATTAAGAAGATCTATCCCCATAGTTTCAGAAGAACTATTTAATAATTATTATGTGACAGTTCCAGAAGAACTCGTTTTATTATATACTGTGTTTTGCTTGCTGCCAATTTATTTAATTTATAACACGTTATCAGCACGAAACTCTAAATACTTATATATTGAAGGTACTTCATTGTACTTCATTCATATTTCAATTCATGTATCTTTATTTTGAGTTCTTTACTGTTCACGCTTCATTTTATGGCAAAATTTATATTTATTGAATAGTGATGCATAGTAGATGAATAGTGATGAATAGTAATTTTTTGAAACTTTATTTGTTTATTTCTCCCATACCGTAAATATTTGGCTTATGATGTTTATAGATCTGGAATCCTTATTTGAATACATTTCCATAGACATGTGACTTGACTATATTTTGATGTCTAGATTGAAAGTTATAATATGGACAAAAAATAATACTATATATATTTATATATACGTATTATATATAATACTATGCAGTAATAGTGATTTTACTATTCATGCATAGTGTTAACAAATTAAATTTATTCGTTTTGGATGTGTGAGATTTTTAGTATATCGTGATTCTAAAACTTTGTTATCTTGTAAGTGTAGCATTCTGAAAATGTCAAATCTCGCAAAGCTAGAATTTACAGCTCTTGACATTTCAGGCAAGAACTATTTATCTTGGGTAGTTGATGCTGAGATTCATTTATGTGCAAAAACTCTTGGAAACACTATAAATGAGGAAAATGACGAATCCCAACAGGATCATGCAAAAGTGATGATATTTCTTCGTCATCATATTCACGAAGAATTAAAAACTGAATACCTCACGGTAAAAGACCTACTGGTACTATGGCAAAATTTAAAGGAGAGATATGAGCACCAGAAGACCATGTTTCTCCCCAGAGCTCGTTATGATTGGATGCACCTGAGGTTGCAAGATTTCAAATCTGTTAGTGAGTATAATTCTGCATTGTTTAAAATCAGCTCACAATTAAAATTATGTGGGCAAACAATTACTGATGAAGATATGTTAGAAAAAACATACTCTACATTTCATGCTTCGAATGTGCTCCTGCAGCAGCAATATCGAGAGCGGGGTTTTAAAAAATATTCAGAATTGATTTCATGCCTCCTTTTGACTGAACAAAATAATAAGCTTCTGATGAAAAACCACCAGTCTCGCCCGACCGGCTCTACACCATTCCCTGAAGTGAATGCGGTCTCATTTTATGAACGTGGTCCTGGTCGTGGACGTGGCCGCAGTCGTGGACGCAGTAGAAATACTTTTCGTCAACGTGGGGGTTATCGTGGAGGTTATAACATTTATCCTTCTTCAAGTTCTCGAGTTAAGCATACTACACCACACCACCAGCAGTGGAACAACTCATGGAACAACTCTGAAACAAAACAGGAAAAGGGAAAACGTTTACAGAATAAACCTCCCAAAAATTATGAAGATGTTTGTTACAGGTGTGGTATGAAAGGGCATTGGTCACATACCTGTCGAACGCCCAAACCATTAGTGGATCTTTACCGAGCATCAACACATGATAAAGGAAAAAATGTTGAAATGAATTTCACAAACTTTGATGACTTAGTAGAAATCACTCATCTTGATGTATCAGATTTCTTTGAAGATCCTAATGGAAAAATAGATCACTTAATTGGTGATGGAAATGTCCACACCAACTAGTTTATATTTTAAGGTTATTGTTATCTTGTGTAATTTTTTCTAAGCATGTTTCTGTTATATGAATGTTTTCGTTTTCTTATCAAATAAGCAATTTCATATTTTATAGAAATATGGAATCTACCAAAGCATTAATCGCTTCCAAGATGAACGATGGAGATATATGTTTAGTAGACAGTGCAACTACTCATACAATTCTTCGAGAGAAAAAATATTTTGTTAGCTTAACGTTAGCTGAAAATAACGTTAAGACAATATCTGGCAATACAAAATTAATTGAAGGTTCCGGAAGAGCCAATATATTGTTGTCAAAAGGAACAAAACTCTATATTGATAATGCTATGTATTCAACTAGAGCTACAAGGAATTTGCTCAGTTTTAAAGATATACGTAGCAATGGATATCATATAGAGACAACAAATGAAGATAATAAAGAATATCTTTACATTACTTCTATTGTTTCATGCCAGAAGCAGATATTAGAAAAACTTGCTACCTTCTCTTCTGGATTATATTATACAACTATAAGAATTTTGGGATCACCTGAAGTGATGCACCAGAAGTGTTTTGACCCAAAGACTTTTATACTTTGGCATGATCGTCTTGGTCATCCAAGATCAACAATGATGCGTCAAATAATTGAGAACTCTCATGGGCATCCGCTAAAGAATCAGAAGATTCTTTTGTCAAGTGATTATACATGTCTCAGTTGTTCACAAGGAAAATTAATTGTGAGACCATTCCCGTCAAAAGTAATAGTTGAATCCCCAACCTTTTTACAAAGAATTCAAGGGGATATATGTGGGCCGATACACCCACCATGTGGACCATTTCGTTATTTTATGGTTTTAATAGATGCATCCACTCGATGGTCACATGTTTGCTTGCTTTCTACTCGTAATGTTGCATTTGCTAGGCTTCTTGCTCAAATTATCAGATTACGAGCACAGTTTCCAGATTATTCGATTCAGTCGATACGACTGGATAATGCTGGTGAGTTTACATCTCAAGCTTTTGATGATTATTGCATGTCCATAGGAATTGATGTTGAACATCCCATTGCACATACACACACACAAAATGGTCTAGCTGAATATTTTATCAAACGCCTTCAGCTTATAGCTCGACCGTTACTTATGAGAACAAAATTACCTGTTTCTGCTTGGGGACATGCCATATTGCATGCTGCATCATTAGTCCGTGTCCGACCCACTGCTTACCACGAATATTCACCATTACAACTTGTTTTTGGTCAACAACCAAATATTTCCCATCTAAGGATTTTTGGTTGTGCTATCTATGTACCAATTGTGCCACCACAACGTACTAAGATGGGTCCCCAACGTCGACTTGGAATTTATATTGGTTTTAATTCTCCATCTATTATTAGATATCTTGAACCTTTAACAGGGGATGTATTCACTGCACGTTTTGCGGATTGTCATTTTGATGAAACACTTTTCCCTCCATTAGGGGGAGATAAAATGCAACTGGAAAAACAGCATGAGATTACTTAGAATGCTTCCACGGTATCTCATTTTGATCCTCGAACAAATCAATGTGAATCAGAAGTTCACAGGATTATTTATTTACAGACGATTGCAAATCAATTACCTGATATGTTTATCGACACCAAAAAGGTAACAAAATCATATATACCAGCTGCTAATACCCCAGCACCTATTGATGTCCCTGTAGGACAATCTGCTAATATAGCAGCAAATGAATCTCAAGCACGCATGAAGCGTGGGAGACCTATTGGTGCCAAAGACACAGTTCCTAGAAAGAGGAAGGTACAAATGCATAAGTAAGTCAGTATTCCTGAAGAAACCACAGTATCTAAACCTCCAGAAGAAGGAACTCCTGTAAAAGAATTCCCAGAAGAGAAACCTCCTGAAGAGATGTCCCCTGTAAAGGAAAGTAATGAGATCTCAATAAGTTATGTGAATACAGGAGAAAAATGGAATAGAAATAAAATTGTTGTCGACAACATATTTTCATTTAAAGTGGCTCTTGCACTTACAAGAAGTAATGCAGAGAATGAACCACAGACAATTGACGAATGTCAACATAGAAGTGATTGGCCAAAATGGAAAGAAGCTATTGAGACAGAATTAAACTCATTAGCATAATGCAAAGTATTTGGACCCGTAGTCCAAACACCAGAAGATGTAAAACCGGTTGGATACAAATGGGTATTCGTGCGAAAACGAAATGAGAAAAATGAAATCTTGAGATATAAAGCGCGTCTAGTGGCACAAGGTTTCTCGCAGAGACCTGGTATTGATTATGATAAGACATACTCTCCTGTAATGGATGCCATTACATTCAGATTCTTAATTAGTTTGTCAGTCTCAGAAGGATTGGATATGCGTCTGATGGACGTCGTGACAGCCTACTTGTATGGTGAATTAGATAATGATATATATATGAAAATTCCTGAAGGATTTAAAATGCCTGAAGTAACTAGTTCAAAATCTCGAACCTTATATTCTATCAAGCTTCAAAGATCTCTGTATGGGTTAAAACAATCTGGGCGCATGTGGTACAATCGTCTTAGTGAATATCTATTGAAAAATGGATATGTGAATAATACAATTTGTCCATGCGTTTTTATCAAGAAATCAGAATTTGAATTTGCTATTATTGTCGTCTATGTCGATGATCTGAATCTTGTTGGAACTTCTGAAGAACTGACAACATCTGCTCGTTATTTAAAGAAGGAGTTTGAAATGAAAGATCTTGGAAAAACGAAATTTTGTCTTGGATTACAAATTGAGCATTTATCAAATGGAATTCTCATCCATCCATCAATCTACATATACAGAAAAAATTCTGAATCGATTTTATATGGATAAAGCTCATCCATTGAGTTCTCCCATGATTGTCCGATCACTAGATGTACAAAAGGATCAAGAACTCCTTGGTCCTGAAGTACCATATCTCAGTGCTATTGGAGCTCTTATGTATCTTGCAAATTGCACAAGACCCGATATTGCATTTTTTGTAAATTTATTGGCAAGATATAGTTCTGCACCAACTCAGAGACATTGGAAAGGGGTGAAGCACATATTCCGTTACCTCCGAGGAACAACAGATCTGGGTTTGTTTTATTCAAAGGGACCAGAATCAGAGTTAGTTGGCTATGCAGATGCTGGTTACCTCTCTGATCCACATAAAGCACGATCACAAACCGGGTATGTATTTACCTATGGTAACACTGTTATATCTTGGCGATCTGTGAAGCAGACACTAACTGCAACTTCTTCAAATCATTCTGAGATCATCGCAATTCATGAAGCAAGTCAAGAATGCATTTGGTTGAAAGCAATGATCCAACATATTCAAGATAGTTGCGGACTATCTTCGATCAAAGATACCTCAACAATATTATATGAAGATAATGCAGCGTGTATTACACAAATCAAGGGAGGCAGGTGACAGAACCAAACATATATCGCCAAAATTCTTTTATGCACATGAACTCCAGAAAAACGGTGATATTGATGTCCAGCAGATACGTTCAAGTGACAACTTGGCAGACTTATTTACTAAAGCACTCCCAACTGCAACATTTGAGAAATTGGTACACAACATTGGCATGCGTCGTCTTAAAGCTGTAAACAAGTAAAGCTATCAACTTCAACTTCAACTTCATACCAGATGTATGAATGAGGGGGAGTCGTGCATTGTACTCTTTTCCCTTCGCCAATGGTTTTTCCCACAGGGTTTTTCTTGGCAAGGTTTTAACGAGGCAGTGTTAACGCACCCATACTAAGGTATGTTACGTAATATTACTGTACTCTTTTTCCTTCGCTAAGGTTTTTTCCCATTGGGTTTTCCTAGCAAGGTTTTAATGAGGCAGTTGTAACATATCCTAATATGTATTGCGGTCATCCAAGGGGGAGTGTTATGAGGTCATGGGTCACCTCACCTCATGGTGGATGAGCCGCCTCAGATTTCTATATATATCAGTGGCAAGAAGAAGAAAAGGGAGAGCAAAACAAAAAGGAGAAAGAAGGAAAGAGAGAGAGAAGAGAGAGAGAAGAAAGAGAGAAAGCGGGAGAGAGACAGAAGACAGAGAAAAGAGGGAGAGAGAAAGAAGAGAGAGAAAAGAGGGAGAGAGAAAAAAAGAGAGAGAAAGAAGAGGAAAAGAAAGGAGAAGAGAAAAAGAGAAGAAAGAAAAAGGCAAAAAGTGTAGGTAAATTATTTACATTCATTTCTATTGTTTCTATCTTTTGTATTATGAAAGCAATACATGGGTGATCAAGAAGATCTATCCCAAGTTCCAGAAGAACTATTTTATTATTCTATTTTGTCTTATGAAAGCAAGACATGCTTGGGTGATCAAGAAGATCTATCCCCATAGTTTCAGAAGAACTATTTAATAATTATTATGTGACAGTTCCAGAAGAACTCGTTTTATTATATACTGTGTTTTGCTTGCTGCCAATTTATTTAATTTATAACAATATCTATAGAACAAATATAAAAATAAATAATTATAGAAACATTCAAGTGGACTTCTTTTTTTCTCAATATAATATATTTTAATCTAATTCTTATTGCTATTTTTATTTTTCAAAGAAATAGCATAAACTTGACAATAATGTGCATTATTAAGAGAATAATGTGCAATATTTGTCTAATCTTTTTTTTTTTAAAAAAAATTTCATCCTATACCCCTCCTCTTTCTTCATCTTCATTTTTTCTTGTTTTTTTGTTGTAGATTGTCTTCTTTACATTCTAATTAATTTTTGATAACTCATATATCGATATATATATAATTATAATTTGGAAAACGTATAGAAAAATGAGAAAACAACGCAAGGCAAAAAACAGAGATGTACATTGTTTGACTTGTCCTTTTTTGTTTTTGTTTTTTTTTTGTCTCCTCCTCTTTCTTCCTTTTTTTAGTTTTAGTTTCAAATTTTTCTTTTTTTATTCTATTTTCATCAAAAGATCACAAAAGACATGTTTTCAAAAAAAAATAAATGGTTTTAAATCATGTGCAATTTGTGTTATTTTGACTTTTTCTAAAGATCTTCTGGTTCAATATATATCAACCAGTTCACTAGTTTTTTAAAATACCAGCTGATTCTTTCTGTTCAACATGGTTTCAATGCATTTTTGATAAATCAACTGAATTAGAGCGGTCCATGGCCAATTCTCGATTCAACTGGCTTCGGTTCTTATCATAGTTATCAGAATCAAACCAGTGATTGAACTGATCAAGACACCGGTTCAATCGGTTATACAATAAATAAATAATAATAATAATATATTTGAATAAAAATAATAGTTAAAAAAATTATCAATGGGTTAAATGATACTCCATTTCATACAATAACTCAAAATAAGTATAAAAATAAATACTTTATAACAAAAAATATTCAAATAAATAAGTATAGAAATATTCAAGTGGACCTATTTTTTGCTCTAATTTAATATTTTAAATCTAGTGTCCACTATATAAGCACCCTATTTTTACCAGCTAAGCAATCTCCGGCTTGACCGGATCTAGTTTTCAAACATCACAACACATGCAAGCTCAAGACGAGCCTTTCAAACTCCAATCCAATCAACTAGCCACTTCCCGGCTCACAAAGCCTAAATGAAGCCATAAACATTATTCCAGGCAGCTTTTCGGAACTGGATGGTCTCGAAAACCAATGCCATGCGGCTAGCTTCTTGAGATCAAGCGATCTCGGGGACCAACACCCTATCAAATTTCAGACGATTCACTTTTGGAGCTTGCTAGCCTACTAATGTAGAATGTCCGTCATTCGGTAGCTCTCCTAGGCCAGGCGTTCTTAGGGACCAACACCACCCTCACAGGTAGCTTTTTGAGACCAGGCATTCTCAGGAACCAACACCATTCTACAGGTAGCTCTTTGAGACCGAGCGGTCTCGAGAACCAACACTTAGGTCAACACTCGCGCTTGCTAGCCTGACTAGGTGAAAAATGACCAAACCTGCCCTTTGGGCCTCCAAGCACGTTTTGGGAAAGTTCAAAATCCTTTAAAACGATAAGTCCACCCTTCCAAAATGTTACTAAACTGTTAGGCGTACTCCACACCTATCCAGTCCAATTCCAGTCCCATTTCGGCTAACTCTGATCAAAATGACCGTTTTGTCCCTGAACACCCCGGCACTGCACAAATCCCACCGAATGGCCCCACCAAATGACAAAAAACTCTCCTGAAAACATCCCTGAACGACCTGACACACTTAACATGACATTCCGATCTATTCCTGACCATTTTTAGCCAAAACCAGTCAAAATAACCATTTTACTCTTGACGACCTGAATGCGCCTCAAAACAACACTGGTCCTAGGTTACTGAATGGCGGATCTCGTCGTACACCCCTGTTTAATCTAAGGAAGACCTCACGACACTAAACACCCACGACTCAATAAAAGTTTCCTGGAGCGTCTCCACCTAAATTCTCGTTTCTCCCGATTTTCTAGTTATAACGCATCAATAAACGACTTGAGAAATGCATAAACCAGGAAATTCCCAAAGGCTTGTCTATAGATCTTTCCATCGATACAGCTCGATCAGATAGATACCTCCCCGAAGCCCTTCATTGTATGACTAAAAAACTGCAACTTTCAACAACCCCTAGAGCGTCTCACAGACTTTCCGCCTAGATTGACTTTTTCCCCAATTTCCTGAATGCAACGAGCTGTCAAACGACTTGAGAAATCCGTAAATTAGGAAATTTTTGAAAGTATTTCCAGAGTACTTTCCATCAGTACGGTCCGATCGAAAAGATCGCTTCCCGAAGGCCTTGATCATGCGACACGAAAATAGCTACTTTCGAACCCCTACGGAGCATATCACAGACGTTCGGTAGAAATGCAATTTTCTGCACATTCCCTGAGGGGATATCCCACACTTTCGAATACCATTCCAACTTTTCAAAAACACGAAAGTCCACAAGAAACCCTAGGAGAACATTGTGGGTGCAACCGGTTCCCCCAAAACCATCCCGATTGGCTCAATTATCGAAACAAAATTTAAACGAACACTCCCGATGACGGAGCGTATGCTACATGCGCCTAGATTTTGATCAAATCGACTAAATTTTGATCAACCGTCAAGATTTAACCAGTACAATGGGTGCCACGTGGTATTTTGACAATGGAACAGTATTGGCGCATGTAGCACATGCACCAGAGCCAATTTTGGCCAGGCGCATGTAGCACATGCGCCAAGCCTGTCCCAGGTTGTCCATAAATACCAGCCTCCCTCTTTGCATATTCCAGAACCTTGAATCTTTACATACATTCCACTCCTCCAACATTTAGGCTAGATTCCACCTCTCTCTAGCCCATACATTTCACTTACATAGCCCTATACACTATTAAACCCCTCCTTCCAGCCCCTCAAGCTTACTTGAAGCCATCTAAGTTCAAGTCAAGACATCCATAGAAGATTACAAATGTGTTGAAGGCTAAAGGTGATATTTCTTTTACATTTTTGTCTTCTCCCTCCTAGCCTACTTAGGCAATTCTCTATTTTAACCCTTTTTTGAGTGTCTCCCTTTTATTTAGCCATAGAAACCCTCCTTTGTTGAAATGGTTTCCTCTGAAAAATGGTTTTCAAAATCCTATTCTTAAAAATGATTTTCAAAAATTCATTCTCTCCATCTTTGCATTAAAAATGATATTTCAAAAGTCGTCATTATCATGCTGATTCTTGGACTCCATGCTCTTGTCAAGATAATGGTTATAATGGTCATAAGGAAACATTCTTTGGAATGGTCTCCAAACATCAACCATATAAATCATACTCTTAGCTAGATTCAAATTTTCATGGAAATGATCTTCAAAACGGTTGTCTACTAAAGTCCTTTGCATAACATGATTTGTTTTTCAAAAACTCTTTCAAAAAAATGCATCAAACCACCTTTCAAAACCGTCTTACAATTCAGCCCTAAGTTAACTTGACCCTAGTTATTCAACCCTAGGTTAACTTGACCCTAGTTATTCAACCCTAGGTTAATTTGACCCTAGTTATCCAACCCTAGGTTAACTTGACCCTAGTTATCCAATCTCAGGTTAACTTGACCCTAGTTGTCCAACCCTAGGTCACCTTAACCCTAGATCACCTTAACCCAAGGTTAACCAAACCCTAGGTCACCTTAACCCTATGTTAACCTAACCCAAGTTAGTCAACCTTAGGTCACCCCTAACCATAGGTCAACCTAACCTAGGTTAATATATTTCAAGGTTCCAACTCATGGACCCCTTTTAAATGATCTTTCTATTTAAAACTATTCTCATGACTCACTTTTTCAAAACCTCCTACTCTCTTGAGATATCAAAAGCCAACTCCATAACCTCTTCAAATGTTCCCACATTCCATCTTCAAAGTATTTCCAAAAATATTTTTAAAAACTCATAAGCGTAAGGTGTTCCTACCCATTTATGGTTAGGGATTTCAAAGGAACGTGACACATCAAGAACAACTCTCAAGATTGTCCATATTAGGATTCCAAAATCACTTTCAAAGCTTTTTCTAAGACAAGTTCATAAAAACATCTCAAAACCCTACCTGCAAGGTTTTCAAAACATGATATCAAAACTCTCTTGAGTTACTTCAAAGCACTTCCAAAACTCCCTTGAGTTGTTTCAAAAACATTTCAAAACACTTCAAAATCCTATTTCAAGAGTTTCAAAGTTTTATTTTAAAACACTTTAATATCCAATTTCAAATCAAAATTCTCAAATCATCTTTTTAAAGACTTCAAAGTGTCTTCAAGTTTTCCAAAGGCCTCAATGCGCCTATTTTCTATCGAGCTCTTGCCCGAACTACGAATGACCTGATTCTCGCTAAATGAGATACATAGGCAACCTAAAATGGTGCGGTCATAACTTCCATTTCAACTCCAGTCCCTTTTTCAATAGTTTCTAACAATTCAAAATTTCTATCTCAAACCCCTTCAAACTCCCATGTTTTCAAACTTCTTCCTAAAAACTTGCATCATGCATCATTCATTCGAAAAGTGATGACTAAACCCCCTTTTTAAAATTCTAAAGTAGATATTAAGTGAACAATGATAACCGGTTATTCTAGTGAGTGAACAAAAGGGTGATTAGACATGTAGGTATCGAAAGGGCGGGGTAGAGTGATGATTTTAGGATATCTTCCCTACAAGTAACCAACCTCCGGACCATAAATTTTTGTTTTTGAAAGACCAAAATGGAGTTATTTTCCAAAGGGCTTAAATTTTTCAAAAGGTTGCCAAATAACTTATTTTCTCAAAAACCCTTTCTCGAGTGAGTTTTTTCAAAACTTTTTTCAAAAACCCTAAGTTTAATCTTTGGATTAACAGTTAGTTTTAGGGGACCTAACTCACTTTAACCAAACCAATTTCAAGCCCTTAGCCAAACCAATTTCAAGATCAAACCTAGTAGCACTCATCCTTCTAGGAGGATGAGTTATAATGACAGAGTTCCGTACTTTTGTCTCTAAGCCAAAAAGACCTTGGTCCCAAAAAATCGGGGGCGCGACACACTAGTATTTTTATTTTTAAAAGAAATGGCATAAAACTTGACAATAATATGTATTATTAAGAAAATAATGTTCATTATTTTTTGCCTATTCTATTTTTTTTTTTATCATATACCATCATCTTTCTCATCTTTATTTTTCTTATTTTTGGTCTAGTTTATAGTTTATAAATTTTAATTATTATTTTTGTGATAATTATATCGATATATCCAATTATAATTTGAAAAGCATATAGAAACATAAGTTTAAAATGAGAAAACAATGCAAAATAGGAAAGTAAGATTGTGCATTATTTGCCTTATCCGATTTTTTTGTATCCTCCTCTTTCTTCTTCTTTTTTTGTCTTCTTTTGGTTTTAGTTTAAATTTTTTATTATACTTTTCATCAAAAAACATGTTTTTAAAAAAACATATGATTTTGGATCATGCTTAATTTATGCTATTTCGATTTTTTTTTTAAAAACCGTCCAATTCTCTAAATACCAACCGGTTTACTGGTTTTTTGAAATACTGACCGGTTTAACCCGATACTTATGTATTTTTAATATTTTAATTGTACCAGACCGGTTCAAGGTCCAATCCTCGGTTCAATCGGCTGATCCGGTCCTGTTCTGATAACTATGAAATAAGGTTTTGTTGGGGAGGTGGCAACTCAAACATCCTCTTTAAATGCATGCTAAAACTGTTTATATATTTATTTTTTTGTTAATATCAAACAAAAATGATTTCTTTTACAAATACCTAGTTATTATTCTTAGCTATTTAATCCATCCAAACACACGAAAGGAATTTAATTTTTTTACTTAACTTTCTGTTTCTATTATTTTTTTCCTTTCCATTCACAAATTTAACATCTAAACAAAGTGATAAGGAACCGTGTGGCTGAGAATCTTGGATAGTGGATTAGTAACCTGAAGTTCAAAATACAATTTGTAGTAAAAAGTTTGGTTCAGGATTTTCACCTTTTTTTAAAGCTTTTGGTATTCAGGGTTCATGATATTTTGGATTCGAGAATTTGTGATTTTTCAGGGTTCAAGCCAATAAGATTAATTAAAGATTTAGTTATCCCAATTGCCGATGATTCTTCCAGGGAATTTTGGGTAAAAATATAATATTAACTACAATAGGATATAAGAACCCTAATTTGTTTGCAAAGAAGATAAAAATCTTTGTATGTTTTGGCAATTATCTTTTAAACATGAATGCCATTAGTTTGCTCAATTGACTACTACTCCCTAATTAACTCGCACTTATGTTTGATATCTCTATACTCATTACTCACTCAAGCGAAAAATCAGTAATTATAGTAATCAAATATATTTTTACCCGAAAATAAAAGAAAAACATTAAGGCGTACATCTCTTCACATTATTCCAAGCAAAACCAACCATATAGCCCAGGAAGAAGGGACTTATATATGTGAGAACCCATAACCCAGCAAGCGCCCTTGTAACTGTAATTTGCAACCTCTCTCTCTCTCTCGCGATGGATCTGTCAATGCGTATGCTTTCAACAGTTGCCTTTCTGATGATGCTTCTCATAGCTACAGGTTAGCTTTCTCTCTTGTCAAATTTTCAACATAGCAACAAACTAGTTTAGAATTAGATTTGAAATGTTTACTCTTTTTTTTTTTTTTTTTTTGGCTAACCCGGTGCCCTGGCCAGCTTACTCACATCTCGACTAATTTCAGAGTCTGTATAGTCAATCATTCTTACACAAACCGCTAATTACAAGATTAAAGGCATTGGAAAAACTTTTACGCTTGATTGAAATGTTTATTCTTTCAACCAACTTTTAAATGTGAGAGTGAAAACCTTTTAGATTTTTTATTTTTTTTCTTTTAATTGTGACAGTCAAAACCTTTCATATAAGGGTGAAGATATACAAGCACGTAAATGGTTTTTTTTTTCTTTTTCTCCTGCTATTATTTGTCTCCCGAAGCTTCATTTTCATATCTAACTCAGTCGACCATTCTTTCATGTATGCATGCAATATAATCACGTACTTAAGTCAGCATAGTGAATAACAAGTTGTATGTGGTGTTATCAGAGATGGATCCGGTGGTGGGAGATGAGGGTAGGACATGCGAGTCGCAGAGCCACAAATTTAAGGGACTATGCTTGAGGAATAGCAACTGCGCTGGGGTTTGCCAGACCGAGGGCTTTTTCGGTGGGCACTGCCGAGAATTTCCTCAAAAATGCTTTTGCACCAAACCTTGTCAGTAATTAATGACTTTCACAATCTCATGCAGTTGATTGTGTGCCACTATAATAAGATTGACCCTCTGATTATGGCCTCCCTAGCCAAGTTTAGTATTTACCACAAATATATCTTTGTGGACTATGTTTATTCTCTCTCTCTCTCTCTCTCTCTCTCTCTCTCTCTCTCTGGGGTCCATGATGTAAGCACAAGTTTAAAATTTTGAGCCATGCATGCCAAGGTACAACAAAGTTAACAGTCTCTCAAGTACCAAAAAAAAAAAAGCACTATCCAATTTTTTTTTTTTTTTGAACAGCGAAAATCAATTTATTGAAATAAGATGGGAAATACTAACCATGTCATGGGAAGGGCTCCAAAAGCCTAAAAAACTTTACAGAGCTCCTTTAGTACAACCCACACAAACCAAGAGGTTGAAAAGGATTCAACCATCTAAAATGAAGAGACTATTCCAAAAGAGAAGGATCCGAATAAAAAAAAATATGGCTAATAAAGCCCCTTCCTCCACTGAGTCCAAAACATCGCCTGCAGCTTAACAGATTCAAAAATTTCTTCCCAGCTGATTGTCTTTTTGTTGAACATTGCATCATTTTTTACTAGCCAAATGTTCCATAAAGTAGCCAAAAACAGAGCTTTCCAAATTTGTTTTCTCAGCTTCCCATTCTTGCAATCAAACCACCAAATGATATGCTGAGCAATGGAAGGAGAGCTAACCTATTCCATTCCCCACCAATTGAGAATGTTGCTCCAAACTAGCCAAGAAGTCCTACATTTGAGAAAAAGATGATCAGAGTCTTCCAACTTCTCTTTGCAGAATTCACAAAATGCACTTTCATCATGATGTAAAATTTTCCTTTTCATCAAGAAGACTCTGGTTTTTATTCTTTTCTGGAAGGCCAGCCAACAAAAAATCTGTCCCTTTAGAGGAGCCCATGTTTTCCATAATAAGCCCCCATTTGTGACTGATCCTAAAAGCCCTTTTCTTCAGCCTCAGAGCAAAAGGATTTGACAGTGAATAACTCATTAGAACTTGCAAACCGAGTCAGATACATTCCCATTGAAAATCACATTATCCACTAATAGCTTAAGATTCTCTACACTGTTCTCCTCCCAAGAGAGTAATCTTCTCCTGAACCTTAGATTCCAGGAACTTGATTCATCCTTGATATCATAAACCATTGCCCCTCTTTGCTCTGATAATGAAAATAATTTGGGGATTCTATTTTTCAACAATACCCTTCCACCTATGGTTTATTCCAGAAAAATGTTGTGATTCATCCTTGATATCATAAACCATTGCCCCTCTTTGCTCTGATAATGAAAATAATCTGGGGATTTTATTTTTCAACAATACCCATGGTTCATTCCAGAAAAATGTTGTGAGCCCCCTTCCAATGAAAATTCTGAGGTTAGTTACCATAATATCTTTGAAATATTGTTGATCCTCCTTTGTCATCAAAATATCCTTCATCATGATTGAAAACTCTTCCTCGGGAAGGTCCATCTTGCTTCATCCCACTTGTATTTTTGACATAATACTTTTCTCCATAAGGCATTTCTATCACTAGCAAATGAACATACCTTCTGTGTATACCCCATACTCCCCTGATCGCCATGTGTGTGCCAGCTTAGCATGGGACCCCATCTTAAAGGTTCCACATGAGCAATTACTCTCATTCACATAGCCATGACGCGTGTTCAGGACGCTGGACGTTACGTGCCCAAGCGAACTTATTCGAGACGACAAACTGAACGTACGAATCACTCGCACATGTCGTAAGCACTTAGTGTGTGCCCTGACATAGTTGTTGAGAAACTTTACCTAGGCTTTGAGGCAAGCTTAGTATTCAAAGTTCAAATAACTTGTTCAGCATGCACCACGGGAATCTTGGGTTATTAGTGGCTCGGTGGCTTAAGACGAAGGCTTAGCCTCGGCGTGCCCCATGCATGAGTTCAAACCACCTTCAGGCCAATCTTACTGAGAGAGGGAGACTACTCCAGGTGAAACTTTGGTTATTTAGCCTACTAGGGCACGGACTCTTGTGGATAAGCCTTATCATCTACAAAGTCCAATCTTACTTGGATTGTGCTACAAGGTCCTATATAAAAGGCCCTTATGCATCCTAATCCGGCATTGATTTCTGTTCGTACTTCTCCACAAGCACTATTCTCCTATTTCCTCTCTCTCTCTTGGCTGGCCCACTTCGTCCTTCAACCAATCACCCCAAATTCCTCCCAGTGTCTATTGACATGTTCTGTAACTCTCATCAACCCCTAAACCCTTCATACATTTGGCAGCTCTGCTAAGGAGTTTGTGTTTGCAATCATAGCACTCAGAAAATCTCAAGGCTCGAAGCAACTAACGCGATAGGGATCTGATCATGCTAACTCCCAACACTCTTACCCTTCGAAAGTACCCGACGATTCCCAACACAATGATTCTATACTCCCCCCCGCGGACCACTCTGATCGCTTCCTAAAAGAGTGATACTTAACCGCAAGTGCATGACCACGATGTAGTAATAATTTCCCGTAAGTACGAAATCGATCCCACAGGGAAGATAGTTTACATAAAAAGGAAAACTTATCGTGGATCAAAAATTTTAGGAAAAACACTCCAATAAACAAAAATCTGATTTTAGGTTGAGAAAAATATTTGTTATCTAATTTAAATTAAGAAATAAAAAATCCCGGAATCAATCGTTTCAACCAATTGCGTCTCTTGAAATTCCAAAGGAGATAATTTAACAACTCAAATCTTTCAACTACGTCACAAGTCTCGAATTCAGAAGATTTAGCAATAAAAACAAGTGTTCTTCAAAATTTCAACTTTTAGAATAAATCAGGTTGTTAGAATCAAGAACGAGTACCATCGATTCGTGCAGTGCATATACTGAATATAGACCCACGCATAAACGTTACCGAATTTCGATTCGTGCAGTGCATATACTGAATATAGATTCACGCGTAAATGTTACCGAACATAATCAAACGCCAGGTTTTCGAAGGTTTCTAGAACGAAGAAGAAGAAGAAAGAAGAAAGAAAATTTTAACTTTGAAACCCAAAATCTTACCTCCTTTTTCATCCAAGATCTTTAATTAATCTTCACAATTAATCTCAAGATGAAATCTAGCTACTTATCATAATCATAGATTTGCAAAGTTGTATGTAAATTTATTGAAAGACTGAATAATTTGATTATAGAAATTGAAAACTGAATGAAAACTATGAATAAACTACTCTAATCTACTCTTAAAACCTAGAAAAATGTGAACCCTAGAACTCCGCTTAAAATAACAACAATCCTAGCTTATATAGGTAGCAGAAATAATACGAAACCCCACCGCACTATTCAAACGTCCTTCGAACGGACTTCGAACACCAAATTGACAGTTCGAATGGGCTTCTAACGCTCTTCGGATGGCTTTTATGCTCTCTGAATCTATCAAACGGTCTTCAGACCTGATTTTGGCGTGACGTCGTTTGACGCACAGTTTGAACGCACTTCGAACGCCTGTTCACCATTCGAACGTCACTATTCACCGTTCGAATTGTATTATTCATCGTTCGGATGCTACTATTCACCATTTGAACTCACTTCGAACACACTACAGATAACTCTTCTAATTTAGTGCGAATTTCTCTTTTTTAAGCCCGGATTCCTGAAAACATACATAAAACTAAGTTAGTAACGAATCATGACTAAAAAAAATATAATTAAACATATTCTAAGGCTAACAAATAATTAATTAAAGACATATAAATTGTACTTTTAGAGTACAATCACACCTCCAACTAACTTTTTGCTAGTCCCTAACAAAATACTAAAACCAAAAACATATCTCCACTTTCATGGGAGTCACAAGCGCATTTAGCATATGCACCAAGCCTTTAAACCCCTAGGTTACCCCTAGTGGACGACCGGTGTCTTGTGAGAGCTTATAGTGATGAATACCCATAAACATCTATCCATGTAATATCAATACGATATCAAAGAACATGAAACATGTATTAACCTCATTCAAGTCAAGTCTCAATCTACTTAGACCATGAATTATTGCAAGGTAAAGGCATAAAACATCGAAGAAATAAAATACATTGAAGTGTACTACCATTGACATATAACTCTAATGTCTCTTAACTTGTACAATTATGGCCTTTATGCTTCAACCCAACTCTCACAAGGCATACACTCAACTTTGAACATGAACACACAAGGTCTCTCAATGGAAAGCTTATTTTAAGAGTAAATAAACAAGACATACAAGTAGAGCAACTCCAATCATAAAAAACTGATAAGTTATAAGTGTATTGACTTGGCATAGCTTCATAAACGAACATTTACTGTTTAAGCACAATTAGAGAATTGACATTGATGACCTATACACAATTGAATTAAAGATTTATGTAATTTCAAATATTCTAAGGCCATGTGAAAGAAGAGCCATGTAAGAGGATAGAAAGCGATAATAGATTTTAACATATGCATGCACATTACACATGATGATCATTAAACATTCACTTTCAAACTTTCAACTTTTAAATAACTTTCGAACTTTTTTTATTTTTTTTCATCTTCCTTCACTTCTTTTTTATTTGAATTTTTTTTCTTTTTCAACTCCTTTTTCATCCATTTCTTTTCTTTTCTTTTCTTTACTTTTCAACTCCATACACTTTCAACTTCACAAATATAAAAGCAATGCACAAACTCCGAAATTTAGTATTGACAAACTTTTAAGCTCATGTGTATACGAATATCAAGAAAGAAATATGAACACGAATGGCTCAATGGAATGAAATGGCCTCTACTTTTATAATCCGAAAACCACATCAAATCAAAACTTCAAGAGTGTACAAGATGTCAATAAATCCAACTAATACTCAGCATGTAAACCAAAATCAAGCATAATGAACCTATTCAATGAATGAAGATCAATAAAATAATCTTAAATAAATGCAAATCACTCTCAAAAAGTGATAAATAGGCTCTAAAGCTCACAAGGTATAAAATTTTCACCTTAAAAGGGCATGCATGTACAAGAGAGAAACATTAAAATATCATATAACATACTAGTGCACAACAATGTAAACTCTTTCTAATAATGGTTTTATAACAAAAACTTACAATGCATCATAACATCTAAGGTGAATCAGTAATAAACTCAAACTTAGTCCAATTCACGACTCAAAGTATCCTTGACATCATAAGCGTATTGACATAAATCTAGATATGGTTCCTTAAAATAATCCCCAACACTTCCAATCGTAACAATAAACATAAAGAGTATATGGAAAAGTGTGAAAAATACAAACCAAAGTATCGAACCATATGATACATCAAACCTTTACCGAAGACTTTCAAGTGTCCAAAAGGTAGATCAATCATGAACTAATACTTGAAAATTACTCAATAAAGCATAACAAGGTTTGATAGAATAGAACTATTTCTATTTTTTTTAAAAAAAATTAATTTGTTTGTTTTTTGAAATTTTTATATAAACAAAAAGAACAAACCAAAACAAATAGACTAGTAGTCTCTCCTTTCCCCTAACTAGAATGATGCAATGTCCTCAATACATCAAACAAAGAGAAACAAAAACATGAATACATGAAAAAGGGATGGAAAAACCCGGTAGGACAACACGCTCCCCAACTAGGGAAGAACTCTAAAAACAAAACAAAAGAAAGCAAAAACTACCTACCTACTTCTACACTACCAAAATACACAAGAGAAAACTATCTAACATCACATCGAGGGTGTTTCAGTGCATAGAGCCACTTACCACTTACCATTAGTAATGAATTCAACATTAATAAATATGCGTATTTACGAATACAATTAAGCCCAAAATCATAGAAAACACTCATGCAAATTTATAAAGGATAAAGAATAAAAATAGAATCTTGCACGATAGCGATGTTAAGGCTTAATTCATGATGAATAGAAGTATGGGATATATCACTCTCTATTACTCCTTCCTCAGTCACCATTTCTTGGTAGGAGTCTTTAATCGCGGGCTCCTCTCTCTTGGGTTCATCTCCCTCACTCTCCATTGTTCTTTCCTCCTTCACCTTTTCTTTAGGTATCACTTCCCTTAGTTCAGACACCTCAGGAAGAATAAGTTCCTCTTCTTTAACCTCATCCTCATCCTCATCATCATCCATCCTAAGAACATCTTTCCTTAGATTAGACACTGCGGGAATGTGGATGTTTTTTTTGTCATGTTCAGCCTTAAAGGCGATAAAGGAGAGACCTTGGTCATGACTATTCATATATGGAATTGGGAACATCTCATATGTAGGATCATCTCGAGGTTGAGCTAGAAGCTCTTTCATCTCCCGATCCGTTGGCTTTTGTGTTAACAGGGTCACTTGTTCAGTTAGGTCATCTAATTCCTGACGAATTTGTGCAAGAGTGTTAGCTTGTGCCTTTGTATTAGTATCCTTAAATCTCGAGGACATACCCGTGTGATATGGCATATAAGATGACTGTATGTTCTCTTGATTCTCTACCAAAGGTTGATAAGATAATGAAGGATATGTCTCGTAAAACGTTTAAGGTAAAGTAAAAGGTGTATATGAATCATAAGCATATGGTAGAGACGAAGGTGGTGCATGGTAGTACGGTTGTTGTGGTGGTTGTTCATAAGAAACATATGGTGAAGCTTGAGAGCTCCACTCCAAATAATTTGGAGGTGGATAATAGTTTTGTGGTTGTGCCGTGTATGAATGAGGACTTGCAGCACGAAAATTCCAAAGATAATTCATGAATAAGATGTATGTAAAACCAATCAACAAGTATATGAAAACAACCTATCCTCCCAATCCCACAACAATGATGCACAACTCAATGTAACCAAAATAAAAACAAAAATAAGTGCTCAAAAGTAAAAGATGGAACAAAGTTACCCAAAAGAGCTATTGAGTTCCCTCGTATTTGTAGAATGATGGTGAAGTGTTTCCTCTAAAATAGAATCTCCAAGGCTCGTCCACTAACATAAAAGCAACTTTTCTGGCAACGGCGCCAAAAACTTGATCGCTCTCTAAAAAGGTGATACTTAACCGTAAGTGCATGGCCACGATGTAGTGATAATTTCTCATAAGTACGAGATCGATCTCACAAGGAAGATAGTTTACGTAAATAAGAAAACTTACCGTGGATAAAAAAATCTTAGGAAAAACACTCCAATAAACAAAAATCTGATTTTAGGTTGAGAAAAGATTTGTTATCTAATTTAAACTAAGAAATAAAAAGTCTCGGAATTAATCGTTCCAACCAATTGCGTCTCTTAGAATTCCAAAAGAGATAATTTAATAACTCAAATTCTTCGATTACGTTGCGAGTCTCGGATTTGGAAGATTTAGCGATAAAAACAAGTGTTATTCAAAATTTCAACTTCTAGAATAAATCGGGTTGTTAAAATCAAGGACGAGTACCATCGATTCATACAGTGCATATACTGAATATATACTCACCCATAAACGTTACCGAACATAATCACATGCCCAGGTTTTCGAAGGTTTCTAGAACGAAGAAGAAGAAGAAAGAAAAAAAGAAAAATTTAACTTTAAAACCCAAAATCTTACCTCCTTTGTTCATCCAAGACCTTCAATCAATCTTCACAATTGATCCCAAGATAAAATCTAGCTACTCATCATAAACATAGATATGCAAAGTTGTATGTAAATTTATTGAAAGACTGAGTAATCTGATTACGAGAATTTAAAACTAAATGAAAACTATGAATAAACTACTCTAATCTACTCTTAAAACCCTAAAAAAATGTCAACCCGAGCAATCCCCTTAAAATAACAACAATCCCAGCTTATATAGGCCGCAGAAATAATATGAAATCCCGCCACACCGTTCGAACATCCTTCGAACGAATTTCGAACACTAAATTGATCATTCGAATGGACTTCTAACACTCTTCGGACAACTTTTATGCTCTGTGAATCTATCGAACGGTCTTCGGACTTGATTTTGGCGTGACATCTTTTGACGTACCATTCGAACGCACTTCAAACGCCTATTCACTGTTCGAACGCCATTATTCACCGTTCGAACTCATCTCAGATGTTACTATTCACCGTTCGAACTCACTTTGAACACACTTCAGACACCTCTTCTAATTTAGCGCGAATTTCTCCTTTTTAAACCCGGATTCCTAAAAACATACATAAAACTAAGTTAGTAACGAATTAGGACCAAAAACAATATAATCAAACCTATTCTAAGGCTGACAAATAACTAATTAAAGGCATATAAATTGTACTTTTAGAGCACAATCACACCCGCAGGAACGGGTCAACAAGATACTCCTACCACAAACCTTCCGGTTGTTCCTATCACTGACCCAGTTCAAGGCCTCACCGACCTGTTGACGACCATGCAACAACAAAAGAATCAAATGATACTAAACATCACATAGGCCTTGCCTGCAATTCTCCAAGGGTTGGCAACCACTCAGCAGGCCAACCCAACACCTGTTGCCCCTGCACCCAACTTGTTCGATTCCTAAAATGTTTGTATTGCCTTAGGCACTCCCGGTACACCTGCTACCCCCACAGTGGGGCTGGCCCAACTTACTGTTTCGTCAGCATCTGCAGCAATATTCTCTTTGCAGCAACATGTGAAAACACTGATTAAACATCAGTGGGCCACTATACCAACCATGCCGGATCTAGATCATCACCCTCCATACCCTATAGAGATAGCTAGCATACCCTATCCGTTCAAGTATGTCCTTCCTAAGTTCATTCACTACAACGGCAAAGCAAGGCAATGCTCGGGAACACGTCGTTCGTTTCATGGAAACATTAGGCGCAATCGGGGCGGATCAAAGGCTAAGACTCCGAGAGTTCTCCAAATCTCTTACTAACCGAGCCTACACATAATACAAAAATTTGGCACTGAGGTCAGCAAGTTCCTGGGAAGATATGGTCTCCAAATTCTACAATAAATTCTTTCAAGTGGAAGAAAGATTAACAACACTCCAACTCTCCAAAGAGATAACACAAAAAGATAACGAAGATCTCTAGGTTTACATCAAGAGGTTTAATGATCGATCCTTGGAATGCTCTGACCCAGCTACAGAAAACAACATATTCAAGATCTTCTTAGAAGGCCTGCATAAATAGTATAATGAACTCCTTGTCAACCATCACTTTCCAACGTTCTCTCGCCTACTTGAAGGCCCTTGAAACCTTGGTGATTCGTTCAAAATTCCAGCAAGGCAAACGAATACCTTCACCAGTTGGAGAGCTAAGATTCAAAACCAAAAGCCAACAGTCTCAATGGTGGACAACTCAAGCAAAAACAGAGGCACAAAACGCCTGCGTGAGTACGGCGAACCACCAACTCTTATCCCATGTAAATTCGATAAGGCAAAAGCCAATCTTACAAAATGGGTGGAGGATGGCGTGGTGAAACTCCCCCCAATAGAGCGGGAACCCACCAAAAGACATCCAAAACCTGAAGTATTACAACTTCCACAGGCTGGTCAAATACTCCACCAAAGATTGCTTGCACTCTGGAATTCGCGCAAGTTACATAATGTAGTCAAGTTTAAATGGTTTGTTGATCAGCTAGGATTCTTTCCAAATGCACGCTTTGTAGCCACCAAAGCCATTACACAGGTTACTGACCAGTTCAAAGAACAATATATAACAGCAGAAGGGTTGTCACTCGAACCATCAAACAATCAAACACAACTATAAGCTTTTTAGATACAGATCAACGAGTGCCTTACTAACATAATAGGCCGCTCTATGTCACCACGAAGCTCAACGGCGTCAAATTCAGACAACCCTATCGCGCCCCGATTTTTGCACACATAATAAATAATGAAACCTTTTATGATGACTTTTCAATTACCACAGCATTTTGGAACAAATTTGAGCTCCCCTGCCATTGTCAAAACTTTTGACATTATTTCATTGCGATGACGAGCAATAATTATTGTCTATTGCGACAAAACATCTCATTGCTATAATTTCAATTTAATATTTGTGACAAAGTTTTAGTAACAATTTGATTTTGTAATGTTCAATAAATTTTTGTGGTGAAATATATTTTGTCATGATTATTGTCTCATGTAAGACTTATTGCTACAAAGCATAGTTTTGTCATAATTTGTATAGATCTTGTGACAAATAATATTTTGTAGCAATTAGCTATATAGTTTCATAGCAATAACTGAAATTTCTAGTAGTATGTTACATGATATTGTAGATATTGTTAGTTCGAAATAGCAACACGAGAGGAGGGGGGGAAGAGAGAGAGATTTGGGTTTTTAAAACTTTGAAGCAATAATCATAAATTAACAATAAATAACCCAAAGGAACAATAACACAATGCAATATATATATATATATATGCAAGCAGATTATGATGGTGATGATAAAGAAAAATAGAGTAAAAGATAGACACAAAGATTTATAGAGGTTAGGCCCAATTCTTTGTCTACATCTATTCTTCCTCGATCATCTCGAAGGTATTATTTACTATATAAAGTCTCTTACACAATTTGCTAGTTGCTCAAATGCCCAACTCACTTTTTTACAAGAGTTATTTCCAAACTCTCAAGTCTTAGTGATTTTGTCCAAGATCACTTAATCTTACAAGTATTTTTTACAAGCTACACTCAAAACTCACAAGGTTTACAACCTTCCCCAAGGGCAATAAAGAGTTTAGATTCAATGGATGATCTCTCCAAAAAGTAAATAAAACAAATTTCAACTCAAACATTAACCCCCCAAGAGAATGAAAACAGAGTATGAATTGATCTTTACTTTCAGCCCTTAATCTTCCGTTCTACTCTCCCATAAATGTGTTAGGGATCTTCTACATATAGCCTTCCTTCAATTCTAGCAGTTGGAGACACTTTTGGTATATTATAATGCAAAGTCGGCTTGTCAGAACATTCAAATTTTATGACCATTATAGGCAAGTGTTGACATTATTTATTTGGGGTGTCAATACTATTAAATTTGGTTCGTCACTGTTTTGAAGGTATCTGGATAGGTGTCGAGACAGGTGTCAACACTTTCTTTAAAACTTTCAAATTCTACTTCTGATGGTGTCAACCATATTTGCAAGGTATTAATAATTTTAGTGGTTATTTTACTTCATTTGCACACTGTCTTCAAAGAACTATTCAAAGGGTGTCAACCATACTTGTAAAGTGTTAACAATAGCTATGAAACTTTCTTCTTTTAAGGATCGAGGGTCTTTGGTAAGATGTTTACCATATATTGAATGTGTCGACAAGACCTTCTTGTATTTTTTGAAAATCTTTAAATAATATATCAACCAAACTGAGATGTGTTAATAAGAGCTTCCAATTATGCTAAATTGTCTTCAACAAAGATGGTCAAGTGTCAATCATATTTATAAGGTGTTGGCATTTTTGCCTTTAATTCTGCTTGAAATCCTTTGTTGTATTAGCACTTCTGCTTCCACTTTAATCTTTAACTATTAATTCCAAACCATCTTGAAACTCTTCAAATGATCTTCCTTGAGTGCTTTGAATTTCAAGATAACTTCTTGAATGTTTATAAGACATTTAGTCTTTTTGAAATAGAATTAATCCATAAGGGTCTTCTATCAATCTTCATGCTTCTGAGAAGTATTCAAATCACTATGACAGACTTTCAAAGCTTGCATCCTTCTTTTCAATATTGGTTAATTTTTTTGAGTATCTTCAATCTCTTTAAAAATAAGATTACTTAAGTAATTTTCTTGTTAAGTACATCATTTTTCATTTCATCAAGCTTATACATGTATTGAGCTTTCAAATATAATCATCTTGGATTAACTATAAGCATGACATAAATAAATATAGTGGATCTTTTTTTACACACTAAGTAAATTCATTAATAAACAAACCTTATGCCTTTTATTATCATCAAAATTAAAATACGGGGTCAACAGATATACATTCATTATAAATAGTTATTGTGATGTGTATATGAATGTATTTTGTTACTAATGTTAATTCCAGTAGGCTGAAAAGCTACCTATGATAAAAAGTTACTCCACAATAAATAGAACCTATTGTAATAAAGTGTTTGTTATCAGTATTTGTCCGTACTCTAGAATATAACGTTTTTTTACAACAAAACAATTTGTAGTAATAAGTATTACTTATTGCGACAAATAGTTTCATTATTATATGTCAACTTATTGTAACAAATATATTGTGACGAAATATTTTGTAACCATGTTTGTTTCTGCCAGCGAAATAAATTCCTGTCATAGTATTTATGACAAACTGTTGTGACTAAATTTATTTTTTTGTAAATTATTATGATAAACTATCGCAGAAAAATTTTAGTTTCATTGCAATCTGGCCCCTAAGTTTTATTTATTTTAAAAAAATTTATTTTTGTAACGGCAGGTGTATTTTATTTTCTCAAATCTAATTTCAAGATGGTAAATCTTATTACAACATCAGATATTTCATATTGGTAAACCCAATATATACATATATATAAATATAATTGTATGTATATGTGTATACAAGAGATCAGAAAAAGCACCACATGGACCTATTAATATATAAAATTTTCGTTATAGGATTCGAGAGCAGTCATTATATCCCAAGGAACAAGACAGCGTAGAGTAGTACTGCCTCGCTGTGTGGCCTTGTCTCTAGCTAAAAAGGCAAGTAGCAGGTCAGTTGCATAGAGCCATGTGATGCATAGGTCCCAAGCACATCGAACTAGACCCACGTCACCGATTCGTAATGCGAGTGCAGGTGAGGGTGTGAGTTTACAGGTGTGAGCGTTATTTATAAAATATATCTGTAAATATATAAATATAATAATATATTTAAATATCAAGATATAGAGAAATATATATTTTTAAATAATTTTTAATTTTTGTATGTATCAATTTCTTTAGAAATACCTAAATTTTAAATATTTAAAATAAATAAAAAATAAAGTAATCATTTCTTTATTAATTTACAAAAGTTTTTATACAAAATTTTAATAAAAGATGTGTTATTATGTGTTTTAATTTCATAACAATATACATAGCAACTAATTACTGATTTAAATTAAAATTTAAGAATTTAACTATTTAAGTTCGGATTTAATCATTTAAATTTATAAATTTGATAAATTTAACAAAAATTACCTCTTAATTTGCTAGTTCAAAGTCTAAAGCTTAGTTCCTCCATCTAATTAGAAGAATTGTGAGAGTTAGTAGTGGACACTTGTAGTATTGTAGCTCACAGTCCACTTGAAGTAGCATCGTGGCCTGACCGACCTTTTTTGAGGTTTTAAATAGGCAAGTGTATTGTGGGGTACTTTAGACCTAGACTCTAGACATTATAAAAAATAAAAAATAAAAAAAAAGAACATGTCTTTGGATGTTATAAATTGAGAGACTGGGTTAGTGAAGTTGTTAAGAGCTCTTGTTTTTTTTTTCAAAAAGTTAAGCGTACAACTCTTGTCAAATATAAGCATTGATCGTAAAGATTTATTTTTTGTAAATATTTTAATTTTGACATAAATAATTTATTTTTTATTAAACTAAGAAGAATATTAGTAGAGATGTGTGTAAGATAACCCAAACACCTCTCTCTACTGAATCAAAAAAAATGAGAGATTTTAGGTCGTGCATATATTGCAGGACTAAGGACCATACTACTGAACTGACCCCTTTATGGAGGACATTTTGTGTACTCCGCTTGTAAAGGACCTATTAAAGTTTGATGCATTATTTACCCCATGAATATCCACCAAAAGATATGTTTACCGCAGCATTAAATTATTAGCTTGGATATATCTTCGTTGGTTCATTTGTTAACTGTCTAACTTTTTGGGATAATAGGTGATTTTTGGGATAACAGGTGATTTCATGATGTCCTAGCTTCACAAGTTCAAGTCTCATGGCGTATATTTGTTCTTCTATTTGTTCACTCTATTCTGTTCAATTTGTTTATCACTCCACGTGAGGTACAAAGTGCATGTAAAAGGGAGTGTTAGTTTGATAGATTTATTAGTATTATTTTGCTATAGTTTGTTAATATTATTTTCTAACAACTTAAACTTTTGAAATAGTGGCTCTTAAAATAGTGGCTCTTAAAGCTCTTTCAATTCACTTCTCGTGAAGTCAGTCCCCCATTCAAATATTTTTTTTTAACTTTCCAATAATTATCTTAATTCTTATTACAAACCCGCCGGTATGACGTCTTGTCCTCTTGTATTATAACATTTACAAATTTTAACCTACATGTACATAACAACATGCATTTCTATGAACGTATATGTAGAGGTTTCTCAATCCTTCAAGATCTCCCTAACAGGTACTTTATTCTCTTGTGTGCTCTTATTGTTCTCTCTCTGAAGCTAGATTTGAATTTGACAAGAAAGGAATTTGGTTGTGTGAATGAAAAATTTTATACTTAAATAATTAAATTAAAATTTGTCAATTCAAATGAGATAATTCAAGATCTTTGGGCATGTGAAATAAAATAGTTTATTGATTTCTCAACTTTGGATTGGCTAATTATGTGTTTTAAAAGAAATAACCAAACTTAGGTTCCTTGAATTCTATAAATTAATAAGATATTCATTTTTGTTACCAAACACCTGAATTATCAAATTTATAAATGACTCAATTCAAAAATTTATGGACAACGAAATAGGCAATTATTGATTTTATCTTTTGAATTTGCATCGAGTGTTCTACACATGGACCTCCCAGAAACACTTGAACCAAACATTGAAAACTTATTAAACTTTTAATCCTCCATTACACGTTAGCTGATGTGATGAAGGAGTAATTCAAATCCAAGATCATTCTTAATCATATTTCCATGTGGCATTGCAATGATACATAGTTGAATTTATGTGTATTATTACAATTTTAAAATAGGGCACCATTGGATGTTTTACATCAAAATTGAATAAGATTTGATACACTATTACTGTAAAACTTTCTTATACATGAGTATATCAATATACAACATGTGCTTATTAAAATTTAAGTACATTATAAAAATATATATTGATGAATGGACACTGATTGTATATCAAAACTAAAGTCATTAAAAAAATCTCAAATTTATGCCGTGAAGAACACCTATTGATTTTTTTTTCAAAGAGTTGTTTTTGTAAAATTCCCCAAATTATGCATGACACTTACCGAAGGCTGACACATGTTTTTATGTTTTAATAAAAAAAAATGCTTTTCCTGTACATTATTTATTTTCAAAGTGTGACCTGTATTTTCCTAAAGACCTGTCAAGTCCGAAATCACTTGACATCAAATAATTCACCAATAATGAATGGGATAATATTCTGTAATTAAAGGTAATTATCACTTAAACTGATTATAATTATTATAAAATGTAATTACATTGTAAAACTACGACCCACATTTCAGATAATCACATATCACATTTGTACTATTCAAAACACTTTATTTTTTAAAAAACTTTCGTCCAATAGAAAAATATTTTTTATTTTTTGAATCAAGAGCTAGGATTGGAAGGGACCAATCCTTAGAAAATCTTTCAACGTGCTAGAGAAGAAATTATAAAGAATTTTTCACTATGAATAAAAACCCTTAAATCAAACTGCGAACCACTACCTTACCTCAAAAGTATTGCACGTTGTGGGTAGTCACCACTTAGATTAAAGAGGTGTTTGAATCACCTGATTATAAGTTATAAGTTATTTTTAAAAAATTATCTTCAAAAATAATTTTTTTTAAAAACATGATTAGACATAAGCTTTTTTTTTAAATTACTCACTCAAACATATTTAAAAAAATTATAAACATAAATTATAAATTACTAAATAAGTTACATTTAAACACCTTCTAATTGTACTTTTTACTTGGACCAATTACATACTTAATGAAATAACAGTTATTACAAAATATGATTATATTATAGTAACTAAAGGTCATATTTGTAATAACTACTTCAAATTTTAATTCAAAAGCTAAGGTTGCAAACTATAAATGGTATTTTAAAAAACCCTCCAAGTATGGAGAAAAATTGAATCGTGCAAGTCTTTCTTTCGAAAAGTTGATTTGATGGATGGTCAGAACTGAATTGATATCACTGTTTGAACCGGCCTTTACAGCTGGTTTGAATTGATTGACGGCTTGTTCATGAGTTTTTTTTTTACCAAATTCAGTTCCAAAAAAAATTATCTATTAAACATAACTTGTTTTTGAACTTTATTTATTAAATTCAGATCGTTACAGCAGTTGTGGTTACAAATTACTACTTCTTCTATACATTATTTTACATATTTTATATAAAAATTGTGCGATTAATCGATAACTTAATGAAGTCCCAAATTTAAACTGCAACTTTATTGGAGACGCGATTTTAAACACTATTATATATAGTACAAATTCAAGTCCAAAACTTTTTACAAAATAGTGGTTGCTCTTAATGTTAAAAAAAACATCTATTATATTTAGTATAAAATCAAAGACCAAAAAATTCTAAATAATAAAATGAACATTTTCATGTACAATTTATATTGTGATCCATTATTTTTTGACTATCTGACTTTATTTTTTCTTTGTTCATGATTTGATTTGTCTATGGTCCAAGACTTATACTTACTTATATCTAATTAATTTTGATTTATGAAAAAAAATTTTTAAATATAGCCCTTCATTTTATAAGTCAATTGACTGACATCGTCAGTGGTCTCCATTTTGTCTTTTCCCCCAAGTCAATGGCAAAACTATAAAATCTAACTCTTTTCTTATTAACCTACCAAAATTCTTCTAAAATTATTAGTATAATCAACCCTGTAATATTTCAATATAATTAGCCTTCACATGAAAATCTCAAATTGGACTCAAATGCAATACACGTAAATTTTTGGACGAGAAAAGGATGAATGTTACTATTTTTCCTTTAAAAAATGCTATGTGTTTGTCACCTAAGAATTTGCATTTCATTTTTCAAATGAATGTTAGCAGAAATTACCACAAATTAAAAGTGTAAAGACTTAATTGTCATTATTCAAAATAAAAGTTTTGAAGTAAAATTTAATTTAAAGTGCAAGGATAAAAATTGTATTTAACCCTAATTAGTTTGACAAACATCAATCCATGGAATTTATTTAATCAAGCCTCCTTTGAACAATGTTTGGAATATCTTGAACCAAGATATTTCTCACAACACTCTTAGAGCATTCCCGGTCCATGTAACTTATGTCAGTGCAATTAAAGTCCAAAACTGTTGCGTAAAACTTCACTAAAATTGCATTTTTTGTACATAAGACTTCGTTTAGTTCAGCTTCTTGTACCTGAGAGTCCTTCAATAAAAATTTTATAGAGAGGATTTCATGAGGACTTTCAAAGAAAAATAAATGTTTAGTGAATGTTCATCTAGAAAGTGCTTTGAAATTAAGAAGTGCTTTAACCATATCAATATTTATTTGGTGACAACATTTCAACAAACTACAAAGACATTTATATTTATACAAACTACAAAGCATTAGCATGTTACACCAAAGACCTAGCCTTGTCCAGTCACCATAATTTGAATGTGCAAGATTGTCTCATAACCAAAATGGTGTTTTTTTTTTAATTTTTATTTATCTGTACTAAAAGAGAACTGAATAGGTAGCAAACTTGTCTTGTCCAATCATTCTCCATCCCCACTTGCATAAATTATTCTAAAGAGATAGAACGTTAATGCAGCAAATTAACCGAGCATCAAATGCTAGCTAAACATGAGTATTCTCAATGAAAGCATGATATAGAGGTCTAGCAATATTACTGTAGTATTCAAGTACAATCCTTGAATCCAACACAAGTAACAATTTTCTACTTCCAACGCTACAAAATTTCTTCTGTTTTCTTATCTTCTTCATAAGAAAAATTATCTTTCTTTTGTTTTTTCTCTTAGTGCATTTTTTTTTTAAACTCTCTCTATACACGCACATGAGTTTCTCTTTTGCATTCAGAAAACATAAAATAATTACCCATCCAAAGCATAAACAAATTTCTTAACTTTTACCTATTTCTTTGTTTGGATTTTAGCAGGTCACTTGGACATTATTACAGAAATATTATTTTAAAACCAAAAGAAATAAAGAGCCCTAAAGAATCATAATCCACTCAACAGGCTCCATGAAAGAAGCCTTCATAATATATCTCTATGCTGGTGGATGATCATAACGTATGCATAGATACATATATAAATAATACAACACATATATAAAGATAAATAAAATATATATACATCTATATATATGCATGCATATATATAAAAACCCAATGAAATGATACAGGTAAAAGCAGCATTAAGTGTAGAAGACCAATACTAAGAACGGTAAACTCATTACTTGTCTAGCTAATTCTAGATCGCAGAAAATTGCTACCGTATTTGCGAACTTTCGATCTTAAGCACGTACTACTATATATTTATAGGTTAGAGATTGTAAATATAGTAAGATATACAAAGCATTATAGGCAGTTTGTTACACAAATTGAGGATAGAATGGGAAATTACACAAATTTCATTTAAGTGACCACTGACTTCCCGAGAAGTCAATTTTGGACCCATTAGAAAGGCTTCTTTAGAATGGACAAAAGGCTTCCACAGGTAGGAAGGACTTTAAGAAGCCAGCCAAACGCACACTTTATTTGACTTTATTTTTTTGTCTATTGTCGTTTCTTTCTTCTAAGATTTTTTTTCTCTCCTACACTGAACATTCCGTTATCGAAAAAAGTTCAATAAACAAAGCAAATAAAACAAGTTCAACAATAACAAATAAATAACTATATAATTTATTAGAAAAAGTGAAACTTAATACCTCAACAACCGAGGTACTAGAATCACCATTCAGATATCATTAAAGTACTTGGATATCAATATCTTTTTTTCTAAGTTAAAATGGTAAGAGTTACTATCACAAATAAACTACTACATAATCTACTACTAGGCGTCGCTCCCTTGAGATTTAGGGCTCGTTTGGTACAATTTTTTTTTGTGAAAAAGCTGCTTAAAATAAGCACAACAAAAAAGTCGGCTTAAAAAAGCTTGAATAGAGCGTTTGGTAACCTGTAAAAAAAGCTACCTTATTTTCATAAAAGCTAATGTGAGGCGTTTGGTACTGGTTGAAAGCTTTTTTAGGTTTTTTCTGTATAAATGACTATAGTACCCTCATGTACTGTAAAACTTGTCCTTAGGTACTGTTTGGTAAGCAAAAACATAAAATTTTATCAGAAAGTCGTCAATTTGTAATATCTGGTTATATAATTGGTAAATTGTTATTGAAACTATAAATTATAATAAGTTCAAATAATTTATAATTGCTAATTTATAATTTATAATTTATAAATTATTATAAAATGTATAATAGAACAAAAAGAAGTTGCACGTCATTATTATAATACAAATTGATAATAAATTGAATATATATTATAATAACGTAGAATTACATGAGATGCATAAATAAACTGAGAACAATATTCTACAATAAACATAGATGTAAGTAGTCTCATAATATACAACAAAAGATAAATAATATAGGTAATACAATAGTGGAATCAAACAACATAGGCATATGCAACAACCACAATTTTGAGGTGTCCAAGCCAAAAGCCAACTATCGGTTGTAACGATTTGCACGTTAAGAAATACGTTGTCGTATCCTATCTCTAGACGCATTCATTTGTATCTCATCATCACTCATCAAGTTAGAGGACTGCTCTTCATTTATATTTGCATCACTCATGTCGTCCTCCAACACAAAATCCTCAATATTTGCAATACGATCAAACACTTCATCGCGTTCAGTATTTCGCCTAATGAAATTATGAATTGCCATTAACCCACCTATAATTGCAGTTTGCACTTTCATGTCAAAGGCCAGCATACCTCGCAGGATAGCCTATCTTGCCTTCTATACTCCAAATGTTCTTTCAATAACACTTTTTAATGAAGAATGTACTTGATTAAATACCTCATTTTCAGTATTGGGTGGCTCTCCATTACGAAACTCTTGGAAGTGGTATCGTTCTCCTTTGTATGGGGCAAGATATCCTTTCTTATTTGAATAACTGGCATCGACAAGATAGTATTTATCTACAAAGTAAAGTAAAATTCAGCCTTATTGAAATAAAATTGAAGAAAAAAAATTAACAACATACCGCCTTGTGGATGCGGAAAGTGTTTGTTAAGGTCCATTACAACGTTGTAGAAGACACATATCATGCATGCTACCTTCCCATCCAGTAGATACAAAAGTAAAACATATGTCAAAATCGCATACTGCAAGAATGTTTTGTGTGTGACAACTTTTCCTACCAAAATACGGTATCGCATCCTCTTGTGGCAACCTAAAGTGAACATGTGTCCCATCCAATGCCCCAATACAGTCCTATTACAAATATGCAAGTCAATCAGCAAATATATGAGTAGTCAAATATTTGAAAGTTTTACAAACATACCTTAAATGGATGATATTTCTGATTATTGCCAATGTATAAGTGAACATAGTTCTGATCGTTAGTTGGCTGACAAATATGAGCTGCCATATTTTTAACAGCTTTCAAAACATAATGAAAATGTCGATTAATTGTTTCCCCAGAATGTTGGAAACGTTCTTGTAATTCTCAATTACTTAACCCCTTCCCTATCGTGCACAAGAAGATGACTACACTCTCCTCAACGGTCAACCCTTTCTTAGGTACCTGCAGTTCATATTTATTCACTAGTTCGCTGCATAATTTTAAAAAAAACATCACTTTCCATACAAAGATTTTCGTGACAACGCCTGTCATGACCAGTCAACAATTCCATCACCCAGTCATACCCTGTTAGTGCTGAGGTGTGGCATGGCACTTTATCAACATAGGACATGTGATACTGTTGAAGATAATCAAAATCGGATTTTACAAACATATTTGTCAATGTTTGGCGGCGCCTACCATAGAGTATTGCAACTTCGTCCTCTATAATGCCACTGGAGCTACTAGATCCATCTATATTGTTGTACCGGTTCATCCTCACTCATATCAATTCCAAACCACCTACAAACAAAAGATAATATAACCATTATCATCCCACTATGACAGTTGCTGCTAACATATAAATCATACATTTTTTTTAATTCCCTGGTAAAACTCAAATGAGAAAACCCTTTGATCATCTGGGTAGACTCCATGGATACACCTAAAGCTATAAGAAATAAGAGTTCTATACATAAAGATGAACAACAACAGATAGAGCAAGAAAACTAAGCTTGATATCAAATATCAGTCAGTTTCAAGAAATTGAAGGAAAAAACTAGAGGAATGCACCATAGGGTTCAGTGGAATAAGGAATGCCCACCTGTTTTTCTCCTCTGGAAACTTCACAGAAGTGATGTTAGAGAGAAGAATACCCAAATGCAATAAAAATATGGATGTTCTGAATATAACATAGTGCATGCATTATCAGATTTCTAAAATTATACATAACCTATTAGTTCTCATTATATACATAACCTGTTAATTATAATCAAACCCTGTTAAAGTCCCTGGGGTCGAAATTCATAACTAAAAAATTAAAAATCCTCCTATCCAACAACAACTGTAATCACAAGTCAATTGGTCCAACAACCACAAGTCTATAATCTAATAATCAACAGCAATCACAACTGAAACTCAATAATTTATCATGCAACAATAAACAGGACCAACATCAATCATCGAACAGAAAATAAAAAACATCCATTACCAATAACATTCGTCCAACAGAAAAAAAAAAAAAAAAAAAAAAACCAACTGCGACCAACACCAATCATCCAATAGGAAATAAAAAAACATTCAAAACCAACAGCAACCCTTACATACACAGATCAGTAACCAGGAGGAGGAGGAGGTGGGGGGTAAGGATAGGGATATGGGGGCGTGTAAGCAGAATGCATTCCAAAACGCTCTTGCTGCAGCCAACTGATGCGAATATCATCATTAGGGAGGCCCATAAACACTTCCCTATTTGCAGGGACTATGATTAGCTTCAGGGCAGTTATATACAATAGATCACTAAGTGTTAACTCAAGTAGTGTACCCAATTTGTCAAGGCAGTCAGCAACCATAGCATTATGGGTGTCAGTAAATTGTTTGACAGTTAACTCACTTCCCTGACTCTTCACCACATTGAGCACGCAGTTCATTGTTTGGCTAAGACGTGCAGCTCCTGAAATTTTCTTCTTCTTAGACACAGACTTCTTTGTCAAATGTTTATCCACCCTTTTGCGACCTGTCACCTTTTCATCTGGGGTTCCACCAGAAGGCCCACTATCTTCCATTGTTAAGTCAGTCAACCCTATATTGTCACAACCAGTGTAATCATTGTCGGTGTCTCCACTACTCTCATTAAGGAGAGCAGTCGTAGGCAAACTCTCACTAGGAGTCCATTGAGTCTTCCCAGTCGATGACAACCCTCCATACACTATCTCCATTAACTCCTCATGCTCTATGCCTTTATCTCTGAATCTTGCACAGTGCTTATGCATCTGTAAAGAGATAATTAAAATAAAAGAATCAATACATAATGACATGTAATGAAAGTGATAAACAATTAGAGTTTATGGAATAAAATAAAAAGAAAAAAAATAACATTACAATAATAAAACTAATGTAATAAGTATATATAACATAACATGAATAGTTAAATAAAGATAGATAGTACCGCGATCATCTTGTCCCACCAGCAATCTGGAGCAGTATAGGTTTTCCTATCATCGTTCCAACCAAGTTCGGTGCGGCCATGATCAGGATTTTTTAGGTACATCCATGCAGTCCAATATTTTTTAGCGCCTCGTACTTGTTCTTCATTTGCTTTTGATCATGAAACTTTTGTGTAATGTTGAAGTAGTCTTCTATTACACCTGAATACCCCTTGTTACTCAAGTACTGATGTGGCCCATTGCCCTTTTTGATTTGGCAAATGACACATTGCAGGAAGATCTGTGTACTCTTTGAATCCCAACTTGCTTTCGATGGTTCCACATTAGGTGGTTGAAAGTACTTTGGCCTTCTACGGTTCTCATTGTGTGGGGGTCGAGGTCTTTGTGAGGTTTGTTCAGCCATTTGACTATTTCTATAACTGTTAATTAACATACATTACAATATTGGAAATGACAATATTAAAATTAATACAATATTGGAAATGACAGCTATGAACTTTATATAAGAAATTAAAGACACACTAAAGCATTATTACATTCGTAATAGTAAGATTGTGATAAGTGCAAACATCACAAATAGAACTACTTTAAAGACACGTAAAGTTTGTTGTAGTTGGTGTATATCAGCTTATAACTTCATAATCATATCATAACTTGGGTGTACCAAATTTGGATTATTTGCTTCAGATGCATTACGTGTCCCATGAGTTGGTATATGGCTGGCTGTTTGGTCACACCAACCAATCCAATTACCACATGTCTGATGTATGAGGTGTAAGTGTTAGTGTTACCTACAATATAACTTTTATGTAAAAAATTAGAGAAACATATTATGATTTAAACTCACCACTGGACAAGGACAAGAGTAGTATGCTTATCCTGGATTATCTTTTGATTTCGATATCTTGACAATGCAATAACCAAAGCCACATTTGCACATCCTTGGTGGCTATGCAGATGTGGCAGTGGATGCATGAGATGTCATGTTATCTATATGTAAAGAACAAAAATATTTAAAAGAAGTTGATAGTCACATTATTGTTAGATAAGAAATCCCAGCATATCACAAGCCACAACCTTAGGGGACATGTCAATTTGTTTTCAAGTTTGGTGATTAAAAAACTAAATCCAATTGCAACATAAATTTCAATGCAAACAAAACAACAGAACTCTGAATCTCATCCTTATCCCAAGGTTAGCATTTGTACCTGTTTATATTACAATTACAGGGGTGAAAGTAACAAAGGAATTTGTGATTAAATGAAGTTTAAAAGCACAAATGAAGAAGTTGTTAGCTAAAGACACTGTTGTTGGCATTTACAGGCTCTTGAAATGCATTCACAGGGTGTAAGAATGTGTAAAAAGAAGATCAATAAATCAAATTTCTAAATTTATGAAACACACCTAATTATTTGGTGGCCTAATTAAACACAGAAGATTATGAGAATATAAGATTAATAAACCCAAAAGCCTTAAATGATACATTGATGAAAGCCCCATAAACCCAAATGTCTCTATAATTGCAAGTCGAAGTACATGTACGTATTTTGAAATAAACTTTGAGGATGCAGATGAAGACTGGAAAAACCTCCCAAGAAAAGTAAGAAATTCGATCTAAATTTCAAACCCTAATTTGGTAATGAAAGAACCAGATCTAACATTATTTGTCCACCAACTTCAATTAACTTACACATAATAATACCTTACTAAACCATCAACGAAAACCCCCGACAAATTCGATCTAATTTGAAACCCTAATTTGTAATTTCTGAACCAGATCTAACATTATTTCTCCGAAACATTCAATTAACATACACATATAACAATACCTTACTAACCATAAACGAAAACCCTTAACAAATTCGGTGTCATTTGAAACCTTAATTCGGTAATTTCTGAGCTAGATCTGACATTATTTCTCCAAAAAATTTAGTTAACATGCACATATAACAATACCTTACTAATCTTAAACCAAAACCCCCAAGTTGAAAGCCCAAAAAAAATTTTTGCGATGCAACTCTATATACCGTACATCACACAACAAATCATTCGAATCCATGATGACAAGAGAGAGGATACACCAGGGGAAAGAAATGCTCACACCGGAGGTACTGATCGACGATAGGAGTAACAGCAGAAGCAGCAACGATGACCTTGGCATACGCTTTGAGCTCCCTTCAGCAACAAGCAAATTTGTGCGGTGGAAAGCATATGATACCATCCGTTGATGGTTTTATAGTGGGACATGCCATGACAATATACAAGTTGTGTAAGGGCAAGATTGTAACTTTGCTCATTTCATTAATTGGACTGTAGCTCTGCTATAGTTGAAAAAGCCCAAAAAGAAATGTTTGGGCTAGTTTTTTGCTTTCAAGCTTTTGAAGCTTAAAAAAGCCCAAAAGCAACGGCCTAAAAGCTTCATCCCAAACAGGTTGGGCTTATCTTACAGCTTTTAAGCAAAAAGCTGGTTAGATAAGCCCAACCAAACACAGCCTTAAAGCTAATTCAAATAAGCCTAATTACGCAAAGATTGGGAACTGGGAAGATGTTTAGCCCATAGTAATGAATCTCGTACCGTACTGTATCGGCCTTAAAATGGTACAAAAAGGTGCTGGTACCGTACCAGCCAAAATACTGGCCAATACAGGAAAATACCGGTCGGTACCAAAAATACCAACCAATATCGGTGGTATCGGAATACCGGACAGTACCGGTTTTGTATAATTTATTTTAAAATAATTTATTTTTATTCTTTTTTTTATGATAATTGTCAATTAAAATTTATTCAAGACATATACTAGACAATAATATATCTTTTAAGTATTTTTAAATATATATTTACGTTAGATAACATGTTTACATTATATTAAAATCTTAATATTTTAAATGTATATATTTTTATAGCATATAATATTTATACTGATAAATTTAAGACGGTACCTGGTATTGCATCGGTATTGATAGTATCATACTAATAACAAAAATAATATCTTACCCGGTACGAGATTAACAATTGGAATTTAGCTTTAGTCCGTTGCGAAGACAATTTGAGTGTAAGCACGTTGATTAGGTGCTTTGGGCACCCACTGAAAGGAAGCAACTAGAGAGAAGGCAAGAAAACGATAACTGTGGGCAGAATGCTGTAAGGTAGATCAAAATGATGAATGTAAAGGTCAAAAACAACACTAGCTAGTGCGCTTTCAGCAATCATGACTCAAGAGGATAGTTCTCAGTTCCATACCAAACAATATATTATTTTTATCATTAATATAATATTTATCGGTATCAATAAGTTTTGATGTACCGTTTTAAATTTATTATTATTAATATTATAAATTACACAAATATATGTTTACTCATATAATTTAATAGTACATAATGTCATTAATATTTAATACCAAATTATTTTAGCATAATATAAGTATATTTTTTTTTAATACAAACAAATGCCCAAAAATAGTTTATAAATTTATTATATTCATTCTATAGTAGATATTCTACACAAGTTATAAAACTTTTATACATTCAATTATAAATTAAAAATTCTTAATAATTTATAAATGTGTCTTAGTTGGAAATTGGAATGTGGTAATGAATTTTTTATTTCTCTTAATTGTGTATTATAAACCAGAGAGAGAGAGAGAGAGAGAGAGAGAGAGAGAGGAGATACGGATATCTGAATTAAGGAGAGAGAAAAGCATGAGCGATAGGGAGAAGGCATTGGAATTGGAAACTGAAAAAAATCTGACAAGTAATAATGACTTATCTATCACTTATATAAGAGCCATTCATTCTTGGTTTAATTACAGAATAACCTACCTTGTTGTGTTATCTGTACCGGCGAAAACTCTCCGGATTGCTTGATAATCCGCCGAAACCAAGGGTACACGACGGAATTGACCGAAAGTAACGGGATTATTTACCGGAACGGTACTTATAGTTAGGACGGGACGTTCGTATCGTACTGGCCAGTATGAAATGGTATCAGCAACTATGCTCAGGAGACGGAATCCCTTCCCATTTGTCTTTATTATTCAAAGTAATGCCAACACGGGAAAAAATTATTTAATACGTTTAGAATGCCACCGTGCACTTGTTCCTCAACTTACATGATACACCTAAGTCCTCCTTTCACATGGGTGGTTACCCTCCATCTGGTAGTTAGGGTAACCTATTTCATGCAAGGAGGAGTAAGTTTACTGTGCACTCTAAAGTATAGTTGTCAGTTTTATACCGCTATATATATTATTTTTGTTATTAGTATGATATGTATTGATACTAATTTATTTTGGTGCATCGTTTTAATTTTATCAATTTATTATGATAAATATTATGCATGCATAAAAAAAATTATATAAATTATTGTTTGAATTAATGAGAGTATTAATATATATACACTATCGTTGATACGTGTGATACATAGAGTTTGTATATTTTAAAGTGGACAAAAAAAAATTTAGTGATCAAGTAGTACCAATTGCTCAATCTTCTTCTCTATCATCCAGTTAAGTGGAGAGTTAGTTAAAACAGACACTTGATCATTTTTTTTTATCTTAATTTGAAAGCCTAATAAATTAGCTTGGGATTTGGACATTCTAAAGTGGGTAATGAGTTGAAATTGTGCATTTTCTGTTTTTTTTTTTTTTCTAATCATATTCTAAAAGCCTAATAATGCATGGAACTTTTTTAAAGAGCATAGTGAATATTTCATTTACCAACCCGTGTAATAGATGAGATTTGTATATACTAAAGTTCGTGGTTAGTTGAAATTGTACTTTTTCTTTTTTTAAAATAAAGTATATTGGAAGTCTAATAATGCATGGGATTTTTTAAAAATATCATGGTGAGTATTTGATTTAGTAACCCATGCTAACACGGGATTTGTATATTAAAAAATTTGTATTTAATTAAATTTGTACTTTTATATCTATACTGCCAATTTAATCAGGCATGGGATTTCTTCTTCTTTTCTTAAAGAGTATAATTGATATTTTACTCAGTAACTGTTGGTATGAACTAATGAAACATTATTTGTATACTCTAAATTGTATTCTAATTTTATAACTAAAATATAACAAAATTTTAATCATCCATACGACTTCTCTTCAATATCATAGTGAACATTATATTAGTAACGTTATTTATTGCTTTTCTCATGAAGGCCTTGAGGTCAACCAATTGCTAGCAATAACCCGTGTTAAAATGTTTTTTGCCCAGTTGTTGTTTGGAGGGAGATAAAAAATTTGGATGTTTTAAATTATGAGGAGTGATTTTGGGAAGTCAAATATGTTAAAGATGTTTAAAAATATTCCAAAGATTTTTTTGCCAATGGAAGTGTCTTTAAGAAGTTAACTAATTATGGAGTTCTCATTATAGAAAATGTCAATTTGTAATTATTTTTATATAAATTATGGAGTTTTAATGTTGGGAACATTTGTTTTTATTTTTTTACATAGATTACATACCTTTTATTTTGGAAAGTCTTCTCTCTTTTTTTTTTCCCAACCAATAGAATGGGAGTAATCGTCTATTTGTTATTTATTTGTTTTTATCATGCATTCAATATATTTATTCAATGTAAAATTAGGCATATGACAATAGAGACTTTAGGGAGAGGTTTTAGGAATCACATAATAAATAGTGTGAGATTTTAAGACATAGGTATAAAGTTTGAGAATCGAATTATCTTTAAGAATTACGGTTCATTAGTTGAATTTATTTGAATTGTGTGATTGCGTAAGTATGGACTTTAGGCAGAAATTTAAGAATCACAAAATAAATAATGAGAGATTTTAGGAGTTGCAGATAAAATTTGAGAATGGAATTATCTTGAAGAATTACTGGTCATTACTTGAATTTATTTGGACTATGTGATAGTGTAATTTTAGGCATGTAATTGATCTTCGTTGTGATCTTCGGTTCTTGAATACCTCCAAAAGAAAAAACTAAACAAAAAATCCATACTCACTCTTGGCAATATGTTGAAATGAAGGGATATCAAGCACTTTGGATTCGATGACAGACTCTAAAGTTTCAGAGGAATCAATCGAAATAAACTCTAAGTCAAATCATAATCTACAAAAAAATAGTACAAATTATAACTCACGAAAAGCATTACATAATTTTGCATTTTTACAATAGCATAGAGAATTTAACGGCATTGACAGTTGTATTAAAAATTTCTGGGGGCTTTTATATTTAGAGTCGAAGAGACTCTAGTTGAATAGCTTCTTTGCTTGCTCGCTTATGATCTCTATGATGATTCGGAGATTGGCGATAGATCGAGATGAGTCATAATGCTATTAGGAAATAAAAACCAGCAACACATTATTAACAAATTAATTAAAAAAAATACTAAAAGAAGCATAGGATTCAAAAAAATGACAAAAAAAAAAACTATAAAAGGATGGATCTCACCTTAACCTGGAGAGAGATAAAAGCAAAGCATACATATCTATAACATTTGGAATGACATGAGAAAATAAAACAGTGCTACACTATAAAAACTACAAAGATGAAATGCGAAAACAACGTTAAACAGTAGCGAATCATAAAATCCTATTGTCTATAGCATTCTTTAACAAAAAAAATTAAAAAAAAAACACAAAACAAAAAATCACCTTGCCTGAAATGTTTGTTAGAATGAGAGAGAGATATGAACACAGGGAGGGGAGAAAGATGAGAGAGGAACCAAAAGGGGGATATATAGTGTTTTATGAGAAATAGGATTTTTAGAGAGAGATTTTAGGAATCATATTATCTTTAATATTTTCTTTTATTCTTATAGAATTTTTTTTCATTTTATTATTTAGGAGAAAAAAATGAGAGGAGCTAACTGTGAAAAAGAAAAAAAATAATTAGGTTTGTCATGTAACACTCTAGTTTTTTAAAATTTTTAAGAAATTAACATTGAATGTTTAAAAATTTAAAAGACTCTTACTACATTTACATATAATATTATTGTATAGATAAGATTGCATATTTTAACACTAGCATCTAGGTCACTATAAAAAAAAGATATCAATTAATATATATGTAATATAAAAATATTAAAAAAACCCAAATGCTATGGGTGCAATTATCGACAAAAAAAAAGCTTATATTAAAGTTTGACCCTTTGAATGGTCAGTGGTATTGTTAGGTGCAGGGGTTAGGTGGAGTGGGAACGCTTTCCAATGGGTTTGAATTTCTCTCTGCTTTTTTGTCGGGTTCAACAGACGGCAGATAGCCAGATCACATCACACAACAGCAACAAAATAAAAGAGATCTTCTCCTTTTTCAAAAGATATCTTCAACGCATAAAAGAGATCTTCTCCTTTTTCAAAAGATATCTTCAACGCATAAAAGAGATCTTCTCCTTTTTCTATTTTCGTTTACCTTTTACTTCTTCAACCCATAAAACCGGACGAAGCCGGTAACCATACAACATCCCCGGAACATGCCAAAATATTCGAGATGGGGCGAAACACGCCGGAATATGCTAAATATGACCGGTATTTTTATCGGAACGGTACTGATGCGTATGTATTCCGTTTTCTTGTCGAAATGATACATTTCGGACAGTATCGACCGAAACAAAATAAGATTAACAACTATGCTCTAAAGTATTAAAAAAATTTCAATACATAAAATTTTTATATAGAATGATGTGGTTTTTTACAATCTATACATTTAAAACACTTACCACCTTTTTTCGTAATTTCCAGAACAACACTTCTATATTTTTTTGGTGAAGTTTTTTATATACAATTTTTTAAAAAATAGAATTTTTCATCAAACTTTTATGTAAGGGTAATACAATGCAATTAAAAAAATTCATAGAGAACTTATGTACAGACTAAGAATGCTGTAATTAAGTTAAAAACTTATCATTTTAAAATAAAACGCTCTTTATAATAATTTTTAATTATAAAACTGTCACCACTCTAGTGTAAAATTATTTATAAAAATTATAGAGGAATAGCATTTCCCTTTATATATATATGTGAAGGAAACAATGACACTAAGCAAGAAACCGAAACACTCAAATCTTTACTCACAATTTTTAAATAATTCCTGTTACATTATTTTAGTGAAGTTTTTTGCAAAAAAATTTGAAAGAATAAAATTTTTCATCAATTATATATAACGAATTACAATTAGTAAAATTCATACATAATTTTGTAGAGACTGATAATCATGTGACTAAATTATGAGAATAACACTTTTGAAAACAATATTTTCACAATAACTCTTGGATATAAAACTGCCACGGCAAGATGATGCGGCTTGGAGGAATAGCATTTGCCTTTATATAAACACCTAGGAAACAATGAAGCCAAGCGAGCCCTCCTTACATTTGTTGCCACTCTCTTTCGCTAAGCCTTGCATTTGCTGAATCGCTGTGTCTCTCTCTTAAGATGGAGCGCTCCGTGCGTTTGGTTTCAACTGTTTCCCTCGTCCTGATGCTTCTTATGGCCACTGGTTCGTTCTCTATAATGTTACACTTAGATATGTACTACCAAATTAAACTCATCTAAGAATAATATTTGAAAACTATACTGCCCATACTTGACATGGAATCATTTGGGCATATCCTTTGCACATGTTTTTCTTCATTTTATGTTGTTTTTCTTTTCCTTCATGCGATGTCACATACTTGATATGCCCATTCGTGACAACAATATCTTGCTCCTAATGCTAAAGCATTTGCAGTGCATTCATTCTTCATTTGTAGCCATATATATATATATATATATATATTTATATTTCGAGAGCTCTTAAGTTCTCTTCAGGGTCTTAAATTTGAGCTGTTTTGGGGTTCTCAATTTCAGCAATGGATTTCACAAACTTCTACGACTTTGTATGAAGGCTAATACCAGGAAATTTAGCAATAGGATAACCATAGTTCCACGTTAATGAACAAAAAGTTCTCTTATTATACACAACACTGAAGCAATTCTCTGTCTGTCTCTCTTTATTTTTGGTGTTGTGTTAGCAGAGATGGTTCCGATGGCGGTAGAAGGCAGAACGTGCGAGTCACAGAGCCACCGCTTCAAAGGAGGATGTCTTAGTGACAGCAACTGCGCATCTGTTTGCCAGACTGAGGGCTTCCATGGTGGGCACTGCAGGGGCTTCCGTCGTCGCTGCTTCTGCACCAAACATTGCTAGTGCTTTGCTAATTAATATTAGGAGAGTCTGGGACCATTTTAAGTGTACTTTTGTCTGTGTTGGCATAATAATGTTGCCTCTGTGCTCTTAGGGCTTTTCATACTAATTATTAGTTGTGTGGCTTTGTCGTTGTTAATTACGGTTACGTTTCTAGCGTAATCTTCTCTGGCGGGCTAGGAAGGGATTTCTGCTCTTTTCTATTTTATTTCACGTTAGTAGTGTTGGGATTTTTCATTTTCGGTATTTGCACTTTCTAATATAGAATTCTCTTGATATAACCTTACTTTTGTGGAAACCGTACCTATGACTGAGACAAGTCTTGTCATTGCTCTCATCTGTGTAAAATGGGTCTGAAACTTTATATCCACGAGAGAAGCTCCGCCGACGGTCACAACTGTGGTAGCATTTTCCTATCCACAAATAACCTGCAACGCAATTACTCGTTCTTTAGGGTGGCTTCTAGGGTATAGAATTCATGCATTGAATTTGGAATTTCATTCATCTTAATTAGGTCAAAATCTATAACCAAGACAGCCTCCAATTTTAATTCTATGCTGCTAGTTCAAAACTATAACTAAGATTTGTTTTGTAAGGCTCTTTAGTCTCATTTTTTTTTTTAATAAGCAAATAAAGTAAATTTTTTTGACTTTTTGTTTTTTATTTTTTTTTATTTTATTTTTAGCTTATGAAAGAAATTTTTTTTTTTTCTTATAAATCAAAACAGTAAAAGTGAAAAAGTTAGTGAAAAATTCTATCAAATGGCCCCAAGACTACTGCCATTTTAACTGTAAGCTATGAATTTGAGGCTGCCAAGCACGCTCCAAGTTTCCTTTCCTCCATTTTCTGCGTGAATTCGTTGGTCAATGTTAGGGTTTCTTTGCTTGCCTAGTTCCAAGATTTCCACAATATCATTATTATTATTATTATTATTATTATTTTGGTAAGACCAGTGCTGAATTAATCCTAGATTTAAAAATTAATAGAAGTATCTCAATTACTAGAACCAAGAATTAAATGGATAACATAAAGAAGTGAAAATACTACTGTACATATATATAATGTCAAAAAAAGAAACAAAAAGGAAACATTTCATTGTGTACTACAACTTCTCTTACCACAACTGTAGCCTGTATGTCATCGTCATAGAATACAGGTATTTGTTCATTTTGTTGGTAAGAGGTGTTCTATTGGTCAATTAATCCTTATTTTTTAAATTTAATTTTTTTTCATGTTTTCTTGTGATTAATTATTTTATGTAATATATAAAATTTATATAATTTATATGTATTGTGACAATTAAGAGAGTAGTCAGCTCAGGGCTTAATACCCTAAACAAAATTTTAAAGAAATTATGTTGTGTCGCTGTAAATCATGGAGGTCATGCCCCATAGCAGACTCTGCTTATGAGACTAGGTCGCCCATAGGTGCGTGGATTGTCTTTGGAGGAGCAGTCTATTTATAGGTCAATGTCAGTCGCTTTTTTCTTTTTGAGTTCGTGGGATTTTTTTTCCAGTAATTTTTGGAGTTTTCTAAGCTCTTTGTACTTGTGATTTAATAGTTGTGAATCTCGTATTAATTAATATATTATTTTATTATTAATATGATACGTATTAATATTAGTGTACTTTTTAATTTATTTTTTTGAATTTATTATTATAAATATTATATATGTTATAAAAATATGTTTATTTATTAAATTTGATGTAAATCACATTTGTAATATCAAGCTATTTTAGCACAGATGTATTAAGTATAATGCTTTTATAACTAAAGAAAAATCAAAGAATTTATGACTTTATATTAACAAAGAGTTGAATCATATATTATTTAGCGACAAAACAGAAAAAAAAAATTATGTATATATATGAGCCTCTAGGCTTATAATAGTATAGACTTAAAAAGCGTGCACAAATTCAATCAAAATATTTAGTTTCTACTATCTAGTTTGTACTTCGTAGGGTGAAAAAGGCCCGAAAAGCGGTGGGCCATGGTTCAATCAGTGGAGAGACAAGCAATAAATGCTTCCTGAGTCGCTGACAGCATCAAAGTGAAGAATAGGTCGGTACAAAGGAACGTGGCGAGAAGCCGAAATATGCCGGAAAATGATGGGTATTGCCCGGAAAGTTTGGCGGTACGGTATCTAATAGTTGTTATTCCGTTCTTCTTTGAAACCGGGGCGGTACAAGTCGGTACGGAGATTACTATGTGCCATTTTAACAATTAATCGAAAACAGGAAAACAGAAATTGACTATTGGATAGAAATCTTTGAAAAAGTTGAGATGTTTTCATGAAAAAAATAGTTATCACAAATGTTATTCGTGGTTACCCCGAACTGCATTTATCACAATATATATGATTAAATTTTGTGATAACTATTGTTACATTGAGCCGTAATTGCTATCTATTTGGGTGGGTAATATACTCAAAGTCTATGTCTCAAAGCAATATACTTTTCTATTTTATGTATTCCTTTTTTATGTATTATAAAAAAATTATTCAGTGTTCTTAGAGTACTAGTTGTCCCCTCTCAATTATTCACATAGTAGTAGGGTCCTCCAATTAGGTGAGTTCAAATACCCCACTTAACAAGTGAGGGGCTTACTGATTCACGTGCAAACGTGCACTCAAGAGTAAGTGGCTGCGTTGTAATTTTACTGGTTAAATTTTGGATCGTTCTTTTCTAATAAATTTGTACAAATCTAGCAATCAACATAAACTACGATGTTAAGGAACTATTGAACCTATGTTGTTACAGACAAGTGGAGAATCAATCTATGGTCAAAATTAGACCAAAAATCTTTTGAAAATTTTGAAAATTGATTAACTAAACTCTAAGCAATTTAAGCAAAATTAACTACCAACTAAGCAATATACATGAACACGTATCACATTTTAATGACAGCTTGTGAAAAACGTTTGCATCCAAATTAAACTCTAATATGAATACAAAATGCGTTGGTTTGGGAATTGTTTGCTACCTAATGTCCCCTAACTTGCAAGTGGTGCATTATTGCATGGAACAAAGATAAAGTTGGTCAGTTGGTCCTACAAAATAAACCATACAAAATTTTTGCATGGACCAAATATGCTTATACAAAAATTTTATTCTTGCAAGTGGTGCATTATTGCATGGAACAGAGAGAGAGAGAGAGAGAGGTCAGTTGGTCCTACTTTGAAGAATATGTATGGTCTTTATATAAATTGTGCAGTCAATGGAGGTGAATTGTAACAGTAGCTATGGCTATTACTGTTGCTAATCTGAATCTTCCAGCTGCTTTTTCCTTCTTCACACGTTCATTTCACTCATATAGCTCACAAAGGGAATCGGGTTGTGTTTGCAAGATTAGGAATGAGCAGCTCCATTTGACTGCTCAAACGAGTGGAGCAGTCCAGAGGAGATCCGGTAACTATCAGCCATGTACTTGGGATTACGATTTCTTGCAGTCACTAGATAATATGACAAGGTATTTTTTACATGCTTATGTTGCTTTTGGATCGATTGAGAGTCATTTTGCTTAAAAGAGTCATCACTTACTTTCATGATTTTAAAAGTGTCATTATCATATCACTCTAGATGTAATTTTAATTAATGTATGTATGAAAATTATGTATGTACAATTTTCCTTTGAACTGTGAATGTTTATGGGGCCGATGTGATGCATAATTTTCACCTAAGTTGTGTTTGGATCAAAGATTTAGTGATGAAAAATAAATAAAATAAATAAAAAGATGAGAAAAAATAGAACAAAAATTATCTTTTATTTTGTTATATTTTTTGTCACTTTTTTCATTTCATTTTCTTTCCTTTCTTCTCTTGATAAATCTAGTTTGTAAATATAGCCTTAGTGTATGCATAAAGAGCATTTTGATGAAACTAATGATACATCTAAAAAAAAGGGTACTTTTTGAAGAATTGAGGTAAAATCAATCAATAAAGGCGTTCGATCTATTTTGAGTACCATAAATAACACGCTAGTTACTGTCGGTGAAGTTTTCAAAGCAGTATACAATATTTTTCTGTGTAAAACAACAGAGGCACGTAAAAAAAATTTGGATCGATTACGAGTCATTCGAAGGACTTACTAAATCAAAAAAATTTCCTTTCTTTCTTTTTTTGTTGGGTAAGTCCTTCAATTTAATTTGCTTTTGTAAAGTCAGCTTCAGTCCAACCCAAAAGAATTCTATTCCCCATTGCAGGTTCTGTTTATGCATATGTAAACATTAAAAAAAAAAGAAGTAATTGGTTTTTATATGCCAACAACTAAACATTTTCGTATTGAAATGTTCATATATTTATTTCTTTATGGTGTCATCCACCAAGCAGCGAGTCGGTGAGTTGAAGAAGCGTGTGAAGCAGTTGGTTGACAATGAAGATACTGAACCATTGGCTCGGTTTGAGATGATTAACAATATTGAGCGGCTAGGGTTAAGGTATCACTTTGAGAGGGGGCCAAGTTAAACTTTATTGAGCATTTTGGAGGGTCTAAGGCAATTTTTTTTTTTAAAGTTTTGAGGGGCTAACACCTTATATTTTATCAAAATACCCTGGCACCACTGGTCAAGAGGCCTGGATCATGGCTGAAGCGGGTGCATTGGATAGGGTTGGCCTTCGCCTCAAGTTAAACCTTTGCAATCCAAAACACCCAAAAACTATAATAAAAAAAGAAAGTGTGAAATGAAAAGAAGAAGAAATATATGAGAGTCATATGAATAAACCAGCAAATTCATATTGATTTTGTTTCACGTTAATTAACCACGTACTTTGTAGTTCCTTCAGTCTAGCTTATTGGTTGAACTCTTGGAATGTTGGCATAGATGTTTTTAATCTATTCAAAGATGGGGACGGGAATTTCATACCATGCATTTGTGATGACATTAAGGGACTGTTAAGCTTGCATGAAGCTTCATACCTTGGTATGCAAGGCGAACATACCTTGGACGCGGCTAAAACATTCGCGACCTCAAGAAAATCAAGCAGAGTATCAGTGACCAGGTTCTGGCTGGAGAAATTAGCCATGTTTTGGAGCTCCCTCGACGTTGGGGTATGCCTAGAGCTGAGGCTAGGTGGTACATTGATATATATGAAAAGAAACAGGATATGGTTCATGCTTTACTTGAACTAGCTAAGTTGGACTACAACTTAGTCCAAGCAGTCCACCAGAAAGATTTAGCTGAACTCACAAGGTATGACTCTAATTGATATAAAGCAAAATCATTGTTTGTTATCCTTTCCTCGCTTCATTAATTAAAATTGTCATTGAGAGAGAGAGAGGAATCACAATTAACTTTTTTCGTACCTTTATGTAGGTGGTGGAAGGATTTGGACCTCAAAGATAGATTGGAGTTCGCTAGAGATGGATTGGTTGAGAGCTTCATTTGGGGATTAGGAATGGCTTATGAACCTGAATTCAGTTATTGTAGGATAGCAGCTACAAAGGTCATTGCACTAATAACAGTGATTGATGATATTTATGATGTTTATGGCTCTTTGGATGAGCTCAAGCTCTTTACTCATGCCGTTGAAAGGTTCTTTCACAACTTTAGCATATATATATCTTTTATTTTTAATGATCATTGTGATCTCTATTCTAACTGCAAGTGATACTGCAGGTGGGACATTTCTGCATCAGATCAACTTCCATGCCATCTAAGATTGGGTTTCATAGCTCTTTTCAACACTGTTAATGAAATGGCTTTTCTCACTCTCAAGGAACATGGATTTGACAGCTTACCCTATTTCAAGCAAGCAGTATTAATATTTGATTCCCTCTTCTTCAAATTATGAATCAATACATTTATTTCCTGTGTCTTCTTTCACCTTACAATTTTTTGTACTGCACATAACTTGTGTAAGTAATGATTCTTTCAGTGGGCAGACCTGTGCAATTCATACTTGGCAGAGGCAGAAGTTTCATACAGTGGATGTACCCAATCACTTGAGGAATACGTGAGCATTGCATGGATCTCTGTAGCTTCTTGTGTTGTATTGATCCATGCTTACCTGTCACTCGGCGAACACTTCACTGAAGATACTCTAGACTACATAGCTAAAGATTCTAATCTATTGCGCTGGTCATCAATGATTGTTCGATTTACTGATGATCTTGCAACCTCAAAGGTCCTATTCTTCTCAGTAAATATGACGAACCTAGCCCAGTAATTGTTTATTTTCATATTGGTGCTGCTTCTTCTATCATGAATCTTGCTATTCTTGCACCTTCTCATAGGGAATCTTGTTCTCGACCATTCGGAGTTGCCAATGGAGAAAATTTTGTCATCATTCTCATTAGTAAATCGTTCTAGGATCACTGCATTTCATTGTTAAGCAAACTACACAACATTGAAGATATGAATTGGTATTGTTTGGCATTGCACAATTTTGGGAACTAGTTCTAATTGTAGAGTACATTTTCTATGAGAAAATCAAACTGAAATATAAAATAGAGTTTCATTGCTTGAAAATTTTTGTTCCATCACGGGCTGAGGTTGAGAAAGGTGACATCTTAAATCAGTGGAATGTTACATGAGTGAAACTGGGGCATCTGAGGAAGCTGCTCGTAATTACATATGGAATCAAATAAATGCAACATGGAAAAGGATTAACAAGGATCAGATGGAAGATTCCAGTCTCCCTCAATGTTTTACTACTCTTGCCATAAACATAGCTAGAGCTGCACATCTCGTATACCAAAACGGAGACGGCCATGGGGCTCCTGATGGAGAGGCCAAAGGCCGAGCCATGTCGTTGTTGGTTGAGTCCATTCCATTTAAATGCAGAAGGAAGGAATTTCATGTTGGTGAAGTAGCTTCTTCCAAAGCAAATTGCATTTTGTGGAACATTTTGCAGATCTGTTAATTAAGTTTACAAATACCATTCATGTGGCTTTGATACATTATTTGGACTGAAAGCACAAGTCCTCTATATTGCATATAATATAACCTCCTTCCACTATTTTTTTCACTATATCAGAGTTTCTTTTTTTTTTTTCCCCTTGTGATCTCAACTGGAAGCAATCCGAAGAGGATAAAACGTACCAAACATAGCAAGAGACCTGAGTACTCTTCCTTCAACAGTTACATAAACCAGCATGGGTGAATTCTATTTCGGAGTGTTGCATTCTAAAATCAAAGTCACCAATGCGTTTAAATGATACTAGATATGAAACAAAACCAATGGCAGAATCTCTATTAGATTGACTTTGTTTCATCCTTTCTGTTTCCGACTTTTTGGAAATTTGTGTGAATAATATTTACTCGTTTGAACTAGCAGCTAGAGTGTATTACGTTACAAAGGTGTATCTACAAACCACAGCGGTGGTCTAATAGTTTGTTGGTTCTCATGCTAAGCACAAACTCTCAAGTCAATCTCTTTTCACACCTCATTGTAACTGGCCATCATTCATACAAATTTATTTAATTTGTATAGACTGGACTGTGATTTCTTGGAGATTGCCAACTCCCATCACTCTGGGCCACAATCTGGCTATACCAACAGAATCTCTCGTAGATGGGTTCCTCCCTCGGAGAAACATGTCAAATATAATTGTGGCACAGCCTTCAACAATGCTCAGAGGAAAGTTGCATTTACTGTTATTGCAAGAAATACAGCTGGGATCATTAATGTTTACTTCAGGAGGGTTACAGCTGGGATCATTAATGTTTACTTCAGGAGGGTTAGAGTTTCTTCAGCCCTCGCTACCAAAAGCTTGGGCAATTCGTGTGGCTTTTCAAATGGCTAGGAAAGAGAACCCTTCTCTCAGGCAGTGATTGAGTTTGATTACGTTGAGCTTATTCAATGTTCAGATGGTACTAATCAAGAAGGAAGATGAGAGATTAAATCTAGGATTGAAGACAGAAGGCATGGGTATAGAGTCTCAGGCTACAGATTATATAAGTATAGAGTCTGACGCTGCAGATTACTCCTTTGTTTGGTGTCCTCATCAGGCAAATGAGTGTGCTAATTGGCTTGCATCTCGAGCCTTGCGGGGATCTATTGCTCACCCTTGGTTGGTCTTGCCAAGGAAGCTGCTGGAATTAATGGAGTTTGATGTTGTTTAGTTCTTTTTGCTTAGTATCTAGTTTTTGTTATTAAAAAAAAAAAGGATCTGATATATATATATATAATATCATTATTTTTGTCCCATTATAGCTTTTAATTTAGACATCAAAATATAATCAAATCACATGTCTATGAAAAGCTATTGAAATATGAATTTCAGATCTATAAATATCATAGGTAAAAAATATAAGATTTAGAAGAAATGAAGTAATAAAGTTTCGAAATAAATACTATTTATCTTAATAGTGACTACTGTTCATACTATTCATGTAAATTGAGTGAACAGTAAAGAATTCAAAATGAAGATAAATTACATATAAAATGAAGGAAGAGCACAAAGCACTTAAAGCATTGTACTGATAACGTGTTATAAAATTAAAAGAATATAAAGCAGATAAAAGGACTTAATACAAAATATAGTGAATAGTTTTTCAGGAACTATTAAATATTTATGATATGAATTCTTATTGAACAATTAGGGTTAGATCTTTTGAATCACTCAAAATTTTATTGATAATATAGAATCAAAAGAAATACAACATGAGCTTTGAGAATTTACTTATATTTCTCTTTCTTTTATTTTTCCCTCTCTCTCTTTCTTTTTATTTTTCTCTCTCTTTGGTTGTTTTGCAATTGCTCAAATGAGTCTCAATTTATAGATATGCAAAGTGAGATAAAGACATATCCATAATGCATTTGAGTTACGCAAGTCAATTTCCATGCAGTCATTCATGAAATTTCTCCATAACATCTGAATCATTTTCTAGTTTTTTTTTGTTCTTTTCTCAATAACTAAGCGCACAGCATTGGGCCACCAGTTGCCTGTATCTACTACTAACGCGTTGCTTGGATCCCTAGGAAAAGGAAAGGCAAAGGGAGAGGGGAAAAGAAACTAGGGATTCAAAATTCCATATTCTTATTTGGTTAATTGGAAAATTGAGAAGGTAATGAATTAAGGATTTATCAATACATTCAATTTTTGAAATATAGAACTTTTCCCACAAATTTTCCCATTGTTTTCCCTTTTATTTTCTTCGACCAACCTTTTTTTATCACAACCAAACAAGCGAAAGAATTTCATATCTTTACCTTTTTCTTTTCCCTCCATAATTATACAATTTATAAGCATTACTTGTTTATGTTGTATCTAAACTCTAAAAAACATGTATTGCATTTTCGTATTCCATTTGCATAAAAAAACTCTACACCGACAAAGTATCAAAATTAAACTGTAAAAATATTTACCACAAAATAATAAAAAGTAAAATCACATATTGACATATAAATATAAAAAACCATAACTGGAGAAGAAGTGTAATAACGCTTCCCAAAACAAATATAAGATTGTAACTTTAAGCATTTTTTAGCGTCCACTACAAATTATTATTTTGCGTTTTTTGGATTGAATATAATCAATAATCCAGTATATCAAATACAAAGACGAAAGTTTGTGCATGCAATCCCCCAGCCTAACAAGAAAGATAAACTATTATTCAGGTTAGGTTGCCCGTTTTTCCATTTTACTCTCAGTACAACAAGAATATCAAGACAAATGAAATGCACATAAAAAAAAAATGCATTTCATTGGCTAATTTATTGCTCTGACTACGTGTTTTCTTTTTTTTGGTGGTTCAACACTAAATTCTTCACATTTTCGTTTTTTTGTCTCTTTCTCTCAACTTCTCTTCTAACGTTGAATACAGTTTCAATTAAAAAAGGCCTGAAAGTAAATTATAATGACAAAACATTTTCAAGTTACAAAATACAAACTCATCTCTCCCCTCTTCCTTCAATTGGCCTTCTCTCTCCTTCTCTATTCGCAATTCCTCTAAGTTTGTGTCCATGGGGGACCAAATCCGTTGCGATTCTCAAAACACCCAATTAGAAAATGATCCCAAAAATATGAGAGATGACCCAAAGCCACTGTTCCCGCCATTATCGGCCATGTCCAAGCAAATAGAGTTAAGTAAAGCCGTGGCAGCTTCTTCGAAATTATGCCTCGTTCTCTCTCTAAAAGTGGTGTGCTCTTGTGGCTCATTCCTAGGTGTGTATTGCCTCTTAACTTTTATCTAACTTTGATCCTTGGACTGCTCAGCGATTCCAATGACAAACGAAGACATCAGCAGACCCTCTCTCTCTCTCTCTCTCTCTCTCTCTCTCCAGGGTTCAAACGAAGAGAGCTCCTTAACTATTCTGCTAATCGGGTTGGACAAGGGGCGGAGTACTATTTTCTTGAACCTGCCCCTAACTCGATTGGGTTTTGTCGTTCTTCTCCCGAATCCGATCCGCGCCGATAACAGTCACCCTGAACCTGCCGCATTCGGGTTTGTACGGGTTGGAGATCCGGATAATCGGGGTTTTTTTTTTTTTTTTTTTTGTGCTCTAGTCATATGCCCAAGAATATTACTATGCTGGCTGCCATTCCCACCTTTTGTTCTTAAGGAAAAAAAAATTAGTAACTTTAGTTTTATTATATGATTATTTTGTTGATGTCCCACTCTAACAAGCATCTAAACTTGACTTATCTATTGGGCCACAAAAGACGATTTTGACCAACTATATATATGACTTAGATTGCTTTCCTTGAGAGCTTCAAATAAAATGAAGTACTGAAATGATTCGAATTGCAAATGAGAATATAATCAAAGGCTATTTGGATTTAATCACAAATTTGACGCTCGTATTTGCTTATATAATAAGGAAAGTTTTAAAATAACTAAAATGTCCTTTGGAAGCGCCTATTTTTATTCAATCTTTAATGCGCAAAACTCAACATTTTTTATAATTGATTTCAACCATTCGTTGAAATAAATTTCAAAAGATAAAAGATGGTTTTGATTCGAAAGTTCTGAGCATTTTAGAAAATTCACTTTGTTTTGACCTGCTGAGGGTAAATGGTCACAACTCAAAAAGTACTAAGAATTGTGAAGCCAGCACCATTTAAGGTTAAGTTTTAATTTCAAGCTTTCATATCGTTTTACAGTATTTATAGAATTAATTAGACCTAGTAAAGACCTTCTTTTGCTCCTGCTTGCCTTAAAAAAGGTAATATGTGAAATTTCGTTAACCAAATTGTCCTTCAGAAAAAAGCAACTTTGACCTTGATATTCTTGACCAATAAGTAGCACTTTTAGCATTGGTTTTCACCATACTTTAGTTCTTTAAAATATCTTCCTAACCATTTATATGAACCTTGATGATAAAGGATGTCGGAGTTATGATCATTTTAAGAAACTCATTGTAGTCTTGACTCACCAAGGGTAACATCCATTTATGCAAAGAGTACTTGAAACTATTGAATCAAACTAATTGAAAATGAAATTAGACTTTTAAAACTTTCCAGTGTTATTTTTTAGCCAAAAAGATGAGGTCGAATGAGCTAAGAGCGAAGTCTTAAAATTGGATGATGGAATGAACTCAAAATTAAATGTGTCCAAAGGGAATTTCAATTTGACACATTACAGATGCGTCCAGAGGTTGATTTTTTTATTTTTTTATTTATCAATTTTCAAGTTTAATATTTCCAACTTTGAAGTATGAGTTGGACCAAACTAATGATGAAATATTATGGTACTACATAAACTCTACAAGGTGATATTTCTTGCACATCATAATTCATAGGGTAAGATTAACTTTTGAAAAGGTTAAAGAGGGCATGAAGATCAACTTCCAATAATTTGAAAATGTAATCTATATGCGTCTAAAACAAATTCATGTTGAACGCGTCCAAGATAACATTTATGAATAAAATATATACTTTTTTATTTTGTATCTTTTTTGCTAAACATTGAAGTCATAAAAATAAAATGCTCATAATTATATCTATTTTTACTCAAAAATAAGAATAATGTAAAAAAAAATTTGACATATATGTAAGTTGCAAGATTACAATTCTCGTATCTTTTATTCAATCTTAACATGTTTGAGGCTTGAATCGACTGTCTTATGAGTCCCTATCAACCCTCAAAAAGTGGGTTTTTGGCAAACGATGTGTGAATTTGGACTTCTTTGGCCCTTGGTAGATGGTAGTGTGTTAATTCTTAAAAGATCCAAATTAAAAATAAAAATAAAAATTTTGTCCCATACATCAACTACGTGTTCCACTCAAGTAAACCTTACAAGTCTCCACTACCCTCCAAAGTTAGGCCCTTTTTGTGTGCTGTGTATGAGTTTAGACTTCTTTAATCGTTGGTGGATGTGTGTCTTAGTTTCAATAAGATCAAAAGAGGTTCAAATCAAGCACCAAAGGCTCTTACTTTGGAATAGAGCTTTCTCATTTTATCATGTTGTAGATGTTACACAATTCTTTTAGATAGTCCAAGATTCTAATTACCCTGGCTGAGATATTAGAGCATACTTTTTCCTCGAACAGTAATCAATATCATGTTTAAAAAAGTAACCTTATAACAGACCAGATTGCATGGAAATTTACAGTTTGTAAAAATTTAGCTTTAGAAATGATTTCACTGTAAAAGTGTAACTATAAGCATTCAATTTGTACTTTATTAGATGTAGAATAGTCATTTGTATCTTATTTAAGCTAGTTATATGTTTAATTAGGTTTTTTTAGTTAGTTTTGTAGGTTATGGAAGCTAAAAGAGGTGAAAAGTGATTGCACTCCAAAAATACAATTATAACAGCTTAATTTGCCATTTGTTAGCTATAGTTTAGGAGTTTATATGCTTCTTTAATTAGATTTTAGTATTAACTAAGTTATTTTGCTTTGTATAGGTTTTGAGCTTAATTTATACGGTTTTGGGCGTATTTTGGATAAAGAGAGAATGTGTTTTTTAAAAGGATGCTGTCAAGGTTTTGGAGGGTTTCGGGCGTATTTCGGATAAAGAGAGAATGTGTTTTTTAAAAGGATGCTGTCAAGGTATAACCTGAAGTTGTGGTATAACTAGCTGAAGCACACAGAGCTAAAACTTCGGAGGGTCATATCTCCCAAACTAGAAAGGCTACCGGAGCTCATAATATATCGATTTCATATAAAGTTTCAAGAGCTATTTAGATATGTCATCCGTACGTATGGTTATTCAGACAGTACTTACGCCTCCAGAAGGACGCCAAACTTCATAAAGTTACAATCAGCATATATAAACTATACGAAGACCGTACGTATGGTCAGCCTACCATATGTACAGTAGTTGGACCGTACATAAGGTCTGCCCAATCTCTATTTTATTTTCTTTGGTGTAAATACGGGCTTGTATGGGATTTTGGAGAGATCTCTCATTTTTTTATTAGGTTTTCTTAGATTTCTTCATATTTAGAAGTAGTTTATAGATAGAAACTTTATTTTTCTTTACTTTCTTGCACTTTCCTCCATTTTTTTTGTATCCAAACACTACATTTTTCTACTTTTTAATGCAAGATCTACTTTATCTTATACTTTCTATTATTGAATCAAGTAGCTAGTCTTCAATTGGGTTCAATTGTAAAGAAAACTCAAGAAATTCAAAGTTTCATTAAAGGTATTCCATGATTTCATTGTTTTATTATCTAGGATTGATAATTCTTCTTAGTTGATGGTTGGATCTCTTAGAACTCCTTTAGTATTGATTATGCTTGACAATTACAAATCACAATTTAGCAATTGTGATTAGGAATTGATCAAGTCGATGGTATTAATATAGGGCTCTCATCTTAATAATACATCAAACTATCAATTGACGGTGAATTCATACGGTTTTCAAAGGCAAATCCTCTGAATTGCTATCATTGATTGTGGTTTAGTAATTTGAGTTATAAACCTTCAACGACAACTTAAAATTCTTTGGGTGCTTGGATCAATTAAGCTCAATCATTTTCTCAAATCACTTTACACTACAAGAAAAGAGGTCTTTTGCAATGGACTATTTGTGATGGCTACTTATGTTGTCACAAATACCCCATTAATTGCAATGGTAACTTCCCCGACGCAAAAAATGGCTTTTGCATCGGCACTATTTGTGACGGCATTGATGACATCGATAAAGAGATTAAAAATGACGCCGTTATGTATAGTCAAACGCGACCCCCCCCCCCCCCAATATTTGCGACGGGGGTTGCCATAGCAAATATTCTAAATAAAATGATGTCGTTTTGGTTTAAATGGCATAGTTTCGACCCTTAATTTGATTTTCCCCCTTTTGTGCTTCTGTTTCCCTCTTTCCCTCTAATTTGACCAGCCGCCCTAGCTTGGATCGATCGTCACTGCGGCGGCCATCCCTCTTCCCGTTTTGCCTGGAAGGCCTGTGCTGGAGACGATGCTTGAAAACCGCTGCCAGAAGACGACGCCTGGAAGGCCCGCACTACCAGAAGCCTCATCGGCTAATCAACCCTTTCTCTTCCCTCTTCTCTCGTCGCCTGCAGCCGCGACTCGAAGCCTTAGATGCTAAAACTCCTCATCGACTGGTACCCCTCATCGACGAAACCTTTGCCTTGGATGCCCTCGCCGTCAGAAGTCCACACCGACTGGTAAGCTTCTCTCTCTCTCTCTCTTTGTTCCTATCTCTCTCTCTGTCTATACATATATATATATATATATATATATTCACCTATATATATAATATATATTTTATGTTCACCTATATGTAAATATATCTCTGGTATGTGTAAAAAATAGCTCTAGAAACATTACAATCAAATATAGTTCTAAAAAAGCATACATAACTGCATGTAAGGATGAATAAGCACACCGTGGAATTCTTCTAATGGAAATAGCACTGACAGGGGTCTCTGTTTTTGGTCTTACAGTAAGAAGACTTTTCACCTAAAACCAAGGTAGAAAAAATAGAGAAAAATATATGATAAAATTCTTGATATATTAAACTGTGATAATTTTAGGTTATAAAACCCACCAGTAAAAATACAATAACATTTTTTGGGTTGCCAGAATACACGGGAACTCGACTATGACCTCGAGCAAGAATTTTTCCCATTGCTTCCTTGGGATATTATTTTGAAAGAAGTAGAAGATTAAAAACCAACCATACATCCATGTACTAGAATTTACTTCAACTAACAATCCATGACTTATAAGAAAGAAACACATAATGGAAACTATTGAAGTTGCCAACAGACCATAAATATCAAGGAGCAACACTAACCAGTCAAATTTTGAGTTCACGTCCATGGAAAATGTTGACTCAATAGGCGTCATAGCCTCCTCAACAGTCTATTCACAAAGTAACAGAGGGAGTTTGAGATTTTGATGGCAATAATATCTCTTTCTCAAGAATTTTTTATTGTTTTGAACTACATATCACTTTCTCAAGATTTTAAGATGTAGGGGCAAGTATTACAAAAAAAAGGAAAAAGAAATTTTAGAACTTGATGTGCTGTGGAACTAATTCGGGATCATTGAACAAATTTGAAAAATCATCAATTTTCAATTTACCACTATGCAGGAGTTAGTTGATTTAATTTGGTCAAGTGCCTGAGTTGATTCAAGGAAAAATTCTGAACCTGCTACCCAAAAACTTTAGAGACATCTTTTTTTTGTCTTTCTTTTCTCTTTATGGATAAAATTGTGGAAAAAGATATTTAGGCATGAGTTTCGATTATGATGTGATCATATGGCTCCTCTAAATTGTTTGTTTTTTTAGTTCCATTTGTTCTATTTTGTTCTTGAAAATGCATGAGAACAGAAATGTTTGTGAAGTCTCAATATGCGAGACACAGTAACAAGAGCACAACTATAAGAGCAAACACTTTTTCATAGCAGAATACTAATATTCATGTGCATTCTCTTGAAGCAATGGTGCTAATACAACCATTGAATATATATATATATATATATATATATATATTCCCTTTTTGTTTGTTCTTTGTTTTGACGTGTGGGACTGGTTGCCTTGTGTTTTAAACCTATAGTCGAAATTATGTTATAGTTTGTACTTGTTTAACATAAATGTCATGAACAGAAACATTTAAAACCATGTTTACATTTGCCATTCTCTATCTGGTTAGAGAGAGTTCATTTCAGCTCACCCTTGGTATGTATATGATGCTATTTCATTTGTCATTCTCTATGGGTCCTCCAAACGAGCTCGGAACTTTGTCAAACTTGATATATAGTAAGATTTAGGCAAAAGTAACGTGTGAGAACAGACAGCACGATCCTCAGAGTCTCGGTTTGAGAGATATAACACTTTTTTCCTCTCTTTTTTCTTAGCTTTTTTTAGAATAACGTATTTTTTGAGCTGTTTGGGTAAAAAAAAAAAAAACCCCAAACGAGCTTGGAACTCTGTCAAACTCGACACCTAGTAAGATTTAGTCGTGAGTGATGTGTGAAAATAAACAGCACGGTCACTGAAGTCTCGATTTGAGATATGTAACACTTGTTTCTTCTCTTTTTTCTTAGAAAATAACGTATTTTTCGAGCCGTTTGAGTACTAAAACCCCTAATCAGCTTCGAACTCCACCAAACTCGACATTTAGTAAGATTTAAGCATAAGTGATGTATGCAAACAAACGATACGGTCGCCGAAGTCCCCGTTTGTGACATGTAACACTTGTTTCTTCTCATTTTCCTCAGAAAATAACGTATTTTTCGAGCCGTTTGGATACTAAAACCCCCAAATGAGCTCAGAACTCCGTCAAACTTGACACGTAGTAAGATTTAGGCATGAGTGACATATGGGAATAAACAGCACAGTTGCCAGAGTCCCGGTTTGAGAGATGTAACACTTTTTTTCTCTCTCTTTTCCTTAGCTTTTTTAAGAATAATGTGTTTTTTGAGCCATTTGGATACTAAAACATCCAAATCAACTCCGAACTCCATCAAACTCGACACGTAGTAAGATTTAGGCACAAGTGATGTGTAAAAAAAAAACAACACAGTCGCCGAAGTCCCGATTTGAGGGATGTAATACTTTTTTTCTCTCTTTTTCCTTAGTTTTTTTTTAATAACGTATTTTTTGAGCCATTTGGGTACTAAAACCCTGAAACCAGCTCCGAACTCCGTCAAACTCGACACGTAGTAAGATTAGGCATGAATAACGTGTAGAAACAAACAGCACGATCACTAGAATCCCGATTTGAGAGATGTAACACTTGTTTCTTCTCTTTTTTATAAGAAAATAACATGTTTTTCGAGCCGTTTGGGTACTAAAACTCCCAAACCCTCTCCGAACTCCATCAAACTCTACACGTAGTAAGATTTAGGTATGAGTCGCGTGTGAGAACAAATGGAACGATCTCTAGAGTCCCGATTTGAGAGATGTAACACTTGTTTTTTTCCCTTTTTTCATAGAAAATAACGTGTTTTTCGAGCCGTTTTGATACTAAAACTCTCAAACGAGCTCAGAACTCCGTCAAACTCTACATGTAGTAATATTTAGGCACGAGTGACATGGGAAAAATAACAGCACAGTCGCCGAAATCCCAATTTGAGAGATGTAACACTTTTTTCCTATATTTTTCCTTAGCTTTTTTTAGAATAACATATTTTTCGAGCTGTTTGGGTACTAAAACCCGCAAACCAGCTCCGAACTCCATCGAACTCAACACATAGTAAGATTTAGGCACGAAGGACGTGTGAAAAAAAATGGCATGGTCATCGGAGTCCCGGTTTGAGAGATATAACACTTGTTTCTTCTCTCTTTTTCTTAGAAAATAACATGATTTTCTAGCTATTTGGATACTAAAACTCTCAAACGAGCTCGGAACTCCATCAAACTCGACACGTAGTAATATTTAGACACGAGTGACATGTAGAAACAAACAGCACGGTCGCCAGAGTCCCAGTTTGAAAGATGTAACACTTTTTCCCTATCTTTTTTCTTAGTTTTTTTTAGAATAACGTGTTTTTCGAGCCGTTTGAGTACTAAAACCCCTAAACCAGCTTCGAACTTTGTCAAACTCGACACGTAGTAAGATTTAAACACGAATGACATATGAGAACAAATGGCACGGTCGTCAGAGTCCCAGTTTGAGAGATGTAACACTTGTTTCTTCTCTTTTTTCATAGAAAATAACGTGTTTTTCGAGCCGTTTGGGTACTAAAACCCCCAAACGAGCTTGAAACTCTGTCAAACTCAACATGTAGTAATATTTAGGCACGAGTGACGTGTGAAAAATAACAGCACGGTCACCGGAGTCTCGGTTTGAGAAAAATAACACTTTTTTCCTATATTTTTTCTTAATTTTTTTTAGAATAACGTATTTTTCGAGCCGTTTGGGTACTAAAACCCCCAAACTAGCTCCGAACTCCATCAAACTCAACACGTAGTAAGATTTAGGCACAAAGGACGTGTGAAAAAAAATGGCATGGTCACCGGAGTCCCGATTTGAGAGACATAACACTTGTTTCTTCTCTTTTTTTTCTTTGAAAATAACATGATTTTCTAGCCATTTGGGTACTAAAACTCCCAAACGAGCTCGAAACTCCGTCAAACTCGACACGTAGTAATATTTAGACAGAAGTGACATGTAGAAACAAACAGCATGGTCGCCGGAGTCCCGGTTTGAAAGATGTAATACTTTTTTCCTATCTTTTTCCTTAGCTTTTTTTAGAATAACGTGCTTTTCGAGCTGTTTGAATACTGAAACCACTAATCCAGCTCCGAACTTTGTCAAACTCGACACGTAGTAAGATTTAGGCACGAGTGACGTGTGAGAACAAATGGCATGGTCGTCAGATTCCCGGTTTGAGAGATGTAACACTTGTTTCTTCTCTTTTTCCATAGAAAATAACGTGTTTTTCGAGCCTTTTGGGTACTAAAACCCCCAAAGGAGTTCGGAACTTCGTCAAACTCGACAACTAGTAAAATTTAGGCACGAGTGACGTGTGAGAAAAAATAACATGGTCACCGGAGTCTCGGTTTGAGAGATGTAACACTTTTTTCCTATATTTTTCCTTAGCTTTTTTTAGAATTACGTATTTTTTGAGCCGTTTGGGCATTAAAACCCCCAAACTAGCTTCGAACTCCGTCAAACTCGACAAGTAGTAAGATTTAGGCACGAGTGATGTGTGGAAAAAAATGGCATGGTCATCGAAGTCTCGGTTTGAGAGATGTAACACTTGTTGCTTCTCTTTTTTCTTAAAAAATAACGTGATTTTCTAGCCGTTTGCGTACTAAAACCCCCAAACGAGCTTGGAACTCTGTCAAACTTGACACGTAGTAATATTAAGGCACGAGTGACATGTGAAAACAAAAAGCACATTTGCCGAAGTCTCAGTTTAAAAGATGTAATACTTTTTCCTCTCTTTTTCTTAGTTTTTTTTTTAAAATAACTTGTTTTTTGAGCCGTTTGGGTACTAAAACTCCCAAACCAGCTCTGAAATCCGTCAAATTTGACACGTAGTAAGATTTAGGCATGAGTGACATGTGGGAACAAACGGCACGGTCACCGAAATCCGGCTTGAAAGATGTAATACTTTTTTTCACTCTTTTTCTTAACTTCTTTAGAATAACGTGTTTTTCGAATTGTTTGGGTACTAAAATTCAAACCAGTTCTAAACTCCGTCAAACTCAATACGCAGTAAGATTTAGGCATGAGTAACGTGTGGGAATAAACGTCACGGTCGTCCGAGTCCCAGTTTGAGAGATGTAACACTTGTTTCTTCTCTCTTTTTCTTAGAAAATAACATGATTTTCTAGCCGTTTGGATACTAAAACTCTCAAACGAGCTTGGAACTCCATCAAACTCGACACGTAGTAATATTTAGACACGAGTGACATGTAGAAATAAACAGCACGGTCGCCAGAGTCCTGGTTTGAAAGATGTAACACTTTTTCCCTATCTTTTTCCTTAGTTTTTTTTAGAATAACATGTTTTTCGAGCTGTTTGAGTACTAAAACCCCTAAACCAGCTTCGAACTTTGTCAAACTCGACACGTAGTAAGATTTAGGCACGAATGACATGTGAGAACAAATGGCACGGTCGTCAGAGTCCCAGTTTGAGAGATGTAACACTTGTTTCTTCTCTTTTTCCATAGAAAATAACGTGTTTTTCGAGCCGTTTGGGTACTAAATCCCCCAAACGAGCTCGAAACTCTGTCAAACTCAACATGTAGTAATATTTAGGCACGAGTGACGTGTGAGAAAAAATAACATGGTCACCGGAGTCTCAGTTTGAGAGATGTAATACTTTTTTCCTATATTTTTCCTTAGCTTTTTTTAGAATTACGTATTTTTCGAGCCGTTTGGGCATTAAAACCCCCAAACCAGCTTCGAACTCCGTCAAACTCGACACGTAGTAAGATTTAAGCACGAGTGACGTGTGGGAAAAAATGACATGGTCGCCGAAGTCTCGGTTTGAGAGATGTAACACTTGTTGCTTCTCTTTTTTCTTAGAAAATAACGTGATTTTCTAGCCGTTTGGGTACTAAAACCCCCAAACGAGCTCGGAACTCTGTCAAACTTGACACGTAGTAATATTAAGGCACGAGTGACATATGAAAACAAAAAGCACAGTTGCCGAAGTCTCAGTTTGAAAGATATAATACTTTTTCCTCTCTTTTTCTTAGTTTTTTTTTAAAATAACTTGTTTTTCGAGCCGTTTGGGTACTAAAACTCCCAAACCAGCTCTGAAATCCGTCAAATTTGACACGTAGTAAGATTTAGGCATGAGTGACATGTGGGAACAAACGGCACAGTCACCGAAATCCGGTTTGAAAGATGTAATACTTTTTTTCTCTCTTTTTCTTAACTTCTTTAGAATAACATATTTTTCGAACTGTTTGGGTACTAAAATTTTCAAACCTGTTCTAAACTCCGTCAAACTCAATACGCAGTAAGATTTAGGCATGAGTAACGTGTGGAAATAAATGCCACGGTCGTCTGAGTCCCAGTTTGAGAGATGTAACACTTTTTTTCTATCTTTTTCTTAGCTTTTTTTATAATAACATGTTTTTTAAGCCGTTTGGGTACTAAAATCCCCAAAGGAGCTCGGAACTTCGTCAAACTTGACATGTAATAAAATTTAGGCATGAGTGACGTGTGGGAACAAACAGTATGATCGCCGGAGTCTCAATTTGAGAGATGTAACATTTTATTTTTCTATTTTTCTTAACTTTTTTTAGAATAACGTGTTTTTCGAGCCGTTTGGGTACTAAAACCCCCAAACTAGCTCGGAACTCCATCAAACTCAACACGTAGTAAGATTTAAGCATGAGTGACGTGTTGAAACAAATGGCATAGTCGTCGGAGTCCCGATTTGAGAGATATAACACTTTTTTTCTCTCTTTTTTTAACTTTTTTTAGAATAACCGTTTTGGGTACTTGTATTAATTATGTATACATTTTTTCAATTTATGATTTTAAAATATTGTATTTATTATTGTAGGAAGGAGTAAAAGTTTCTTTACTTTATTTTGGTCTTCTGAAACTCGAATTAGCAGAAGGAGTTTTTTTTAGCACGAATCCATTGACTGAAATTACTGGAGAACCATTGGGTCCAAATTACTACAAAGTTTTTGTTGAAAAAGCTCAAAAACCTAATGTTTTATTACAACGGCCTCACAAAAACATTACAATTGTTGGAGAATCTGTCAGTTGACATGTAGCTTGGCATTCTCGTGATATAAATTATATTTTTATTTCAATAAGCCTATATATTACATGCATTAATTTTATTTATTATGTCATTATCATATCTAATATTTTTATGTTTTATTCTTTTCAAGTTATTCATAAAGAATAGGTGGATTATATTTTTGTATTGGCTTGTTTTGTAATAGACTAAAAACTCTCATTCGTTGTATGAATTCTGGATTTATGTTGTTCTTTTTGGGAGAGGCTATGTATGTACTTTGGTTTTGTTTTGGATTTTGTTGGAAGGCAATATTGTTTGTTTGGATATATATATTAAAATGAAATATTAATTTTGTTAAGTATTTATGTAGGCATTTTGGTTTTAGTGAATATTTAAATTTGGTAGTTTTGCTCATATTAAATGTACATTGTATTAGGGCAAATAACAAATTATAAAAATTATTTCCAATATGAATCATGAAATTTTTTTCAAATAAAAAATTATTTGCAATGAGAGGAACTGTCTGAAATAGTGCTGCCATTTTAAATAATTGATTTACAAATAGTATTAGCGATGGCATTTACCATCACAAATAGTAGCGTCATTTTTAAAAATTATTACAAAAAATTATATTACTGATGTCAATGTAAACCGTCGCTAATAATTATTCCCAACGACACTCTTACCCGTCGCAAATAGTTATTACCGACCGCAATTCAACTGTCGCTAATAAAATTGCTCCCGTCGATCATTATTTGTGACGGGTCACATGCCATCGCAAATAGTGTCCATGTCGTCGTACAGCTGTCGCTAAAAGTATTTGCAACCCCAGCATTTGTGTCACCCTAAATGTCGTCGCTCAGCTGTTGCAAATAGTTATTTATGATGGTATTTGGAGTATTTGTGACGGCACTGAGCCGTCACAAAATGTGTCTTTTCTTGTAGTGTTAATCTTCTCTTTATTTTGTCAATTAGCCTTTAATAGATCATTGCTTTAATTAGATAATTAGAACATCACCACAATTCTCAAAACCAAAAGATTTTCGATATCTTTTTTTTCTCTTTTGTTTAGATTCAATTTACATAATTTCAATTCAATTCAAGCTAGTCTAGTGTTTGTTGAATGCCGGTAGCCTAGAGTTGGCTTGGTCCTTGAGGATACGATATCCGAACTCACCGGATTTTATACCTCAATCACGACACCCGTTCTCTTGCAAGGAACTCAAATTTACATCATCTTTGAGAGCGATTCAAGTTTTAGCGCCATTGTCGAGAACTAAAGGCATAAGGACAGCACTAAAGGACCATGGGTTGAAGAACAATTGGTGGATTAGATCTCCATCAAATCTACTACAATGGAGTAATTTTCGGATAAGGCCATTGGTAACTTCGTTCCACTCCTCTTATTTGATACCATGTTAGATTTTGTTTCTTTTTTTTTTCTTCTTTATTTTAGGACTCTTTTGCTTGAGTAGTGTAGAATTTGAATTGTTTTGATAATTAGATTGGAGGATTATTAGTGGTGGTTAGGAATTGGGTGCTAATTGTTTATCGGTGGTATTGTTTTTGTCTACGGAGATTGGAAGTTCGGGTGGATTGCAATTACTTAAATTGGTGGACATTTTTATGAGGAGATTAGAGGTTCGAAAAGCAAAATATTAAGCATTGTTGTGTATGATGTGTTAAGGCGTGGTACGCTATATTTGTTTTTGCATTGCATCCATCTTTCATTGTGCATTTCATTATGTTTAGTAGCTCATTTTCACACATATCATCTCAACACATTGATATAAGCACAATGACATATTCTTCTTTATGGATTGAGAATGGTGGTGTGGAAACACCTCCTTGTAGGTTTCTTAGAGACTATATCCAAGCTAATGAGATTAGAGCCCAAGAACCATCTTTCATGTCTCTTAGGGAGTGCATTCATGCTAATGGTCAAAGAGAGCCTCTTCGACCACCTCCCATTCTTAGGAGCAGTAACCAATTCCACTTTGATAGGGGACATGAGGACACATATTCACATCATTATCTAGTCTCACCTCAACCATACCAAGAGCCCTTCGACCATTATCATGAAACAACACTAATTTATCATTACTAAGAGCATGTTGAATACCTAACCTTATCGCACTCCTATCAACCACAAGTAGATAATGCGTACCAACTTCCCCACAATAGCACACTAGAGTACACTCTAAAGGATACACTAGAGGACACCCCCCAACTGGAGAACACCCTATTCATGCAAATGCAAAATGGTGTAAACTATAGGGTAGACAAAGCCCTTAAACACAAAGAGCAAGTCCATCCAATTGAGCACATCCATCCCATCACTAACCTTGGGAATGTGAGTATCACCATTGATCAAACCTCCTTTCCTCAAGACTTTAAGTCTAACGACCACTTTCCTAAGGTAAGTGAGGAAATTATTAAAAATGTCTCTAAGGATGAAAAACTAGAGATAGAGGAGTTCGAGATTGAGGCTCTCAAGCAAGAAAAGAGTGAGGAAAAGGTTAATGAAGAACTTAGTGAGACAAAAGAGGAGTCAAAGACGGTCCATAATGATGAAGACTATATTAAGGACCCTCTAAAGAAAGCTTTTGCCTTTGGTGAAGGACTTGAACCTTTAGATATTGGGGATATTCAAGTGCAAGAGGATAGTGTTGTTTTTGAAGATGTGTCCACCATGTTGGAAGGTTAAGTGACCCCTATCCTTAAGCCTCTAGAACCTATTCCTACCATGCCAACTCATTTGAAGCTTGACACCCCACTAGTAGAACTGACTGCCTTTCACCTATGTGAGCACCTAGAGAGTGGGGAGGGTCAAAAGGTTAATAGAATGACTTTGAGAAGTACCTTAGTGCACAATCCTTTAACTCCATTTCCATTCTATGACCCTTTAACCCGTTTGACCGTACTTGTTATATCCTTGAGTTCATCAAGGATATTAAAATTGATTATGTCTACCCTCGTTTAACCTCCTCACAAATTGCCATTGTGGACGTGTAGAATGATGGCAAATTTTCCCTTTGTGGTATAGGGTGACCTCCTTCTTATGTGTTTAGGTAAAAGTAAGAGTAGTTTAGATAGTTTTTGTTTTTGCTTTTGTTTTGCTTTACTAGTTAGGGTTCTATCTTAGTTGGGGGGTGCATTTAAGCACCCTAATCTCTTTTCTCTCGCAATTTTATATCATTTCTTGGCTTGTCTTCATGCATTGAGAACAATGCATCATTCTAGTTGGGGAGAGAGTAGAGGACAATGCATCATTCTAGAGGACAATGCATCATTTGTGTTTTTGTTTCTTTGATTTTTCACTTTTGTTTTTGCTTCTTTGTGTTGCCCCCTATTCTATAAAACAAAAAGAAAATTATGACTTCCTTTAGTTAAAGGTAGAGTTTAGATTCCATTTATGTTAATATTATTTCATTGTATATATCTAATACTCTATTATTCATGGGGGAAGTCATAAGTCATTTTGATGTCATTTTTTTTTTTCTTTTTGAGCTTCATTGCTATATATCTTGCGTTACACTTCGATCTCTTTATGGTATATGGATTCTTCTCAGCTATTATATTGAATGATGATCTTTCAATTACTTAAGATATTTGGTAAGAAGTTGAAGCATCTCATGGTCTCGGTATCGATTCTTTCATATTTTTAGCACATTCATCTATATTTTGTTCATGTTGATCTCTAGTTATCTATGGTGGATATGTTGATACTTTAGATATGAGACCATAGCATATATATGATATTCAATCTTTGATATGGTTAGAGTGTTGCATGGCTTATATTCATAGTATGATTAGCATTTCACACTTTGATTTTGATGTTTTATGGGATGTTATCTTTAGTACACATTAATGAGGGGATTACACTCATTGAGCACGAATCATGGATGTAGCTTCATTGTATTAGTTTTGTAGCCTTACTTGAATGAAGATCTTAACCTTATAAGCTTTAGAGGTTTATATCTTCTTTGAGAAGTGCTTATATTTACTCAATAAGATTTTTATTGATCCTTATTATTTTCAATGGCTTCATCGCACTTGTATTTGGTTTGTATGTTTTATATTATCTATCATGTTGACACTCACATTCATTCAAGATCTATTTCATGTATATTTTGAGAAATGATTTTAAGTCATCTTTCATCCTTTTGAGCCACGGAATTTTTATTGTTTTTATTTCCCTTACAACCATATCTTTCTGCCTTTTTGATGTGTGATCTTACTTGAGATGTGATCATTAATGAGATAACTTTTCTCTCTAATTAAAGAGGCATAAACCTTCATTCTATTGAAGCTCATGAAAAAGTAAAGAGGAGCTATATTATGTAAATGTAGAAAATGGTGAAGGTATACAAAAATGGTAGTAAATAGAAGTGAAAGAAAAGAAAGAGTCAATGAGATTGAAAACAAATGAAAAAAAAAGGAAAAGAAATAAAAGAAACAAGAATAAGGGTTAAAGCCTCAAAGAGGCAAGGAAATATATGCTAGAAAGTTAGAGTAGGAAAGAAAGAGAAGATTTACTTCAATGACACTACATGCCTTGATCACACATGTATTGTATTCTCATACCTTTTCCTTTCTTTTTATAACTTACCTTGAAACCCTATTAGCATTCCCTTACAAAGTCCTTTATGATCCAAAAGCATGTACTTCATGTGAGATCTTTATTTGAATTTGAGCTCTTAATTATCATCATGATTAGTTGATATTTAAGCTATAAGCATTCTTTCATGAAGTCGTGTTAAGATTAATACACTTTTATTATTGCGATTTTTGATATTTGGATTGCTCTCTTGCATTTTTTATGGCATTTACTCTTTTTTGAGAGCATTCCATTGAGGGGGAACCTTACGCTTAGTTGTTTGAGAGTGTATGTCTAGTAATGATTTGGATAAAAGCTCCAAGGTTATGAATGTGTAAGTAGATACTTTTAAGCTACATTGCATGATTCTAGCGCGCACACACACATGAAGCTCAATTTTTGTGTTCTTTTTTATATAATCTTACTTACGTTGATATGAGAGGTGATTTGTTGAGCTTACTTTGATATATTTATGCATCATTCTCATATTATTCTAAATCTTCGACCGATGATTATGAATTGATGTTTGTGGATGCCATCAATGTAAGCCCTCACGAGATACCACTCATTCATTAGAAGTAGCCTAGGGGTTCAAAGGTTTGATGCATATACTAAATGCATTCGTGACTCCTACGAATGTGGAGATTATCATTTGTACATACTTGATTTAGTTTTAGTATTTTGTTAGGATTAGCAAAAAACAAGTTTGGGGGTGTGATTGCACTCCAAATGTACAATTACAACACCTAAATTTGTCATTTGTTAGCCTTAGTTTAGGAGTTTATATGTTTCTTTAATTAGATTTTAGTATTAACTAAGTTATTTTGCTTTGTATAGATTTTGAGCTTAATTTGGAAGGTTTCAAGCGCATTTCGGATGTTGTCAAGGTATAAGCTACTGAAGCTATGATACAACCATCTAAAGCACGCAGAGTTAAAACTTTAGAATGTCATATCTCCCAAACCAAAAAGGCTACCGAGGCCTATAATAGATCGATTTCATATAATTTTTCAAGAGTTATTCAGATATGCCATCCATATGTATGGTGGAACCATCGTACGTATAGTGCCAACCGTTCATATGGTTATTCAGATAGTACATACGCCTGCAAAAGGAGGCCAAACTTCAGAGAGTTGTAATCAACGTATATGGACCCTGTGAAGACCATACGTACGATCAGCCTACCATACATACAGTAGTTGAACCACACATATGGTCTACCTAGTCCCTGTTTTATTTTTTCTGGTATATATACGGGCTTGTACAGGATTTTGGAGAGATCTCTCATTTTTTATTAAGTTTTCTTAGATTTCTTTGTATTTAGGAGTAGTTTATAAATAGAAATTTTCTTTTCTTTTACTTTCTTGCACTTTTCTTCATTTTTCTTGTATCCAAACACTACATTTTTCTACTTTTTAATGCAAGATCTACTTTATCTTATGCTTTCTATCATTGAATCAAGTAGCTAGTCTTCAATTAGGTTCAATTATGAAGAAAACTCAAGGAATTCAAAACTTCATTAAAGTTATCCCATGATTTCATTGTTTCATCATCTAGGATTGATAATTTTTCTTAGTTGATGGTTGGATTTCTTAGAACTCCTATATTATTATGTTTGACAATTACAAGTCACAATTTAGCAATTGTGATTGGGAATTGATCAAGTCTATGGTATTAATATAGGGCTCTCATCTTGATAATACATCAAACTATCAATTGATGTTGAATTCATATGGTTTTCAAAGGCAAATCCTCCGAATTGCTACTCTTGATTGTGGTTTAGTAATTTGAGTTATAAACCTTAAAGAACAACTTAAAATTCTTTTAGTGTTTGGATTAATTGAGCTCAATCATTTTCTCAAATCACTTTAATCTTCTCTTTATTTTGTCAATTAGCCTTTGATAGGTCATTGCTTTAATTAAATAATTAGAACATCACCACAATTCTTAAAACTAAAAGATTTTTAGTCTCTTTTCTTTTCTCTTTTGTTTAGATTCAATTTACATAATTATAATTCAATTCAAGTTAGTCTAATGTTTGTTGAGTGTTGGTAGTCTATATTTGGCTTAGTTCTTGAGAATACGATATCCACACTCACTAGATGTTATACTTCAATCGCGACACCCGTTCTCTTGTAGGGAATCTCAAATTTACATCATCTTTGAGAGCGATTCAAAAAGAGACAAAAAATAGCAAGGCGTAATCGAGTTGATCAATCTGAGAATAGGAATTTAACAATGTCTTGGGAATTTGATCAATCCGATTGAGTTGATTCTCATGGCATTGGAAACAGGACTTCAAGATCTTTAACCTTGTCTTTTATGAAAATTTCGTGAATCGACTTCTATCATGATCAAAACAGAAGGACAACATAAGGCAAAATGGGAGACCGTTCGAACAGTCCAAAAGAGGGTTCAAATGGCCTGGGGAAAAATGTACCTTTCGAACGTTGTTGAAAGGGTTCGAATGGTGGGTCACGAATTAGTTTTTCTCTTTGTTTCCTAAACCTATTGAAAGAAGATTGTAATCCTAATTTTGGAAATCTTTTTCTTAAACATTTTTCAGAGCTTTTTGAGAGTTTTCTTAGGGAGAATAGCTTAGAGTACTTCGTGCTTTCATGATATTACAATCAAACGTGTTCTTTATCAATCCAATTCAATATTCTTCATGTCTACAAGTAGATAATCATTTATTGGCATGAGAATGTAAAAATTGAAAGATTATGTGTGGTTAATCAAGATATTACCTAAGTTTTAATGTTTTTATCTTTTCTTTAGGAATCTTTATGCATTCTTGAAGATTTTCTTTAAAACTCAAGATTTCTTGATCAAATCTTTGAATCGTAATACACAAACTAAATTTAGAATATCGATTGCTAAAATCCCTAATAAGAATCGTTAAAAGATAATTTCCTACAAATCTTCAAGAGCCTATCGAGATTCCAAATTATTTTTATCAATAAATATTTCGACTCAACAATAATGTTGTCATTATTGAATTGAGTTAAACCTACTTTGATCAATCTCGCATGTACCTAACAATTGAATCATCCAATGCCAATATCTCCTTTATTCTTGATTTTCATTGCCATTAGATTGTTCAATCTTTTCAACAACAAGATAACTTCTTATTTTCTTTTTTTGAAGATTATGTTTCAAGAAATTAGTTTTTTTTTCAAAATATTAGTTTACCAATACTTATCAAACAAAAAATATTAGTTTACCGTCAAAGCCATATATATTTTCCTTGTGGTTCGATCTCAAACTTACCAAGAAATTATTATTATATCGTAGCCACATACGTGCGGATACAAATTGCACAATTTTGGAGCGATCAAGAGACTTTAGATTGAACATGTCAGATTGTAGATACATGACGAGTTAGTTTAGAAGCAAGTTGCCTCCTCCCTAAAATGTTCTTATAATAATAATAATAATAACAATAACGTCCACAAGGGTAGATCCCATCCCATAACAAGAAGTTCGGTTACTTGGTCTTGAACCAGTAAAAGCAACAAAGTTGTCTATAGCCAAAGCCCCAAAATCTACAACTCTGGCCTGAAGCATAGAAATCTCCCACAATGAATGTGCACCTGCGGCCTGCTACCTTCAGATAGGTGTCCGTACATATATAAAGAATAATGATGATAATAATAATAATAAAAGAGCCTAAACCAGCCAAACCATGACCCTGCAATTCCATATTTCTTCCAAAAAGACCCCATCATGTGTATGGGTTTCCAGAGGGAATACCTTACCAATAATGGAGCTGCTGCTGCCTACAACTTTGCTGGAACACACGCTGAAATAGAGAAATCACTGGCAACATCAGTAGAGCCTCTACACAAAATTATGATATAACCACAAACTCTATAACTTTGAGATACATAATCTGACAACAAAGGTGACCAATTAAAGTTGGAATAGTTTATTATCATTGAAAATAACATCCCCGACAATGTATAATTAGGTAGCTGGCACAAAGATAGGAATCCAAAAAAAAAACACTCAACGTACAAAAAGTTACAGATAACTGTCCCAAGCTTACTTCTTACTCAAAGAGTTTTACTTATACTAAGAAAGATGAAAGTAAAATTGTGCCTCTTGAATTATAATGTCAGGCACAATCCATCTTAGGATTGATGCCCATTGCCCACCAAACTTTGAAACATACAGACTGGAACACATTTCATGACTAAAAGAAGTGTAATTGTTACAAGTAAGCAGTTCATGGGAAGATATGAGGCCTTTCCTAGGCATTCTGATGACAATTAGTGACTCTTTAATTCGCCCATATAGGTAGTTTATCTCATCAACATCAATAGAGTATTATGTAGTGTTCAAATCTGCTTGCATAGCATAATTGAATGCAGAACTTCAATAAACCACTAAGTATAGAATCTTCTAATAAGACAAACTAGTTTTCTACACAAAGAACTAGTTCTTATGCAATGTCCTTGCACATCTTTGGAGCTTTGTCATTACTCATTATATTCTTAGAGAAATAATACAATTTTACTGGTATGTGATATCATATTACTTCAAAAATATGGCCTTTCTTATTTTCTCTCTTCCACTGGCAAACTCCGCTCCTGAACCCAACCCATTAAACCAGTGTTTATTATCTTCTAATATTACTTGATCTTTGTTGAACATTATTCTTAGCCTTATTAGAAGACCCTCATAATCTTGGTACCAAAAAGACCTCCATACTCCGTGGAACCCCTTAGACATTTGATTGTTTTCAATTAGTGTACCTATTATTTCCTATATAGTTGTGAACCTAGTTTGGTATGAACTTTATGCACATTCAGAGTTATAAACACGTGTTTGATAATTTGTTTCACTTCAGGTTAATAATTTTCATTTCGTATTAACATTTAGTACCAACTTGTACACTTGTGCCCTTTATATGAATGGATTAGCAAATCTCAAACATGTTTAGTTATTTAATTATTAGGTTAATATACATTTAACTCGTGTGTATTCCAAAATTTTTCCCCTTTTTTCTCCCGTTTCTGAAACATTTCTGAAATGTTCTCATTTTCCAAGCTAACCGAAACAATACATCAAAACGAAATTTTGATCCTTGATTACAGCTCTTAGTCCCCCCTACAATCAACATGAGTGGTCAAAATCTTTAGAACAAAACCAGGTGTAAGAAAAGAAGTTAAGGAGTGTTCACTGCATCCATTTCACTAGAAAAAGTGACACCCAATGTGACATTTTGCGAAAGACTATAGGATTTGTTGAAATTTTATTTCCAGAAAATCAAAATCAAAATTTTATAGAACAAATTTAAGATGCAAATCAATTGATTCAAGGGAACGTAAATTTAGAATCGAAATTGTAAAGAGAAACTATTGAGTTAATCACTAAGAATCTTTCGAACAGTCTTCCAACTAATTCATTTTTTCCCCATGTCTAAGGGCTATAGCTTCTCGTATCAAGAAAATGAAGAGGGACACCAAGTAGAAAGCGACTACTTGAAAAGCTTAACATGGGAATCACTTAGCACCTTGTGTAATACATTTTGGATTGACTCAAATATTGCATTTTTAGTTTCCTTTATGCTCTGTTTGGAATTCGGATTTTCGGTAGGAAAAGGAAAATATGAAGGAAAAAATAACAAAATGAAAGAGTATTTTTGTTCTCTTTTTCCTCACATTTTCCTTTTCCTTTACTTTTTCTACCTAAAATCCGGGTTCCAAATGAAGCGTGAAGGTAGTTTGCCACTGTTTTAGTTATATATACACTTGGTCTTACCAAGTCAGATAATTTGCAAATTAAATATTTTGCGGGTGATTGTTATGGTGCCTCAGTCCTTGACATGGGACCAAGACCCAGATTGGCTGGTTGATAGCAAATTTCCTGCCAATCTGCTCACTTTTAGAGCATGAATCATCAGACTTGAAATGTATAGTCAACATTTCAAGCACTTCTAAGATTTTTAGTTGTCTATACGCCCTGGATAGCTCTTATGAAGGATTGCCAACATTCAAACACAACCTTTATGAGTAGGAGAAGCCTTAATGAAGTCAGTTATGGTTTAAATGTGTGGCCCAATGACGCTTGCCTTCTTCCAGGAGTCTTAGATGATAATATAATTCAGATAAAGATAAGTATTCCATTACATCTCTCAAGTCAAGTGATACTGTGGAGGATACTCCCACCTCATACCAGTTTATTTAGTGAGAGTCAAAAGCCCCAAATCCAGTTAATTTGGTAGGAACCAAAATATATATGAAGATGTATAAAATAGTTACTTTGCCAGGTCTTTCGCTGGTTCTTTCCCTATTTTTCTGGCTTGTTTATGTGTGTGTTGGGAGTGGTGAGGGGGGAAGTTTGTTGGGTGTTAATTTGAGGGGCTTAATTTTTTCTTGACTGCAAATTTAAAATTATGTACAAACTTAGCTTAAAAAGTTCAAAAGTATTCAATTTCAGACAACATATAAAAGTTTAAGACCAATGCTGTCCATCTTGCTTTTGCTTTAGATGTTTCAGTCACTCAATTCTGGACTCCAATAACGCTGCATAGGTTGTATTTAACAAGTAATTTGGTCACTTACAGCATAAAAGACTACTGTTTTATGTACTGTCCTCTTACCAAGCATGAGTTTGCAAGTTCAAATATGAGGGCACCCACTTTGTCCACATTATGCCAAATGTTAGATTTGTCCAGTCTCTACCCTTCACATCACCCTCAACTATTGTCGACCAGCAATAGGGGCAGACCTTTTCTTTGGGAGTCAGCTACAGTGTTGGGCTTTCATCTGCATCCTTCTGCCAATCTAGAATTGTTTTAAGAGTCCTACTAGAAGGAGACAACTAGCTGCCTTTTTCATTTAAATTCAATAGAGTTGAGTCTGGAGAATTTGTTAAAAACTTTTTGGTGATTGTTTGGTTCAACCCAACTCTATGCAGTGAAGCTCACAAAATTCTAGTAGCTATTTCAAGTATGTTCTTCTACAACTTTTTTGACATAATTATGCACAATAAATTTTACTATTTTAATTATACAAGCCCTTAATCTCTTTTGAAAATATTTTCATCCCAAAAATCTAATTCAATTTCCATTACCCCCGTCCTTATTCTATAAGCCTTTCCCCTGCTGCCTAATATCCTAAAATGGTTATCTAGAAATTCCAGCAAAAACTGCCTCGAAATTTAATAGCTTAACATCATCAAATTCACAATCAAAAGAAATAAATAATAAAAAAAAATCAAATCCAAGAATCTATCAACCCCTTCATACAAACTTTATTCAACACTTCTAATCCTAACCATCCAGCTTCTATAACCTGAAGCCCCCATAACTCTATTAGGTCAAGAGTATTCTTTTAATTTTGTTAGCGTTGCCCTACAACATGATGTCATTAATGTCTAAAGGGGAAGGACAAATTCCTCTTTAGTTCATGGTTCTTGACAATGTAATAGTGTCAAACATTTTTTCAGTAGCATGCTCGTCTATCGGACCATTTATGTCATGGGTTGGAGAGAGGTAGTGAAAAACAGCGACAAACTGGGGCAATAAGCAGGACCCCTTTTTGAGATGACGCACAGAAAGATATGTAGAAGAATAAGCTTACATTTCAAAGAATTGGATGGGACTAGCATGCTGGCCCATCTTTAGAAAACCTACTATATTCAAAGACCAACTTCAGTTCTCTACTGAAAGTCTTTGTGGTCATTAAGTGGCTGCCCATTTCCTTCAAAGGAATTTCTTTGCCATCATCAAGCTGACCCACTAGACCTTTCTAATAACTTGGGGGCAATTGGCTTCGATTTGGGTTTCAGTACATAAGATGATAAAAAGGAAATGGAAGAAGTAAAAGTAAGGGCATGAGTGCAAATAAAGTTAAGGGGCATTAAGGAAAAGAATCAAGGATTATAAGGGAGTAATACGAGATTAGTGAAAGGATTAGCACTCATTAAGAATGCTACTAATTACTAGGGTTATCCTAAACAATTGAAAATTTCAAAATAGACCCAACTTGAAAAAGTGTTCTACACTTGTCAAGTTCACAACTCTTCCTTTGGCCTATAAAATCCAAGGCCATTCAGCCCATTTGATCACACAACAGAGACTGGGGTAGAGAGACGGGAGGAGGTTCTGCTGCCAAGAGGAGACAAAGAGAGCAGCCACAGGTGGAGGAAGAAAGGAAGAAGAAAGAAAAGGATGGAGGCCACAGGTGGACGTTAGACCAGACCAAGGGAAGAGCACACTGAGGTAAATCACTTTCTCAGTTAAATAGAAGGAAACTTATGTGTTATGACAATGTAGGATGGTCAGAAAACCCACCTGAAACCATGGCTTCTGATTGGTGTTCCTTGTTGCCACCAAAATTTCATCATTTGGACAACCACTTTTGACAATATTCAATCCATGCGTTAGGCAAAAAATGATTTCTGTCACAAAAAGCTTCTAGGGTTAGACTACATTTTTAAGGTTGTTGTGGCATGCAGGTTGGTCCTGAATTTTGAATAAATTTGGAATTTCTGGCCTTGTACCTTTGGGCTTGTTGGCTAGCTAACTCCCTAGAAAACTGAGACTTAAGTCTATGCATTGTAAGTCAGGGAGGACATTTATCATTGTGTATAGCTGACTTTTGTAACACATCAAGGATAGTGTAGATAGCTGACTTACATGACTCATCAAAGGCACGTAGGGTGAAAAGATTGAAAAGAAAGTTCTCTGAAAATCAGCATCATCCTATACAATCTCCTGGTTCTATCTTTCTTCTATATATTCTTTATCTGGTGCTTTATAAATAAATTTATTATGATCTTCATTGACTAACAAAGAGATCGGGATTTCTATTATCCATATGTGTCATACATTATATTTTTTTCTGTTTGATCATTAATCAAAAAACATCAATCAGAATGTAAAAATAAACAACAATAATTTAATTTATAATAGGATCTAAATTAATCTTAGTTAACAAATAAAATGTCAAACCTCGTAATCTCAGGCCAACTCAACCACATTCGTTCCAAGCTGTGCATCCACCTGAATGAGAGCCAAGAGATGGCTGTAGCTTCAACTTTATGGTTTTGAGCTCAAGCATGTGAGCCTCATCATGATAACTATAGCAAGAAAACAAAATATAGCATCCAATCAGAAGCTTAAAAGCTACTTACCACAAAAAAGATTAAAAAATCTTTGTATGGAATTTTTTTAAAAAAGGGAAAAAAAAGGAAATGCAGAAGGGTACTGATCATGTATGAACAACAAGAAAACTTCTCCAAACAGCATAAATAAACAGCACAGCCAAGAACAAACAAATAGAAAGACATAAATGAATGAAAATTTGTGTATACTTATCCAAGCAGACAGTGGAATCTAATTAAAACTTGTTTAGTCTTGGTGGAATTTGACTTACCAGTGTCACATTCCAAATAACCTTTCAAAAAATCTTGAGCGGTAAATGGCCGAAGCATCCTTTTCCTAAGACATTCTGTGAACTTTCACTTCATTAAGCCCATGCAATATGAGCCCAGGAATAACCACTTCAACTTCGATCCAGCCAGCTGCCACAACAATTTCATAATTATGAGTTGAAGAGTAATAGAGGAAGAAGAATCAGGCATTAATACCAAGTTAACCTGCTTTTACAAGACTGAACCTAACTTTAAACCTAGATCTTCTTCTTCAGTTAAAAACTTGAAGAACTCAAATACCAGTATTCACCTCATAAAATTGTAAAGGTTTGAACCAGAAAACAGAACTCCAGTCCCTTCCTCATAGTGACTTTGCCCTCATGTCAACTTCACAGCAATTTTTGCATTATGAGACCAATAATGACCATGCACATGCGAAAGGGTACCCAAGGACAGCCCATTAGCAAAACCAGCATCAACCAAAAGTTGTGATCTTGTCATTCCAATTAATCTGAAATACGGTGTGAATTTTGTATATCATCGGCTCTTATTCTTCTCAGCCAAGAAACCATGAACCATCACCTTTTCCTGTGTCAAGGCATAAATGCAAGATCAACAAGGATGGACTAGCACATAGACCCTCTCAACCGTGAGGAACAGCATAATCACTTACCCCACTAATCAGACCCTTTTTCACCATTTCATTTTGCAACTCAACAGCCTCATCCACATTGCCTAGCTCATAATACTTCCTCACCAGACAACCATAAACAACCTCATCAGGAAGCACACCTTTCCCAATCATCTCATCAAGCAAATTTCTTGCTTGTTGCACTTGGCCCCATTTACAAAGCCCCCAAATCAAAGAAGTGTAAGCAAGAAGATCAAGCTCCACACCAGTTTCAGCCATTCTCTGTTGCAAATCCAAGGCTTCCTGCATATTCCCATGCTTTAAGTTCCCATCAATCAATGAGGTATAAGCAGTTTTATCTGGAAGCATACCTTTGTTCAACATTTCATCGAACAGCTCTCTGGCAGTTTGCATGCAATTATTTTTACAAAGACCATCAATTAAGGCTGTATAAACCACAACATTTGGTTGCAAACCAATGTCCAACATCCTATGGAAATGATTGATAGCCTCCCGAACCAATCCCAATTTGCACAAACCATCAATTAATGAACAATATGTAACAACTGTAGGGGCAATACCTAAGTCCAGCATTTCCTGTATCAGATTTAGTGCCTGTGTGGCTTTTCCTGCCTTAAAATAGGCATCCATAAGAGTTGTGTATATAACATGGTTTGCTTGTATACCAGAAGACTTCATTTCGCAAAATAAAACCTTAGCTTCATCAACCTTTCCCTGGTTGCAGAGACCCCAGATGACAGTTCCATACATCAACAAGTCTGGTTCGATGCTTTTTCCTTTCATTTCTTTCAAAATATCCATGGCATTCTCCATCTTTTTTGCCTTAATATACCCATGAACAAGGGCAGTATAGATTTGCTGGTTTGGAGCTACCTCAGCTTTCAGCATTGCCCTAAAGACTTCTTCAGCTTCCTTCATCCTCCCTTCTTTACATAGACCATCAAGTAGAGCTGTATGCGTAACAATGTTAAATGTGACTCCTGCCTCTAACATCTCTTTGACCAGCTTTAAAGCATCACCAAGCTTACCCACTTTAAAATTTGCATCTATCAGAGAAGTATATGTGTATTCATTTGGCAAAAGACCAATTCGTCTCATGTCCATAAAAAACTTGATTGCCTCTTGCATCATCCCTTCCTTGCAAAAAGCATCAATGAATGTGCTATAAGTCACAACATTTGGTTTCAAACCACTTTCCTTAATCTCACGGAGAAACTCAAATGCCTGTGGCATTCTTGCGCATTTACAAAAACAATTGATCAAAGCATTGTACGTTATCACATCAGGAGCACAACCTACAGCCTTCATTTCTTCAAATATAGAGATAGAGGCATCCAATTGTCCAAGCTTTCCATGCCCGTCAATAAGAGAATTATAGGTAACAATGTCTGGCGTAATACCCATCGCCTTCATCTGAGTAAACAAGCTTCTTGCAGTTTTCAAATCTCCTTCTTTACACATATAATCTATCACTATATTATATGTAAACACAGATGCCACAACTCCAGCTGCAACCATATCCTTAAAAAACTTCCTTGACAGTTCACCTTTTCCACTCTTTGAAACCCTCTGCAAAAAAAAATTACAAGAACGCACTTTCGGAAGAACTCTAAACCTCTTCATCCTTGAAAAGCACTCACTCGCTTCCTCCAGCATTCCCAATTCAACCAACACGCTAAACAATGTATCAAATACTCCATAGCCCGGAATACAAACATTCCTTGTTGACCACAAGATATCAAATATATCAAAACCCGGCAACATCCGAGATGAAGTAATCAAATCTTTAAGAGTGTTATGAGCATCGATATACATTCTAGAACAAAACAGTATGTGAACAAGTATACAACAGGACTCTGTCGTGTGGCTTAAACCAATTCGCCTTTCAGCCCATTTGAAGAACTTCAAAGCTAACATTGGCTCTTCCTTCAATTCTGCCAAAATTTTCGAAACCCAAATCGGAGCTAAAGCCGAATTGAACAAACTAAGAATTCTACTATCATCCCACTTTTGTTCTCGAACAATTTTACATATCAATTGTCTATCAAATACTTCACCAAAATTTTCAAAACTTGCTTTGGTGGCAAATGGGCATCGAAAGAAACAAAGAAAACCAGTGACCCAGATCAAGAAAGCGTACGGAAAAGGAGATACTACTTGTGAACCATTGAATGAACAAAGAAATATGTGATTAGAACTCGGAGTAGCTGACAAGAAGAAGCTTACGCGGTGAGAGCTTCTGCGTCCAATGCCGAAGAGGCTGCGAAGAAAAATTAACATCCTTCGAGCAAAGGAACATATAGCTTCAATGGTTGGCTCCATTTTCAGTGTACCTACTGTACTGATGTTGAGAGAAACCATGGGGGGCTTTCATCGCTCTGCAGTAACTATGCATACAAGTTTATAATGTGTGTGTGTATATATATATATGTAAATGGAATTCTGGGGAAGGCAGTGATCGAGCCGTTGTTGCCGTCGACGAAGGGATTGTTAGGGTTTTAGGCAAAGTGTGGCTCGAAGAGCGGCAAAGGTTTGATTCTTCTGCTACGACTCGGTTCGATCGTTGTACTGAGTCGACCGGTTCGGCAAATTAAGTGGGCCGAAAAAGGCCCAAGCCCCTCAACACTGGAACGTGGACGATTGCCTGGCAAGCTCTAGCCCATTATCATCCTTTTTTGGGCTCCAATTGTCCCCTCGCCACTGTTTTACCATCCATGCCATGGCTGTTGATAGAAATTAGATTAAGTATCTTAGTCTAAGTTCATCCCTTCGGCCCGCCAGACAAGCCTACCAAGCTTAGCCCAATTATTTTTGGGCATGGGTTTACCATATGGCTTGTAGGGCTGGGCTGGGCAGCATTTTTAAGCCCAATATATTTTCGGAGCCGGGTTTCAGAAGAGCATTTCAGGCCTAGCCCGGCTCTAGACCTCAAATTTTATGGATTGTTGTGTAGCATAGATGTACAAAAAATCATTTACACCTAAATACATAAGTTTGTGGATTTTTTTTATTCATTGATTCTTGTTTAAATTGGGATAAAAGTCTTCCAAATGAGAAAGTCACACTAAAATAGCTTTCCAATGATGTATAATAGGTATTGATGGAGTTAATGATCGTTTTACAAAACTCACTTTCGTTTTGACAAAGTACTAATACTTTGATAACTAACCCAATTTTTTAACTAAACTTACGTAACCTTCCAAAGGATAGACAAGCATGTAGCAGCGTCTTGAAATTAACTAATGACACTATAGTTGTTGCTACGCAACCGTAGTTGTGCACCAAGGAGATAGAAAGTTGAATTCGGTCATTCCAAGTATAGGCATCCATGCTTGGACCAAGTGTGAACCATATTTTTGTCTGTAAGCAATTATATTTGCGCACATAATACAATTTTACGTGTACACAACTATACATCGTACATAACGAGTACCCGAAATCCATCTTAACTAATAGATAACCTTTCTAATTAAGATCAAGCTTAGGCAAAGTTCTGCCATTATGCCACTGTGAGCCTCTTGTAACCACTTTGCCTCACGTGATCAATTTGGAGCACAAAAATCACTTCTTTCTTTGATGAAAATGTAAACTTCAAAACAGATCATAAAAGTTGACCTAGATCATATGTGAATATAGAAACTTTAACCGGAAATAAAACAGAATGCGAAAACTTACCTGTTTACTCCATGGTTTTATGAATCTCTTTGGAGCGACGATTAATCTCGAACAAGGTTTCTTGGAGGCTGGTCTTCCTCTCTATACCTGCTACTGTATGACGGAATTTTATAGAAATCTGTCTAATTATGGGAAGAGAGAGGACCTAGCATCTATATACAGAAAAACTCTAGCCACATTGGGCCCTTTCATAAAAGACTCAATTGGCTGAATAAGCCCACATTAATTACCGTCAACCCACATTGATAATAGGTGCACACTAACCCATGTATAATAGATCACAACCTTATTGGGCTTACTATGTTTGTCTCATCCAGACTTAAGTCCAACCTGTGTTTAGAAAACACCCACAAATAATGTGGGCTCAATCAAGAATAATCTAACATTCTCCCACTTGAGCCAACATTAAATGTAGAAACAAAATTTGAAAAACGACTCTTGGGTTAGAACATGAAAATAATTATATGTGGCCACAATTTTAAAAAACTAAGTAGAATGAGAAACAACACCTAAAACAATCCAGTCCAACAAAGCTATCAATATCGAACCAAGGCAGTCATTACATTACTAGTCCATGCAAGACCACTTATGATTACAAACACTAATAACTCTATCGACATGGATCAAATGTAATAGTGTGGTGGGAAATGTTGAGTCAATACCTTGATTTTGATGATAACAAAACATGGTTAAATGATCTAATAATTCTACTTAGTGTGCAGATGAATTATTAATTAGATCTTGACTTGAAGCTTATCATAATAGAGGATTTATGATGAAAAGCATGATGAAGCGATGCATTCTACAAAGGTGATATTATAAGAAGAAAAATAAATCTCAAGTTGATGAAAATCCTAGATTGAAGATTGATAAGCATGAAAGAATAGCATACTCAACAATGGTGATTTTATAAGGGAATGAAGATGATGGATATCAAAGAAGAAGAATGAAAATGATCAAAGTCTTGATTTTAAAAGATTGAAGACTTTGAGTACTTGAAGATATCTTGCAAGAATGGAAGAAAAAGATACCAACTCAAAATATGAAAGTTTTCTTAGAAGATTTGAAGATGTCTTGAAGACATGGAAGGAATCACAAGATTTGGAAAGCTTTCTTGAGTTGTTGAAGTCCATGGATAAGCCATATTGATTGAAGAAATGAAGATTCTAAGTCATGGAAGCTCTCTTGAAGATATTGAAGAAGACTTGAATCAATAGATGAAGCTATGATAATGGAAGAGCTCTACAAGTGATGAAAATGAAGAAAACTCACCTTGAATGGATTGAAGATGTTCTTGGAGTCATCTAATCTTGAAGAAGTGTTTGCAAGCTTTAAAAAGCCTTTTTAGATGATCCTTGAAGAGATTGGAAGTTTTGAAAAAGAATGAAGAAAAGTTGCAAAAATATGGGTTTTTGGAAAAAGGGTCGACTCCTCAAGTTAAAAGAGCCGACTCATTCGAACAGAGCCTTGGAATTCTGCTGGAAGCTTAAAAGAGTCGACTCCTGGCCAAAAAGAGTCGACTCATTGCAACAGAGAACAAACAATTCTGCAGACTGCTGAAAAGAGTCGACTCCTGGGACAAAAGAGTCGACTCATTTGGACAGAAACTTGAAAAATCTGTTGAAATGCAAAAAGAGTCGACTCATTGAGAAAAGAGTCGACTCCTAGACTCTAACGGCTAGTTTTCTGACAGACGGTATGGGCACAAACACAACCAAATCTTCTCCCATACTTCTCCAACGGCTAGAATCGATCCATACATATATATATGAGATATATACAGCTTCAAAGAAGGAAGGAAGAGCAATCATACCATTCATATCAAGTGCTTCAAAGCTGAAAATCACCTGTACCTAACTGTTACATATTCTTGCTGAGTGTTTAAAGTTATCCATTGAGTTGTATTCATTTGTATACTCACTAGGAGAGTCACTCTTTGTATAATCTTCATTCATTCTTGTTTGGGTGGGTTTGTAACCTTGTAAGTTTAAGTGTTCTTGGGAAAAACACTTGTAAGTTTAAGAGAAGCTTGGACAAAATCTCTTGGGTTTTGAAAGCTTGGGAAGAAGCTTTTGTAAAGAGTGAGCTGGGCACTCGTGGCACAACCAGCGGCTGTGTAAGGAGTATTGCATAGTGGAATTCCTTCGAAAGGATCGAAGAAGAGAGGACGTAGGCAAGGTTGGCCGAACCTCTATAAATCTGGTGCATATTTCTTCTGCCTCTGTTTTGCTTACTTGCTCATTATGCATGCTTGCAAATACTTATTTTAATGTACACTTCATTTGCTTGATACATATACTTTGATTATTTGTTACTAAAATCCATAAACGATTTTTTAGTTGAAACTCTTGTTAAAAATTCTATAAAACCCAATTCACCCCCCCTCTTGGGTTGCCTACTTGGGCCAACAGGAAAAAGCACTCTGTATATGATCTGATAATAGTGTTAATCCTCAATCAGTCCTCAAATTCTCTTTAACTGTATGCTCATTCAATAAGCAAGAGAATTCCAATGGTTTCCAATGAAACCCATATATCTTGCACAACTGTCTCGAGATAACTTTATGGTGCAAACACAAGACATATCCTGAATTGTTTATGTCACACCAAACTTAAGACTATCAATAAACTGAATCATGAATACATTTATCCATATGATATGCAAGTATCAGAAATATATTCATGCATAAATGGCATCAAACACAACCACAAAAGATAACCAAAAAAGGTCTCAATACATAAAATCTGTCAAATAATGTAAAGAAAATAACTCCCACTAACCAAGTACATCAAATGACCCAATTACACCCATGTTGGAAACATGTCTACCAAAAGTAATAGGCCTAAGTCCCTTCGTCAAAGGGTCTTCCATCATCTGTTCTGTATCGACGTGCTCAATGATGATGTCACATTTCCTTACGAAATCCCTGACAGACAAATATTTAATCTCAATATGCTTAGACCCACTAGAAGTCTTATTATTCTTAGAAAAGAATACAGCTGCACTATTATCACAAAAGTTCTTCAGTGGTCTAGTAATGGAATCAATCACCTTAAATTCTGTAATAAAATTTCGCAGCCAAACAGATTGGGTTGCAGCTCCAAAACAAGCCACAAACTCAGCATTCATAGTGGAAGAAGCTGTAAGAGTCTACTTGACACTCTTCCATGAAATAGCTCCTCCAGCTAGCATACAAACATATCCGAGGTAGATTTCATGTCATCCACACATCTAGCAAAATCTGAATCTGAATAACCAACAACCTCAAGATTGTCTACTTTTCTGTATACAAGCATATAATCTTTCGTTCTCTGCAAATACCTCATTACTTTCTTTGCAGCCACCCAATGGTCCAAGCCAGGGTTAGAAAGATATCTACCAAGAACTCCCACAGCAAAAGCAATATCTAGCCTAGTACAAACCTGAGCATACATAAGACTGCCAACTGCACTAGCATAAGGAATGTTCTACATAGCTTTTACTTTCAAATCATTCTTGGGAACAAGAACATCACCCTTGGTAACAGGAACATCACCAGGTCTACAGTTCTGCGTACTAAACCTCTCAAGTACTCGACTGATGTACCCCTTTTGAGAAAGCCCCAGCACACAACGAGATCTATCAAGAATGATTTCAATACCCAAAACAAAAAAGGCCTCTCCAAGATCTTTCATATCAAACGAATTAGACAACAACATCTTAGTCTCATTCAAAAGACTTAAGTCACTGCTTGCAAGTAGAATATCATCAACATAAAGAATAAGGAAAATAAATTTTCTCCCACTGACCTTGAGATATATGTATTGATCAACCTTGTTTTTCACAAAACCCAAGCAAGTAACAATCTCATCAAACTTCAAATACCATTGACGTGAGGCTTGCTTCAAACCATAAATAGATTTCTTCAACTTACATACCATGTGCTCCCTGCCTTCTTCCTTGAAACCTTCAGGTTGCACCATATAAATCTCCTCATTTAGACTACCATTCAGAAAAGCAATCTTGACATCCATCTAATGAAGCTCTAAATCATAATGAGCCACCAAAGCCATGAAAATTCTGAATGAATCCTTAAATGAAACTGGAGAGAATTTATCATTATAATCAATGCCTTCTCTCTGAGTAAACCCCTTTGCAACCAATCTAGCTTTGAAACGCTCAACCTGCCCTTTAGAGTCTTTCTTGGTCTTGAACACTCACTTGCAACCAATAGCCTTATGACCAACTAGAAGATCAACGAGCTCTCATACTCCAATATGCGTCATAGAACGCATCTCATCCGCTATAGCATCCACCCACATGCTAGACTGGGGACTCGAAATCGCACCAGCATAAGTCACTGGATCAATCACAGGACCTACATCATAGTCACTCTCACCAAGATAGACAATAAACTCATCAGATATGGCAGGTCTTCGCTGTCTCACTGATCTCTTCACAAGTACCTCTGGAACAGGCTTAATAGGATCAGGAGCATTAGCAACAATGGGTGCATTAATCCCCAACTGCTCCTGATCAATTCCATCCACAGGTGTAGGCAAAACAAAAGTTCGAACATTAGGCAAGGGGATAGGCACCACCTCGTTTTGCCTATCAACATCAAGCTGTTGTGGGGTCTCCAAATCAGCTGTATCATGCTCAAAGAACTTAGCTATCTGAGACTCAACAATCCTAGCACCACGCGTACGACAGTAGAATCTGTATCCCTTAGAATGATCTAGATACCCAATGAAGAAACAATGAGTGGTTCTAGGGTCGGTTTTTCTCTCAAAAGGGTTATATATCCTAACCTCTGTCAAACAACCCAGACAAGAAGATGGTTAAGGCTAGGCTTTCTACCAGTCCACAATTCAAAAGGTGTTTTAGGAACAGACTTGTTGGGAACCCTATTGAGAATGTATAAGGCAGACTTAATGGCATCACCCCAGAGATATGTAGGCAAATTACTTATACTCATCATACTCCTCATCATATCTTTAAGGGTGCAATTACGCCTCTTGGCCACACCATTCTGTTCAGGACTACCAGGCATGGTATATTGGGCAACAATCTCACATTCTTGCAAGTATTTAGCAAACGGTACCATATGTTGTCCAGTGACATCATGTCTGCCATAACAACCTTAATCCTTTTGGCCAATTAATTCTCCATTTCTATTTTAAAAATTTTAAACTTTTCAAGTGCATTATATTTCTCTTTAATTATATAAACATAGCCATAACGAGAGAAATCATCAACAAAGGTCAAAAAGTATTTATTTCCACAAAAGGTAGAGGAATAAAGTCTACTAATATCAATGTGTATGACTTCTAAAAGGCCACCACTCCGTGTTGCGCTTTTGTTCCTAGTCTTGGTCAATTTTTCCCGAATACAGTCAACACAAGTGTCTAGATTTCCAAAATCAAGTGATATAAGGATGTTATCTTTAATTAGCCTTTGAATTCTTTCTTTAGAAATGTGACGTAGACGCTTATGCCATAACATGGAAGACGGTCTTTAATTCTAGGTCTCTTGGATACACTATTTTCAACATGGAAAGAGGCATACTCATTATCCTATTCTAATTTCACCATGTATAATCCATCAAATAACAAACCATAGCCAACAATTTTGGAGTTGTAAAATAAATCAACCAAGCCATTTCGAAATTGAAAACCATATCCAAGTTTGTCCAAAAAAAAAATAGAAATTAAATTCTGTCTAAAAGACGGTACATAAGCAGTGTTTTCCAAAATAAGTTGAAAACCAGTTTCTAAATTTAAAATGGCATCTCCTATGAACTCGACCCTAACTATGTTATCATCTCCAACTCTAAGCTTGGCCTCACTCTCACTTGGCCTCTGCTTGCTTTTGAATCCCTGCAAAGACATGGTAACATGAACAGTTGCACCATTGTCAAACCACCAAGAATTTGATGGGATACTAACGAAATTAGATTCAAAGCAAATTAAGGTAAGTGAGTTACCTCCTTCCTGTTTCTTCTTCTTTTCTAACTAGGACTTGTGCCTATGACAATGTTTCTTTATGTGGCCTTCTTTCCTACAGAAAAAACACTTGATGGCCTTCTTAATTATAGCATTAGGACCTAAAAGATTGTGGGTCTGACCATGACCTTTACCATACCCTTTATTATCCTGACCTTTATGAGGAGTATTGGCATTAGGTTTCTTATGGTTCTTTCGATTCCCATGACTCTGCCTAGGAGTGACTTTGGAATGAGAAACAAGCAAGGCAGACTCAGTTTTTTCTCTCTTAAGCTTATCCTCCTCTAAGACACATTTAGCAATGAGGTCATTCACTGTCCAAGACTCACTCTGGCTGCTGTAGGCAGTCTTTATCTGGCTGAACTCTGATGGAAGGCTATTAAGAGCATGATGGACAATGAAATCATCAGGGAGAGTAACATTCAGACCTCTAAGTTTGGATTGGAGAAAAATAAGTTGCAAGACATATTCCCTTACCCCACTCTGGCTGTCATACCTCAAACTTGTGAGTTCATTCATCAGGGCTCCAGTCTCAGCCTTACTGGATACTTGATATCTCTATCCTATAGCCTCAAATAGTACTTTGGCATTGTTGGTCTCAGGCAGGCCAGTCAATAGATGCTCAGGAATGGATCTCTTAATCGCTATCAAACTGAGTCGATTTGATCTATCCCACTTTGCATATAACTCCTTCTCGAAAACAGAACTAGTATCAGTAATTGCAGCAGGTTCAGGTTCCCTCAAGGCCAAATCCAGATCAACAATACCCAAGGCAAACTCTATATCCTGCTTCCACTTCTTAAAGTTTGAACCATTCAACATCACAACGGTAGTGTTATTGTTATTAATTGCAAAGGAAACTATCATGACAACAAAAGAGGCAACATATCAGTAGAATAAAGGCAGTAATTATATCAAGTATAAATAATAGGGATGCCCCGGTGCATCATTGCCGTCTTCCCTTTGGGCAAAGAGTGCAACATGCTATGAGGTCCCTCCCAGCCAGCCACCATATGAGATAGCCCAAGCACTTGAAAAATAGTCCTCTTTGGGCAAACATGTCTTTCAAAAGTTAGACAGTCTCGGATCAGCTGCTGAATCACATCCCTGTCATTAAAGCACACAATAACCCCCTTTAGGCAGGCGATTGTATGCAATAACACAATGGACACAATCATATACCATATGCAAGAAAATTAAATTTAATGAGTGTACCACTTTGGGCAGTAGCACCCATTTTAATCCAAAGTTCTTGTCATGACAATACTTGATGTAAAAGTGCCATGTATCACATCCAAGCATATCAAAATGCCTGCAATCACATCCTTATGGGCACATAGCCAAAAGTGCCCAGTGATCATATATGTATTGCCTGAGCCATGTAATAAAATTATATTTTACAATTTTTAACATAAAATGACAATTTTAGGCTCCTAAAAGGAATTATAGGAGATAGTATAATTTTTAGGGACCTAACTAGAGAGAGTACACACTACCAATAGATTCAGAAGGTCAAAAAACATTTACCCATGAAAAATATAAAAAAAACTAATGCATGGACTTCTGAAAATAGCTCAATTTACCCTAAAATAGGCCCAAATAAATACCAAACGATGTCTAAAAATTATGGAAAAATATTTTCTGGAATCCTCTCACTAAGAGGAGAATTCTGGAATTTTGGTGGACTCCAGGGGGTCACGCACATGCCCTCACATGCCTAGGGCCGCGCGTGGGTGAGGCCAGCCGCGACTGGTCATCCCTGACCTTCAGCCGGGCCGACCCGACCCGGTTCAATGTAATTCGATTTTCAGCCCGATTTTCACCCTAAATTCGACATTCTGAGCAAAATTTTTGCTATTTTACTATATATGCAAGTTCTGTAAACATCAATAAACATGTTTATGATAATTTTAAAGGGAAAAAACACATGATTTTAGGGTTTTCAAGAACCCTAGATTCGGCCATGGCGACTAGGGTTTCAAAACTTGATTTTTCTTGCATAAAACTTGTACTAACAGATTCGTATGCTATTCAGTAACAAGAATATATAATATAGTGCAAGGATATGCATGAAATACATCACATTCAAGAATTTTACAAGAAATTTTAAGTTTTTCACTCGAAACTTAAAAAAATCATAACTTTCTCTACGAACAGAGTTAGGATACAATCTTTATATCAAAACGTTCATTGTTTAGAGAGAAACAAAAGCCCCTTATTAGTTGTCTGAAAAGAAGTCATCTATTGTTCGGATTAAATCATGCAAAATTCGGGCTTAACTTATAATCGAGTTTAACAAGTTTAAAACACATAATAAGTCCCTAATCTACATATATTAGGCTCTGATACCACATGTAAACTTCAAAACAGATCATAAAAGTTGACCTAGATCAAATGTGAATATAGGAACTTTAACAGGAAACAAAACTGAATGCGAAAACTTACCTGTTTGCTCCATGGTTTCACGAATCTCTTTGGAGCGGCGATTGATCTAGAACAAGACTTCTTGGAGGCTGGTCTTCCTCTGTACCCACTACTGTATGATGGAATTTTATGAAAGTCTGTCTGATTGCGGAAAGAGAGGGGACTTAGCCTCTATATACAGGAAAACCCTAGCCACATTGGGCCCTTCCATAAAAGACTCAATTGGCTGAATAGGCCCACATTAATTACCGTCAACCTACATTGATAATAGGTGCACATTAGCCCATGTATAATAGATCACAACCTTATTGGGCTTACCATGTTTGTCTCATTTAGACTTAAGTCCAACTCGTGTTTAGAAAACACTCACAAATAACGTGGGCTCAATCAAGAATAATCTAACAAAAAATCCTAGAAATTGAGTGTTGGGGCTCTTAAAGTGTGAGATCATGGCTCAGAATTAAAGGTTATATGGCCAAATTTGCAAAAATCAAAAGTCTTACCCATAATTTTCTTACACCCTTTTATCAAAATCTCACTTTCAATCTATCCTCAACTTTGGTTTTCATAAAAGCCAAGTTGACACCCTTTTTTTTGTTTTTTTTTTGTCCGGTTTAGGTCCATACTTCTCTAGTAAATCTTGTTTCCAATCACGTCTTCAAAATTGACGCTTTCATATAAACAAAATTCCCGATAACTATTTAATCTCAGAATCTTGATTTCAATCCATTCTTAAGAGTTCGATGTTCTCAAAATATCAGTTTGACGATCATATTTGTTCCAGTCAGTATGCCCTTGTTCGAATGCCTGTTAGGTTATGGTTCTAGTTTCAGTTCTGATTTCGTTTTTTGTGTTGTCAAAAATTAAAAACAAATTAAGAACTTTTCGTTTTTCATGTTCTTAGAAACAAAAAAATAGAACCAGTGAAAATATTATTGTTTTCATATCATTTTTATTTTCAAACAAAAACGGTTCGGGAAACTCATAAAACACTTTTTTCTTAATTCTTAAAACTTATGTGTTCTAAAAAAAATTTCAAAAGCAAGTTCTAGAACCAGTGTACTAAACATGATTTTGACGGAAACAGTTTTCGAAACTATTCTGCCAAATGCAGTTCCAATAAATTTCAAAAATTGAAACTAAAACCATAACAAAACTAAGTTGTTTCTAAATTTTGAACTCTATTTTTGACTTGTGTTGTTTCTCCGTACGCGCAACTGTAGTTACATACTTGCAATATGCTGTATTTAAATATATTTGCATGTATGTAGTCTTTAAATCCCACACCTTTGATTTCAAAAAATTTTCTCAAAACCTTATTCCAAATCCTATTTTTATTAAAAAACTCATTTTTCCTACAAGTTCTCAATGACAGTTGCATACAGAGAGTTTTCATCACCGTTGCATCCTTCAGTTTTCATTCCTTCCAATTTTGAATATTATTAGTCTTCTTGAAAACCATTGCCAATCTTGTACACTCCAAATTCTAATTTGTTGTTAATCTCTTTGGTTTTCATAAAATTCATTTTCTAATCTCATTTGGATTTAAATCTAAAAAATTCCCTTTAATTTTAAAACTTTAGTATTCGAATTAAAGCTTAATTTTGATCTACTGACTATGAAAATTTTATTTACATAAGTGGGTACGAATATGATATGTAACACATCGTCATGAGTCTTGCGTTTTATATTATGCCTAAATTTTTTTATTTATATTCATTAATTATTCTTATGAAACAATAGCAGATAGGATGAAAATTTCATTTCCCATTAGAGTTTTTCATTGGTCCAACAGCTTGTTTATGGCTCCTTAGCAATGTAATGGAATTTTCAGTGTCTGCATGTATGGCTTCCTGCTCAAGCAATGCAATATTTTTGGAAAGGAAAATTAATTTTTCAACTTTTCTTTATCAGCTATGGTTCCATAAAAATAATTGATTATTATAAATAAAAAAGTTTAGGCACATTATAAAAACAAGACTCATGACAATCAGTGGCTGATCTAGAAATTAAGTTGATGGGGGGCCAAGGTAAAATTTTTAAAAATTTTGTAGGAATCAAGATAAAAATTTTAAAATTTTGGGGCGTCCAATACCTATATTTTTTTGTAAATACTCAAAAATCTACATGCATAATAGAGAATTTTGACAGTTTTAAGGGCCGCCCCTTTCATTTATATTTTGATAACCGCTTGTGTAAATAATAAATTTTATACAGTAAGTAAACCAATGTTGCTTTCAACCAGAAAGAATATAATGCACATGGAATGTGATGAGCCAAGAATTTATGAGTTTTCTTTGCAACCATTATAAAAATAAGGGCTTTTTTTGGGTGAGCCTAGTGCCACTGAAACTATTGCTGGTTCCACGCCACCTTGGAAGCCCTTTCGCGCTAATGCTGTTCTTTGGTCGTGGAAGATTTATTTAGCAAGGTGGCATTATGGGTAACTTTGGGCCTACAAGTAGCACCCTAAACTAAATCTAATAATACAAAGCCAGAAAGAAAACAAATTTAAAAAAAAAAAAAGGAACAACCTGCTTCTTCAATTAAAATATTTATACAATAGAAATAGCAAAAACTGTAAAAATTGCAAACCAAATCATCTGCTAGCTCCTATTCCTATTCCTCTGTTGAATCTTTGATTTGTTAAGGAAAAATCAAATGAAATAGAAACGAAATTATTTTCATATATTTTGCTTTTGCGGAAAAAAAATTTTTTTTTTTTTTTGTAAATACTTAATACATTTTATTCTCAATTTCTAACCCTACCCTACAAAAGAAAAGAATTTTAAATTTTTCACTTTATTTTCTCCCTTCCGCTTCGTTTTATCTTCCCTTTACAAACCTAAAATCCGAAACATAGCGTAAGATTAGCTATTTTATATTCTTTTTACTAGTGGTCAACCCGTGTAATGCACGGGAATTAAGTATTATTCAAAATTTACTATTTGCATAACATTATCTTTTATCATAAAATGATGGATAAGAAATATTTAAAAAAGTGATTGTATATATATGTTGTAAGTAATTGATTTAAAATTCAAAATAATTAAGTATACAATATTAATTTGTTTTAGAGAAAGATAATGTTGTGAAAAATAAAAGAACTTGTAAAAACTCTAGTGAATTAATGCAATAGAGTTTTTTTTCAATACTTTGCATGGAAAAAAAATTTGATAGTACTGTATTTAATCATATTCAATTGATTAATTTATTTTTTTTAAATTTAATCCTAGAATTTTAGGTATTTTATTCCTATTGGACAAAGATACACATACTTTAATAAGACTAAAAAACTTGTGATATCATTGACGTCATAACTGTCCTGTAAACTACAAATCCTGCAAGTAATTTATTTCTCTAGAGTCCTGCATTTCTTTTTTTTTTAGTATCTTATTTTTTAATAGTTATCCCAATTTTATCTTATATATATCTTGTAAAATTAATAGTGTGGTCAATTAATAGTTATCTAACTAATTGCAAATAAATTCAATAGTTATCTAACAAATTACTCCTATGACGTGGCATTTTAAAAATATAAGAGTATTTAGAGTGTCACGTAAGAGTGAGATAAATTATAAGGGCAAACACAACTTTTTTATATATATATATATGATTCCGGATCCATATTTCTTGGCTATTTCCTTGCCCATAAACTCAACTTCTTCACCCTCTTCGAAATCCGTGGTTCATCTCCTGCCGTTCAATACATGGGCTGGCAGAAGAAAATTGAAGTTCATCTAAGCTGCTGTTCAGCTAAAACCCAACAAAAAAATATATATATTAATAATAACAAAATAAAATCAAATTGACCTGATAATTTTCAAACTAATCAGCTGTCCTGTCCTTTTCGTTACTGAACTAAAACCACTTGGTTGAGGTCTCCTCTACCGTTTGATTGTTCCTTTCATTTTTCTTCTTCAGATGAAGAAGAGGAGAGAAACAATTGACTGACACAAGAACTCAAACCGTGAACTAGAAACTAATCACCAGAGGCAACCTGAATAGATGGGGGTAAAGGAAATAGAAATCACAAAACATAACACCAAGAAAGACCAGAAGCCCAAAAATATCAGTCCCAGTCAAAAATCAGCTCAAATTCAGTGAAATGAGCAGGAAGAGTCAAATATCCCCATCTCTCTTGTGCTGAATGAAAACTAAAGGAGCTGAAGATCAATCTAACAGCTAGCCGCAATCAACACTACAAATAAAAGACTAAATAAGGTGTTTCTTATTAACTTTCTAATGTTACCGTTATGTGCTGTTGAAGCAAAATTAACCGATGGGAATGGCCAAAAGCCACAAGCAGGAAGAAAATTTTCCAATTCAATCAGAGTTTAAATACAATGAAAAGATTCAGATGGTGAAAAAAAACGGCTAACTTATCCCTACAGTTCTACCCTCAAAATCACCACAGCAGCTGATTTTGCTTAATTAAAACCAACCTAAGCAGCTCAGAAGGTACTTGCACACATGAATCATAGGTAAGAGCCATCAGTTGCCCCACACTTTCTTTTTTCTCAAGAGAACATGACACCAATCTTCTTCGCAAAGTCATCTCCATCATCGTCATCCAGGTAGTCCTCAGCTTCTGCATTCTCACCTTCATCTAAGTTGTACTCTTCTCCATCAACCTGCTCGTAATCAGAGTCCCCATCTCTCTGATCGAAGGTTTCGTGCTCATGATCATCCATTGCATCATCAACAATCATCCCGTCTTCAGTTTCAAGCTCACTCACATTACGTTGAAGAGTAGAATTGCCATCAGCTGATTTGATTTCTTCTTTAGGGATCAAACCATCTCTGCCTTCAGCTCTGACAACATCAGCAGTTGCAAACTTGGGTTCTTGCTTATTGCTGTGTGCAGGGAAATCAGCTTTTTCCTTGGATACAGAGGAAGGAACGTCCTCACTTGTCTTCAAGCCGCCCGATAAGCTTTCCTTTTCTTCCTTCTGGTCAGTGTCTTCTTTATTGCAAGACATCAAACCGCTCCCAGAAACATTTGTTTCAGCTCCTCTTTTTCTCTTCAAAATCTCACTTAGAGGCTTTGGTCCTTCAAATGAGAGATCACTTTCAGCTTGTAGATGACTCTCTATCTTAGGGTATTTCCGCTTCCCAAGGAAAAGTGATTGTTGACTGTTCATTTGCTGTTCATTTCTCTCAGCATTCTTCCCACCCTTCAGCTCTGCAAGACTCCTTGGACCAGAAAAGGCAGTGATATTGTCATTTACTATGTCCCTCATGCTCGGACCTCTAAAACTTCTGCCCTCATTATTGATATCCTCTTGCACCCTTCCTTTTATTCTGTCCCGAAGCCTTCCCTGGGGGGCAGAAATCAGTGACCTTCCTGGAGACAATCTGCCCCGGTTCCTTCCCCTCTCTATTTCCCTTTCTGAACGCTCACTTCCATTGACAGGAGATGATGATCTTCCCGGAAGTTTTATTCTTCCACGAAGGCGACTACTAACAGAAGAACTCTCATGTGGGGGTAAATGGTGGGTATCCCTTCGGGAAGGACCTCGGTAACTTCGATCCTCAGCATGGCTGTCACGGGCATGATCATTACTAATGACTGATCTCAAACCATTAACCCTCCTCTGCTTTGATAAATGATGCCTCAAATCTGACTCGACAATTTGATCAGGGCTACCGGCTCTAGGGTATCGCCTCCTTTCCAGATTCACTGACCCTACTAGCATCCTCTCAGATGAAGCCCTGTGCTGCTCCCTAGTATACTGCCCTTGCATGCGCTCGTATGAATCATAGCCACGTGGATCACGATACATATCTCGGTCAACATCAACAATTGAATCGTAATCCCCAGAATGGCTAATATCATAATCAGTCATGGGGTTCAGATTCCTTCCCTCCCTGGTTCTTGTGTAGGGATCCTCATTATGATAGTAATCAGAATCTCTATGCTCATCATCAACAAGAACATCAAAGCCAGGGGAAGGCTCCCTTGAGAATTCATCAGCATCCTTGCTATTCAGGTTGCCATGATCATCCAATACATGAACTTGCTGCAAACGGTTGGACCTGATGACAGAGTTTCCATTGGTAGCAGAAGGAACATTCATTGGTCTGTACCTAGCAGGCTGATCATCAAGGCCCGAAGATGGCAGTATGTGTCTGTCAATGGCAACCACATTTTTGGGTGGAGCAGTTTCAACTTTGGCCCCTGGTTTGGCCTGGGAAAATAATTCGGCTGACTTTGGTACATGTGGAACCTTCTGCTCTTGACTACACTTTTCAAGACCACCAAAAGCCTTCTTAAGAGTTTGAGGCTCTGAAACAGTAGTAGCTGCAGGTCCTTGTGGGACTTTGTTGTTGACAGTGCTTGGCGCATGCAAGAAGGGGCATCTGTCACCTTTCAAGCAGAAACCCTTCTGGAAGAAAATGCAGGGGACCGCTTGTTTTCCTGAATTATGAGGAGCATTTGTCAAAGGTGTCACTGCAGTCTGTGATGGTGGTATAGAAGATGCCACAGGAGTTGAAACTTGGGTCCCTAATAATCCATCCAGAGGCTGAAAAGAGGAAAACGTGTGGTTCTCATATATTATTCTAACATGACACATGGAAACTTAGAACATTAAAGAATATTAAACCAACAGAAATTCTAATTCATAGGTTCGTCACTTCCAAACCTACTGGACATGTGCGATAAAAAAATATATAAATTGGAATTAGACAAGAGAGAAGACTTACTGGGTGTCGGAATCCACATTTTGGATTCAAGCAACTACCATTCAACCAGAACCAGCAATCCCTTGGGTTAACCCGAGCAATGTCACTGTGCCGATACTCACACTCAGCTCCCTGTTTAAATGGGGGAAGAAGTGTTAAATGAAATACTTCAACAATGCAAGTAGCGCTTACTAAACATGTTCATTCTGGCAGTTAAACATCAAATTAACCCAATTCAACATCATTAAATAGGTTTGATAAATGAAATCGATGCCACATATAATGTGTAGCCATGTAAAAAGATAGGGTGTAACAAACTACGAATAAAACATTGGTATAGATGTTAATTATACAAAACTACAGAGAGAGAGAGAGAGAGAGAGAGAGAGAGAGCAGTACTCCGATTGTTTCAATTGTCTGTATATCTTATTGGTTAATAATCTGAGATCTGATTGCTGACCAAATGAATTTAGAGAATTAATTGCTTGGAACGGAAACAGAATAACAAACAGAAAACAGAATGCCATAAAGAATAAAAACAAAAGAGATGCCGACAAATTGGGACGACAACAATTTGCAAAAATAATGCTCAGTCAGGCAGGTGTTTATGCATGAAGTGCAACCTGCATAGTATTTAAAGATAATCACTTATAATCAGAATATCTATTTCTGCAGAGGCTTAAGAGTTGATACTTGGAATTTGTATACAAGGCTTAACTGTCCAAAGTTGGTCCATCCCAAAAAGGAAAGATATGTTCTCTCTCTCTCTCTCTCCAGAACCAAATTCAAAAATTTCTGTGTACTTACTCCTCTACTCATTCTCTCTATTCCATATTGTAAGACTGGAAAACCAGTGAGCCATCATCGACTAGCACTAGCACAATATAGATCAAAGAAAATGTAAACAAGATATATGCACATATTCTTAGAACTATCAAAACTATTATCATAGAAGTACGTCCTATCAGATTCCATTCGCTCAAAAAAATTCTGGAGATTATTTGATGCTTGCACCAATAAAAAGCCCCAAATTCTTACACGATCCAACACTTAACAACGTATAAAAACCCTAGTCTAAATATCAAGCCCCCAGATCCCGAATTAAAGCCCCTCCATTGATATATGAACACAAAGATCTCGTTCAATAGACTGAAACTCCAAAACCCTACGACCCAAAAGAGCAGAAAGACATCACTCACAAGCATATCCACATATATACATACAACAAGGGTATATATAAACATATATATAGAGAGAGAGAGAGGCATAGAAATCGAACTTTTTTGCAGGTTAAAGGGGAAGCAAGGAAGTAAACGCAATCGGTGTTCCTCTTCAAGGCTTCTTCTTCAGCAGATGCTGCGGTTGCTGTGGCTGTAGTAGTTGTTGTTGGCGGTTGAGGCTGCTGTTGTTGCTGATGGTGGTGTGTCTGCGTGCCCCCAACCATGGCTGTTCTAGTCTAAAAACCCTAACCAGCTAGATCGACCAATTTGGGGATCGAAAATCGTACAAAAATGAAAAAAAAAATGGGTATTTGATGAGAAGCTGATTCCGGAACCTTTAACAGCGCATGGGCAGTCCCCGTCTAGGGCACACGCACGCGAAACAGGAATCGATCCAATCTCAAGACACACAAGATTGAGATTTTAGAGAGAGAAAGCAAGCCGCCAGAGGTGGTATATATCCTGTAGAGAGAGAGAGAGAGGAAGAGAGGAACGAGTGTGCGACTTTTAAAGCTAAAGTAGTTTCCAATTTTTATGAGGTGTGATGTGGTGATGATGTATGTATATATGTATATCTGTTATTGTTGATGTCTGATGGTTCTGTCTGTCTTGAACGGGTGGGCATTGGTCCGAGGCATTACAACTGGACATGTGGCGACATTATAGCCGTTCATCTAACATCGTAAACCCTATGTGCATCACAGACGATTACACAAATCACGATCGGAAGCTTATCGTTCCCGGTCCACCGGTTTTTTTTTCTTTTTTCTCTTTTTTTTCCTTTTCCTTCCGCCATGGCGCATGGGTGCCGAAGTCCAATAGTCAGGTAGGAATAGGGTGGCCATCGGCCCAAATTGCTTTAGGTTAAATGAGCTTGGTTGGAAATTTAGTTTTTATTTGACGGGTTTGGTATTTGCTTTTAGACCCGATAGAAAAAAAAAATTTGTGCAGACCTGACCCGAACTTTGCCCGGCATGTTCAATATCCGTCCTAGCCCTAGGTAAGAACTCATTATTATAAATTTTAATTGTTATAAAATGCAAAAGAAAATTATTATTTGTGAGCTATGATGGTTTATTCTAAAAGTGATATTATATTATTATAAATTAAGAGACTTTTAAAAAATAAATGACACATGATAAAATTTGATATACATAATTATCAAAAACATTCCATCACTACTAGGAGTAAATATTGGATACAACCATTATCAGTGAGGGACGAAAGGAAGGGCCATGACCCGGCCAAAATTTTCAAATACCCTTTACCCCTATAAATTTTTGGATATTTTGGATAAGATATAGTGTATTGGCCCCTCCAAAAATCAAAAAATTTACATTTACTCACTTTTTAACAAAACTATTTTACCTTGGCCCTCTCAACAAGAATCTCAGGTTTGCCACTTACTGTTGTTTCATTTATGTTATCTTGCTTATGTGGTACAACGGGTTAATAATATGTAGTCATATTATTTTATTAACTTCTAGTCATCAAGTTGTCATCTTGTTTTAGGAGGAAAATTTTAATTTTTAAACTCAACAGATTAAGATTTTCATTGTTATATGGGTCTATTTTAGTGGCTCGTTGTATCACTTCAATAGAATGACGTGGTACAACAATTGTATCCCTAGTGCCAGTGCCGTACAATTAGTTGTAGTATTGTATCATCTAATTATTGAAATTGTAACCTTTATTTTTTAATCGAAACAACATGTAACTGTACAAAAGGAAACACAAATTTTGTATGCGATAAGTTATTGTGGATGGACTGAAATTACCCACAATTAATTTACCTAGGTAGAAGTCCAAATAATCTAACTGCTAAAAGTTCACAATTGCTCAAGAAATAGGGTCACCCTTGTTAAAAATATAAAATTATTATATTATTAAAAAGCGGGTTAGCCTATTGATAATGCACCTTCCGTCTGTGCTGTGTGATTATGGATTCGTCTCACCTCCTCCTCCTCCTCCTCCCGCTAAAACTTAAGCCTTCACGAAGAATGGCACATCCAATAATTCCCTGTGGAGAGGTTTGTTTTGCGGCCAAATCTCTCGAGGTGTGAGAGTTTATTTATCGTTGGCTAGGCCCTTTTTGTCGCTAGTAGGAGGCTTATAAGCGCCGGGCTAATAAAATTCTTAATTCGTGGGAAGAAAAAATAATGGTTGACAAAGTTACCGAATACTAAGGCTAGAGGTCAATTGTACAGCTGAAAGGGATCAAAATAGACAAATATATAAATTTATAGGAAAGATTTGTGAAATTGATTTTATTTTTATAAAAAAATAATGAAAACTTTTTTGAGTTCATTATTTGAATGATCAACATTTTTGTCTTTTAATTGCACCCAATGGTTATTCTAATACTTGGTTTCATTTTCTATTTTTGCCTCTTTATTTTTAGTTTCTGTGATGCTCCAACCTCTTATTTGCCAAATTTCATTTCTTTTTGGTTTGATGATCCTAAAAAAAAACAAATGGCTCTCTCTTTTCTTCATCTTTAGTTTATGTTGCATTTTCAAACTTTACATGCATACAAATAAATAAACTTCACTGCTTGAAGTAGGAACTGCATTTTCCTTTCCTTTTTTCCGTTCTAAACTATCTTCAATATCTCTCTTCTTTTTTTTCTCGCAAAGTAAAGAAGTTCATTTCATCCTAAAACCACAAGGTTTTTAAGAAGTAGAGAAAGCATCAAACCAACCCGAAGTGAAGATCACCAAAAGGAAGCAGAAGACAATAACAAAAAGCAAGCAACACAAATGAAATCCTAACATATCTGGACAGCATGCAAGCAGCCCAACTTATAAAATGCCATCTAGCAATGCATTAGGAACAAAATATAGCATAAAAGACAACATGACTTGATCCAAAAATATAAAGAAAAGAAAAAAGCATATAACTACCTCCATAGCTAGTAAAATATGAGATGACAAAAGAACAGTATGTTGTAAGAACGAGTTTAATATATTACAAAAAAAAAAACTCTCAATAAATCCTCCAACCACCTTCCCAAGTTATAATAATATGTTATGATTGGCCTATATATTGTGGCTAGTAAAAAAATATCTAGTAATCTGATAGTACGAGATTTTTCAGTAATCATACACATTAAATTTTGTCATGTATTATTTACTGCATTAAAAGTCTTTTTATTAATTAAAATTTTATATTACTGATAAAATAGAACACACCATATCCCAATTTAATAAAAATAAACACTGAGCAATTGATATAACCTACCACTAAACTTTACCAACTAGTATACTTTTTTCTGGCTGGCTGACCCTATTCCTAGTACAAATTTTACCCCATTTTAAAGTATAAAACAACTATTTAATGCATTAAAAGGCTGAACCTTGCCCGAAACCCTACAAAAAAATTTCCCCACAGTCTGCACAAGCACGAGGAGATGAAAACTTATGAACAAAATGAACAGTATCTTCTAACCTATTTCAGAACGGCAGTGCTATTTCTAATTGCCGCTTTCCTAATTGTTTTATATTGTTGATTCAGTCACACTAATAACAGTGAGCGGTAACTCTAAGAAAAATCCAAACAAAAAAACATAAGCAATTTATGGAACTATTAGCCTTAAAGGCCACACAAATGGGGGAGTGGCTGTATGATACTAATAGTCAAAAGAATCATGAGGAAGACTACAACTTGAGAGAAACCTTCACTCCGCTCTCATCTTTTTGGTAACAGAAAACTTATTGAAGACCGAAAAATGCTATACTGTCAACCCTCCTCCCAATCTATGTCGTCCTCATCATCTCCTGATTCATCAGCTTGAACATTTAAATCATTCACCTTGTAACTTTCACCCGTGCTGCCTGTAAAAAGTCAAGTAAACGACAATTAATGCACCAAACAAAGACTATCAAGCATCACAATCCACACACAAAAAAAAAAAAAAAGGTCATGAACCCCTAAAAGACCAATTACTCAATAAAAAAATTTCTTGTTTCTGCTCGAATTGTGGAAAAAGAAATATTCTGAAAGCATTTCAAATTACCCACATGTTTTGTAAGAGAAATATTTATAGTTCCCAGAAATTTTGATCTTAATATTTGGGAAAGAAATAACAACTAAAAAACATCATCTTCCTTCAGGATTCAGTCCTCATTTAGAGCTTGTGGAGGTGATGGTTGTTGCATCTGTTTCTGATAGGTCTACTTACTTAAGCTAACAATCTTCCCTTTCACTTTTTTCTGAGAGTTTTGATGGATTTTCCACCCTTCTTATCTTCATACACCCACTTTCCTTTAACAAGATCTCTTTTTGTTACTTATAAAACTTCAAAAAAAAAAAAAAAGAAGTAAAGGATAAAAAGATGAAAATACATACACAACACAAATGAACACCAAAGCTAAAATGTGATGTAAGAATCTGCACAAAGTCATTTCAAATACTCCAAATGAGGTTCTAATTAACAGCTTCCCCCCCCCCCCCCCCCCCCCCCCCCCCAAAAAAACACACACACACACACAAAAAAAAAAAACCAAAAAAAACTAACAAAACACAAAAATAGAAAGAAAAAAAAAAGGGTAAATAACCAAATAAATAATAAAGAAAAAAGAACCAAACAAAAGAAAATGTTTGCCATTGGTTGCATTGCCAGGTTACTGTTTTACAGCAACAGGAACAGAAAACATGTATCATTTTTCTTTCATATAAAATGGCAACATGTTGGCTAAACATGTTCTCCTTTAAGTCTATGGTGTTCTTAGAGATTACAAGGAACCATTCAGGTATCCAACCCATCCCATCCCATTTTTATAATCGTACAGACAGAAAATTGTTTTAAGAAACTAGTAAGGTCAACCTTTTCTGTTCCCAGATTTTTTAGAACCCTTGTAATGAAGGAAACAAAAACGAAACCAAATGTGTTGTTGAAGTTGGAAAACTCAAGCCCAATATAAAATACACGTTACATCATTTTCTACGCTGCATACATAGCAAACTCTTGGAAAAATGCTAGTCGTAACAACTTTTACCCACACACGCTGGATGCTAATAGGGCAGCTAAAACTCAGTACTTCCATACTTTTTTAGGTTCATAATATCTGTAGGGTAAGGAAAATATTTCCAGAATTTAAAATAGCACATTTCAAATATATTCAACATCAACGATAAAGCTTCTGAAATATCAAATGCATCAATTAATAAAATCTTGTATCATATGGCATCTAGATAATTAATGATGTCAAGAGCCAAGAGCAATAGAGAGAGAGAGAGAGAGAGAGAGAGAAATAATCATAGCAATATTAATCCGAATACTTTGAACTTCCCTTTCCAACAAAAATAGTTTAATGACTTCATGCTGTGTTCGACTATTCTCATAACTCAGATTCATCACAGATATTATTTGCTTTTTTAAGAAGCTGACGCAACATTTCCACATACCAATTAGATTTTGAAAACAGGGTAATGAATTTTGGTATCTACCTGCAGGGGGAGCCTCTTCCCATTCAACATCTTCGTCTCCCTCATTTTCATCACGTTTGGACTTCATGCCAACTTGACGCTCAGATGTACCATACACACCATTCGAGACGTCAGGGTGTAATAACTCCTGTTGTTTCTTGACTTCTTCTTGCTCCTGTTGCCTCTGAAGTAAAGCCGCATAATAGGCTTTAACATATTCATCCTACAACACAACCAGAGAACGGAAACAAAGTAAGATCTAAGCATCAACAAAATTAAAGCTGAAGCACAGATGATTCAAATTAAGACAAGAAATTTAAGAATTAATGTTTCTGCACAAGCCTGTAAATTCTTTGCATCATCTTTTCCACTCATTGACTTTTTGTCTTCTGATAGCTCTAAAGGAGCAGAAGTGCCCTCCATCTTTGACTCCTGCTTGACCCCCCCACGCTGCTCTTTTGTAAGGTTCATCCCTTGCTTGATCATCCAAGGAGGTAAAACTTTCATAGTTGAATTTGCATTCTCAGATTTAATATCCTCTCCTTTTTCTTCAACACCAGAAAAGGCAACTTCGACCTGCCAACAAATAGCCATAAATTGTTTGCAAACAATCCAATTGCCGGCAAAAACTTTTATTATGCTTTCTTTTTCTGACAAGTAGGAGTACAAATTTCTGTTAATTTCTGAAACTAAGGCATCCTACCTCAGTTACATGAGTTGATAGCTTTCTTGAGAACAAATACTATCATAACAAAGTCTACTACTATTCTTCAAAACCACAATGAAACAAATCAGGAAAGGAAAGGAATGCACCAAAAGTCCTCTGTCATAACCATGGCATCCTACACTCCACTACATAAGTTGATAGCCCTCTTGAGAATAAATACTATCATAAGAAAGTCTGGTACTCTTTTTTCTTAACCACAATATTAAAAAAGTGGGGAGGGTGGGTGGTGGGGGGAAGAAAAGGAATGGACCAATAGTCCTCTGTCATAACTATTCGCAAGCTTCCTGTAAGCTGAACAAATACAAAATGCCATTGTTCACAGAGGGGGAAATTAACAAGAAAAATACACCCAACTATTCATGTTGTGCCCAGATTCTCTCTCAAAAAGCAAGAAAAATTAAAACTCCACCCAGATTAAAAGGTTAATGATGAATCTACAAAATAGCTGAGAAGGAATGTAAATAATGCAAGAATAGACTACAAGAAGAAACCATGAACTTTATTGTAGGGGATCAGCATCATTTTGAACTCTCAAGCAGGCATTCTAATATCATTTCATAATAATTATTTTTTTTTTTGATAAGTAAAAGAAAGTTTATTGCAAAAAGAGGCCGTGCCTCAATTACACAAGACATATACTAAAGAAAAAACCCCCTAGATCCTGCGTCTCAAAAACAAATCGCCTATAAAATCTATCATAGCAAACGAAGAACCACAGAAATTCCCAAAAGCCAAAAATGGAAAGTATGCAATAAAGTAGCCTTAAGACAATTGACTGGTAACACGGCTTCTTCAAAAGTTCTTCTATTGCGCTCCTTCCAAATGCACCACATCACAACGCAACGGCGCCATCCTCCAAGGCTTCTTCTTGCCACGGTCCCGACAACCTCTAGACCAAGATTCATAATTGTGGAAACCTCAGCAGTGAAGGATAAAGACATATCCTGTTGAAATTGCTTGCTGAAGCACCAGGCCTAGCTTCTTGTTTCCACAATCCAGGAGCAACACTTTCATGCTTCCTTTTTGCTTTCCATTTCAGAGTTAAAATATGATTACTTAATTATATGAGTATTACCACCATCAAATGCCCATCTAGGGCAGGAATTGGAGCTGATTAAGAACAAAACTCCAGTCTAATAAGGGTCCATACCTTGGACTCAACCATTGGATTAGCATTTTAATAAAATTTCAGATCAGACATGGATGAGGGCTTTTGAAATTAGAATTGACCCAGGTCAATTGCAGATTCTACAAGTGGAACTAGAAGTTTCCCCTGCTATGGGGGACATATAAGATATTGCAGTTTATTTTCTTATAGAAGACACAAAACCGCCTCCTAAAAGTGTTCTTTGTTTCAACACAGATTATTCTTGGGCTTGATCAAGTTCTCACAGGACCCAGGATTCAGATGACCCAGTAGGCTAAAGGTTCCAATCACTGTAGGACCATAATCGTGAGACCAAGGAAAATCAAATTTTTTCATGCATCGAAGGTTCACAGGAAAATCAGGATATCAAGGAAGGCTTCAAAAAACCCATGAATGATATAGTAAAGGAATCTGTGTGTGTGTGTGTGTGTGTGTGAGAGAGAGAGAGAGAGAGAGAGAGCTCAATACTACACAATCTGAAAATTGAGGCAGGACTGCTTAAGTTCCAGCCAGAGTCAATCTAGTACAAGAACTACATATGACTTTCATGGCTGAATTAAGATTTAAAAATCCAAGCACTAGCTATTAGTCCACTGTTATCTCGGACAGAATTTTTTTTTTTACACGAACAGGAAGAATGTGGTACACCACATATTCTAAATGTGGTACAACAGCGATAGCTTGTGTAGAAGAAACTGTCAGTAAAAAACGAGGTTGTTCTCATCATGGGTAGTTTCCTTTTAACTTGAAAATAAATCATGAGTACTAGTTCTCTTCAAGCGCACAAGTTGTTCATACTGTTATAAAAATTTATTATATCGGATGAAACATGTAAGAGCTCTTAACATCTTTACATTGAGTTCTTGACTTGATAGTGTTATTTTCCTTTCATTATATGAAAATTCAAGAAAAAAAATCGGAAGGATTCTTTTGGATTAATTGATTGTTCTGAAACGTGCATTTCAACACAAATCACTAGAATATGAACATTTCTGGTAACTACATTTTAGTTAGTTCCTTATGAAACTGAAGGGCTTGATTCCAAACAATCAATGCATAGCTCCATCAACATATGTAAATGAGGAGATGATTCTCCTGTAACACAAGGGGCTGCCCGAGAACTGTCCAATGCCACCCTGCCCTTTACAATTGTTGGAAAGGGTCTCAAACTAGGTAACCACTTCTAATATATCTATCTCCCCATCTATATAAATCAACAGAAAAAATTACAAACCCAGGAGAATCTAAATTTATATATAACGTAACAAGGCAGTAGATTGTATTAATCTACATTTATATACAATATAATTGACATTATATTATATAATATATTATAAAAATAAGCAGGGGCAAGAAAGTAATTTCATGCACTTATCCCATCTCTGTTAGACACCAAACACAATATTACTTATCCCATTCCTCATCCCACCTTAACCAAACATAGTATCAGTAAAGGGTAGTAGTTATATCATAGTTTTACTTATCAGGGTATTACTTGTCACCCATCATCACTTTTCTAATCCCACAGTATTACTTAGCCCCATTTTCTTAACCCACAAACATACAGAGCCAGGGAGATTTTACAAGTAATCTCTTTGGGTTTCTGTAACCATAGGAATGTCAGTACTCTTTCAAGACTGATCCAAGCATGCCCTTGGAAAAATACGGACTGAGGAGTCTATTAAGCATTTCTCATTATAACCTTGGTCTAGAAGAGTCTATAGTTCTACTGAAATTCTTTCCACAGCACAATAGCCTCTAAAGTGGAGTGATAATTAGTTCTCAACCATTGAGTGGCATGAGCAAATTGAGAGAAGCAAAGAGGAGTTCAGAATCCAGTCATTCCACTGCCGCTCCACACAATAATGCTACCAATTACAAGAAAGTTGGAGGCTACTAAATGCTTCCTTAGATATACATGCTACTATGCACATCTTAGGCCAAATCTTAACTAAGATGCAGGAACAACATTGAAGTCCATACTACTGCATCCAAAAAAAAAAACTGTAATTTATTCATGAGAAATTGAACTTTTAGACAGCATATAAACAAATTAAAGAAAGGGTAGGTGCTGACTACCCAAGATATTATAACATGTGTAGGGCTCATTGTCAACACTAAAATGATACAACACACACACACCGAGAGAGAGAGAACAGTTCATATTGAGAAAACCTCTAAGCCCCCCCCCCCCCCTCTCTTCTTCTCTGTCTTCTCTTGTTTTTTCTTTTCTTTTCTTTTTTTCTATTTTTGGCATGAGGGATGATCATAAAGTTACCTTCGTCTCTCCAACAAATGGCATAGGTGTTCCACCAAACCCAAGGCCCTGTGAAGATCTAGATGAATCATTGGCACTAAAATCACCATTTGCTGCACGCCCAGCAGCATTGGCTCGAAGTTCCCATGCATGGAGATTTCCGAATTCAGGAGCCGGTAAATCTTTTACTCTGCTGAGTTGATCCATTAATGGCTTAAGCTGTTCCTGCACTCATTAACATTGTTACATAAGAAAATTAAAGAAAACCAAGTAGAATCCACGTAATACAATGACCAGGTGGAATTTTCAGAAAGCATCAATTTGGTCAGTTTATTCAAAATCAATGAAGAAGTTTAGATACATTGACCTCATGCACAAATAACTATCTAGAGGTTCCCATGTAGATCCTGAATTAAAAAAGCTAAACATTATGGGCCTACCCATGCTAGGAGGGATAGAGTGGGGGCATAGACCTAACCTTTGGCATTATTTGCACAAAGCATTTATCCTAAGAATGGAACCTTCTTTTTCATGCTTGACAGCCAGGGCATTTACTGATGCACCAGGTAAGGGCCCCTATGACCAGACCCCTACATAAGGATAATGATGTAGCTTTGGTTTCAAAGTGTAACATTTGCACAAATGGAATGGAATATTATTCTTATTATCAAATAACACAATACATCTGCTGAAATGCTTTGCTTTTTGGTTTCTTGCCCCACCACAGCCTGGCCAAAGAGGGGTTAAAATCACAACGTGAATTTCAAAAGAATTGCAATTCAATTTTACAACCATGGTCATGAAAACATCATATCGGCATCATTCAAAAGCAGGGACATAAGCTACATTATTGCTTCTCAAATTCTAGTATTTTTAAACCAATACAAGGTTTGGTGAAGCATAGAACCATGATCATGCATGTAGCATGATGCATGGTGACATATGTGATACATAATCAAATAAGCATCTGTGAGAGAGAGAAAATTGAGACACTAGGAGTGCTCAGTAAAGAACCATCACAAAAAGGAGATTTGAACCTTATCAAACAACTCAACCGTCCTAATTAAGCAATTTAAGTTAAGGAATAAGCTAGATAGTCAATGATCTATAACCTCAAAAACAAAATATTACAATCCGCCTCACTCCCAAGAAAATTACCAGAAGCTAAGATTCTAATCTCCTAAACATGGACCTATGACCTTCAAGCATACTCTTCCCAATCCAAGCAAAACAGGACAGCCACCTGACAGCCACCAAATTATTTATCAACAACAATAAGATATATTTCTGTTAAAACTACCTCTGCACCGTTAGATCAATAAATGAAACTACCCCTGTAGCATTAGATTCATATCTGACTTCATATAGAAACATAGATGTTTGTGCATATCGAACCTCAGGAAAAAAAAAATTTACAATAGCATCTAATAAGGTAATTAAAATGGAAATTTCATCTCAAATCTCAAATTTATTATCAATCGATCATATAGATATCAAGGGGGGAAAAAGAAGAAAAGAACCAACCTCCATATTTTGAAGCATGTCCTTCAGCTTTTCACGTCGCCGCCTCCTTGCATTGTCATCTCCCTCTCCCACTTCTTGAGCAGCTAACTTGTCGCTCTCAGCCACAAGTTCTCCATTACAACTTTCACAATGAAAATATTCATCCTCTGGAGAAACAAGCCGTAGTGCATCCAAAGCAGTATATCTGAACATAGGACATTGGCAAATCCTCAAGTATCTAGAGATATATAAAACCTAACAAACAGCAGCAGTAACAGCAAAAACCTTTTCCCACAGTTAGGGCATATATACTCCTGAACTGTGTTCTTGTTCTCCAGTTCATCTTTTATCTTTTTCTTCATTCTGTGCAGTCTGTACCTCACAACGTCATATATCTGCAACATATCTTTAGCTTTAGAATCATCATCATCATTCTATAAGAAATATAACATAAACAAACAGCATGGAACATGTAAAGGAAATGCTTTGAATTAGAAATGAAATATTTGAAATAAATAAGGGTGAATAAACAGATGAGTTACATGAATCTTAAACATATAAGCACCATGGATCTACAAGGAGAAACCTGTGCATAATCTAAACAACAGTAAGAGTGAGTGTGTAGCTTAATCTTTTCCTCTCCCTCGCGCCCAGTCTGAGCATCAGCTGTGGCAGCTACTGCAGCACTATATATTTTTGCACCTTTTGCTGTCTGCAACAAAATCAAACATCAAATAAATCACATAATAAATAATCAGAAAAAAGCCTTCTTTTTCCCACCATTAGCAAACTCTAATGTAAACCCAGCAATAACAATTCAGAAAATCCAAATTTAAAAAAAAAAATGCAAGCGAGAGAGAATTCCAGTAACTATACATGAATCAAATTGATATAAAACACTGTCCCCTATTGCTTTAAGCAAATGCAATTTCCAACTACCAACTTACCTGATCATGTAGCTTAGTATACGTCAGTTAATTACCAACAGAAAAGGCATAGTCTTGCAGATGAAGATGTTGAAACCAAACAAACGAAATCTTTTTTCTTTTCATTTTTTTCCCTTATATAGCCGTAAGATAACTTCTGGGAAGTAGATGCAAACAGGGACTGAAATGATGTGGCCTTGGGTAGGAAAGATGGATTTTGCTAGGTTTCCCACACGTACTTCCATGAGGAGACCACCAGTCCACTACTACTAATTTGTACTTCTCTAACGTGTGGGAGTCATTTCTTCCATCACAGAAAAGAAAAGTATGCCCACCAATTGTTCAGCATTTTCAAACGGAATACAAGGTCTATGTAGAAAACTTCGTAGTTCTAACATCTAAGTAATAAACAAGTACCAATTGCAACAAACAGATTATCCTCATCACCAACTGATAGAATCACAATCATCAAACCCATGGAACCAGGGCCCCAACGCGGAGGTTTAGGTTTCAACTTTATGGGAGAAAGCTACACGAACACAGACAAAAACTCTGACTAAGCACCTACAATGGGATATACACATACACACACATAAATAAGAGGTTGCAGTGTTTATTGTTGGTAATTTAACATAAAAATGAAATATAAGAACAGAATCTGGTGCGTATCAAGGACAGTTTGCAAATGATAACCTTGCACACAAAGCTCCAAATAGGTAAGGCATCAGCTTCAAGATGTAACGATTAAGGGTACTACACTCCATTTACCAAAATAAAACATCGTCAATGACGAACAAAGAAGTATTTTGGAAAGAAGATGAGAATACAAGAGAACTCCTAAATTGAACAAAAGATGAAACTGAAAAAAATACAAGAGCAAGAACTAAAACAACAATACTAAAATGCGGAGGCAGCAAAAAGGTTCTGATAATAATATCCATGCTGGAAGCCCTTCTTGCAAAAAGTAAGCTCCATGATTCAATTCTCATGCACCACCAAAGTGTTAGCTAGACCAACCACCTCCATGACTAAATAGAAAAAATACATGAAATTCCCTATCATGTATAGCACATTCTCTCACTACAATATATAACCTTTCATTCAATCATCTGGACAAATCTCTTTTTTCAGCCTCTTACTAAAAAGAAATATACTAACTCTCCCAATTTAATGTCTCATCATCACCACATGATGAAACTGCTGCATAGATTTTGACTTTCACTTCATTAGACCTCCCATGCCAAAGCCTAAGAAATACGAAGCAAAGGAAGGAATAAAAATAATGAGAAACCTCTATGATGCCTGCCAAATTAGAAAAGGAATTCCAATGGATTACCCACCTTCTATCACATCAAGGCCTTAAAGAATGATTTGGAAGTACAATCACAGAGAGGCCTTAAAGAATGAAAGAGATTCCCAAGTTAAGATGGAAATAGGACACGTCCACAAACATAAAGGCCTTAAAGAATGATTTGGAAGTACAATCACAGAGAGCCAGACAGATAGGAAAGAGTTCTTGAGAAAGGACAACACTTCTCTTGCCCTGGCAAGTTGTGGAACTTATGGTCACCATGGAGCAGATGACAGATTCAACTCGTCTGTTTGAACAACAGACCTCTCTTTCTCTTCTCTCCCCTGGGGCGCTCTTTCTGCAGGGAGGCCCCACGGAGCAAAAAGAGTATTTCTACAAAGTTGTTAGGAGAAAAGTTGAAGTAGAGACGCGGGGGAATAACACATAAATACATGTATATTGCAACAGAAGCAACTTTAAAGAAGGAAGATGAAACGATCAGGAGAGTTGGTATTTAAATGGAGGGTCAGCCCACAAAATACCACACTAAAACTTGACCTTATGACTAAACCAACATTGAAGCTCACAAAGAAATATGAAAAAGAAACAAAGAACAGCATGTGACGTTTAACAAATTTCCAAGGAGGATGGCTACTTCTACCATACCAACTTAGCATCCCAAGTCCCTCACCATTCACATAAGCCCTGTACTTTTTGAATACTAAGTGCAAGACCATTAGGTTCCCTTGCAAATCTCCAGACCACTTGCCGATCAAAGCTAAATTTCTTGACACTAGAACTTCCAATACTGCCTATCCCACCATTGGTTACCATGTTCCCAACCTTAAAGCCGACTAACTTTTTTAAGGTTCTCTATTCTCTTGGCCGCCTTCACCAATAGCTCAAAAGAGACAGATAATAGATCAGATGTTAGCTAAAGTGGCTCGACTTCGAGGTTACCTTCTTGCCACAAGACATGGAACTTGTCTTGAATGAGCAACACGCTTACTAAACTTTCAATGATGAGAACATAAAAATAGAGGTATTAGGATTGACATGAGGAGCAAGCCTATATATCTCAAAGGGCAACCAATAAATCTCTAAAGTTTAGCACTTAATAGTAATTATGGGTGGAAAACACACAAAACAATTTCTAATAACCTGAGCAAAGTCTATCATGCATGCATCTTCAAGCATCAGATGGAGATAAAAAAAACCGGTTCATCCAAAATTGACTGGAGTAACAAATAATTTACTTAGGGTACTAGGCAGAAGAAAAAATAACTAACTTAAAACTTGAACATAACATAGAGATAGATATGTAAGTAACTTGTCAAATCATATAAATCCAAATACATTAATTTATATATATGTACAGAGAGAGAGGACATATTTGTGTTTGACCTAACAAGAAGCTACAAGACACCAATGGGCTTACGCCAACTGCAAGTACAAAGCTTGATGTGATTGACCGTGAAATTTGCACTAGAACTTATAATACAGAAATTACCTGTTTACATGAATCATGGTACTATTGAATAATGATATGAAGTACAGTTAGTAAATGAACTTTTGTATTCTCTCTTTGATATGAAACTTTGGTATTCAAGTCCAATCCTTCCCTAAAAACCCACAAATGGAAAAATCTTATATCTTCAATACATTTTTAGGAACAGGACCACAACATTATGAGCTCCAGAGCGCATATATGAACCAAATACAAAACTGACCTCTCTCCTATGATCCCTGGTGACTAGCTTTTCTTCTTCAAAAAATCGCAAAGTCCGACGAAGTTGCTTTGAGTGCAGTTTCAAGTCCTTTGCCAAATCTTCCTCTCTGACCCACTGACGCCTGATTACATTAAAATAAACATCTCATTAAGAAACAATGAACTAAGACTACGTTGCATTCTTCTCCCCCCCCCCCCCCCCCCCCCCCCCCCCCCCCCCCCCCCCCCCCCCCCCCCCCCCCCCCCCCCCCCCCCCCCCCCCCCCCCCCCCCCCCCCCCCCCCCCCCCCCCCCCCCCCCCCCCCCCCCCCCCCCCCCCCCCCCCCCCCCCCCCCCCCCCCCCCCCCCCCCCCCCCCCCCCCCCCAAAAAACACACACACACACACAAAAAAAACAAACAAACAAAAACATTTCTAATATGTATCACGAGCATCCAAGGCCCGCAATAGCATAAAGCAAAGAACTGGGGAGGACATGCCCCAACTAATCTCTCTCTCTTGAGGAGGGAGCAGCATTAATCACCTAAAATGGATTGGTCCAATGTAGGAAGCATAGTATGATCACATGACAGCAAAATATATTTTTTAACTAAATTATAAACAGAACGAAGAATAGTAAAGTTCTTACCTAAAAAATTAGTCTATATCTTGTCCTCTTATTTTGGATAACAGAACTGTTATAGTCTGATTCTGATGCAGAAAATGGAATTGAAGGTTAGAATTGAAACTCAGAAATTTGAATTAGATTTCATCGTTGGAACCATTTTAGTTTGTAATGAGTCTAATGACTAGAATAAAGTTTCAGATTGTGTCAAGTTCTGCCACAAGAAAATTGTGAAGTCCTCCATAGTTCGAAGTAAGAAGCAGCAACACCATTCTAGAGCACAAATGCCACTGAATACAGAAGACTCCTGAAATCTAGTAACAATCACAAGCAACGTAAATGACTTTTAGCCTTCCTTGTCCCACCTTCTAGGCTTTCCGAGATTCTACTGTCCATACCACGCATATTAAACTTCATTCCTTTACCAATCCCCTCACTCCTGGTACAGTGCAATATCTTTAGCAGATAAGAAGCCTACTTTTCCAACTACTACTCTTCCACTTTTCTCCACAATTTAGAGGTATAAAGAAGAAACTATCATCCAATACAACTACTCTAATCTATAAGTGTCGAGTGTCAACCACATGGTATGTTTGACATGGTCACCTCCAAAATTTAAGATATGGGGACATGCCATGCATCTACCTATTTATGTAAATAATTTTAAAAGATGTAGTGAGCATCATATTTTATAACAGAAAATTGTTGTCCAAAATATATTTTATCTTTCCTAGATGTATAATACAGAGTTGTCCATAGTAAACACTTGTTTTTCTTTTTTAACCAGGAGAAAGATGCATAGAATCAAAATAATAGTTTAAGTACAAAAGGCCCACAGTAAGCATTTACATTTCCATGCCTACCAGAGGTTAGTCTCTATCTCTCTCTCTCAACTGTGAAGTTTTCCTTTTCCTTATACAGAGAGCTAGAGATCCTGAATAAAAAGACTTCACTGCCTTTTAAACTTTCTGGCCCTTCCATTTATGGCCGATGGTATCATTATAAAAGATTCCGTATTAAGGCTATGATACAATGCTTCATGGGCTAAATTTCCCAACCAACCAAAACTGCCTGAAACTAAGTATGAAATACACCTTGTGCCAATGCATGGGAAATATATAAAAATCCCATATATCGTAGAATCTCATAGATTAGAAGGGATTCAGTAAATTAAACCCTACCTCCCTTAATTTGGTGACTTAGATCTACTTGATTGTATTTATCAGCCCGTAGAATTTTGACTCCATTTTTATGGAACAACAATATTTATGAAAGGCTACTAAAAAGTTTAAGTAACTTCCTCAAGGGAACAAACAAGCAGGTTTGCATATATAAGCCCAAACTTTACCTTATATTTGATATATGAAGCTTTTATTATAGCTATTTCAATGCTTATGTGTGTGCTTCTCATTATTTTCCATTTATGGACATAAAAAAATAATGATAAGAATAAGATAGCCATAAATATGCACTTCAAACAATGTTATACATAAAAGAAGAGCTCACTCATGAAAATGTGAACTAACTTCCCTAAAGTTGCATATATATATACAAAAAATTCTTTCATATATCAATTTTGCTAAGCTTTCATTATACCTATATTAAGCCCATCAGGCCATGCATCTCATTTTCTTAATTAGATAATGCACACCAGAGATGCAAGAAAAATAAAGTTTTAAGGAAAAGAAATTTAGAGAGTTCGTTAGATTTTAAGGCTTGAAGCCTAGAACCATAAGAAGAGTTCCAATTATTTGAAGACTTATGGTGTTTTAGAGTTTTAATATGTTGTATTGACGAAATACGGCTAGATTTAGACAAAATAAACATACAATATTGGGGGATATTTTTGTAATTTTTTTACCTAAGTCTAGAAGCTAACCTTCCATTTTTGAGCCTCTAATTAACCTTCTTACTTGGTCCTCAGTGGCTCGTGCTTCCTTTTACCTAGTTTGTCAGCATGATTTGACACCAAATTGTCCACAAGTAGGTACTATAGCTATTAAGTATTCTATACCCTCCTCAAAGGAAACTCTTATATTAGGCTATAACTAGAGCTATAAGCTTCCATTTTGAAGAGAATTGAAGCAAAAACTTATAGCCTGTTGGTGGTGGTGTGATGCCATGCAATTTTGGTGGGATTCCACAAGAGAACTTGACCAAGAGGAGTGATTCTTCTTGCTCTAGAGAGGTAAGACACCTAAGCTCCACTCTACTTGTGGTGTAATTCCACAAAACTTTTGATCGAAGTGTGACTTTTTTGTTCTAGTGCGGGGTGACACCTCAATCTCTATCTTTCTTCTCTCTATTCTAAGTCTTTTATCTTTCACAGCTGTTCAAGCTACCCCATATCAATTTTCCATAAGAGTTCTAGGTTTTAGGTTCAACACAATGTCCACACATCCTGGGAGACACCCAAATGCCTAGATTCATAGGGAGGACAGAAATCAATCTCTTATACATCCTGCATAACATAAAGACAACCCAACAAATCAAGTAACTGCTTTAAAGAATGAATTGGTACAAATCAAATCACGTTAGCCACATTACATGTTCATCTAAGTACTTTAAATGCCTTAGAAGCAAATACATCACTTTTATCAATGCGAGCAAGGAGAGGAAAATGGAAGATGAGGAAAAATTAGCTGAGAAGTCCAAAGCCCATCAACATACTGCTTTGAAGAAGCTAAAATCAAAACAAATAAAGGCACTTTGCCAGATGAAGAGCTTAAAGTCTCCAACAGCTTCTTTCCTTCAGTTGCTGTGAATATGCATCAAGAATTGGAAGAGAGAATGGTAAACAAACTGAAAAATAGAGAAATCGAGTAGCCACTTAAGAAAAGGTTAGAAGGAAAAAAACTACGAAATGTTTTTAATATTTTTCAGTAGGTAAAAATCACTAAGACTATGTTTGGTACAAGGGAATAGAAAGGAATGGAATAGGAATAGGAATGAAATGGGAATGAGAATGGAATGGAATGGAATGGTCATTCTCATTCCCTTGTTTGGAAAGACCAAACAATACTAGAATGGAATGGAATAAAATTCTAGTATATAATATAAAATTTTAATATTATATTATATACAAAATGTTAGAAGTATTATATATTATTTATTAAACATTATTGAGCATTTGTGATAGTGGTGGTGGCGGCGGCAGCAGTAGGTGGTAGTGGTGGCAACAGTGGTGATGATCGCAGTAGTAGGCAATGGAGGTGGTGGTGGTGGGGCGGTGACAGCGGTGGGTGACAGCAGTTGCGATGGATAGCGAGTGGTTGTCGCCAACGGTGGGTGGTGATGGTGGGACGGCGGCGGCGAAAGGTGGTAGCGGTGGCCATGGATGGCGGGTGATTGTGGCCGATAGTGGATGGTGGTGGTTAGTGGCAACGGTAATGGTGGGAATTTTTAATTTTTTAATTTTTTTTTAAATTTCAATTTTTTTAATTTTTTTTAATTTTTAAAATAAAAAAAAAAGGATTACAAAAAATGTTTTATTTTTTTTTAAGAAACTTGACAACAAAAATTTTACCAAGCTTTGTTTTATGTTTTTATTTCATGTAGGAATGAAATGACCATTCCCTAATGGTTATTCCATGGGAATAGTCTTCCAACTTTAAATAGCGGTACTAAACAAGAGAATGGGAATGAAAGTGGGAATACCCATTCCATTCCGTTCCTTTGCACCAAACATAGCCTAAAGGCGTCAAAAAAGGTGCAACCTCTGTACATAAGTATACAAAAGAAAACTAAAACTCCTCCATAACACTAAGCTCTCATATAAACTCTATCAAGTCCTTTACCTCCAAATGCACAAAAGTTCACAGTAAGTCAACAATGAAACGTGCAAAGTCATGGCAACGAAAGTCTATGTATTGGCATCTCTATTTCCTCAAAAACACATCAGTTCCTTTCCCTCAAATGCGGTACATCAAGCACATAGGCACATCCATCAAGCCTTCCTCATTCTTGATGAATGACATCCCCCAGCCCAAGACTCACACAAAGGGAAATACACGCCGGCACAATCCACCAATCACCAAAAATATAGAAAAGCATACTCAAATTCTGTGATACATTGGAATGAAGTTAAGGTCATCCACCGATTCTTCTGCTCTCCTACACGAGTAACACAAATTTGGGAGTATCTTTCCCCTTTTTTTCAAATTATCACTATTTTGAGTCTAATGTCGCTGTCCAAATAGATAAAGCCACCTTCATCAAGATCCCCACCTTCCAAATTTTCTTCCGAGGAAATGATTTGCTTCCTCCACACCAAGGAAAACATGACAGATAACTTTCCTCTGTTTGCACCCAACAGCATCCTTTGCTAAGCCTTGAGAAATGTATATCATGTACAACAGCTGAAATCTCATCCACGACTTGAGTCCTAAACTAAACGAATGAAGAACGACTCCCAAAACACTCCTGAAGTCAACACTCCTATACAATCCATCAGCCTAGCATTTTTGCCGGCTGCAATAACAAATGAATCTGAAAATGGAACATCCCCACACCACACATCAGCCAAAATCTTACTCGCCAAAAAATCACCTATAGAGAATCTCATAGGCTTGAAAAAATCCTACCAATCTTTGTGAATACCTTTCCATGAGACCACTCCATATAAATACCTCACGTCCTTATATGTCCAGCGCCCCGCCGCCCCCCCCCCCCCCCCCCCCCCCCCAAAATCTCTGCCCCAAGTTACATTGCACCGCCTCCAAAGACTACCTTGCTCTAAGCAATGCATCTATAACCAATTCCCCAAAAGTGTTTAGTTGAACTGTTGAAAATGATGTATATCCAAGCCAACGAACCATATCCCACTCAATGAGGAGATGGTATTTAAATTCATCTTTCAATGCCACCAAAAGAAAGTTGCGTTGGATGTTCTCCAATCTCTCCGCCACTAAAGCAAGGGTAGTGGTGAAAAGGGGACATCAATTAGGTTGGTTGGCTGGAAAACGTACTCTTTATAAGACTAAGTATGCTGCATTTCGAATAGGGATTGCAATTAGACCTTAAAAAGCGGGTCCCTGACCTGCCCCACTCCTAATAGGAAGAGTTTGGGGGTTTAATAAAGGGTTTAGGGACGGTTATGGGGAAAAGAATAAAACCTGAGGTGGGTTTGGGCCGGGTTTGGGTTTGGGCGACCTTCACCCGAACCTGACCCAATTACCTACCAAAATTAATAGAGTGCCCCCTATTATAGTATAATAATATATGAATACGCCTCAATATATATAGAGAGTAGGGTATTTCTATATATAAGAAAGCATTGTCTACCTCTTATCATGTTGACTAGGAAAACATCGTCTATATGCTAAACAAAAAATAAGAAAATATATGGGTTAACTCTACTCAACACAATTAAAACAAAAACAGGGATGGGGTTGGAGGGTTCAACCCATAACAGGTATGGGACAAGATGTTGGGGAGGTTTTCTTTCACTGGGCCAGGATAGGGTTTAGGCAAACCCATCCTATACTTGACCAATAGCCATCCCGACTTTCAAAAGATAATGCCACTTCAACTCAAGAACCTTTTCTCAAAGTGCTCAATAACTCCATCCCAAAATGGGATAGTTTTGAAAGAAGATCCCAAAGGATGCCCCAAGTATGGGACAGGGTGTGGGGGGAAGGTTTTTTTTCATTAGGGTTGGGATAGGGTTTAGGCAAACCCATCCTATACTAGAACAATAGCATTCCTACTTTCAAAAGATAATGCCACTTCAACTAAAGAACCTTTTCTCAAAGCGCTCAATAACTCCATCCCAAAATGGGATAGATTTGAAAGATGATCCCAAAGGAAGCCCCAAGTATGCCATAGAAAGGGTGCCTACCTTGAATCCCAAACTATCTGCCAGGTCTTTAAAAGTCCTACACCTCTCTAACTAGAACAATTTCAGTCTTCCCTACGATTACTAGTAAACCTGAAATGGCCTCAAAGCGAAAAAGAATACAGCGTAGATGCCTCAGCTGCTCTATAATACAGCTCATAAAATCAAATAGTGTCATCAGCTAAAAAAGAGGGGAAACTAATAATGCAACCCCTCTAGACCTAGAAACCTCAAAACCCTTGACCATGCCTCCATGAATTGCTATACCAATCATCCTACACAAGCTTCCATCACAATGATAAAAATGAAAGAAGAAAGAGAATCTCCTTGTCTTAAACTCCTCGAACTAGCAAAAGAAACCCGAAGGAGAACCATTCACCATCACGGATATTTGACCGAAGGAATGCAAAATTGAATCCAATTTCTCCACTTCACCCCAAATCCCATCTTTCTGATTAAATAAATAAGGAAATCCCAAGTGTCACGGTGCCTTCTCAATGTCGAACTTAAATATAACTCCTCAGGCTCCACTCCAAATTCTCGAATCCACTAGTCAACATCCAATATTTGTCCCCCCCTCCCCCCAACCCCAAGACACAAAGGCATTCTGAGATAGTATCATAGTACCAATAACCCTCCACAGTCTAAAGGCTAGAACCTTCACCACCGATATATAAATAAAACTGACTAGGCTAATTGGTCTGAATCTGAAACACCATTTATGTACAAGGGCTCTTGCAGTTAAAAATATCCTAGGACAACAAGGATGTATAACCTACTACAAGCTTATTATTATTCTACAATTCTCATAGGAAATTATCAGTCTAGACTACTTTGACTCTTCAGACCTTGAGGTCAAGTTTTCTCCATTAAGAGCGACTAATGCCTACAGTTAGTAGAAAGTTCAAAGGGACATCAAGTCAAGAAAACGTCATTAGTGATGTCCGATTTCGTAATCTATTTTTCTATTTTGATTTTTAACACCATAAAACCTACGCCTAAACAATTTATGTATATGCTTCTAATTAGACCCCACCATATGTGTCACCACTCAACCTCAAACTCCCATCAGTTTAGTATTTTCCTCATTCTTATGAGTCCAGCATAGACCATGTTACTACTTGACGATGCAATTATTTGCATTTAATGCAGGTGGCATGACAAACTTAACAAGTTCTCTCTCCTCTTCTCTAAAGTGGGTGCTACCTCAAACTTTTCATGAATATTCACTTGTAATCCTAAATTGCATGCAACATGCATATGTATTGTGCATTTATAACTCTCCCCTACTCTCCCTCCATAGCCAACTGTTCCTTTATAACTCTCTCCTACTATCCCTCCATAGTCAACTGTTCCTTTTACTGAAGATCTCTTTACATCAATATCTATATTCACTATCCAAAGTGTGTTGACTACATGTTCAAGGGTGCTCAAGAAGTATTGGCCGAGTGTGTAAAACTGCTAACATTTTCTCCATATTTTGGACTTAGTAATGACCTATTGTCTAAGGGGTGGTCATTTCCAATACGTGTCTGGAACACAGAAAGCTTCTCCACATAGATATCCACGATTATAAAACTCCAATTACAGGCCAACTGGTGCTCTATCCTTACACTACATACATAGATAGCTTGATAGATAGACAGATAGATAGGTAGATATATACATACATATATGTATATATATAGAGAGAGACAGACAGACAGAAAGAAGGGAAGGAAGGAAGGAGCTGCATGGAAGATTTCAGCATAGGCAATGATGTGAAAGTTTCCAACTCAAGAAGGTGAAAAAGGTCAAGGTTGCCACCCCTATCAGATTTTATGAGTGGAGGTAATTCAATTTCTAAAACAGTGGATTATAACAGCTTACTTTAAGGATTAGTCCAAGCCCAAAAAAAAAAAAAAAAAAAAAAAAAAACAAGATAAGCCAAAAAAGAACTTTCAGGATTGGTAAAGTTAGCTCAATTAACAAGAACTATCATGACATACTTTAATCTAAAAAGCATAGATACAGGTACAGATAAGGATACACGACACGGCGATTTTTAAAAAATGAGAGAATACAGCAAAAAATATGTATTTTCATAAATTTTTGTTTGCTATGTATATGAATTTGTAAGATAGATGTAACATACACAAACCACTAAAAATATTAAAAAAATAACACTAATTGATCATGCAAACACATTCAATGCATAATTTAAATATCATTTATCCTAAAACAAGATGAAAACAAGTTTACAATTTAATAGGTATAAATCCACTTATATTTTATTTTACCATTGTTCTCAATTTCTTTTCTTCCAAATTGCAAAGTGCTCCACGTGTGCCTAAGTGATAGACACGTGTGTCCCCCAAGTGTTTGAAGCGTGTCCAATACTAAAAAATTTGGAAAATGATAATTCACGTTTGGATGCCCAACACGTCTCAGGGAGTGTCCGACACGGATACAACAAATTCTTAGAAGTATCGGTGCTTCTTAGGACTAGGAGAATCCCCGCTTTCGGTGAGACTATTGCCCTAGGACACCTGAGCATGCCCACAACACCCAAGTGTAGCGTATTTGGGAATTCACCTAATGAGCTAGCCACCCATTGGGGAAATCGAAATCGTGACCATTCAGCCCTAAGCGGGGTCCCAAGCCAATTCTTTTATGCCACGGGGGTTAATTTTCAAGCACCGATGATTTACTATTACCTTTTTCTCCTTTGTTCCTTTTGAGTGTGATTACCTTACCATTTTTGCAAGTAGAATGCAATTACAGTCATTTGGGCTCATTCACTAATTATCAATCTAAAACTTGCAGAAAAGGGAAAGCAGTCATGCTACATCCACAGGACCACATTGCAATTATCTTCAGCCAGTAAGCCCTACTAAGTTCCAGGTGAAAATATGTTTCAGTTGCATCGTGGTTGTAGTAAGGTCTTGCCAACAAGCTTGAATAACGAAAGGGAATGCATATAGAATGTTATTGCCATAAATTCATAATGATATGCTTACATCTGAAATTGTAGTGACTTTGCCACTTAATCACCCAGGTATAACAGTAAATATGCTGCCCTATCACCAAAGTCACTACAGTTTCAGATTTAAGCATATCGTTATGAATTTATATCAAGTCCTGTATTCTGTGGGGCTCATTTCAAAACCAAACCACCGCAATTTATTTTGTTTTCTGGGAAAATGAGTAAAGAAGACATTTCAAACCATAGTTTAAACTATTCTTTCTTTTCTCCTCCTGGCTACAGTCTAAATAGATAAAGATTAAAGAAGCATGCTGAACCCCCAAAAAACTCCGACTATTAGCTGTCCTCAAAGCTTAAACTAATCAAAACTTAAGCAATTAGCAACTTTCAAAATCTTTAGTGATGCTGCAAACATACAAACACAAACCCATGGTTCTGCAAACCTGATTTTACATTTTATCTCCCATTCAAACACAACCACAGACACAAATTCTATAGTTCATAATTCACCTAAACATCAATTGCTTTCACAAACCTTCAGTAACATCACACACAAACTCTGTAATACCTTCGTTTCTAGATTTAACAACCTACTACAGTATATATCACTCAATTACAACAGAACACACAAGTTCTGAAGTTACAAAGTCCTATAACCCAAAATTTGAAAGTAATATAGAAAGGAAAAATTTTTTTAAAGAAAACCTTGTGAGAGCATCAAGCACCACCACAGCAATTCCTCTATTATCACTCCTCCCAGTTTTGGGCTGATTTTCTCCTTTTGTTGTGATGTCATCATAAAACGCTCTTGCCGCTAGCTTCACCAACCTATATAAGAAAAGCAAACAATTTAAATCAAACCAGTTTGATTAGCCAAAATCAGATGGATAGACCTGAACTAAAGAAATCAAAAGTCTGAAACGCAACCATGAGTTTAACAAACAAATCAAATATACATATTTATATCAACATATATATACGCATATACCGGTTAAATGGTTCGATGCTCATGATCTTCAAATTTATCTGCGAATTCTCTGAACTCAACTATCACGACCCAAACCTGACAAGAGAACCCCACCAAGCGGGAGCACCACTGGCCCAACTCCACACCTGCTCATAACACCTTAAAATCCATGTATACAAACAACTAACTGGATATGATAAAGTCATTTCATTCCAGCAAAATAAATCGTGTCCTAACACGTTACTAATAAAAATTAGATTTAACAAGCTTGTTCTCGAACATCAAGTACAAGTATTACATCTCAACCCAATTCATCTCATCACCAGAATGAGTACCTATTCTAGCTTTACCTATAGAACTCATACTTCCAAACGTTTCATAAGGTAAGATTATTAAACACCTATCTAACCATATTCTCATTACACATACCTATCAAGGTTTACCAAAGATAGATTTCTAGTGGGATCTTCCACCTCAAAAATCGCTTGCTCTCTTATATTGATGCCAGTCGAGCTACAACAATTTGGATAACTGAAAAGGATGAGAAAACAGGAATGAGTTTGGAGCACAGTGAGTATACATATTCCACAAAGAGTATAAATTTTGCTTGGTGTAAACAGTACTATTCATAAGTGAATTTGAAAACATATCATAAAAGATCTTTCTAACTATTTTGCATAATGATAAATTTTAGGACTTCTCAAAGAATGTGAAACTGCAATGAAATGTACTCATGTCGAACAGATATCATGTATTACAATTCTTACTTGTCACCATAGTACATCCAAAATAGATGGCCAAAGGGTCGCATTACCCCGCGACAAAGGTGGTGACTATATGCTGTGTGACCTCTCGTCCATCTTGGCCATTACGTATCATCGTCAGCTCAGTAGAGATGTCACACGATATCGTCATCTAATAACATATCCGATGAACTCATGGCTCAGTGGCTCCTCACCCACCCAAGAGGTCTTTAAACTACCACATCATATTGACCATTTGTGGCCCATCTACTCATATCATATCGGCTCCCAGAGCCCCTTAAAATATCGCCCCTCATGGCCCCATGGATATCATTGGGTGTAAGATCAATAGAGAACATTTGGAAAACGAGTACATTTAGAACATACCAACATGAAATCTGTCATATTACTGAACATCTTTGCTTGACCTAAAGTAAATTAAAAGCAGTTGACTGAGTGAAACAATTAGCATTCCCATAGACAAAATAATGACTCATCTTTTCCTTTTAACATTTATCATCATCAAAAATCATAGTTTCAGAACATATAAAAGGTTTAGTCTTCACAGAGAGTTATAGGTTTAGCACAAATAGATGTGCAATGCTTATATCCTACTTATGATATGCATGGAAAAAGAATCAATGTCGAGCTAGGGACATTCTCATAACCTCCCAAGCACTTTGAACATCCTCTAGATAATTAACTTCTGAACTTCCACATTTTAGACCTCTTCTCAAAACTCATAATTCTACATGAAATCATAATATTCTCAAGTTCATAATTCTAAAAATATACACTCCCATGACTTTAGTTAGTCCTTGCATAACTAATAAGCCATTTTTCATACCCATTCTCTCCAATGGTTAATTTGACCAATCACTGCCAACATTCACTACATATATATACACGTCCACCCTTAAACTCCAAAGTATAGCCTTAATCAAAAGTTCTCAAAACTTAATGTCACCATATGCATAGCCAGGCATCTCAAATAGTAACTAAATTACTTCAAATCATTTCCCTAGCATATACTTAATCTCTCATGTATGATGATATCCTCAATCACATACATGGGACAGCTTGAACACCTTCCAATGTTTTGACCATAAAAGCCTCTAGAAACTCAAAATCATAATTCATATGTTGGAGATGAAAGAGACTTTCCAACAATCTAGGGATTAGGCTTTCCAACAATTTAGGGATTACAAGAAAGGTCCTTGCAGAAAAATTCAAATTTGACTCCAAATTTGCTGGTGCCACTGTTCTCAGACTGTTCGGATTATTGTTTTGCCTATGACTGTTATCATTAAAACTGATTTTACTGGAGTCTTTGGATGGTTTAGCCTAAATGGATTGAAAGATACACGAGTCTAGTTTCTAGTTCAACAGATAGTGTGTCCTTTTGAGTTTTCTAGAGGGAGTTATAATACCATTGCCTATTTACTGTTTCTGCAAAACCAATCCAGCATGGACAACCTATTGCTATTTGACCCTCATTCACTCTAGACAACTTGTGACTGATATCCACTTTTTAGGGTAGAAACCAGACACAAAAAGCTCTAATATATGTAAAAAAATCACTTGAAATCCTAGATTTTGCTAGCTCAAGAATCACTCAAAATTACATAATAAAAATCCTAGATTGTCCCCACAAATACCTCCACATACACAATGAAAATCCCATTCACTCCAACAGCCTACCAAATATTATTTATTGAGTGATATCACATTGTTTCTATATCTTCCCACAATCCCATATTCATGGAATATTGACAACAAACCCAAAACTCCACATATTTCTAACCCATTCAATTACAATTTATCTTATTTAAGTTATCATACAAATTCACATTTGTCAAACCAAGTGAAATCCTTCTCCCAATTTTCCATAATACTCCCTAATAATCCAATACCAAAAAAATCAATCCATAAATTCATCAAAATTCATTTTTAACATCAATCGACATTCATTTAGTCATTACTCAAATCAATTTCAACGTACAAATTCCCTAGCACCAAAATCCCCAAATTCACCCCACATACAAACCCTGGATTCTACACAAACTTCAATCTCCCAACAAATCATCAACCAATGATTTACCCATATGCAAAGGTATTAATAGAACTAATATGAATCATGAAACTCAAACTAGGAAGCTCAAATGGAATAAACAGAGAAATATACTGTTTATATCTAGATAAAATCCAAAATCTATAACTTATAGGATGGTTTCTTACTGATTAAAATCTTCTAATCCTTCCCAAAATGAAGTTTAAAACCTTAGTTCTTGAAGAAACCCGCAAAGTATAGGAATACATCCACTAATTAATAAACTGAAACACTCAAGAAGTTGAATACAGCAGAAAACGTGTTTATCTGCTCCTGCGAATTTTTCCGAGTATTTTTCTACTTTTTTTCCTGCTTTCCACTCAGTTCTCCGCCAATTTCTCCGTTTCCCCAAGCTGCACCCTTTTCATCCTTCTGTTTCCCCACCTCGTTCTGCTAAGCACACTTAATTTTCTTTTACAGTTAACCCAGTAGTTTCATGAAATCTTTATTACACCTTCACACAATGACTGTTTTCACTTTAGTCCTTAGATATTTACATTGTAACCTCTAAACATTGTCTCTGCTTTCGATATAATCCTTACTTGCGAGGGTTGTGCATGGGTCGGTTGGGTCGGGTCGTGATAAATCTAGAATCCAACTTATCATTTTATAAAATTGAACCGAACCAACCCGAGTTTATTTGAGTTGATTTGAATTGATTCAGTTTCATGTTTCAAATTGATTTGAGTCGGTTTAGCTTTTATCATATATACCATTTGTTTGATTAATTAAAATTTTAAAAAATATAATTAATCTTCTATCCTTAATTTTTAAAAAAATTAATAAATTAATATACAAACACAAATTAATAATAATTAAGTTTAAATAACTATGATTTAAAGACACATATATAATATATGTAAACTTTTATAGTATATAAAATTAAGTCTCGATTACGATAGGATTCATAAAATATAAACTCTAACTAAACCGAAATGATCGAATTGGTCTTTTTTAGACCCATAGTCGAACTGAACCTTTGACATACCCAAATCAAACCGACCCAAAGTCAGATTGATTGGGTTCTTAAGTTTTTTCCCTTTTTTTGTACCTCCTTAGAACAAAAATATACTCATTACTAAATAATTTTCTCATTTTGTAATATTAGTCACTGGAAAAAAAATTTAGTCTTAGCTCGTCTATGAGACGAGAGTATTACAATAACCGATGAAAACCTCGAAAATTTTAATTAGAATTGCAAGAGATTGACTTTATTTAGCATATCTAGAGAATAGTTACTATAAAATTCTTTTTGAAAGACAAAACCCACTTCTCCGGGTTTGGTTGAGGTTTCAATTTTGGTTTTTCCAGTTTTATTAAGAGGCTCGAGACCAAGTTTGATAGACTTGTTTCAAAAATTGTTTTCACCAAAAATTAACTGGTTTCACCAAAATTCAATTTTATTAAAAAATTGTTTGGAAAGAAAGAAGAGAGAGATAGAGAGAAAGAATGTGTGTTTTTTTCTCTTTTTTCCTTCTCTTTATCTCATTTTTTCTCCCCTTTTATTCTTAAGTAGAATCAAACAAGGAGAAATATTAAAACTTTCTCTCAGCTTCCCTCCCCTAAGTTCCAGTCAGGCTGTAACGATTTCGTGGCGACCATTAATTTGTAAAGCCACAACGACTTTCCAACGCTAGCTGTTATGGTTCATGCAAATGCAAGCTAGTTTTTCTATGAAAAATTCTTTTTATGTATTAAAAAAACTATTTTTATATATAGGGTTTTCTCTGCCAATTTCCGTACAATTCTATTTGAGTTTGATAAACAATATCCTTATATATTGTCAATATAGAACAGTGCATGTATTATTTGAAATATTTGGAACGCTTTTAGTGACACATTAACAATCACTAGGGGCAATTCAGAGAAATTATTCGGTTTACTTGGGAGACCAACAGTACTGGGTGATAAATAAAGTCACCTGATTTTTCAAAGAGAACTGAATAATTTTTCGGCAATTGGAAAGAATGTTTTTAAAATTGTAGTCAAACACCATAAGATAATAGAACTGAAATTGTTTTAGGAATTAGATTTTATAGAAAAATGTAATTTCCATTATAATTAAGTTGCTTTATGTTGAAACAAGCAGAGAGTAAATGGGGCTTGACGTATTTTAGAATTTTTGTAAATAATTTATGTTTGCAATTATGTTGTTTAGAGCGTAGTTATATGTATATATACAGTTCCTAATCAGTATATTGAAACTTGCTTTTACCACACAAATGTTTTCAAAATAAAAATTTAATAAATAGCATTGTACTAAGAGTTGAAAAACGTGGTTGGTATATAGTTTTAATGGTTTTCATTTTCGGTTTTTATTTTTTGAGTTTTTGAAAAATGAAAACAATGGAAAGTTGACCATTGCTTTCTTATCGTCTCATTTTCTTATAAATTCAAATTATTGGAGGATATCTTTTGAATAATATCTTTTGAACAATAGGTAGATTCATAGAAGATTTTTCTTAGTCTTGATAAACAAGTGACACATTTATATTTATTTATATCTATATATATACTATACACAAAAGAATGTCATTATATTTTGACTTATTATAACAGCAAGTTAGCAACAGATGGCTCAATGTGATGTTTTTTTTTCCCTTAAAATATATAATATCTATATATGATATAAACAGATATAAATTATTATATTTTGTTTTTTAGTTCATTTTATTTATTTTGTTCATGTATTGATATAAATATACTATTTATTCATGTATTTGATATAATATAATTTTCGTTGTAGCACGTGGCTCACCATGACAACAACACATGGCTCATTGAAATGTGTATGAATTTAATACAAATTTTAATATATAACTAATTGACTATCTTCTGAATTTTTTGATTAACTGTATTTTCATATATTTTTGTTTTTGCAAGCAAAGTAATCTAAATATCAAACGCATGAGTTCTTAATAATTACAGTATTAGAGAAATAATATTTTATATTATACAATTCATTTGATTATAAAAATAGAAACATATAACATTTTTTTTTTACATTAAACCACTACAAGAAAACTAATATACCTAAAAATTCAAAGCATCACGTAAGCCTAAAAATAGTAGTACGTAAAAAGAGAAGTGACTAGCAAGCATGCTAAGGCTAGGTATAATTCCCTCAAGAAACCTATCTCAAACGACCCTAATCCTTCTTTTTCTACACCTATAACTGTCCATTTCATTATTTCCTTAAGAAAAAAAAAACCCACATATCTTAAAGTATATTTTATTTTTGGCAGATTTTAATTTCATAAAATCTATGTTGTATCGCTTGCTTATAAAATTACATTTCTTACTATTATCTGTCTATGAACATAAAGAAAGAAAAGTTGTCTATTAAATTAAAATTTTACTGATTAAAATATTTTATGTAATATAAAATTAGGTAAAAAATATATATGTATATATTAGGATGGTTTAACTTCACATATTTCCCATATTATTCGATGCTAGATTACCTGGGTTTATTAACAGTGAGTTTGGAATGATGAAATTTGATACGTTTGGAATGGATGAATTGGTGGGATTTAAAAGAAAAAAACAGGTCACCTTGAAATCTTTTCAAAAATAATATAATTTCATGGGAATTAGAATTAATAAAATCTAATAAAATATAGTTACCTGCATTACCCTCTCTTGCTTTTTAAAAGTATCTTAATAACTAATCTAATCAAGGTATCATTATCTACAAAAATATTTTATTTTTAATTCCTCTTCAAACTAAATAAAAAAACAGAATCATTTCCTTTCAATTCCAAATGCAAAACAGAAATTTTATTGAGTTTTTTGCAAAACTAACATTCTTTTTAAAAGTAATTATCTATCTAACACTCTCTCAAAAATAATACCCAAAATAACATTTTGGACTCATTCCTAAGAGGAATACTTTGTTAGAGAGCCTTTATAGTTTGTTAAAATTGATTTTTTTATCATATTATATCGATACCTATTTTCAAACTTCTTGTTACTTATCATGACCAAGCACAAGCTCACTATATCCATATATCGGCACCTATTACTTTAGAAATTGAAACTCGAATAATTTGTAATAAAATCCACCTCAATCTATTAAAAAAATAAAAGCCATCATGTAATTCTAAAATATACTTTTGATAACTAACAAGCCTACGAAAAAGCTCTAAAAACTTTTTGTCTTTTAATAAAAACCAGTCTTTTTTGTTCCTTCTATATTTCAACAATCAAACGGAATATTAATTGTAAAGGCTTATATTAAGATTAGTTTATATTAAGATTAGTTTAGGAAATACATGGGCATACAAAAAGATGATTCTCAAATTATGCAGTTCAATTAAAACCCAACACTATTCTCAGAGAGTAAATTAAAATTCTATAATGTTACTATCTCCAATTTGGTTAAAAAACTATTCAAATACTTTGCACTAATTTCAATTTTGTATTTTTTTTTTTGCAATTTCTATATCTGCTTGGTAAAACTCCAATTTGATTAAATTTTTATAAATGGATTCCACCTCTCATCTTAATGGTATGCTATTGCATGCAATTGTATATTTATTTCCATCTATAATTTAATGCTATGGTAAAGAATGGTTTTCACCCATCGAAAATCATATTTTTGTAATTGTGGCCCATCAATCTCTACATTGTTGAGCAAGGAATGTGATATTTGGTAGGCACTCTGATTATCTCGCTCATGATTACCGATTCAAGTGATGCGCTCATTCCTTAGGCTTGAATCTAACCTTCTCATTCCCCCTTCCCCTAACTTGTAAATATAAATATTTTTTGCAATTTTCAAAAAAAAAAAAACTTTATGTTATGAAATCGAAAGCATGTTATTATATAAGTGTACGATTAAGAGGATAGGTGAGAATAATATTGTAAAGTGTTATGTAGTCCCATCAAAAGTAAGTATTTTTCTAGCATAATCGGAAGTGGTAAATTTGAAAATATGTGTTATTGTATTAGGGCAAAAAGTAAATTTTAGTAAATTATAATAGCTTATTAATAAATACTTCTTTTAAGTATGAAGTTAGAATGTTAGCATGAAAATTATTTTTGAAGGACTATTGAATAAGAAAATAATTTTAAAAAGAATATTACTTTGACAAAAAAAACTCAATTTTATTGGAAACACTTTCTTTTCCCATTTTGAATTCCAATTCCTACAACTACAAGGATTCGATTCAAAAGTGTGATACGCTTCCTTGTATTGAAAGAAGTCGGTCAAAACGATTTCAATTTGATATAAGCTTTGTACAAGAACTAGGTCTTCCCGAGTTAAACGCAAAACCCAAGAGCGCGATGATGGTGAGAACGAAGAATAAGCCTGCGATCAAAGGTCTTCCTGAGTTAAACGAAAAACCCAAGAGAGCGACAATGGTGAGAACGATGAATAAGCCTCCGATCAAGAAACCCGGAAGGCTTAAGAATTTGAAGAAGAAGACCAGAGAGCTCTCTGTTCTCTGCGGCGTTGAGGCTTGCCTTCTCTACTTCGAAAGCAACACCAGCGATGATGGCTCATCCTCTGGGTCTTGGCACACTTGGCCTGAAGATCAGCAAACTTGTCTCGCCTTGATCAACAAGTACAAGAGCTTTTTCAATGAACCAATCAAGCCCAAGAAGAAGAAGACGGAGAAGAGTAGAGAGGAAACTGAGACTGTTCACGAGGATCGTCAGCCTGTGCAAGAGAAAGAGAGCCACGAATTGAAGATGGGTAATCTTTGCCTTGATGGTATTGGGTCCGATGAATCGAAGAGGATTCTTCGTCGGCTCAATGAAGTTCACATGGCTCTGGAAGAAAGAATTCAATTCTTGAAGAAGCAGACTTGTGATCAGGATTCGAAGAATGACGAAGAAGGGGCTGAGTCTGAGTTGATGAATGTGGGTACTTGCCACCCATCCGTCAGATTGCAGAAGATCTTTCCACCTCTCAACGAAGGTTCTCTCTCTCTCTCTCTCTCTCTCTATATATATATATATATATGGCCATGTATATTGCTTGTGTTTTCTTGATGATTCATTTGTTTTCCTTCTGCAGCTAGAGAGTATCAGAGTGGACCAGGGTCTGGAAATAAATCTAAAACGCCAGCACTTTGGGACTTGAATCTTGAACCTCCAGAAGAGGATGAGATGAATGATGACAACGATATAACATCAAACGGCACAGAGTAAGCATAGTGGAATTGAAGTTTAATTCATTCAGATGCTCTTTCTTGCATCTTGGGAACTGGAATTTGAAGCCTTTCTGTTGATAGACACCTTAGTTCTGAGTTTTCTGATTTTGTTATTCAAATTTCAAATTGCTTCTTGTTGATAAACCATTAGTTAGTTCATAATACGGTATTCTTAAGTGCTTTCACATTCGTTAGTTGTATATACTTCAGAGCTGCTGTGAGGAAGTCGAGTTGTTAGACACACCACCGGGAAATCAAAAGAGAAGAGGATGGAGAGTGACATTTTGGGGCAAAAGAGCTTGGATTTGGGTGGTCATGTTCTTTAGTTCGAACTATGAGATTATAATGTTTTCTTTCCTTGGAATTGTGATTTGTACTCATGAATAGTTTTAACAAAATAACCATGCATTTTTTCAGTTTCGATTTTCATTTTGGTTCTTGATTGTACTGCTTGTGCTCAGACTTTGATTGTATATGTTCAAAAGCTGTGGCTTGGTGGGTGACGTGAATAATTCTCCTCCCTCTTAACTCATAAACCGATCTAGTATATCAACTTGATTAAGCTTGTCAAGGCTGTCCATAATATTTTCTTTGTTTTGGTTATGTGATTTTTTTTATTTTTATGTACTTGGGGAGATTCAGGACTAGGCACTTCGTTCTTTAATTTGCAGTTTGTTGATGGAATCCTAGTCAAAGTTTTGTGTTGGAAAGGGGCGAAGGAGCAAGTGATCTCTCATATGTGGAACCAATTGGATTTTTCCTTTTCTTATGTGTTGTTTTATTTTGTTTAAAAGCAATTTGGATGTTCCAGTTAAGTTGAGGAAAGTGTATTTAGCAAGCGGGGTGCTTGATGTGCATTTAGGGGCCTTTTTTTTTTTTTTTGGGTTGGGGGTTGTGGCTACCTACATGGGAAGAGTAGAATAAGTGAATGGTACCTTCCTAAAAAAAAACAAGTGGTGAGACAGAAGAATCTTATTTTATGCATAGCGCAGAAGATCAAAATTGATGAGCATGAACTCCAGGCACAGAACAATTTAATTGAAGTATGAGATACGGTATATGCAAGAAAGCAAAATGGAAAAGAAATAAAATATTATTTAGAAGGAGAAAATGTTCTGTTGTGCATGAGAAGAGGGTTATTTCAGAATGCTGGAATCCTGGGTTCTTAATCATATTTCAACTGTTTTTAATAGAATTACAACTATGTGATGTGTAGGTGGACAAATTTTTTTTGTTTCGCGTTGACATAAAGTAAATTGAAGCAAGGAAACATCAGATGGTTATGGAAGGTGTGGTTGTTTATGATGTTACTCATTTTCCTGGTTGATTTGTGTATCTGATTGATCATCTCTCATATTTGATTTTTTAGCTCTCTTAGTTTCATGCCTCACATTTATGCTAAGCTCCATGACTTGCAGTCTTTGTTTCATGGTTGAATTGACCATGTTGGACAACTGGAAAAATGCTAGGACAGAATAGCCAGTACAAGGAGCCATTCATTTGCATGGAGCAATGGGCTGATCTGTGAGTTCAGTTGTTTTACTGGTTTCTTTTGAACCAAAAGGGACTCTTGATTTAAAATCGGAAGTTACATTTGAAATCAATAGCAACTCCTGATTTTGCATTTTCAAGCCGTGACTTGACAGACGGATTCTCGCAGATGGCAGATTGGAGTTTTTAAGCCCCAGTTCTGCACGTCATAATTACTTAAAAAATAAAAAATTCAGTCATATTAGAGTCTCAATAGATCAAGCATGACTTGCATACTCTTCGTGCAGGATCAACAATTGGTCGTGCAAAAATGAGCATTACAGGGAAATCCATGATAGCAAAATAGAATTTCTTTGCTTCCTCAGCTTTGGCGGTAGAAGCGCTGGCATGTTTGGAAGCCATAAGATGGGCTCACCCCCACTGGTATTACAAATATGTGAAAGCTGCTTTTGCATATTGTTTGTAGGACTTCTCTTCGATCTTTTGCCAGTTTTTCTTCTATTTTCATTTTTTTCAAATCTTTATCATTTATTTTCTCCCTCTTTCACTTTAACAAAAATATTCATTTACGTATGTATCTATTCCAAAGTCCAACGTCATTTCTTTTTTTCTTTGTAATACTGTTAAAAACAACACACAGAAGACTTAAAAGTGGAGTCAACATCCTCCTCAAGTACAAGTCAAACCTCATTTTATACACTATGTTTGGATGGGGGGAAAGCAAAACGAGAGGGAGGTGTAGGTAGGACTTGAAGAAAAGGGGTCCATTACTCCTCTTCTTCTTTGGTTTACAATGGGAGGGAAAAAGAATAGAGGAAAAATATTACTTTTTGGGAGAGTAGAATAAGAGAAGGAAGGGAGAGGGATGTGTGAGTAGTATAGTTGGAATTCACATTTTATCATATTTGGGATCAAAATCGATACTCACCAACTCTCCACTTCACTTGACCTCAACACCTCTCAAATTTGGAGGTGAACAAAAAGTGGGGTAATAGAAATTTCAAGGTTGCCTTTGACTTTGGACTAAAGTACAAACGGATGAAATCGTTAGATTTAACATAAATTGTTATGGGTAATTGTATTTTACTTTCTGTTATTTGAGTCAAAATCAAATGACTCTCTATGATTTAAAAGTGAACACATGACTTTTTTGTAATTTTAGGACATTAAAAAGATGATTTGATCTATTTTTATGCCCAAAAAAATAATAAAAATCATTATATTTAACTGAAATTTTATCATAGGGATATTTTGATTATTTTATATATTCAAATTAGAACATTCAAAAGACGACATGGTAAAATAAACAAAAAAAAAACCTTCATAAAATATCAAAAAGACGACTTGGTGAAATAACCCAAAAAAAAAAAAAAAAAAACTCAATAGACAACACTTTGTTTTGCCATAAAAGGGCCAAATCATTTTTTTAATATTCTAAGTTAGAGATAAAATGATCAAAATATCTCTATAATAAAATTTTCGTTAAATCTAACGGTTTTCATCCATTTGTACTTTAGCCTAAAACTATAGGAGGGTTATCTGTTCACTTTTAAAGTTCAGGAGGTTATTTAATTTTAGGTTAAATCACAGGAGATAAAGTGTAATTACCCCTACTTTTTTTGAGAGAGAAGAAGAATAGAAGGAAGGGAGAGGGATGTGTGAGTAGTATAATTGGAATTCACATTTTATTATAATTGGGATCAAAATCGATACTCTCACCCAGTCTCCACTTCACTTGTCCTCAAAACCTCACAATTTTGGAGGTGAACAAAAAGTGGGATAATAGAAATTTGAATGTTCCTTTTGACCCCTTCTCCTCAATAAACACCCAAACAAGGGAAAATCGTGCACCTCCCTTCACTTCCTCTCAATCCAAACGCAGCGTTCTCATTGTTTGAAGTAAAATTATAGAACTTCAATCGCTAGAGACCGAACGCCCAATACTTCACAATGGGTTGGGCACTCTAAAAAATCTGTGCAAAAGAATCAGGAGTGATCATGCCCCAAACAATTTCCTGAACCTTTCAGAAGTGAGCTTAAATACAAAGCTGCCTCATTCTAGCTTTCTTTCTCTAGATATTAGACTTGCAGAAAGTGGAGGCGGTTGCTAGAGATGCCAAAAAAGAACTTTTATAGCTTTACCATCTCACAAGGACTAGTCAAGTGTCTACACAGAAAATAAAAACACAAAATACATGATAAAGCATGTGTAAACGGGATTTATACAACTTCAGGCAATTTGAACCAAATACGAGACTGCCTCAACAAGTGCTTTGAGTTTCAACAGCACCAACCGCAGCAGGTAAATGAGGAGGGTATGCGACCCGTTCTGCGGATATACTCCGCTTGCTGCTCTGTTTTAGCAGCTTGCCAGTGTCTCTTGGTCTCGGCTGCTGCCCTCTTTTCTTCAGCCTTATGCCCCGCAGCTGCTATCTTGTTCATCAGCCTATCTTGTGCACGTCCTCTCATCCTTTCCACCTCTACCTGAAAGCCACGAGGCATTAGTTTGGAAGGAACAATGAATTTCAAGGGCCTACAGATCAGAGGTTTACTCAACTTAAAGAGTTTAGCCATATATGTCACTCATTCGCTTTTTAATTATTTATCAAAGGAAATTATCAATGCAGGGCTTATGTTTTACAGCATGAAATTTTTAAGCAATCAAAACATCCTCATAGCAGTAAATTTGACAGAAATTTGGTACATAGCTAGCGTTATTTAACTCAAACAAAAATAAAAAAAAAAGGAAGAGAGAGGGTGGGGTGGGAGAAGAATTAAACACAAAAAAGGGCAAGACTGAACTGTCTGACCATCAATAGCTTTTTTTTTTTTGACCTATAGAAAAATTTCCTATGTAGGCTGTAGATGCGGAGCTGACAGACCAGCAAATAGAAGCTAAATGGGACTATAGCCCCTACATAAACATTTCTATTATTTAAACCATTCAGACAGTAGCCTCAGTGCCTCACTACTCCAGTTTTGGGTATATGCGTTCGGGAGGAGTCCAATTCCCTTGAATCAAACTAATGCTTGTCCCACCAGGAGGGAGGTTTTGTTCACGCATTTGCGTGAACTACTAGAAAATGGTGAGATTTGGATCCCACCTGGTTGCAGAAATGAATGAATCAGAAGGAAGCCAAGTTCTATTTCAGCATGAGCTGAGTGACTGACCACAGCCATGCACCACCTGTGTCCGTTTTCCTGAAGGCACCCCTCTTTCAAGAGGATTCACGGCATGTCAAGCCCAGTTAAGGTTCTGTGCTTTGCATCAGATTAAATCACATGCTCCACCATTTGAGCACATGTCAAATAGCAGCATAGTCAAACATGTATAAACCATGTCATTCCATGTTGCATCATTTCCAGCCGTCGGTGATGCAGTAAGGTAAATTGTACGCAGAGGCCAAGTTTCCTGGTGCTATCCTACATCACTAAGGTACTTCAGTAGTTTCACATACAGGAACCCCCAAGAGTGCTTTTCTCCTAGACAACTGCTATGTTGCTCACAATCATCATGGAAGAACATAGGTAGGTTCAAAGTGGATGTATTCACTGCACATGAGAGTGGAATGCCCTCACAGAAGAATCAAGCAGAAAAGGTTCAAATGGAGATAAAACCAACCAGTCTCTCTATAAGAGTTCTACCCGTACACAATTTTTTACCTTTGTATTCAATGCACATGAGAGTGGAATGCCCTCGCAGAAGAATCAAGCAGAAAAGGTTCAAATGGAGATAAAACCAACCAGTGTCTCTATAAGAGTTCTACCCGTACACAATTGTTTACCTTTTTGGATATTACTTTGGAGACTCAAACTCAAGTCTCTTTACTGGGCAAATGCGGCCTAAACCTCCAGGGTGTTGTGGCACTAAAAAGCACACACACGGACATGCCAATGAAAAAGACCAAGACACAACATAGCAGGGAGACATGTATCTTTTTGTAGGTATACAGGAAAATAATAACTGCTACTTCATTTTTTTCCATTGTATCTACTTGCTACAACGCATTTTAAAGCCGTGTAGATCAAGGGCCTAAAGCGAACAATATTATATTATGTGGATCCTAGGTTGTGACAGAATGGTATTAGAGCCATTGTCTATTTGAATATATATAGCTATTTGTTATTGTCATTCCTTACTGAGATAAATGGCACTACCAGTGTGTTTAAAGCTCCAAGGCAAAAAAAATTAATTGAGCTTCCAGTAAGGTTGTACATTTTATTTGCCTAAGCCATACCTTAGTCAGTGAGGTGTACACCTCAAAGGAGTGACGTCACTGCCTAGTTTTATGTTATTACTTTTACTAGTCTTTACTTATTTACCTGTAATTTTGTAATAAGGTACAAAACCCTAGTGGTTCAATATTTAATTTCACCACTTTGAATTCCAGCAAGCTAACACTAAATTCCAAGTGGAAGAAAGAAAGGAAATGCACAAAAGACCAAGCCCCTTTTATTTTCAAAAGGTTTTTGCAAAATATGAAGTTGGGTTATTCCACCCTTACGCATGAGATGAGAACTTAGATTTACAAAAATGTCACACATCAACTCCTTGTTGCATGAGCCCAAAAGATTTTGAAAAACCTTGGGATGCTTAGTAATGTTTCATAGTTGGAGAGATGGAAAAAGTATGATTTTTTTGAACTTTTCTTGTGAATAGTCCTACTAGCACGTGCATTCTATGGTCCATTGATGCCTATAATACAATAAAAACTTGATGTGGTGACGAAAGAGATTAGGGTAGAAAATGTTGTCCTAGTTACCATGGATAATACAACAAATTATGAGAATGTTTTGAAGAGGCTTATGGAAAAAAGACATATTTTATTGGACTCCATGTGTTGTACATTGCGTTGATCTCATGCTAGAGGATATTGAGAAATTGAAACTTCATGCAGGAGCACTTGAAATACCTCGGGAAGTAGTTAAAATTCATGTATGGGTGTTTGCATGAAGTTTGCTGTACTCTAAATCTGGATAACATTTTCCGCCCCAATTCATTCTCTTAGCACATCTAGATAATTAAACATCTATACACGATATCTAATAGACACGTCAACTACTCATACAGGCAGGAGCAAAGCCAGGATTTAATTTTAGGGGGGCTGAAATTTTGAAACACAAATTTTCGCCCATTGATATAATTGTTATATTTTAATTTTATATATATATGTTTCTAAGTTAAACCATGAGACATATATTAAGATGCAAGACTACATTTTTTTGCATGAAAAATAAAGCTAACTATTATTTAGCCTCTACCCAATATAAAAAGAAAAAAAATAAATTAATTGTTTCTTAGTAGATTTCAACTTGACGTTCTTTATCCCAGAAATCAGCTACGATTGCTTCTATGCTAAACTCCATACAATTTTGTTTTCAATGTATATATACTTGTACGTGCGTTGTGATAAAATTTAACTATTATATATCTGTGCCGATATGCTTCTATTTGATAGGTAAAACTCAATAGTTGGATTGGTGCACATCAAAAAACAATAGACTATTGATTTTATTAGGCTACGATGTGCAGAAAAATTAGATAAAATCTATAATTCACTGTACAAAATTTTAATATTTTATTAGGTTAGACCTTAAGAAGGGATTAAAATTGTGAAATGTTAGGATCTCAAGAAGGGTTCTAAATTTCAGGGGTGCCAATAGAATAATTTTTTGCTAATACTTTATACATGTGCATTATTTATAGGAGGGTTATACAAAAAGTGGGGGTTTGCTATGGCACCCCTCACCTTTGAAGTAGTACCGCCACTGCGTGCAGGCCATGTATCAACAAGTTTAAAAAGGGCAACTTAATGCACAAGGCTCCCACCACTGCAGGATCTATGAAGGGTTAGATATATCAACAAGAATATCACAAGAAAGTTTATTTCTTTTATTTTTTATTTTATTTTGGTAATGTGAAAAGAAAATGTATATGAACCCATAATTTTGCGATCCATCCAAATATAAAAAATTAATAAGCATCCATAAGTTTTTTCGAACTTCCTTGCTTGTATCTAACAATGGAATTAATGTTTTTAGTCTATTTTTGAGATCCAAGTAATCATTTCACACATAGAGAGTGGAACCACCTAACTCCATATCTTGCAACTCCATCACACGCATGCTCAATATTTCGTTCAAGTAAATGAAAATCCTCTTGAAAATAAAATGCATCCAATTTTTGGCACACTTCCTTTCTTTCTTCCTTTATCTACAATTTAGGTGTAGCTTCTCCAGCGTCAAATATGGTGAAATTATTTATTAGAATCCTAGGCTTTGACGGTTGAGGTGGTCAAGTGCTACTAGCCCGCTGCCGATGTTCTTATGCACTCAAGAAAAATAACTCACTTGTCCCTTTAGTGACTATTCTAATCTCTTGAAGCACTTCATTTCGTTAAATCTTCATTTCTTAAACATTGCTATGAGCCTTCCTATATTTTAATGCCGCGTGCTCTGGAGCCTTAGTATAAGCATGCATTATGTGTTTGTTGCCTGAATGATTCATGAATAGGTATACACTCCAAGTGCAACACTGACCACAAAATCTACATCTAAAATAGGTTCATATATCATTGCATACTTCCAGGCAAAATACTTCCTTTGATATCCTTTCTCAAAAACCCTTTGTGTTTCTCTTGGTCTTCTGTAAATTGGATATGTGAATTTAAAATAATAGCTACCACATAAGATTAAACAGATGTAATAATGGTTGACTCTTCAACCATGGTAAACGCCCAATAATTTAAGCCTGAAAGTTAGCTACTTGACAATAGTAATGCAATTAAAGGCTAAAACTTAAAACACAGTTTCACAATTAAGGATTAAAAGTAAAAAAATGAAAACCGGTAACTAAAACAGTAAATAAATGATAGTAACATGATATATTAGTACATTATTTATAAGCAACAGGACACAACAAATACATAATAGTTGTCAGTTTCTATTTTTTTAAGTGATTGTGTTACACATCTTTTGTCACTCATATTCATTTCTTATGTTTCATGACTCATCTTTCGCCACCCAACACGTGTTATATGGACTCTTCTAAAATATATGTACTTGTGACGAACACTCGACACTTGAACTCCAATATTTGGTAAGGGAATTGGTATGGAATATGTGTCTGACGTGTATTGTTGGACATTCACCCGACAAAAATGTTTTGTAATTTGAGTTTAGTTGAATCCGACGCTTAGACACACAACAACATTCTACACCCGTGCCCGAGTCTATGTAACATAGCCCAACACCATTCATCACCATAGATCTCTTCAGGTCAATTCCATTAGCTGAAAATCCCTCAGCTACAACGGCCCCATAACCCTGAGTTGTTTCCTCTAGTTGCTGAACTACGTGCAATGTTGCACACATTTTAGGACACATAATACATACAAAAGTATTTGTTAATTGTTAAAAATTTACGCAACCACAAACTTTCCCAAAGAGCTGCATGTAAACAGGAAAATAAAACAAACTTTTCAGGCGCCTTATTAATGTTGGCAAGTTTAAGTAGTAGAAATGAAAAGAAAAAGCCAGCATGCCTATGAAAATGAAATCTTTGAAGCCAAACATGAGACTTACCTCAATTTTTCTCATTTCAGCTTCTGTTTTTGCTTTTTGATGATTCTCCCATGCTTGTATCTTGATCTCCTCGCGTTTGAACCTGTTAGATAGTAAGCATAAGTTCATGTCTTTGGCCACATTTTGAAAGTATCATCCACAGAGAACCCAAGCCTAGATAATGAATGGGTCTCTACATCCGTAGCTAATCGAGTAGCTCTAGAAGCATGTGTACAAGGTTGTAATGAGGGATGTGGTAAATTATTATTGACAACGAGTTCCATATTCTGACAATCCACCAGATTATAATGTTACAGTTTTGGTGTAACCCTCGTTTATTATTCCCATAACAGAAGAGACATATGTTAACATTTCCACCATAATGACTTAATTATCCATAGAAAATTAAATTTCTGACAGATTGACACCTATCAGTAGTACTAGTACATTCAATTAGCCCTTGATAAATAAACAATGACTTGCCTTCCTACTGATAAAATATGCTCCAAAACAAATGCATACATGAGGACGCTTACTCAATTTTGTATCACATTCAGACAGAAGCATCTAAGAATAAAAAATAGAAAACATATTTTTTTTGGAGTTAACATGGAAGGGTTGACATGAGTTGACAATCGTATAGGACATGGTGGCCCGAGGGAATCCAGGTCAAGGCAACAACAAAAGATATGAAGGCCTATGATAATTTTTTTTTTTTTTTGCTCAAGAATGCCTGTGATAAGTTAATAACAGGAATTATGATCCTAAATAGAGTTGAATAGCCAAAAAATAATTTTCTTGGGATCGAAGCATAGCTCGGTCCAGTTGAATTGATTTTGATATCTCTTAGGAATATAAGGCCTAGAGTAAAATAACCTGGCCATATACTTGGCTTTCTCTGCCTCCTCCCAAGCTGCTGCACGTGTCTGAATGACACTTTTAGCCCGTTGTTCAACTCCTACTGTTTTCAGTGAAGTAGATGCGTCCTTATCCTCCTCTTCTTTGCTAGCCCATGCAGCAATATTCAGTTTACCCAGCTGAGTTCCAAGAACCTTTATTTCTCCCCTTGTTTTCATCTGTAATTCTTTTTCAGTCAACTCCTTTTTGTTATAATCCAAATGGTAATTTTCAATATCAATAGGAGATGAAGCTGGTGCAGCTCTTTGAGGAGTTGATGGCCTGGAAGTAGTTGGGCTGCGCATTGGTGTTGTTGCCCTAACAGGAGTTCCTGTCCTGGAAGGTTCTTGGCTAGCAATAGGAGTCATTTCCGTACCCATATCTCTCATCGAAACTGACCTAGCTGTTGAAGGTGGAGGAATAAATGTCGTTGCACTATGGATAGATACAGCTGAATCATGGCGACTTAGATTAACTGCAGAAAGAACATAATGCATGCAAATTTCAGTTCCAAAATTTTATAATAGTGCCACAGGTTATTTTGTATTAAGTTTACAAATATACAATGCATTGCACTATGCTGCTTAGGTCTTGTAACATTAAACATTAACACTTAAATAAACAAAAAAAAAATACAATTAACTCTTGACATATTTCCTCCAATGAAAAATCACAAAAAACACAGCATTCAAATTTCTTCTTTGTTCCAACCAACTATCATTTCCTACCATTTCTATATTTTTAAACCAATTCAGGCAAGATCAATGTATTACACACAAATATTAAATCCTCTCCAATTATACCAATATAGAGAATAACTTTCACATCACAGATCGTCTAGAGGTGTAGCCCCTGCATCAACCACGGGATTGAGGAATATACTACAAAAATTAGAAAATGGTTCACATCGCCTTTGGGAATTCCCGCTAGAAGCAATTATGTCTTTTGTCAAATGTAACTAGGTTTGTAATGGTAATGCATCTCAAACAAAAAATCTAAAGGAACATACTACAAAAATTAGAAAATGGTTCACATTGCCTTTGGGAATTCCTGCTAGAAGCAATTATGTCTTTTGGAAAATGTAACTAGGTTTGTAACGATAATGCATCTCAAACAAAAAAAAATCTAAAGTGGGCTCCCCATATTTGACAAACCAAATATCTGCATTTCTAATTAAAACTGCACCATTTAGTTTTTGGTTTCTCAAACAGCTTAGAGTGACAAAATAATAATAGATGTGTAAAATATCATTCTTGAAACATCCAAATGCAGTACAGATTGAGGTACAACAATTCCTGTCTACCAGGGCCATGCCATTATTCCCCAGAAATTTGCTTTGCACCCTACAGGTAAACAAGGAATCCTGATCTTCTAGTTGGTTTTAATTTAGCATGACAAATAATTGTTCAAGTTCTGCAATCCAAATTACCAAAATAAAATAACAGAGAATATATGTTTATATGTCTACCCCATACAATGGAAAAAGGTAGATACAGAGAAAAATACTAAATAACATTTACAAACTTGGAGCATAGAAGCCATGGTCAATACTAGATAACAGTGTTGGAAACTTGGAAAACTATCTTGTAAGGCTAATGCATCTAATGAAACAATACACATAATGCAAATAGAGTCTTACTCGCTGATTCACCGACACAACTCTCAATCATGACCATAGCCTTGCCACACGAATCAGGTAATGGGTAAGGGGCAGCTTCCCAACCAACAAACTTGCCCCTGTTTTCCTTCGTTGCTTGGCTGGAATCAATCCGCTTGGTATCCGGCTCTTCAAAAGAAACCAATCTTTGGTCTGGAACCTCAAGAACAACCTTTGTGGATGGTTGCTGGCTTCCATAGCCCAAATTACTAGTTTTCCGAGATCCACCAGGTCCCTGAGGCTGCCCATTCTTCGGCCGATTAGATGGCGGACTAGCTATCCACTTTTGGGCATCGTCCCATTTTGATGGTGCTGGTTTTGAGAAAGGCGCGAGAGGCACTCTTTGTGGGGCCCGTTCTGCCTTCTGAAACTCAAAGATTGATGATGACACACTCATGTTATCATGCCTGCTATCATAATCTAGAGAACTGTCATCTTGAGACCTAGTTCCTGAGTAGACTAAAGAATGATCCTTCAGCCCACGGTCACTGACCATCTCTGTGGCAAAGGATTCAGCCGTGGTGGAAGTGGAGGATTCAGGAAGTACACTTACAACATCAACATCTTCGCAATTCTCAGAACAGCTACCACCTAATTTTACCCAGACACGGCAATTAAAGTTCAATTTACTCTTTCTACTTATGTTGAGAGCTATGCACCAAGTAAATACCCTGAATTCAATAAGAGCAACAACAATAAAATTGAAAATTCTAACCCAAGGCTTCCCTTGTTTCAGCAGAAAATATGCAATATTTTTTTGCCAGATAAAACTTCAGGTTTAGGAGGTATTATTTTCTTTCAAAAGCTAAATAAATTTTCACCTTGAAGGCAGTATTTTCCATCTAAACAAAGGTCCAGCCCTCTGTTTGGTTACCAAGAAAACTGACGAAAGGAAAAGAAATTGAAATTTTCCATCCAATAATTTGGTTTCCAAAAGTATTCAAAATTAAATCTCGTCTAAGTCAAAATAAGAATCTTGTCCGGTCCCACGTAACGCCACGGAAACCTATGAGAATCCAAAATCCTAGTTGCTTTTCTTTTTTCTACATTTTCTTAGCAATAAAATGGCATGCACAGTATCTTTTACCCAAAATAATTGAGAAACTAGTTACCCAGCGAGAAAAAAAAAGGCCAAAAAGGAAAAAGAAAAAAAGAATCAGTAATACAGGATACTATACATCCATATACATGTATGTGCGTGTATATATATACCAGGTTCATCGATCTGCAAAACTCGAGATCTCAAGTAGTAGGTGGGCTCGAGTTCTTCTTCTTCTTTTCTCTTCTTCTCTACTCCCAGCAGCATGTTCCTCAATTTCCCAGGAGATAAAACTCCACTTCCCTGTAATTACAAAAATAAAAAATAGTAATAATATCACAATCACACTCGAATCAAAGGCCACTGAGAGAAAGCGATTGCTCTGGAATTATCTCCTCCACAGAGAGGAATTGGATTTTCTCGGAGTGTTAGGCTCGAGATTTGACGGGTCAGAGGAGGATTCGGAAGCAAAAATCCAAAAGATGAGAAAGGAAAACGAAATGCCGTGAAAACGAAATATCTATGAAACGCATTGGGGCAAGAGAAAGTGAATCAAAGGCAAGAAATAGAGAGAATACGAGAGGCTTTAAGCTATCCCCACCACCATCACCTGATGACTTCTCCTTTCGATCCTTTCGTAATCCATTTCTTTTCGTTCATCACAAGCATTGCCTTACTTGCTGTAGCTCGTTCCCTCTCTCTCTCTCTCTCTCTCTCTCCTCTCTCATTTTCAGTGAGTGAATTTTAGTATCTTAAAATCTGTCGTAGGCTACGACTCGTAGCACAGAAGTGCTACCCTAGCCTACTCTTCACCGTCTAGGCTTCTCTGCGCTTCGATATTTTTATTGATTTTTCAAAATGTAAAAAGGTTGTCTAATAAAGGAACGCCACGTGGATTTTTGTTTGATCCAGTGACGTGGCGTGCCATAAGTTGCCGGAGTTAAGGGACCCACTTTTTACAGAAAGGAAGATTACATAGAAAGCTGTAAAAGTGTTTCCCCATGCCTAAAACTAAGGAAAGTGCTACTGTGGCCATGCTGTTTCGTTTACAAAAATCACAGTCGAATGAAGATCTTGAAATTTTTAAGACAAGGCACAAAAGTGTTAACCTGAGTTGTTTTAAAATGACTTGATCATTCGCTGGCTCAGTGAAGCAGACATCGTCGGCGGTAACTGGCCGTCGCGCTAGACTTCGGTGACATTACCAAGATATAAAAGCATGCGACCCTAGTCAAATTGACCGTTGAAATCTAAATTGTTCGAAGTTTGAAACCGTGGACAATGATTAGTTTAGATCTAATACCTAAATAACGCACTCAAATCCAATGCCAATTCGCGTCCTATACTTATTTTTATGTTTGGTGACACACACACAAACACACATGATTAAAACTTGCATTGATCCAATCGGGTTGGTATTATGCAAGCTGCTCCATCAGTTCGGGGAAGAATTCCATGTTTGTCCATCACTTGTAATTTGAATATTTGAGCAATTGGTTTATTTTCTTCACATTCAAAATCTACCCCAACATATAAGTATCTTAAGTAACAAAAAAAAAAATTGTTAACTAAATAAAACCCTTGCCAGCTTGATCATGTAATGAATAAATTTATTTAGATTAGTAGAAGTGATACGAACTCTTACCAAATTTGTTAGGCAATAACACAAATACTTGCAAGTCTTTGATGCAACGATAAGGTTACTACATGCAATTTGTGCATTCAAAATATGAAAAATATCATTTTGACATGTGCATGTAAGAGCATACATTTGATTCTATAAAACTTACATGAATTCTTTTTATTCCGTTCTACATAATTTCACTTTCTTTAACAAATCATGTCATATTGTTCCGTTTGCTAATTTGTAATTTTGTACAACTTTAATTTGCCTTTGGTTCAGTCTGATGCCCTGTAGCTCTCGAGTTGTTATGCTTTCTTTTCATTTTAAAAAAAAAAAAAAACTAATATCCCAACTTGTTTATTAAGGAGAGATCCTATGTACTGTTGAACAACTCTTTTAAATGGTAAAATTTAATTGAAAAACATTTTTCAATACAATTTAAAAATACTAAATTTTTAATCGCCGCAATGACATTTCTTAGCAATCAATAATAACTCATTTGCTTATCAATAAGGATCAAAGAGCAATAAGAAATTCATGAGGAAACTTTTAATTACCGAAGTCCCATGCAAACAAATCATTCACATCTATGCTAACGCAAATTCAAAGATAATCAAATGAAGAGAACACAAGAGGGAGAGGGAAACAATTCCGTGTTTAATCTTCACAAAATGATATACTATTTAACAAAGTATTTTTGCATAGCAAAAATATGCATAAATGAAAATGTATCGAGTTGATTTGTTTTTTTTTATCTTATTTTGTTTTCTTAATATCTATATCTATACAATTATAAAAAGATAACACCATAGTCTAGTGAAGCCTCATTTTTTAAGCCCTATCATAGTTGTAGTCTTCAAAAAACCTGCACCATTAATGACTTTAAATCTATCCTTTTTATTAACTAAAAGATAAATATGTAAAATTAAGCACCCTAACACAATTAACTAAAAAGATTTAATATTCGCAAAGAACATGTTGCACAAACTTCGCAAAGATTTCTAGTGTATGATTGATATTAGCACTAAATTAGCAATAAGTTAGTTATCATGTAAATCCAAATTATACGCATTTAGCAATTTTCCCTCTGCTATTTCAAAATAAAGAAATAAAATATTGGTTCAAGGATACCACTTCGGTTTTAACTTTTAAGGTCATTTGTGGTGGGATTATTATGCCATTTAGCTGGAAAATGGAGGGGGAAAATGTAAATCAGATGGCATTTTGAAATATATTTTAATCATTTCTTTAATATCAATTCTAATAATATTTTTTTCCTTGGAGAATTGGTTATTTTATTTGCTTCATTAGTAAGTAAATAGAGAACCTTCATAAAACTTTCATAAGTGAAATCCAAATATCGATACTTTTTAAATATAAATTTATTTAGAAGTTTTAATATCTCAAAATATGTAAAAAAATAAATAAATAAACAGAAGATAATTTAATTATAAATAGTGAAATTGAAATTTTAAACTATCACAGCCTTGGGCATTGCCCTCGGTATTTGGTTGTGGATAAGAAGGAAGGGATTGGATTGTCAAAGGGAGCAGGGGGGGATTATTTATCACGGGATCAGATTGATGGTGGGATAAAACTTAGCACAGAAATTCAATGCCTAAAATATAATGGGCCCCACTTAATCATGTCCCTTATCACACCGTCAATCAAATATTGGTTGTGGAACGAGGTTCTTTTTTTTGAGGACGTGCATGTTAAAAATAGTCTTGAGCATTCCGAATGAGACCTTAAAAAACACAACACTTGCAAAGGGAAAAAAGAAAAAACTAACGTTCCTTATGACATCGCTAGAGAATTTGCTACATCATAATGTTTTCCACTTTCAAATTTTCAAATATTCTCAAAATATATATCCTAAATCAAATATTCAAAGTTCAAAAGAATTGCCCAAGCTTATACGGGTGGGTGTTTTTATATGCATACGTGTACAATATACATACATCATACAATATTGAAATTTATTCCTAGTAAAGGCAATTACGAATTTAAACCCAAGGGTTAAATATTCCAAAGTGCCCTCCTGTGTTGAATAATTCAAGATGCACTAAAATAAATTTACAGTAACAAATTCAAATGTAATAGAGATATATGAAATAATAAAAGTTTTACACATTAATTGCAACTTAGGCATTCACTATTTAGTTTTACAAAACTCCGTTCGAGTAGTACCTAAAAGCCAACAAATCCCTAGTCAAGAATTTGATATGCAAGTGCCTTTAGAAATATCAAATAAAAACCTGTATGTTATAAATTTCAATAGAATTTATTTAGGAACGAATGTTGATAAGTAAGAAAAGCGTTACTTAGAAATGGCTACAAAAGCTATGAAAGTCATTATGTTCAAATACTACAAAAAGGAAACCGTGCATTTGATGTAATACTTCGATATCAGTCGTCTCAACTGGTTAGACATTTCAAATTGTGGGTTTTCTTTCTTAATTAATCTTGCTTTTTCTTCCTAATTAGTTATTAACTCATTGATAGGCCTTATATTGTATTTCTTTGTTATATTACAAGACAAATTGAGAAGAGAGAACAAAGAATAACAAAAAAAAACTTTTTAGACTAAGCAAGCCATGGTTGAAAGTAAGATCAACGAAAGATGTGTATATTCCTATTCCTAATAATAAGGCACTTGTTCAACTACAACCGCTCGCTGACACTATAATGATTGACATTAGACCTTTCCTCTTACTTAGTTTTATGAACGAATTTTATTAGTGGTGCAAGTCCCAATTTATCAATGAAACCATAGTTCAAGGATTGCAGAGATTATTAGCAGCCTTATTATTTTTAATTTTTTTTTGTCTCCAAGAGCTAAATTATTTTGACGACCCAACCCGACCACCCGGATCTTTAAGCCGCTTAGCATTGTCCGAACCCGGTGGATGTAACAGTAGAGGCCCCACTACGAACCTCCATCCCCCATCTTAAAAGGCCCCTTTCTCTATTATACATCTATGTTTAGAAAAAATTAACATCCTAGATTAAACTTCTAATATGACAATTTTACCCTTACTATCTCTAAACCTCCAATTCCTTTTGTATGTAGGGGCAAGGTGTTGCCTAAAGAGCTCTCATTTATGGGTGCGAAGGCGTAGTACTTATTAAAGCAAACTTTATATGTAGATATGTGTAGATTTTCTTGTCGGGTATTTGCGCCGATGGTACGGACTACATCAAAAGTTAAAAATGTCCTGAATCTAGTACATGCTTGCTAACGATTGATCGGCAAATGCATATCAATGCTTTTTTTTTAATCAAAAACAGAAAGAGGGAGTAACCAAAGAAAGAAAAAACAGAAAAAGGAAAATCACGAGTCAAATTCATTAGTTGTCTAAAAAAGTCCGTTCATATGGGTGTCTTTTACTTTCTACTGTTTTTAAAGGAAATAAGATTTTAACTCACCACTGCAACCTCAAATCTTACATTTGGTTGAAAAACAATAAGAAAGGGGGTGGAAACTAACGAGGGCCTATTTTTAAAGAGAAATGATTGCGGTTAGATAATTCTTTATAATTCTTTAGAATTATCTTGGGCGATTGATTGTCATTTAGAGTAGATTCATCTGATGATTATACTTGATTTGATCAAAATATGCAATTTATTTTTCGTTATGTTTGGATCTTAAATTTATCAAGAAAAGAGAAATAAAAGAAAAATAAATTTTAATTTTACATATTATTTCTTGTGAGTAACGAAACAAATTTTTTTTTTATAGCACAAATATCTATTCAGTTTCTTTTCATTTTTCTACTAACCTAAAAAAAGAAGAAGAAAATATTAACTTTTTTTATTATTTTCTTTTCCTACATTTTTGCTTTCTGTTTCTTTGCTCTACAAATCCAACATCTAAACATAACTTCAAGATCAACATTATGCATTCAATCTAAGTAAGTCATTTAAAATATTTGAGGTAGCTGTTAGAAGGATCACATAACAAAGTTTTTCTCTAATTTACTCTATATTAGGCATATCGCCAAACCCTTGCCAGATTGGTTGTGTAATGAATAAATTCATTTACTCTTTAGATTATTACAAGTGTTTCCAAATTTGATTGGCAATAATAGAAACACATTTTATGTTAAGATTCACAGTACTAACAAATAAAATGAATTCTTTTTATTTTATTTTTTTCTCATTTTGCTGCTCCTAAACATGATCCATGTAGTCAACCCAAATAATTGGGAACTGACTTAGCTGAGTTGAATCTCTTTTTGTTGCTCTACATCATGATATGTGACTTTCATAAGGATAATGAGGTGTTACAGATCTGCTTGTCTTTGTCTTAGTAATTAGATCATTTAACATCTCATGTAATCTCACCCAGATTCACTTTGAAAAACCATTAATGAGGTCATAAATAAGATGAATTACTAAAATTTTGATGAGGACATAAGAATAATGAGGTTGATTTTTTATGCTGTCAAACAGTGTACAGTTATGTATTATCACTCAAAATTTTAAATTTTAGAAATCAAAACTACCATTTTATAGGCTTTGCCTAGATTTATTACTCTTATAAAATTAAATTTGATCGGAAAAACTTTAACCATTTGATATTTTAAATATTTTTTAGAACAATTCTTTGGAAGTATTAGCCATAAAATCTTTTCGTACGAAATCATAAGGCTAAGATTGTCAACCAGTATTAATTCTTTGATATGTCCGATCTTTACAATAACGCCTATCAAATGGTAGTTTCACACTTATACAAATTGGATTGTATTCTTAAAAGATGCTAACATTAAACAATTACGCAAAGGAAAATGTTATTCTTTTACAAAATTTATACAAAAAAATCCTATAAAAAATGATGTGGTAATAGTATTTTTGTAATTAAGAGCCATATACGCGTGTTTTTTTTAAAGTGAAGGATCAATTATATCAAGACCCCCTAATCTATAATGGGTTTTTACTTTACCGCCTCATCTTTAAAACACTACATGTAGATTCCCTCATATTTCGGAGATCTTGCTTGAAGTAACGTTGTTAATAGAATGAACAAAATGACGTTATTATCCTCAAACTATAAGACACAAAATGAATTATTTTGGGTGTGGTCAATGAAACGTGAAATGATCAATGTACCTTTGAAAAAGGCGAGAGAAAAAAGTGATGTTAGGGAGAGAGAGAGAGAAGAAGATGAAGGAGAATGAAGAGATGGAGAGATGAATCCCTTTTCTCTTTAACCAATACCATATATACACATGGTGTATATGTATTACAAAGAGGCAATTTGGTCTTCAAAATGGTGTCTTTGTAAAATAAAGGTATTTTGGAAAGAAAATAAACACTGCTGATCATGTGCAACAGACAAAATTTAATTTCATCCATTTGGCCTAAGAGATGCCAAACAGGAGGGTAATATGGTTATTCATGATAAAAATAGGGGCTCTACATGTAGTGTTTTAAAGATGAAAGAGGTAAAATGAAAAGTGGTGCTAGATTAGGAGGTCTTTGTGTAATTAATTCTAAAGTGAAAGACACTAATTTAAACATATCATTATGTACATAAATTTATATAAATTTTCTGATGATATGCCATTATCCATTTGCAAATCATGACTGCAGTAAAACCTTGACCATGAGAACGAGATGTCCTGCTTATGCTTGTGTCATTAATTGGAGCATTTAATATCATATGTAATCTTACCCAAATTTTACTTTGAAACCATTAATGAGGTCATAAATACAAAGCTCATCATTCATAAATTACAACAGCCAAGGACTTATGGCTGGATAGGCTTGAAATGGATCAACTATTCTACCCAGACCTTTGAATGCCTTTTTTTCATCATACAAAAATACAAATTAGTAGTGAGTGTAATGCTGCATGACATGTATGACAAAGAGGAATAAGAGTCCTTCCACTTAAGGAAACAAGTGGCTGCAAAAGTATACTTTAATGGCTCCATCAACAAATCATTTATTCAAAATTTTATGGTACCGTAATAGTCACATATTGAAAACGAATATTTCAAAAAATGTGATTATAGTTATATTCACAATCTCTTTCTTATTTCATGAGATGCACTTATGTGAGAAATATGACTGTAGATTCTTCTACTCAGTGGCGGACTCAGGAATTTCGCAGAGGGGACCAACCTAGAAATTTTGTTCTAGTGGTACGGATCACTCAGATTTTGATTCACTTGTCGAATACACAAAAAAATAAAAATCACAATAAAGTAGTACATAATTATAGCAAGATAAATTATTTGCATTTTTGTAGGGTTATATACAAATATTTTTTGTCATAGATACGCAAGAATATGTAGGATCTAAGCAAAATTTTTTGAACTTTATAGGGGTAAGGTAACATTATTTAAATTTTAGACGGGGCTAATGAACCATTCTCATCCTAATTACCTAAAAATTATGGTATATCAGTGTAATTTTCAGAATTTACCTGTCTGCCAGTGCTTCTACTTATGCCGTAAATTATAGAAACTTTCAATTATTTAGCCTCTAGTAAGTATGGTACATAACCTTTTGCTTTCAACGACTCTTGGGAGTGAACAGATTTATAATGGTACCATAGTTGGTACTATCATCACTTACATATAAATTTTGTTGTGATGACTTATCAAATACAAAGACGATAAAAATTATAATGAAAGTAATATTTAAAAATACAATTGAACCTTTTTATTGGATTTAGTCTTTTAACTTGTCCGTTAACTTTGTGACGTTTTTCACTTTGTCTTAACCGTTAGGATGTTATGTGTTTACTTTTAAACTACATGAATAATGTATTTTTGAACAAAATCAAGGTGAAGTGTAATACCCAAACAGTAATTGCTATAGTTGTACGTGACACCTTGATGTGTGCAAGCCACTGGCATGAAATTAGAAAGAAAGAAAAAAAAAAAACTCTCATTGAGATACTGTCACACTGCGCTTGTATTGAAAATTTGATCAACTTATAAACAAATATGAGGAAAATAAGGAGTTAATAAAGAGATTTGTTATAGGGAAGAAAATAAGGAGCCTTGAGCTTTTAAGTTCTAGGGACGAGTAAACAAGTGCACCTCAGTCATAAGGGCAGCTGCGAATTTTAATTTGATTACTATAATCCTTAATGTTATGTTTGGGTTTAGGATTTGTCTTGTATTTTCCTTTTTTTTTTTTTTTGATGTGTAATGGAATAAAAAAATGAATTTTGAGAACGCCTACTTTTTTCATAGCCTGACCAAACGAAAGTAAAAAATTTGACCTCTCTTACTTCATGCTTGTGTAATGTAAACAAATGCGAAAGCTAGCTCAAACTTATCTTTCTGTGTCAAACTAAAAGGAGGACTTGAGATCTCAAACTAAAGGTGTCCCCTGAGGATGATCGTATAAACTTCTTCTTGGTCGAATACTAGCTAGTGATGAAAGATAGTCAAACTTCTCTTGAATCCTTTCGATTCATCACTCAAGAGCACTCACACTCTCTCATTTGTAGAGGAGATAGGGTGAATACTAGTGTTAAGGCCATTGTTAGTGTATCAAAGGCAGTGTATCAATTTTTTTTGGCCTTCTTATTATTTCCCATTAGCTTTGCATTTATTATTTTGTTGAGCCAGAGGTTGGGGTGGCGCCCCAACCAATAATTGAGGTCTCGAGTCTGAGTCACTCTCCCCTCTCCTGGTCCTTTGGTCATCCAATATACCAAAAAGGAAAATGGTGAATTTATTTTAATGTGGTTCTTGACTGAGCATGTCGAACCCCAAAAATAGCATTTGCAGTAGATGCTAATATAATAAAGAAAAATGATATTCTTTTAAAAAATTTATACACAAATCCCTCCTAATGATGTAGTAGTGATATTTTATACTTAAAGAGTCATTATGATGGTTTTTCTTTTTTCTTTAGTAAGTCAATGAGTTGAATGACATTGCAACATCTGCCAGGATGTGCTTTTCAGTTCCCGATTCCTGTTAGTTCATGATGTAAGCTGCCTTATTATCCAAGTTAGTTCGAGGTTCATTCACATCAATGATCATCCATAACAAATTGTATATATATATATATATAGCCATACTGGTAGTTGGACAATTAAGCAGCAATGGTCTCAGCATCGGCTATAGCTGGCATTGCTATAGTTCAGATTCTATTTTCCAGTCTAGCTCTTTATTATTCATGCACTGCTTAATCCTATATATATATATATATATATATATATATATATACTGGAGCGTAGCTTGTAGGAAATTATCCTTACTGTATTATTGCAAACTCAACATAATTATTTGCAGCCTGCATTTCTGAAGATGAGAAACATGTCGAACTTTGGGACATGTCACAAAACTCAAAGGGAAGAAATGAATTTTGTATTACATATATTTTTTTTAATGCAGCTATAGAGATAGACATCCTCACTTGATCATGACCAAAATCATAGCACTTCTTTAGAATTGGGCAGTTGGACTAAATTTGATGCTGCTTGGAGAAACAACGATCCTCCTTGCCTAGTTATTGTCTTTTTTTATTTTCCGAATTAAACTGAGCTTTCACAAACCACATAAAGAAAAAAAATACTTCATACAAAAACGCGCATGGAAGGTCATTGATCTCTTTTGATCACAATAAGCTAGTTCCAGGCCACTTGCGATGCACGATATATGTCCTTTTTTTTAACTTTTTGTTTTTTGGAGTCCCCCCCACATAACATGCATGTTTCATGAATAATTAATGAACTATTTTACAAAATAAGTACAAGTATAGTCTCGGTATTGATAATCAACTCAGAAATATGAGTGGCAAAGAGAAAATTTTCAGGTTCCTTCTCTTTAATTAATAATTGTAAGTACATGAAACGTCATATGTGTATATATATATGAGCAGTACAAATTGAATTCATCTTGTAGTTCGGTATTGAATCTCTTCTGCTTTTCAACCGCTTCTTCCTGAGAGTTCACATCATCTACATGTTTGATGGGTGCAGTCGATATTAAGTGGAACAACATACATACCGGTTTTAGAGTTAATACAGTTGCTTGCATTTGTCTTGGTTATATAGCTATTCAACCCTCTATATCTGATCACCTTAGAAGATAATTGTGTAAGACAATGCAATTTGATTCTTATGAAATGATCAGTAATAGCAGGCCAAAAAAGAGTGAAGAAAAATTACATGAACCAAAACAAATACACTGAATCAACATAAAGTATAGTAGTCTATGCATTTATACCAAATACATAAACAAAAGAAATACAATCAACCAAAAACAAAATGTAGGAATCTACATATATATAGTTAGGACAAGTCCTGTTGCTTTTGACTGGATTTTGTGATATCAAATTAAGGGCTGCTCACCAGAAACAATCTAAAGTGCAATCTATCAGTGGGTGCAGCCTCTCAACCAGGTTGGAACTAAACCACTGAGCTGACAATTTGCAACTACAAGAGTCTTGAGGTTGTCAAATTGTAGGTTATGATCAATAGAAAAGACTTCATCATGGAAGTTGAGAGGTAAGAACTAAAGTGGTCAAGTCCCTGCACCTTGGAAGAAATTGAAAGAGCTGCTGATAAATTGAAAAAGCGAGTTCTGTAGAGTGATATTCGCGAGAGGGACGTTAAGTTCTGTAATTGCCACCAAGTTTATTCAGGGAAGGACCCTGGGTGCTCAATCGTAGACAGGAAGAGAGATTATCAGGAATGGGGTCGTTGAATTGATTAGAGCTAAGACTGAGGGAGGCCAACCAAACCATAGCCACAGCAATTGATAACAATGGAGCCAGTGAGTAAATTATTGTTAAAGTCGAGTGAAGAAATGCTGGGTGAATTGACAACGAGACTGGCAAATGACCAACAAAGTCTATTTGAAATGGCGAACAATTGTTTAAGCTTTCCAAGGTTTTGGAAAAAACATCTGGAAGAGTTCCTGGAAGCTTGTCTGAAGAGATATAGAAATGTGACAAGAAACCCTAATGCTACATGTGGATCTTGAATTTGTCCAAGGGAAAGAGAAAATGAAGGGGAAATGAAATTACTTATATAGACTTATTTTTTATGATTTTTTTTTTTGACAAATTACTATTCATTTTCTACTCATTTTCCTCAACTGACCAAAAAATTAAAAGAAATTTTTTTAGCTTCTTTCACTTCATTTTCTTTTCTTATCTTTTCCATTTTTTCTTTCCCTCTTCAAATCCAAGATCCAAACATAGCATAAGAGTATTTCACTTTAAGATTGGGTGGTGATCCATCCTCTTCAGCTTTCTAGAGTGTATTGCTTATAGATATATAGCATAAATTCTGTTGAATGTGTCCATATATCTACACAGCGTCAACTCTATTCTTCTCTGTTAAATCTTTGCAAACTTTCATTTATTTGTAATGGACATGATGATTAATGTTTCTCATGTTCTGCAGATTATTTTCTTTCATAATACCATTCAACTTCTCATAAAATCCTAGGAGTTGTCTAGTGCACAATTTACATTTTTGGTGTAAGGAAATTTCTGTGCACCGTTTTTCCTCTTGTAAATTTTTTAGATGAGCTCAATCTCTGAGCTGAGCTTTTCCGATTTTGATCATATGTAGCTTCTTGTAATTGCCATGCTTTTTAGGCACTGATCTAATATATTTCTTATCAAAAAAATATCCTAGTTAGTTAGTTTTTCTTCTCTTTTTTTTTTTTTTTTCCCCGGAGGAGGAAGAGCTCAGCAATAATTAGTATTAGACCTTCAACTAGGGCTCTGAAATGCCACCGGAAATATGGAACATTTACTGTTGAGACAACAAATTTTACTTTAGACAATCTACAAAGCTGAAAAAGAAAGCAACTCAGAAAAAGCACAAACAAAACAACCTTTGAAATTACACTCATCACAATTTTGAAATGAAAAACTTCAATGCACTCTAAAAGTGAAAAAAATTTGAATTAAATGATCTAACTACTGCAAACAATGTAGGTTCATTCCCATACATAACATCAAACACTTTGAAAACAAGAAGAAAATGTACTTCAAAACCTCATACTTTCAGTCCACTATCTGAATCTCAATTTCAATCGACCTATCTGCTACAAATACAGTTAATGTGTTTAATTCTATACACATACTTGTATACATAATCTACGTATGCATCATTATACTTATGTATATAAATATGTATGTATATAATTATACCTTTGATATGCATATGCATTCATAAGTTCAGATCCTTCATCATCACCTTCCATAGTGAGCTGCTGATTCCACTGTAAAAGTGTAATCATAAGCCTTTAACTGCACTTTGTTAGACTCAGAACAGTGTTCATTGCCTTATTTTGGTTAGGTATATGTTTGATTATATTTTGTGTGTTTTGTAGGTTATAGAATCTAATGGAGGCAAAAGGAAACAAGAATGATCAAAGCGAGTTCAAGGCGAACAAACCAGTGAATGGAAATTTGACGCTGTCTCGGGAAATTGGCCATAACTTTTTACTCCGATATCCAATTGAGCTGATTTTTGCGTCATTGGAAAGAGCACTTTAAGAAGAAGAAGTTGTTTGTGGCTTACCGTCAGGATGACCCAAATGACCAGAGGGCTTTGGTCATCGTCAGGACGAAGATTTGGACTGTCTTAACGACCAGAGAGGGCACCGAAGTTGTTTTGGCTACCATCAGGACGAAGAAAACGACGGTCTTGACGGTCGGGCACGACCTAGGGTTTTTCTGCTTGGTCTTTTTGTGCCTCCATGTAACCTGTAAATAGGAAACTTGTTCTTTTTACTAGGGTTTCGTTTTTTAGAGTATTTGGAGAGCTTCTAGGAAAGAAAAAACTTGGTCTTTTTCATGGATCTTCATTATTCTTCATTGTTCTTGTGATTCAATTACAATTTTCAATACAAGATTGCTAGTTCTTCTTCAATTTCAAGCTTTTATTAATTACAAGTTCTTTTTTATTTCAAGCAATGTCTTCAATTCTTATGGGTAACTAATCATCTTCTTGGCGAAGAGTAAGAAGGTTGCAAGGGTTCTTGAATAAACACACAAGGAAATGAATTGAACTTCAATGTTTTTAACTTTTATATTTTGGATTCATTCTTCTTCACCATTTTCTTTAGAAATCAAACATTCGGGATTATATTCCTGGGAATCGATACTAAATGCGAGTTTTGTATAGGTTTTTCTTGAATCCCTGATACGAATGTTTAGAAAATAGGGTTTTAAACATTGGATGAAGAGGAAAGAATCCCCAAATACTATCACCGATAAATCTTCCGGTTCAAAGGTGTAGGTTGACATTGATAAACTAAGTAAATCCTATACCTCAAGTGTTGATCAAGCACCTGAGCAACTAAATTGTTCTAAGTCAAGATTCGTTTTTAAATAGTTCTAAATTCAACTTTTTTTCATTAGTTTAAAGATCCAACAATTTTTATAATCAGAATTTTTCTTTTTCTTTTGGAGTGGTTCTTGTCCTTGTGCATTTTTGTTTGGCCAGAGAGTTCTCTCCTCTAGTCACCAGCTAATTCCCTGTGGATCGACCTCGGACCTACTGAAATTATTACTATATCGCAGTCGTGTACTTACGGTCTTTATATCGCATATTTTGGAGGAGATCAAGGTCTTTATATCGCATATTTTGGAGGAGATCAAGTTTTCGGCGCCGTTGCCGGAAAAACAAGCAATTGGTGTTAGTAGAAAGAGGTTTGGGCAGGATTGATTCTGGCGAGAACAACTTCACCATTCATCTACAATAACGAAGAGACTTCAAGCAAGCTTGAGTAACTTCGTTCCAACTTTTAATTGTAAATATATTAGATTTTCTTTTATTGTCTATATTGTTTTGTTTGACTTTTAATTTTAGTTGTGTAAGTTGTCGAGGAGACTTAGGCATGTGCTTAATTGCTAATCGGTAAACTATTTTTGTAGAGATTGGAGGTAGTTAGCATAGTGATGGTTGGAAATTGTGAATTGAATTGTTGAGCCACTTTGTTTTGCATTGCATAATAATCCTTTTTTCCACCCATCATATTTGCATGTTCAATGACATACTTCTGGGAAGGTAATAGTGAGAGTAGTTATACTGTTCATAGCTATGGAAATGTGCAAGCACCTCCACGATCCCTTAGAGATTACTTGAACTCTTCGAGGCATAATCCCCATTCATGGTATGACTATGCAAATATTGCTAATCAATCTAGGGAGCCATTCAAAAACCAAGGGGATCATAGGACTCCATATGCGGCAAACCTATAATTCGGGGTGGCAACATCCCAATTTTAGTTGGAGAGACGAGGGAACTTCAAGCCCTCAACAATACCAATGCCCACCTCCATCTTATCAACCACTAACGTCTAATGCCTATTAATCTCACGACGAGTCACTAGAGGACACCCTTGAATATTTTATGCAAACTCAGGGTGGTGTCAATGTTAGGGTCGATATGACTCTTGAACGACAAAGTAGAACTCTTGAGGACATAAAAAGTCAATTGACCCTATTGACCCAACTCTTGGTTGATCAAGAGAAGGGCGAGCCCCCGGCTCAACCTCAACCCAATCCCACTAGAGAAGTGCACTCGAATAACATTGACCCTAGTCTTCCTCTTAACCATGAACAAGGTCCCACCATTACCAACCTTAGGAGTATGCAAGTTATGGATACATTAATCCTTCCCAAAGAGTCTATATCTAGGGAAGACGCTCCTAGGGTGAGTGAAGAAACAAATAACGAAGAGGTAAGATCTCTTATTCTTGCACCATTTCCTCCATAGTTGCATAACAATGTTGAGATAGTTGAGTTGACTAAACAAGTAGGACATAATGATGAGGTTCATAAAGTGACCTTGATTGCACCACTTGTGCAAAATCTATTTGATAGCTCATATTTTCATATCTTTTGAAAACTTGCTTGATTAACTCTAATTATCTTACATTTGATGAGGATTCTGAAATTATGCATGATTCTTTGTTGACCTCTTCACATATGTTAATGGCGAATGAATGGAGACCGAAGTTCAAGGACCTACCACGATCTGGTGTTGGGTGACGTGCTTATAATCCTAACTTTGTATATTAGTAGTTCTAATAGTAGTCTAGCATTTTGTTTCTTTTTATTTTTATTCTTTTTATATTTTCTAACTTTCTTTGTGCAGATTTTGAGTTAGTTCTTTTGTTTTTTTCTTTATGAAAGTAAACTCTACTCTCTCTTCTTATACATTTTGAGCTTACTTGTTCTACTTTTCACATTGAGGACAATGTTTCATTCAAGTTGGGAGGTGTAGAGTTGTTGCCTTATTTTAGTTTTTTTTAATTGATTTTAATATAGATTATTATTGCTTTTAATATAACACCAAAAAAAAAAAAAATTTTTTTTTGACCTTTAGATCATATTTGAATACAATTGTGAGTGCTGGAATAATTGATGCTAGTGTAGGATGATCAATGCATTACTAGTTTCCGAGTCGTTCTTTTAACCTTAACATAACTGTTAGAATTTAACTGAGATACATGGGTTAGGAGAATGACATTTATTTATATCATCATTACACTAGATTTCAACCTTGGTTGTTAAGTAATTCAAATCCTTAAATGAGTGGAGATTTTTACCTTGTGAGCTTTAAAATCATAACTCTTTTCTCAGTGTTTATAATTAATCTGCATAAATTCTTTCATATCTCTTTCATTCAATAGCTTCATTATTCTTGATTTGATTCATATGTAAACTGTTTTGAGTGTCTCAAAGTTTTGAACTCTTGGTGATATAGTGTGTACAGTTTTGGAGATGAAACTAGGCCATCTTTCTTGTTTTGAGCCACATTTTTTTGTTAAAATCATTTCCTTAAAACCATCTTGAACCTAAATTTGATTGACTTTGCTTCTATGACACTATGTCAAAGTATTCCCCTAACTTGAAAAACACAAGTATCTTCAATTGTTGAAAGTTGTTAGAAAGTAAAGAAAGGTGATATGTTATGATGTGACTATGAAGAAGAGAATAGCAAGAAAGAAAAAGAAGGGAAGTACAAGAAAAAACAATAGAAGTTGGATGTTTGAAAAGAAAAAAAAAAATAAAGAAAAGAAAAAGAAAAGAAACATCAAATGAAATCGGGAAACTAGAAGTGTGTACTTGTTTATCATTACATGTTTTGATCACGAATGTTTTGAGCCAATTATCCTTTCCTTTTCTACCCTATGCCTCTTGGCCACATTTTAGCCTTGAAAGTCGTTGTTGATTCAAAGTGTGAAAAACTGATGTTTTTAAGCTATTGAGTTGAGTTCATGTACTTTTGAGTGCTTGATCGGTTTTTACATTCAATATTCCTTCATGAAGTTATGCTAACTCGAATACACTTTTATGTTATCGGTTCTTGTAATCGGATTGCTCTCTTGTTTTTCTATGCATTTACTCTTGGTGATGAGCTTTCCATTATGAGTACCATGTGTTTCTATTCTTTGTGAGTGTATATCCGAGGGTTTGAATCAAAACTTTAAGATTATGATTGCTTGATTTTCTTTGTTTGATTTATGATGTTCTAATATTCATACACTTGTACTAAATCTCTTCTATGTTATTAGAGATTTGTTCCAACTTCTATGTTAGAGTTTAAGATGGGTTGAGATTTAGTGATTTATTTTGATTCATGCATGGTATTAACTGTTCTAACTACTTTTGAGTGCAGAAAGATTGTAATGTTTGTGGGTATCATCGCTGAAAACCCTCACGAGACTATACTTGTCCACTAGGGGTAACCTAAGGGTTTAAATACTTGATGCATACGCTAAATGCATTCGTGACTCCTATGAAAGTGGAGATTATCTTTTAATTTTAGTAGTTTTGCTAGGGTTTAGCAAAAGGCAAGTTAGGGAGTGTGAATCCACTGTAAAAGTGTAATCATAGGCATTTAATTCGCACTTTGTTAGACTTAGAACGGTGTTCATTGCCGTATTTTAGTTAGGTATATGTTTGATTATGTTTTGTGTGTGTTTTGTAGGTTATAGAACCTAATGGAGGCAAAAGGAAGCAACAAAATATCAAAACGGGTTTCAGGCAAACAAACCGTTGGATGGAAATTCGATGCTGTCTCGCAAAATTGGCCATAACGATTTACTCTGATCTCCAATTGAGCTAATTTTTGCATCATTGGAAAGAGCACTTCAAGATTTACAACTTTGCCTTTAGTGTGTATTGGTTGAATCAGCTTCTACATAGTCAAAATGGAGCCACAAAAAGATGCATAGTTGCTGGCCGTCAGATGGACCGTCCTAACTACCCGAGAAGGAGAAGTTGTTTGTGGCTTATCGTTAGAATGACCCAAATGACCGTCCTAATGACCAGAGGGCTTTGGTCATCGTTAGGACAAAGATTTGGACCGTCCTAACGACAAGAGAGGGCATCGAAGTTATTTTGGTTACCGTCAGGACGAAGAAAACGACCGTCTTGACGGTCGGGCGTGACCTAAGGTTTTTCTACTTGATCTTTGTGTGTAACCTATAAATAGGAAACTTGTTCTTTTTACTAGGGTTCCGTTTTTAGAGTATTTGGAGAGCTTCTAGGAGAGAAAAACTTGTCTTTTTCATAGATCTTCATTATTCTTCATTGTTCTTGTGTTTCAATTACAATTTTCAATACAAGATTGCTAGTTCTTCTTCAATTTCAAGCTTTCATTAATAACAATTTCTTTTTGATTTCAAGCAATGTCTTCAATTCTTATGGGTAACTAATCATCTTCTTAACGAAGAGCAAGAAGGCTCTTGAATAAACACGCAAGGTAATGAATTGAACTTCATTGTTTTTATCTTTTATATTTTGGATTCATTCTTCTTCACCCTTTTCTTTAGAGATCGAACATTCGGGATTATATTTATGGGAATCCATACTAAACGTGAATTTTGTATGGGCTTTTCTAGAATCTCTGGTATGAATGTTTAGAAAATAAGGTTTTAAACATTGGCTGAAGAGGGAAGAATCCCCAAATACTATCACCGTTAAATCTTCCTGTTCAAAGGTGTAGGTTGACACTGATGAACTGAGTAAATCCCATACCTTGTGTGTTGATCAAGTACCTTAGCAACTGAATTGTTCTAAGTCAAGATTCATTTTTAAATAGTTCTAAATTCAACTTTTTTCATTAGTTTAAAAATCCAACAATTTTTATCATCAGATTTTTCTTTTCCTTTTGGAGTGGTTCTTGTCCTTTTGCATTTTTGTTTGGCTAGAGAGTTTTTTCTCTAATCACCAACTTGTTCCCTGTGGATCGACCTCGGACCTATTCAGATTATTATTACATCGCAGCCATGTACTTGCGGTCTTTATATCACATATTTTAGAGGTGATCAGCTGGCTCTCTCATTCTGACTATACCAGAGTTCCTCTCTCTCATGAACTATATCAGAGACCATAGCCATATCGTCGAGAAGGAAGATGGTGGTGGGTTTTGCTTTTCACAGATTACAAAAAAGGATGCCAGCGGCAGTAGTAGCTTTTGTAGATGTCCTTTCACATTTTGTGTATGTGGAGTTTATAGGGATGGGGGTGTTTGATTGTGGAGGTAGGTGATGGGGTGAGTTGTTTGGTTGTGCAGACAGGGGATGTTTGCCTGGTTGGGGGTGTTTTGTTATGGGTTTAAGATGATGCATTCAGGTAATATCTCCAAGGGGGTTGCAAATGGATCTTTGGATTTATTACGTTATAAATTGCAGGCAATGTGTCAAGGACTGGTTGGAAGTTGGATGATTTTGAAATAGCATCTTATGTATTTATGTTGTTTAGAGAACATATAAATAATTTGCATTAAACCATTCACAGGGTAACATTGGTATTTGGTATTCAAAAAATGCAGGCCTCAACATTTTCTGTTAGGTAATTTGGGAGCCTGTTAACAGAGGGGAGATGTAAATGTCTGGTTGGAATCGTTGGACGATTTTGAAGTAGTATCTTATATATTTCTGTTGTTTAAAGAACATATAAAGATTTTTGATTAAACCATTCAGCGAGGGTAAGATTTAACAGGGGAGGTTTTCACATATCCTCAAGTGAAAAAAACCAGAGGGGAGGTCCTGTAATCGTGTATTATAAAAACCTAACAGAGTGCAATGTAATTTCATCAACCTGAGGGGAAGTCGCTGTAATTATCAAACACCTTATGGGAGATGAGAACAATGTAACATATCCTCAATAATAATAGTAATTCACTTTAGAATTAACTAGAATGAATTAGCAAGAGAAAACAAAAAATGGATGCATCAATAGATGCAGAAGTGATGTCATGCCATTTTATGGAATCTTTAGAATTTAGAAGAAATATAATACAAAAGGCAAACAATAAATTGTTACCCCAAGTATCAGCACAAATAATTTACTAGAGTGATGAGAGTGAAGACGTGGTAGATGATATAGTATTTATTTGGACTAATATATCTTTTGAACTAGATAACTTACACTACTAGAGCTCCATATTCATGTTAGGGAAAAGTACTGAACTCAAGCTGAATTTGAAGAAAAAGAAAGTAGAAAATAAAAGGATAATACAAAACAAGACTTGGAAGCCACTTTCGGCTGCTTTCAGTGATTCACCTTAATAGCAATCCGCTCATCAACCAATTGAAGTCAGTAAGAGCAATTGGGGAATTTTATGTGCCGTCCAATTACAAAGTACAGTTGTTTAAGAGTTCAAATGATTTCAAAATGCAAAATCAACATCTGAGGATTTCGAATCCATTGAAGCACCATATCCATAATGGTTTTCAATTGATCATAGGGCACCAGTACCCAACATGGAGGAAAACAAATCTCATTAAATCAAAAAGGCTAGTGCACTTTTGGCCTCATGCCATGATGTGGAACAATGTCATCCACGTACAACTCAAGAGTCTATAGAACATAAGCAATTATAAACAACCTTCCATGAGAGATTTAATGCATGTTGGATGAAACTTTTACAAACGTTTTTCCTCCTAATTGCAGAATACAAAGCAGGGTCAAATTTTTATTTGGTTAATTGTTCTCAAAAATCATTTTTACAAATTAACTGAAAAGCCACTGGCATTCAGGAAACACAAGACTAACGTTCTCTTTCATGCATTTCCTTTTCTTTATTTTTCCCTCAAGTCAGAGACACCAAAGTGACTGAAAACAATATGTTCTCGTAATTTTTGCAGTTATTCAGGTAACTCATTTCTAAAAACAAGTGGGCCTTTGAATTTCTTATGACTATAAAGCTATCGAAGGTCACTGAAGATTAGTATAGAACAGAAAATATAGCAGAGCAAAAATACAAGTTACTTTGAAATATACCAGCAACTTGGGACTCATGGAATCAGAGAGCATTCTAATAGATAAAATTTCACAAAATACAGCAGCAACAAAATTATCCTTGTATGAGTGCTTTATATTTCCAATGACTAAGAAGTTAGTAAAGCTTTCACTAAAGATAAAAGACTTCCAGCATTGAAGTGTACCAGTAGGATTGAGCCCAAGGGTTGAGAAAGTACTTCGTTGATAAGACTTCTACAAAGGAAGGGCTGCTTCAATCTTTCCCCATGAATCCATGGCAGTCCCTCTAAGCCTCTTCTTCATCTTTTCAACAGCCTCCTTTGCCTCACCAGGTTTTGACATTTTCACTAACCCATTAACCAGACCCTCCATTGCCTCAAATGGAGGAACCCATCTCCTCCTTATAATCTCTTTGCACATTTCCAATGCCGAATCAAACTCTCCCTCTTCAACCATATGTCGCATCAAAGTATAATAAGCAAAAGAAGGCGGCAAAACATACCCATCACTCACCATTTTGTCCAAAACCTTCCTGGCCGAGTCCAAATCTCCAACCTTGCAAAACCCAAAAATAAGAGCATTATAACTCGCTGAATTAGGGTTCACACCCTTGGAAACCATTTCATCAAACAACTTCTTGGCCCGAACGCACTCCTTGCTCTTGCATAACCTGGCAATTCTATGGTTGTAAGTGGTTAAATTAGGTTCCAACCCCTTCTTCAGCATCTTCTTCACAACTCCATCAAATCCAACCTCATCCTTAGTGTCTAAATAAACACCTAACAATATGTTATACGAGTGAACATCGGGCGCCACCATAGCTTCATTTTCCATCTTATCGAGTAATGCCAGAGCCGAATCAACACGTTTTTCCTGGCAAAAAGCTTTCAGAACTAAATTGTAGGATTTCACACCCGGTGACACGCCGATTTTAGGAGGAATAGATGCAAAGACTTCATGGAATTTATCATACATTCCGTTATCCAGATGAACAGAGAGGATTGCGCAGAGCGATTTCTCGGTTTGAGGGCAGTTGTGATGCTCCATTTGATTGAAGGTTCGGACGGCTTGGTCCACCATGCCGGCGCCGGAGTAAAGCATAATAATGCGGATCCAGAATCCTTCGGAACTGAGGTGCAAGGGTGGGTCTGCTGTGTTGTTGGTGGAGGTGATGGTGTGGCTGAGGATGCGTTCAACAAGATCGAGGCGGCCGGAGTGAGCAAGCTTGCGTACGGACAGGTCGAAGAGGGGTCGGTGCCGGCGGAAGCGGGCGAAGCTGAAGGAGGACTCGAAGATTCCGACGAGTTTGAGTGGGTCAGACTCGGATTCAATAGCGGATTTGACAGCGCGGAATGATGGGAATGACAAGGATGGAGATGAGAGGGTGGAGAAGAGAGGTGGTAAGGTTCGCTGAGACCAAGGGATTAGGTGTCTGGTAGGGTTTCTGCAAAGGGCTGCCATTTGGTTGAAGAATCTGAAATAAGAATGCTCCTGCTACTAGCGTATACTGTTACTTTCAACAAGATTTTAGGGTCTGTTTTGATATTCGTGGAAAGGAAAGGAGGGAGAAAGAGAATGAACAGAGAGGTTTTATTTCGTAAAGGAAATAAGCTTTGCTTGTTTGGGACTTGAAAGAGAGAAGGGAAAGAAACAATGAAAGGAAAAATATTTTTTTCCCTCTCTCCTTAATTTTGTAAAAAAGAATAAAAGGAAAGGTTGTTCCTTTACCTTAGTTTTCATTTCCTTTTTTACATAGGAAAAATTAAATGAGGAAAGAAATTTTTTTATTGATTTTTCTCCCTCTTTCTTTCTCTTTCCTCTCCCAAATTCCAAATAAGCTGCAAGAGAATGGTGATACATGTTGGAGTTTTTATTATGGTGCCCTTAATAATTTGATTCACATGTTCTCTCCTGTAATTGAAGTAGTTGAAACTATCATGGAGGATGGCTCTAATTCGGAGCAAAGGGCTGAGGCTTACATGTTAGCGGATTCTCTCCACAAGTTTGATTTTGTGTTTAGCCAACACTTACTGCAGATTGTGCTAGGAATTACCAATGAGCTGTCATTAGCATTGCAAAGTAAAGATCACGATGTCGTGAATGCCATGAGATTAGTTGATATATGAAAATAAAGGCTACAAGGTATGAGAGACAATGGATGAAACTCTACTTTTGAAGAAGTTACTTTGTTTTGCAGTAGGCATGATATTGGTGTTCCTAACATGCAAAATGAATATATTCCTCGATGTCGTTCACGGCGGAAAGCTCACAAAGGGATAAACCAACATGGCTACCGTGTCAAGATCTTTTTGTTCTGTTATACATATGCAACTTCAAGAACTCAACTATCATTTTGATGAGGTGAATACGGAGTTGTTATTTTATATTTCATGCTTGAATCCAACTGACACAATTGCAGCATTAGACAAGAAAAAATTAATCCGACTTGCTCAGTTGTACCTGAATGATTTCTCACCGGTACAAGTAATGGGTCTTGATAACCAGCTAGAGAAATTTATAATTGACATGCGTTCTGATGGTGCATTTTCAACATTTAAAGGAATTGGGCAGCTCGCAGAGAAGATGGCAGAGACAAAAGAAGAATATCTTTTATCCACTAGTTTACTCTTTGGTGAAGTTGGCATTAACCTTGCCTTTTGCAACGGTTACAATTGAGAAAGCTTTTTCTTCAATAAATGTTGTCAAAGATAGATTACGGAGTAGGATGAGAGATCAGTAGGTGAATAATAATTTGATTGCTTTTATTGAGAAAGATGTATTTAAGACCATTGATAATGAAGGAGCTGTTGAGTAAGCATTCTTTATGAATTTTATGATTATCATATTGCATACAAATTTCTTATTCATTGAATGATAAGGCTAATGTTTCCATGGAAATTTATGTAGTTTGGCTTTAAATTTTATTCTCTTCTTTGTATTGGACTAGTATGTATAATTTTTTTTTGTCCGTAGCTCACCCCCGAACTAAATTTCTCGTTCCGTCCCTGGTCGGAATGGGAGTTCTCTCTCTTTTCTTCTATTGCTCTTCTTCGGATGATCACTCTAATCCGGCGACTGATTGTGGCTCTGGATGGCTGCATGTGGTGGCTGATGGTGGCAATTGGGATTGGGTAGTGGATTGGTGAGATCGGGGTAAGTTGAGGTTGGGGGTGGTGGGCACGCGGTGGTTCCGGTGGTAGGTATTTGTTACAGTTGCAGATTATCCTTTTTGCCAAAATTTGAGAAAAGTTATGTAATGCGTAGGATTCCAACCCAAGAAATTAAATGGTGAAGAGTAAGTTCATCCGTGGAGTAACAGTGGCACACCAATGTTTTTAAAACAATAGAAAACAAGATTTTAGTGTTTTCAAGAAAACAAAAAGAGTTACTAAACACGTTTATATATTTGGTGTTCTAAAATTTTTTAAAACAAAAACAAAAAATAAAAAAGACCAGGCTGGATTAATTTTCAAATAACAAGGAAAATTGCTATATTTTTAGAAATTTTGGATTTACATGATAAAGACTCAAGTTTAATATCAATAACTGATTTATTGCATATTGGTAGAGTTGCAGGTTAACTACATCAAGAAAACAGATTTTGGCATCAAATATTACATTTAATAAAATATCGAGTTCACAAGCTTACAAAATTTCTAAAGAAGAACAAAAGAAAAAGAAGTTAGATGGCCCACAATGATGACCATTTGTTTTTCTAGAAGAAATTTGGATACCATAATGCTTCGTTTTCGTAATGAATCAAATTCCCATTACCCAGAACAAAAAAAAAAAACTAATAAAAGTGCAACAGAAGAATAAGAAAAGAAAACAAAAATTCAAATCAGCATATTGCAACAAAAGTTACAAAAATCAATTTTAAGAAAGATAGGGAGAGATATTAATATTTGATTTATATTTGAATCTCGGGGGAAAGTTTTATCGAATTCGACTCCTCTCTAGACATTAATATGCAGAATCCTTCAAACTCCTTATCTCATTACGTCATGTGTTAGTCACTCAGATTCAATGAATAATGTTACCCGATTCAAACTCATGTTTTCATTTTGTTAATTTTTTCTAACGTTAAGAAAAATCGTGAATTTAAATAAGATAATATTATCCGTTGAATTTAGGTGACTAACATATGGCATAATAAGATAAAAAGTTTAAAGAATTTTAAATATTAAGATCTAGAGGGGAGCTGAATCAGCCTTATCGGCTTCTACACTAAGAGATGGTGTTAACTGGGATTAGTATGGTAGCATTCAAATTTAAAAGCCCTATTATATCAAATAGTAAATAAAACAAATAAAACAATTCACATTTTTGTCATGCAGATATTTATAAAATGCTATATATCACTTATGAGCTTTGTTTCTCTTTCCCCCTCTTTCTTCCTCTTACATTTGATTATCTTTAATTATGCATTTCTATAGATGTGAATTAATATCTATCTATATTTATTATTATAAAACAAACCCTTGGGCTTGATAAAGTCTCTACTTTGGTGAGACTTTTTTTGTTGACAAAAAGAACCTATAATAAGAAGTTTGCCCAATTTACATTTTATACATGCAAAAGTAATTATGTAAAACTCACAAACAAATTGCTTCTTCAATTCTTAACCGTCCATTACTAAGCTAGTAATAGAGAGAATAATTTGATATAGTGTAACACACATATATAGTGTGTGCCGCACTTCTATTACTTTCAAATTGGTTGGGACTTTGTAAGTATAATTTAAAAGTTTTGTACTCAAATAAAAGTTTCTCTTTGTTTTCTTTTCATCCGGAACCCCAACCCGGACTGCAACAATGCACGAGTGAGACTCATGCACCAAGAAAGATGGAGCGTTGCCAATGGAGTGGAACGCAAGATCATACTGGCTTATGGTTTAATCTTATAACTAACTCTCATGAATTTCTTATTGTTGCTCGATGCGTTGGGGACTTAACTAGAAAAATTGAAGGAAAATAATACAAGAGAATCGGATGGCATTTGATTCTGATTGACATCGGGATTTTTTTTTTTTTTTTTGACTGAATGAGCTGTGATAGATTTCTAAGAAATGTAAAGGTTGTGAACTAACAATTTAATATAATATATTCAAACTTTATTATTGTCTTTCATTTAAACTTTACCATCTAAAAGTGTTTCATGTGATCCATGTTCAAAATTACACAGGATCTCCCCTTAATAAACAAAGTTGGATTAAGGAATAACTTAGTCTTTGATTTCTGTAAACGAAAGTATAATCATGAATTAGCTAAGTAATGCAGTTTCTTCTTTTGAAAATTGACAATTTTTCCGTTATTGGTAAGTATGGAGAACCTCCACATACCTCTTTAAAGGTAAATTTTAAAAATTAATTGTAATTACTTTAAAATACATTAAAAAATAAAAATAAAATTATAATATATCAATTTATAAAAATATCAATTTTTTATTTTTTATTTGTGCTTTGTTTCAGCTTCCCCTGGACATCTTCGGACACATAAATACTGAACTTTTAAATAGCCGTATGCTTTGTGAGGCAAAGCGATAAGGATAAGAGTATTCGGATGATGGTGATATCATATTGAGCTCTGGATTAAGTTAATTGCAACTCAGGCATTCTTTTTATTCGCTATATTGTTGATTAGTGGACTGTAAAACGAATTGAATTATTTGAGCTCGACTCGAATTTGACTTGTTAAAAACTTATTTGAGGTTGGTTCGTTATATAAATAAATCAAGCTTAAACACATTTTAAAGCTCGTTAAATTTTGAGCTCAGTTCAAACTCAACTCGATAAGCTTATACACACTAAAAATTTAAAGCTACTCGAATTTTCTTTAAGATCAGTTTGAAAGTTAAATAAGCAAGCTTAAAAACATTTTAAAACTTGTTAATATTTTCAAATAAAATTTGAACAACACACTACTCGCTCAACTCAGCTTATCTTGGCACATTTACAACCCTAGTCGACAAAGCCGGGAGACCAAACAAAGCCTTGGCATTTGCTACGCATTTTCTTTCAAGGAAAAAAAATTAATTACACTTTACACCAACTTTTACTTCAAGGAGAAAATATTCGGTACTAAGTCATCATGCTGATGTGGTACACCGGACCAATAATATATAACCGTATGAGCGTTTGAAATCCTAATCATTTTGTTTTAGGCGAAAAAATTTAAATTTTAAACATAACACTCTAATGATTAGGATTTACATGATTATATGACCATGTATTATTAGTCTGTTGTACCACGTCAGCATGATGACATGGTACCATTGTAGTACCAAATATTTTCTCCACTTCAAGACCTTAATTTTTATTTGTAAGAATTAAGCTTTTACACTTTTCATTTATTACAAAGTCAACTTTCTATTAATTTTTGTCTAGGAAACGAATAGAAAATTCACATATGATAAATATGTGGTCTTTTTTAAGGGGTAAATATTTACATTTTTTTGTCATTTTCTTTCCAAAGTCCCACGCGTATCGTATGTGAGCTGAATTAGGTTTTTAGATGAGCCCTAATTAGATTATATATATCATAGAGTTTATTATACTCATAATTTTGGGGTGAATAATATAAATCTGTGGTAGATTATTAGGAAAAAGAGATGAATGTTATATATTTACTCATTGAAAAAGGTCACGAACTTCTATATGTGACTTTACCCTCTGTTTTTCAAACAGAAATTAACAGAATATTGACACATAAATAGAAATGAAGGTACGTTATGAAGTGAAATGTAGTATGGCTCTCCCACATTGGGAGAGTTTGGGTGTGTGAGTTATCTTATATACTTTCCCATCGCTTTCCATTTTAAAGGATTGTGTTGGGTTTGGTTACTTAAAAAAAAAAAACCATTTGCTTGGCCCGAGGCACACTTGTCCGGTCCTTGGGCTTGCCATGTGCGGGTGGGGCTCTTTGGCCTGGGATTTGGGGGGGGGAGGGGTGTGTTCGTGTTGGGCTAGCTTTTCCACATCAAGAGATTTTGGGTGTGTAAGTTGTCTTATAAACCTTCCCACCACTTCTCGTTTTAACGAGTTGTATTAAGTTTGGTTGTTTAAAAAAAAAAAAAAATAGTAAAATTTAGTTTAAAATATATAAGTACAAAGTGAAATTAACCTGGTAAAACGACTTCAAAATTACATATAGAGCGTCAATAGTACAAAAAAGCCAATAAAAACCTAATTAGATGTTTAAGTAGTCGAGCGTTTCATGTACAATGATTTTAGAGAAGAAAATACAACACATAATCTCATTTCTTATCTTATTTTCTTACTTCCGAACATAAGTGACAGGATTCCACAGGTATTTATTGATATGATTTCCATTACATTTATGTCCATAAATTAAAAAAAATGGGTTCCGAAATATAATTAGGTATAGCATACCTCTTTTAGAAATATCATGTAAGAACTATAACAAACATCGATAAATACTTAGTTACTTGGAATGAATTTTAATAAGTGAAAAAAGACGCTACTTGAAATGTTACGAAGGTCATTATGTACGGATACTTAAAATACTTGCGTTTGTTGTATGGTCTTTACGTTATGTGACTTAAAACCTTAATTCATTGATCGGTTTGATATTCCAAATTGCGGTTTTTCTTTCCTAATTAATATTGCTTTTTCTTACTAATTAATCCCCAACTCATTGATTAGTCTTACGCTGGATAATTTTTCTAGTCCAAAAATGGAGAGAGAGAGTGAGAGAACAAAAAGTAGCAAAAGAAGCTTTAAACCAGCAGGCCAAGAGTGACAATAAGATCAAGAAAAGGTGTACAAGTAAGGCCACTTGTTCGACTGCAACTTCTCGCTTGATACTACAATGATCAACACTCCTTCTTATGAGTTTTATCACTGAGTTTTATTGGTGGTTCAGTTTTTGATGAGTCAATTCATCGATTAGGTCACAGGCCAAAGACCTGCCGAGATTATTAGCTACATTTTTCTTTATTTTTGTGTGCCAAAGAGCTAAACTATGTTAACAACCCGACCAGGCCACCCGGATCTTCAGACTGCTTGGTAGAATCCGACCCAGGATCCACCACTTTCAGATCGACTATTACACTGACCAGTTTTTGAGGCTTCTTTGGATCATCAGACGGCGGTGGAAAAGTAGAGCTGCTCACTTGATCCCCATCCCTTGGACGCATGATCGGGCACAACATAGAACTTGACCCAGCTGCCGATGATGATACCATTTTTTCGGCTGGCTTAATGGGGAGTCTGCAGAGTGGGCAACAAGAGTGAGAATAGAACCACATGTCGATGCAATAGATATGAAAGCAGTGGTTGCATTTGGGTAGAACACGAAGTAACTCATTGTCTATGAATTTAGACAAGCAAATAGTGCATTCTAGCAGAGGGTCATGCACAGATGAGTCGTATAAGAAGGTGGGAAGGGATTTGAGGATGGAGCGCTCAAGGCCTTTTTTTTTACGATTGCTCTTCTTGTTGATGGAGGTGCGCCCATAGTTGAAGACCGCTCGTGGGCCACGGTGAGACTCCTCCTCGTCGAGGTGGAGTTCGCAGTTTTGGCGTTGCTGATGGACCCATCGAGCGTAGGATTGGAAGAAGAAAGCTATGATGATGCATATGGCAACTAGTACCATAACTAGGGAAATTAAAATTATATTTCCTTTAAATGTACCGTAGTAATTTGTGGGATCGCAGTTCCTTGTGATACTTGCTGAATTGTCATCCATGACACACAGACAGAGAGAGAGTCTGCTTTCTAAAGTGAGAGGGGTGGAAGGAGCGAAGATAGATGCCGTGCTTAAATAGGCGGTGATGGGGGAGAGCCACTGTGATCTTGGCCTTTCTCATTGCATGTTCTAGGTTGAGTCGCGAATATACAAATCACAATGGATATTACTGTCATATATAATAATTTTTTCTTGGGAGTTGGTTGGGTGAGTTGTGACTTGACACCATTTTCTCAACATTTTTGAAGTTCGGAAAGTGAAGGCTTTTTTCCCTTACTATCTCCATCTCCTACCCGCATGTAGAATTTTTTTCCGCTGCTTCTACTATTTGTACCCTATTAGAAAATTTTCCAAGCTTTTGCCCAACATAGAGTTAGGGCAAATTACATAACATCTCTATGATTTTAACAATAACAAACAGGTCCCTTCAGATTTTTAAAATAATAGTTTTCTCCGGTTAGAAATGAAAGTTAATGTACTATATTATTTTATATATTTATCCTTATTCAATAAATTTACTTCATGCTTTAGTTAGGTCTAAAAAAAGTTACCTCAATTCCCTTAGCTTCAAAACCAAAAAAAAAAAACCTCGATTCCCATGGTGTTGACTGTTGATTAAAGAGTTCTCATTTAAAGGTGCTTACAATTTCATATGAGTGTCTCTTATTAGTTTTTAATTTTTCTTTTAGAGAAATAAAATGTCAGCACGGCACTTAAACCTCGAACACTTACTTTTTTTTTTGAAAAAAATAATAATATAGGTGGTGAATACTAACGAAAGCCTATTGCTAAATTGAAATTGTTTTGGTATGATAAATGAAATATAAGTCTAGCTTATCGATATGATAACTGTTGAGAATTATCTTCGATGGTTTATGCTATTTAGAGTAAATTCATCTAATATGATAATATTGATTCACCAGCCAATATGCAATTTGTTTTTCATTATGTTGGATGTTGGATTTGTCAAAAAAAAGGAAAAAGAAAGAGAAAGACAAGTGAAATTATTTGTACATATTATTTTTTTTATGAGTAGTTAAACTAAAAAAAATAAACTTTTTGGCAGATGTCTTTTCATTTTAGTAACCCAACCAAGGGAAAAAAATTAGCTTTTTTCAGTTGACCTTCTTTATAAAAAAAAAATGATATTCTTTCGAAAGTATTATACCCTTAAGTTAATATTCATTTTTTTAGCTTAATATTCATAGTGGTTTAAAACAACACAAATTCTTTGTATCTTTTTATCTTTTTGCCTTTCTTAGCCCTTGATAAAGGATACTAGTGAAACAAATCAATGTAGCGGACCCACCCCAAGTAAAAAATGCGTAGTTGATGTGAGTTAAGTTGAGTCGCTTTTTGCTGCTTTTTTGCTTGTCCTCTTATCATTAATTGGACCATTTAATTTAACATCTCATGTAATCTCATCCCAGATTTGCTTCGAAACCATTAATGAAGTCATAAATATAATTAAAGCTTGCCATCCATAAATTACATCTCATCATGTAACATTATTGTAATCTCACCCAGATTTAATTTGAAAACATTAATGATGTGATAAATACAAAGCTAACCATCCATAAATTCCATCAGCCAGTGAGTTATAGCTGGATAGGCTTGAAATAGGTCTATTGTTCCCTAGCCTATTCAGCCCGTGCGCAGACCTTTGAATGCCTTTTTCATCCGCTAATGAAAAGCCATTAATGAAGTCATAAATGACATTAATTACTCAAAATTTAATGAGGTCATAAGAATAATGGAGTTGAGTTTTGGGCTGTCAAGAATGTACAATTATGTATTACCACTTAAATAATATTTTAAGATAAATGCTAATATATGTTCTTTTTGTACATTTTAAGCACGTTTTATCTGATTATACAAAGTGTTAAAAATTTTATCTTCACAAATTTCAAATTTAAAAATATAATTTTTAATATTTTGTATAACCAAACAAATCATGCTTAAAATGTGTCATAAGCACACATGTTGATAAGACTCATTTTTTAATTTTAGGAATCAGGTCTGCCATTTTATAGGCTTTTGTCTAGATGTATTACTCCTAAAAGGTTTCAATTTGATTAAAAAAACAAAAGACTTTTAACCATTTGATTTCTCAAATATTTTTTGGAATTTTTTTTTTTTATGAAAGTATTAGCCATCATATCTTTTTCTATAAAATCGTATGAGTAAAATTATCAAACAGTAATTATTTTTTTTGTATATGTGATCTTCACAATTAACCCCCATCGAATAGTACATTTACATTTTTACAAAATGTCAGATTGTATTGTTAAAAATTGTGACAATACATAATTCCACAGAAGAAAATGCTATTCTTCCAAAACAATTATGCAGAAATTTTTATCAAAATAATGTGACAATTATATTTTTATAATTAAGAGTGAAATGATGAGTGTTTAATTTTAAAGTAAAAGATTCTTATTTAATCAAATCATTCTTTAAATAAATGCTGCAGAATTTTTGAATTATATAACATTACCCTTGTGCAAATCATAACTAAATTACAACCTTACCCAGTACCCAGGATAATGAGGTGTTTCTAAATTCTAAGTATGCTTGTATCATTAATTGGAGCATTTAACATCATATATTGTCTCACCATATTTACTTCAAAACCATTAATGAGGTCATAAATACAAAGTTCATCATTCATAGATTAAAACTCTCAAAGATTATAGCTGGATAAGCTTGAAATGGATCAACTATTCCCTAGCTTATGAAAAATTATTCAATGTTCGAGAAGAACCACCACATGATACACCACCTCTTACACGGGGGTGGTGGACTAAGGTGGCCGGCTTCACCCCATGTGAGAGGTGGAGTAGCATGTGGCAGTACTCGGGCAATGTGCAGGCCTTTTGGGTGTCTTTTTCAACTGCCAATGCAAACGGAAAATTGAGTTTTACAAAATTACAAATTAGCAGAGGGTGCAATAGGGTATGATATGTATGAGAAAGAGGAATAAGAATCCATCCACTGGAAAAACCAAGTGGCTGGAGTGTTTGGTCTGGAGGGTCTGTCCTAGTGGTGGTTGAGGTGCTTTCAACCCACTCATTAATTGGGAGTTTAAAACCTCACCAACTCCTCTCCATTTTGCTACTGCCTTATGTCCAAAAACAAAAACCCAAGTGGCTGCAAATAATAAAAATGTATTTTAATGACTTCAGCATCAAGTAATCATTTATTAAAAAAGAAAATGTTATTTTTCTAGAATTATTGTACAGAATTTTGTACCAAAATAATGTAGCAATGATAATTTTGTAATTAACATGCACTTTAATGGGTTTTTTTTATTATGAAGTGATAGAAATACAACTTAAACATATTATTCTGGTGATAAATTCTATATAAATTTTTTAATTATATAATATTACTCATTAAAAAATGTTAAGAGTAAATTACATCAATAGTTATAATTGTAACAGTTTTACCCTTTAATTTTGTAAAATATATTCAATTAGTCCAATTGGCTACATACGTCACAAAATTGAACGGAAAAGCAGCATGTGCCCCCACATGTGATGGACAAAATGATAAAATTCTTCATTCTTCCTACTTTCTACTTCACCATTCATCTCCGATAACACCTCCTCCGGCCAACAAAACCAGCACCACCTCCACCGTCCTCTCTCTCTCTCTCTCTCTCTCTCTCTCTCTCTCTCTCTCTCTCTCTCGCCAACCAGGTCTATTTCTCTCCACCTTTTTCCTTCTCTCTGTTTCTTTTCCAAACGCAACACCAGTGCTTAACCACCATCATCATCTCATCTCCAGCCAACTCACAACAACCAGCACCGTTTAGCCACCTCTATAGACGCTTTATTTACAGACACAACACTCACAACCCAACATACTCTCCCTCTTTAATGGCTTTAAGAATGAGAAAGAGAAGGGGTGGTTGGGGCAGCCAGTGTAATACTGCCACCTCTAACAGGGTCGTCGGGTCGCTGCCACCACCCTCTTCTTTTTCCTTCCTTAATTATCTCCTCGATCTCTACCCTATCACTGCCGCACACCACACCAGTGTACTCCCCACATTTCGTTTTCTACAATTTTGCCATACTAAGGATGAGCCGAGTGACCGCTGCCATACGGCATCACAAGTGTTGGAGCATCAGCATCCATCATCCATGAGCCTCGCAAACCCATATTTTTCTATCACTGCACTTCAATCTTCCCCTTCTCTTACTAGTGCACCTCTTTCCTTAAAAAAAATTTTTGTGGGGAGACTGTCTATATGTGTATACATGTACATCTATATGTATATATGCATATAGCTTCACAACTAATAGATGATTATTATTTAATTTTATCTTGTTATGGTGAATATATCTGATAGTTGCATGGCAATGACCTTGGATTGTGATGGAGGGCATGATGGATTTGATTTTTAATCAATTGATGGATGAAAAACAAATGAGATGGATGATGATTCTGATTTTAACTGTTAGTGAATGTTTATCCAGCGGTGGAATTTTTATACATCATATGGTGAAACGGTGGTCTTCGCCGGCCAAGGTGGACGGCCGGAGATTGTGGGTGTTGACTGGACAGGTTAGAGAGAAGGCGGGGGAGGCGAGGGAAAACATATATATAATATATGAAAAATGTTATTCTTTCATAATTATTATACAGAATTTTGTATCAGAATAATGTGGCAATGACAATTTTGTAATTAACAGACACTTTGATAAATTTTTTATTATGAAGTGATAGGACCACAACTTAGACACATTATTCTGGTGATAAATTTTGTATAAATTTTTTGATTATATAACATTACTCATAATATATAAAGAGAGAAAGAGAGAGAGGAAAATGAAGGTGGAGGTGGTGGTTGGCTGGAGACGGAGGTTGGCCGGAGATGAGCGTAAAACAAAAGAGAAAGAGAGACAAAATAAAAAATTTAAATAAAAAAAGAGAAATATGAACTTTACCATTTTGCCCACCATGTGCGAGACTCAAGCTGTTTTTCATTAAATTCTCAAACGTCGGTTATCAATTGGGCCAGTTAAACACATTTCGTGAAATGAAAGGGTAAAAGTGTTACAATTAAACTTACATGAACTAAATTGACACAAGATATAAATAGTTAAACACATTTCGTGAAATGAAAGGGTAGAAGTGTTACAATTAAAATTATATGAACTAAATTGACACAAGATACAAACAATAAGGATCACTGGCGTAATGTATAGTAACAACAAATTTTTATTGCTACATAGTCATATCTATTCACAATTTCCTTCTTATATCATGAGATGCACTTATGCGAAAGATAGGACCATAGATTCTTCTATTTATGCAACAAATATTAGGAAATTTAAATTATTTTACGAAAAAACTCTCCAGAAAATTAACTGGTGTTTAGAGGATATGATGGCCATCCAATTGCACATAGCACTGTTGCCAAGAAAAATTATTTATTTTTCTTTAGACAAATGCTAATATGTGGGCTGTTAGCCCTAAGGGCATATTTTAAAGAAAAACTTAATGTAAACTCTTTAGATTTTAATGATCTTTTAGAAAAAGTAATTAATGAGGTTGTTGGTAGGTATCTTTTCAATATTTATTATACATAGACTTTAAATCCCCAATATACCTTTCTCAAGTTTTACATACAACTTTAGTTGTCTAAATTACAATATAAAATAAGATATTTAGTAACACAAAAATTAAGATAAACAAATTAAATTAATTTCTATACATACAAAATTTTCCTTCAATTTCCTCTATGTTCTCTAGGTATCAAAATGACAAAAAATAAATTGATATAGTAATAAAATAAATAGGTGAATACAAAAAAAAAGTTATGTAATTTGTATGATGAAGACTACAAGAGTTGTGTTATGAACATGTAATTTTACATGTACCTCAACTATTGTATTATACTACAACCAAATATATTTGCAACAAAGTAATAGTTTTTTTAGTGATAACCAATAAACATAAATATCATACTTCATTTAAAGAATAAGTTAATTGCCATGATGATCCTATCTTGCTTCAAGATAATACTTAGATTTAAATTTGAATGTTATGATTTTCGACCCAAACTTAGAGCTAAAAATTTACAGATTTGAAAGTGCTATAAAAATTTATAGATTTGAAAGTCCTATAAAAATATATAATATTTGTACTTGTCTAACCTACATTTGCTCAATGTAGAGCTAAAGAACTATAAAAAATTTATAGTATTTGTACTTGTCTAACCTACATTTGCTGAATGTAGAGCTAAAGAATTAGTGATCAACGGACTTTTGCCAGAGTTAAAATTTTTCAGTACACGAAATGTTAATTAAAGGATCCATGTCATAAGGTCCACAAACTGAAGGTGAAGGAATCACCTGACTCTCAAAAAAATTGATCATTACTTTTCGTGAATGGAAAATTTTTATTGAATAATACAGTAATCCATGTATTAAGGTAAATAGAAAATATATTAGAGTTAGTAACTCATATTTATGAAACTATGGCTCAAAGGCAGAACAAAGTGTAGCGAGAGGAGCATGAGCTGGATTGACATATTTACACTGATTAGTGAGCCACATTAGATCCCTGTTTTCTGTGATTATTATTTATTATTCTTTGTATTGTATCTCTCACAACCTTACTTTCTGTGTAAGAAAATAATATTTAATTGTATACAATTTCTCTTAAATAATACAATAAGATATACCCAACAAAAAAAAAAAAAGAAGAGAATAATACAATCTCAAGAGGACAAACTGGTGCGGCGCCAAAAGTCAAAAGCACCAAAGCTCAACACAAAATTCGAAGCATTGGTGTTGCCCAATATTAAATCAATCTTCAAACTATTATTCACCTGTAACAATTTTATCAGGTGAGAGAAAATTAAGCTTTAGGGGTGTAAATTTTCAAGTTCGATTTTTTTTTACTTTTTTTTTGTGACTAATCATCGATTTTACATAGTTTTTGTAGATGGTAAACATGCATAAACTCTAAGAAGTAGCAAATCGAAAGCCTAAATACCCTATAGTAAATAAAATAATAATAATGATAAGAAAAAAAAATGACGCAGCAGTCATATAGTAATTATCAAAAATTGAGTGATGTTAATCCAAAAGTTAAAATAAAAAATGCTCACAGAAAACAATGGTCGTCGTAGAATGATCACGCAACTCACTCTAGATTTGAGAAGTTCCACCTCATCTCATTGGCAAAAAAAACAAAAACAGAATTTATGGGGAACAACAACTAAGCACCTAAGATGAGAAACCAGACTTAAATTAATGAGGAATATATTACTTATATATAAATAGTTGTGAATAGATTCTAATACCAAAATTAAAAAAATAGATTCTGATATAATTATCTTCAGGTTCTAGATAAGGCGTGTTTAAATTTTGAACTCTATATCTATCTATTATGTGAGCTAAATTCGTATTTTTCTACTTAGATGCTTTGTAAATATTAAGTGTATATGGCTAATACATTGATATTGTGACACGTCATAAAATATTACATTGAGAAAAAGTTTAATGATACTGTGAATATATTATAATATAATTTTCTTCAAGTTTCAAATAAGGTGCATTTAAATTTTGAACAAAATGTCATTAGCCTGAGATCTGGTGTACGTAAAGACAAGGGATTGAGTTCCTAAAATTCTAGTAGTGTAGGTAAATATAATGATAGAGTCCTAATTTATCAACAATTTTTGATATTACAGTGATTACATATTTTAAATTAGTAGAGGTGTTAGGTATTTTAAATTTCAATGGGCCAATCAATTAATTTCAAATATATTCGTAGTGATAAGATATTTTAAATTTCAATTGACTAACAACGTTTGATATTGTAGTGATAAGATTTTTAAATTTTTGTTTGTTTAAAAACTAGGATGATATTGTTGTAAAAAATTTGACCAATAGGGTCTATTGTAATAAAAATTGACCAATCAGATTGCTATATAGCATGTGACGTGTTATTAATTGAAATATAAAATATCTAAAAATTTAAGAAAATATATTGAAAGTTTTGGTCTTAAACGCCCAACAACATTTTGTTATTTATAATATTATAGATTATGTAATACAAGCATATGTTTAAGAAGTGGAGACCTCCAGTGAGACCTTCCATTTCGGGATTTTTTGGTGATAGAAGTAAAGGAGTTGTTTGCTATAAATGTGGAATGATGGGGTATATGGTGAGAGATTTCCCAACACCATGGACTAATAAATGTTTTCAATGTGGACAACAAGGCATATAATAAGGAATTGTACTTAGAGCACTACAGTAGCTTTTTTTATAGGTAGTGTTGCTAGCAGTGGGAGAGGAGCATCAGGAAGTATTCAACAAGGGCAAGGGACTACTTCTGAACCACGAACCCAGGCACGAGTGTATGTCATGACTCAGAGGGTTGCTCAAGCAACTCCTATGGTAATAACAGGTATGATGTATGTGGTTGGTAGAGATGCTTATGTATTCTTGGATCTTGGATCAACGCATTCTTTTATTTCTTGTGCATTTAGTGTGCATCGAAGTAGGCCACATACTTTAATGGCATATCATATACTTATGTCAACACCGATAGGAGATTTGATGGGTAGATGTGGCGTACAACGAATGTGTACTAAAAATTGGGGAAAAGGAGTTGACCGTTCCTTGATCGAACACCGATGACACCTTAACCTGGAGTCTTGATGATAGTATCTCGATTGGACCCTTATGACAACTTAAACCAGAATCTTGATGACTGTATCCCAGTCAGACATCGATGACACCTTATACCGGAGTCTTGATCATTCTTTTATTTCTTGTGCATTTAGTGTGCATCGAAGTAGGCCACATACTTTAATGGCATATCATATACTTATGTCAACACCGATAGGAGATTTGATGGGTAGATGTGGCATACAATGAATGTGTACTAAAAATTGGGGAAAAGGAGTTGACCGTTCCTCAATCGAACCCCGATGACACCTTACACCGGAGTCTCGTTGACCGCATCCCGTTTAGACCCTGATCGGACTCTGATAAAACCTTAAATCGAAGTCTCGATGACTGTACCCTGATCGAACTCTGATAACACCTTAAACTGAAGTCTTGATGACCGTACCTCAATCAGACTCTGATGACACCTCAAATTGGAGTCTCAATGACCATATCCTAGTCGGACTCCGATGAAATCATCCTTGAGATCAGTCATCCTTGATCTTGATTAGCATCACCTAACATTATTGACAAGAGTTTCAATGATTGCAGCCTGATTAGACTCTGAAACCTTTAGCCGGAATTCTTAAACTTTCGAAGCTTGTAAACTGAAGCCTTGACAAACTTCGATGACCTAAACCGGAGGCCGATGATCCCCTGTATCATCCACCGAAGTTTGGTCCATCAATTAAGAGCAATAACCCTTGACCAAAGACCGCCAAAGCAAGCCAAAGCATAAGGGTGATAGCCTCACGGCACTGCAATGTCGTGAAGGCTAAAAGCCACTCTTCATGGCACTGAAGAAGGTATCCAAGGCAAACGGCACTGTAGTGCCATGAAGAAGGATTTCTGGGTAAACGGCATTACAATGCCGTAATGAAAAGTTCCCAAGCATTAGGCATTCCTATGCCACATTTGCTAATGTCATGATAATGTCATCAAGGTGATATCACCTTTGCTTACATGTCAAAATTCTAGTGGAACCACATTTCCCTCTCTAAAAAGTTAGACATTACAATGCATCAAAGAAGAAAGTTGTGCTTTATGGCATTACAATGCCTTAAATGAGAGATTTTTGCTTCGTGGCACTGCAATGCCACAAAGAAGAAAATCATGCTTTGTGGCATTGTTGTGCATTGATAAATTTGCCTATATAAAGGGGGGGCACCCCCTCCCATTTCTTCACCCCCTCACTTTATACACTTCATTTTCCCTCTCTAGAAGCTCTCTTTCGCTCTCTAGAGAAGAAAGCTCTCCATCTGGCCTCACGCCGCCTAAACCGGCACTATTAGCCTTAACTTGGCCAGACCCCTGTAGGATTGACTGGTCTGGAACCACACGATCCTAGCCAAAGCTCTACCTGACCAGCGGGTCCCGATAGCGCTCCCGCCTAGCCAAAACTCTGTTCGATTTTTGACTCAGATAGTGCTCAGGACTAGCAGAAACTATGCCCTATAGGAATAGTGAAAACAGCCCCTGGCTAGGCCGGATTACTGCCGAATTCCCACCAGTAAGTGTAATTCAAACCAGTCAGTTTAGGTTCTAACTAAAACCATTGTAATGCTACAATGTTTGGCGTTTGGCATGGCTTAGTAGGTATCCAAACTATTACCTTGGGCGAATTCCAGCACCTACCCTTCCTTCCAACATAGCAATCACATTGCATTGTCCTCAATGTATGAAAACAAAGAAATTATGCATTTTTTTTTTTTTTTTTGCAGGGTGCAAAACAAAGAATAGAGGAAAAACATTTACCCACCCCCAACTTAAAATGATGCATTGTCCTTAATGCATGAAAACAAAGCTTGGAATGCAATTAAATGGTGGGGAAAGACAAAAAATGGTGCCTAATGCACCCCCAACTTATAATGAGGAAACAAACTAAGAAAATAAAAAAACAAAAGAACTACTCCTACTTTTACACAAATTAGAGAGAGAATTACCCAATGTCATAAAGTGAAAATTTACCATCATCCCACACCCCCAACTTAGAGACTTTTAAAGAGTTCATGCAAATATGAGAATATAAATGGCGATCTCTTTAATGAACTCAATGATATAACATGAAAGCGCACAAGGGTAATAAGGGTCATGAAAGGTAGAAAATGAAAAATGATCATGCATAAAGGCGCAATGATGCTCATGCCATGAAGTGATTGACCCTCCCCTTCTTTTAGTTGGTCGGCCATGGAAATGATGTTTGGCTCTAATGTTGGGACATTGAGCTCTGTAGGCTCTGGTAGGGTAGGATTAGGTGCTAGAGGCTCACAAGTAGGGATCTCATGATCCTTAGACATGGTAGGAATGACCTCTAAACCATTAACATCCTCTTTGACATGCACATACCCAACATTTGACAAATCAAAATTCTCACTAAGGGTAATCTCATCACTACCTTTTTCTCCACTCTTCTTTTCTTGCTCGGAGCCCTCAATCTTGGAGTCCTCTTTCTCATACTCTTCATCCCAAACTTCATTTTCAGTAATTTCTTCACTTACCTTAAGAACTTCTTTATTAGACTCAAAGTCTTAAGGAAAGGTGGTTTGATCATTGGTGTCCTCAATCTTAAGGTTAATGACGAGATGAATTTGTTCAATTGGACGTACTTGTTCTTGATTGTAAATACCCCATTTTGCCCGCTCAACAATCTCTGGTCCTACCGGACTCATATTCAAAGTGACATAGACATATTCAAGTTCAAATCAATTTTTCAAACTCCATCTAATCAATCGATCGCTTCACGGGGTCGCTAGGGCCCAATAGAGGCAAAATGACCAAAATGCTCTTGTCCTATTCTAGTTTGCACGTCTTCTTAGAGACAGTAAGTCCTTGTTTCAATCTCAAATTCAACTTCAAGTCCAATTCCAATTCCAAATCAAATTCAGCACTTCTTTCAAGAAAGTTAATCCCTCTGGCAATAAGATCATCCAATCCGGCTCACCTTTCGAGAAAGTTGATCCATCTGGCGGTAAGACCATCCAATTCGACACGCTTTTTAATAAAAACTCTTTAGAACGGTAAGTCCCTTCAAACCCGTCGACCGAGACAAGACCCCAAGTCCCCAAGATGGTAGAACGGTTCACCTTTGGCGCCTACTAACCCTCCAATAAAGAAATGTTCGTTATTCAGCACGTCTTTCGAGAAAGTTGATTCCTCAAACGATAAGTCTACTTAGCAGCTTCCCGAGATCAGGCAGTCTCTAAAATGAACATGAAGCGTCAAAGTGACGAAAACACTCGTAAATATCACAACCGTCAGAATGGCAAAAACACTTGTAAATAGGTCGACATTAGGAATTGCTAACAAACCCCCTATGTCACGGGACCGAATTCACTTCTTGCCGTGACACGTTTACCAAAGGACAAGATACCTTTGGAAACCAACTCGTCATAGACCGTCAGAGTGATGGAAACACTCAAAACTCGGGTTAATACCAGTGCCTGCTAGCCCACTCCGGTAAAAAAATAACCAAATTGTCCTTTGGGCCATTTCCTGCACATTTCTTGAGAAAGTATCTAAACCCTCAAAACGGTAAGTCCACCCTTTTAGAATTGTCCGAAAGACGATCCGGCATGTTTAAGTGCTTTCCGATCTGTTCCGAGCCAATTCCGGGACCATTCGATCAAAATGACCATTTTGGCCCTGGGCATTCGAGTGCCTCCAGAAACCACACCGGCTCTGGGTATCAAACCGGTAACCTCCCGAGAATGTTTCTAATAGTATTCTCAACCTTCCAATGCCTTTCTAGATCATTCCGAGTCAATTCCGGTAAACTCGGTACAAAATGACCGTTTTGCCCCTAATGGGCTGATTGTCTTTTTCGACCACATCTGCTAGGGGTATCAAACCGAAACTCCTTCGGAACACTCTGGATAGTGTTTCCAACCTTTAAGTCTACTCATGGATTATTCCGAGTCCATTCCGGTGGTTTTTCGGTCTAGTTGACTGTTTTGCCCCTAATAGCTCGATCACCAATTCCGACCATGTTTTTCAAGTCTGTTACCCTTGGAACACTATTTCAAGAGTTTTTACCCATTTTTGACCTTCCAGACCATTCCCGACCCTCCAAAATACTCTCGGACCTTCCGAAGTCACTCCTTATGAAGCTAGGCTAAAAAATGCATGGTAGTCAATAAGACAGGTGTCCAAATCTCTTGTCTTGCATATCAAGGGTCGAAGATACGTTTCTTGCGACCCTAAAATATTTTCTAAGTAGCTGGCACCACTTACTACTAGCGCCAATGGGATTTTAAGCATGGCATCACTGCAATAGGTGCTAGGTCAATTTTCTGTCTATAAATACAAAACCTCCTCCATGCGTAAAAAAGGTCGGCAATCTAACTCCAAAAACTCTCTCTCTCGATATACAGCCCTTGAACTCTTTCCAAACCCTAGTTTCTTAGGCTTTTTCAAACCCTAGCCTCATACACTTTAAACCTAGCATACATACACTTAATACGCGCTTATACAATCCTCCAATCCGACCATTGAAGACTCAAGGTGCTGCAATCTCAAAGTTCTTGAAGATCAAGGCGAAGTAAAGCAAATAAAGTGAACAAATCAAAGAAGACGCAAGGTTGGTTTTCTATTTACTTTTATGCAGTTCTTCCGTCTCTCTTCTTTCTCCTAACTCACTTGGATTTTTTTATATTTTAATCTCATATCTTCTTCCCCGCCTTTCTTTCATGTTTGAAATAATGGTTTTCCGGGTTCATGTTGTTGGAGACTATGAAATTTCCCACGATCTGGCTACAGTGTATACGCATATTATCAAAAATTCTGATCTGATTAGCATAACCTAATCTACGTGATTAGAATCGTACTTTCGAGATCTCTTTGGTTTGATTCCGAATAACAAGAATCAACACTAAGCACGAACCAACTGCTCGAACTTAACCTTCGAACTTCTGTTGTATTCCTCGTACATGCCTTGCTCTACAGAGAGTGGGCTCGCCGCTGCTAGGGTTTTTCTTCCTCACAAAAACGTGTATCTCTCAATTATGTGCAAAGTGTGTAACCCTAACAGCTCTTAGAACGCGTATATATAAAAGTTACAATAGGGACCATAGGATTAGTATAACTAGGGCTTCCTACGCAAATAAGAACTCCTAATCCAACTAGGATTAATTCTTATTTACGTAAATTATAATTTATACCACTAACGAATTATAATTGCACTCTCTGTAATACTAGAAATTATATTTCGAGCTCCATATTATTAAATACTTATTTATCTCCCCACATTAAGATTACAGATACCCGTTTATTAAATTAAATTACTGACAATTAAATTTAATAGACTTATTTAATTCTTTGAGACCTTCCACTTAACTTATTTGATATGTCGGATTCATAATCCACCTGCAGGGTTTGACATAATCAAAACTTATAAGCTTCCTCAAGGGGGTATCAGCAATCCCTATACAGGGATGTGAATTCCATCAATAATAAATATTCACCATACACATAATGTTATTGTCCAACTCACTGGGTTTATTGACCCACAAGGAATCTCACTCTTCTGCGAATCAAAACAATAAACACTATATACACGTGTCTATTTATTATATTAGGATTAAGAGTATAAGCACTCATAATAATCATGAGGTATTAATTGTTTTATATAGTCAGTATAAAAACAATTACCTCAACACTGTCCTGTTCAATACACACAAAGTGTACTAGTGCAAGGAGTTGGAATTATACCATTTTCCATAGTCAAGACAGACCTATTAAAACATTGTACTACAGTCCTACTGATGGTGTCTCCATTTCCATTTAAGACTGTGAATGATAAATTTATATTCCATAAGAACTGATGATCTGACCTTCCGTGTGAAAGTTGTACTCTACATACCAAATCATCTACTATATAGAATAAGAGACACACATGCATAATCATTAAATAAATAACGCAATGCAATCATTTCTCACACAGATTCTCATTAAAATGGAATAACTAATTTATTAATAAATATTAAAGCCATTACACAAAGCATATCTTTTAGTATAAATTCTCAACACATGTGTAGGAAGAATGGTTGAAAGTCACCGTGTCGAGGGTTTTCCTCTAATTCAACCTTAAACCATGTGGATTCGGCCCCTTTAATTATGTGGTGAAACCTAAATCTTGTATGTTCACGACCCTACTTGCATTGTGCATATCATACTTCTACATCTATTCAAAATTGTTTTCTAAACTTGTTTTCAAAAACTTGCATCAAAATCTCTTTCAAAACTTGCATTAAAATCTTCTTATTCCAAACTTGTTTTCAAAAATCACAATCTTAAGATAATTCTAGCCACTTCATGATTAGGATTGTTTTAGAAAAGTGTTACATAAGCTTTGGATGTTAGCCCTAAATTGTTTTTGTCAAAATCACAATTCTAAAATGATTCTAGTCATTTCATGGTTAGGATCGCTTTAGGAAAGTGTTATATTTAAAGTGACTATCATGGTCCGTATTTTCAAATCCTTGTTCTTTTCAAAACCACAATCCTAGAATGATTCTAATCTTTCTATGATTAGAGTCGTTTTAAGAAAGTGAGATATTTTTTACAGATTTGTAAAAGTTTATATTCGATTCTCTTTCCAAATCACTTTTTGAAATTTTTTTTTCAAAACCTCTTTTAAAATCCTCTCCAAAATCTCTTTTTAAACTTACTTTCTAAAAATCTATTTTCCAAAATCTCTTTTCAAACTTACTTTCCTAAAAAAATTCTTTTCAAACTCCTTTTCAAAAACTCTCTTCAAAATTTTATTTTCTAAAAACATTCTTCAAGTTTCCTTCTCAAAAACTCCTTTCAAAATATTTACTTCTCAAAAATCTCTTTTTCTTGAAGGCCAAGTCAAATTTTAGAGCCAATGATTAGAAAACTCTAATTTCTATTTTCCTTTTTCACATCCAATCATAGTTTTTCAAAACTATGATTGAAAACTAGGGCGAGCTTTTTTAAAACGATCATATTTCGGGTTTTGTCTTGCTTAAACCCGCAACCCATGCTGGCCCGACCCATTTGCCACCTCTAGTCAAAACCAGAGGGGCCTATAAGTAATGCCATGTAACTACTCAACCACCCAACATTGTTTAGCTGCACTTAAAAGCCTTATTAATCCTTTGGCAGTGTGATCAAAGACGGTTTACAAGTTATCATATATTGTCTTACAATATCAATAAGCAACGGGAGAATCTTTTTCATAGTTTCCAAGAAGGACCAGCAGGGCAGCTAATTCTCCATCCAGTTATACCTAGTACTTGAGTTCTGCCAACTATATAATTTCCTTGCGATTGAGCTTTTAGGAGTTAGCCTAAATTCTCTTTCTTATAGCTTTTACTATTATATGTAACCTAACATTCAAACTTGAATTTGAGATAAAGCCAAACCTAACATTCAAAACTGCCACAAACAGAGACACTAGCCACTTGAGTAGAGAACATAAATGAAAGGATGGTGTCCAACAGCCAGTCCACCTTCTGAACCAGAATTCTTCTATAACCCATCGTCTCCCACTCCGCCTTATTTTCTTCTCAAACCACAATTTCCCTTTCCTTAAAGTTTTTGAATGGATTCATCCAATCTGCAGTGGTTTTGATCCGTCCTTTGCGGAATCCTTTTGAGAAACTGCCAAGCAGGTAGCATGCAAGACCCTCCTCAAGATTAATGGAGATCAAAGGAAGTTCGTCCGCATTCAACGGTACGTTCCTATTTGCTTCATTCTCATTGAGGTCTCTTTGCTGTAAAGAACTCGTCCTATTTTCGAGCAATTTCCACCAACTGATGATACTATTTGGTTGCATCTGTATTATATTATCCAATGTATACATATATTTGTATAAATGAGCATATGATCGATACCCCTGACAAATTTTGGAAATTTAAAAGGAATTATTATCAACAAAAGAAATTATTGAAACCCATTGCCACATTTTAAGAAGAAATAAGCACCACTCATCAGTAATCAAAAAGTTTACAAGAATTGTTTTTCCAGTTTCCTTTCATCGGACAGAATGGAAACAAGAGTTGCACCAACAGAAAGCACTGACTAAAAGATCCAAAAACATACAACACAGATCATCAGTATACTAAAAGTCACAACGGACAAATCTGGAAATCCATTGAAATGATCCTTCAGTAAATCTAGAGTCTGCTAGTGAGAACAAACTGACATTGAGCAATCCGAGAGATTAGCCGTGACCACCTTACGACCATACAGAGAATGAACATTTCTTAGTTTCGCCTTCGTGGTTTCCAACGTCTTTAAAGGGGAGTCAAGGCTCACAAAAGCAACTCAATCTACTATTTCCAGTATAGAGGTTTCCTTCCAGTCATGCATATCACCAGTCCTGTCAGCGAATAGGGTGATATTGTGTGATCCCACGCTTCGGAGGTAGCTTTCTCAAAATGAAGAGGACAAGAGAAGAAGGCAGTATCTCCACCAACTGTAAACAAGGAAGCAACAATGAAATAAGTTCTTAAAAATTAATAAAAAAAAATACGAAAATGGTTCTCAAGATCCATAATGAAACAAACTACATGAAAGCAAGATTTTGTAATCCAAAAAAACAAAGCAGAAACCCACAAGTGCCGCATATCTTAGCAACATTTCCCTCCCAAGGGACAATATAGGAGTCATACCCTCATCAATTGGTGTTACTCAAACCACAAAGATGAATGAAAACAGCTGCAAAAATAAGACAAGGAGAAATATTTTATATTTTTGGGAACTATATATATATTACCATCCAGTCTGAAGGAGTAAAATATCTCTCAATCTACCTAGTATTTTTCTATTTTATACTTTTGTGATATATATATATATATAAGACCATCCAATCTGGAGGAGCAAAATCTCTGTCATTCTATTTAGTTTTTTTCCTAAACATTTATTGACAAAAAGGTACAAGTAAAATACAATGGATGACCAATTTATTTTTCCCCTTCAACAATTGCAAACCAATCTGTCAACCAAATAAGACTCATGTCATCAGCCATGTCAACACACTTGCCAGTAACCTTGTTAGATGGAAAAAAAAATATTACTATTATTAGGCTGGAGGTGCACTTGGTGTCCACTGGGTCCCATCAATTCAAGTCCTCAAAAATATCCCCAACACCAATTAACAGTTAAAATCAATTTAGTCCATCACCTAATTTTTGCAGGGTCAAAGAAGTTATTTCACCAATTCAACACTCCTGCCACTTTTCACAATTTTTGCAACTCCTTTGAGCTGCTCTCCTAATGATAAAAAAATATAAAAAAGAAACTGCACATCCCTGTATAGTTGCCATCAAAACTTATACACTTCTTTACCAATCCTTTTGCATCACACGTGAGCATTCACATCGTGAGTGCAATCCTTCTAGACATAAGATTGCTATTTCAAAGAAAGCCACCTGAACATAAAGGGACATGCACGAAGCATTTATAGTTTCACCTAAAAAGAAGCGGACATGAAATTTGTGAAACAAGCCAACTAATAAACATATAGACCGAGGGTTTTATTATTCGGCAACAAATCTAACAGAGTAGCTACCTTCCAAGGCTGCACTTCAATTTGGAAGGGAAAAAAACCAAGTATACAGCCAATATTTTTCCATTCAATACAGGCATTAAGTATCATTACTCTCTCTCTATGTTATCTAGAACCCGAATCGTTCCGGTACGTGGAATGGGAATAGGAACGTGGTACATCAAATGTTTTAAAATATGATACGCTAGGGATAGACTTCTATAAAGTATACTATTAGAATTAAGGTACTCTTATAAGAATTTTCTTTAATAATCAAACATTTAATAAAACATAATTTATGTTTTTTCAAATTAATCATCTAAAACACATTCTAGGAGTATTATGGGCCTTCTTTTTTTTTTTTGTGAATATTGTTATGCCAAAATTCTATTCTTTCTATATTTTTGTTCATTATAATTGATTTTTTTTCCTCCGTTAGGTGACCTTCAAAGATATAAATAGAAAAAAAATTTGGGATTGTTTTGGATCGCTAAATTCACCGTTTTGGAACTCTAGAGTACCATGTTTCAGAATGTCATTTCAAAAACGTAATTCACAAGGGTAGTAGATAATTATGGTAACATAGCTGTCTCTACCTCCTCAACCTCCATCCCACACCCCCAAAAAAGGAACCACCCACCCAAAGGCTTGCATAGACAACAATTAAGCCATTGAAGGGAAACTTACCAGGTAATATATAAAATTTAGAACGGGATGATCCAAAACATCAAGGTCCGCAGCTTTATCGAATGCATTGAGGCACATCTGTAGCATAACAACATAGTGATAAAACTGAAAGTTAGATGAATCTAACAACTAGACATCATGTGGCAGGAAGGTCTAGATCTGAGCTTCAGCAACAACGATAAGGCTTTTATCACCACTGATTGGTCAATAAAGCAGTCCGAAGGCAGAGCGATGAGCCAGTAGTATCCCAATGACAATGATAATTAGTAGCAACTAAAAACTTGCATGCTCACACTTTATATTCAATGCACAAAACAGCACAAGTCAACTCACCATAATGCATCTAACCAGGAAACATGAAAAACAGATGGTGGTCACATAACCAACCTGGACAACCAAAATAAAGCATACATTAGAGAAAAGAATAAGAAGAAAACAAAAATTTATGAAAAATTATACCTCCTGTAGCTTCTTACGTCGCCCTTTTGATTCTACAGGAAAACGCTGCAACATTAAGAAGAGCCTGCATAAAGATGACAACTGAAAAATATAAGGATTACAGATTGTGCAAAATATAAGTTCCGGAAAGGAATAAACATATAAATTATCCAATAAAATGCTACATCCCTTAGAACACATAACCTAGGCCTGCAAGTCAGATCAACCCCAATAACCTGATCAAACCTCACCATAACATGTTGCTTGGGTCAAGTTCTATTAATGGGTCTGGTTGAGTTAGAACTTGAAGATCAAATCAATTTGCTTTCACTCTAGGCTGTAACTCCAACCAACCTGAGAATTGGTCCTTTATTTTAGTCGTCTATTTTTTTCAGTTTTCCTGGTTGCTATGTTGTCATGCTCAAATATACATGCGCGTAACAGTATACTGTAGATCTTTACAATCACAACCAATTTCATCACTCACAGAAGGTATGGGTATGGAACACACTGCAACTCCATTTCTCCAAACCATCGGAAACAACTCCTCATCCTAGCTTATTCAGTTGATTGGCTGTAGGTTTTTTCTCCCCACAGAAGCAAACTTACCATCACAGTCTTTTGAGTTCATTCATCATTAGCCCTTCTTTTTTTTTTTTTTTTTCTGTTTTATGGTTTTTGGTCCTTGGGGTTCCCTAGTATTGGTCACACAGACACGGGGCTTGAATCTTGGCAAGAAACCAAAGCACAAAGTTTTTCCCCCCTATTTCTTTTCGTAGATGAATATGAATATTTCTCACTTAATGTCTAGCCATGATAAATTAACCATACTTCTATTTTACAAAACTTTTAAGGGTTCCTCAATGTTCTATCTTAATCATTTTTCATGCAATCTTTTAAATATTAAAAAATCTAATGTTCTCACAATGCAAATGTGTAATTGGAAAAGCTGTTCCAGAAGCATGTTCTATTGAGAACCTGCCTTTATCAGGTTGATTCCAGTCCTAGTCACAAACTGCTTTGATATGGTGGTTTTTTGGGAACTAATCTTGGAAGATACAATTTAGGGTTGAAACTAACCCAAACCGAGTTGCACCCCACTATTATCTGTCTGATTGAAAGCCAGAATGATGGGTAAGGGGGGTGGGATAGGATAAGTTGTCCATAGGCCCCCACTTATCCCAAGCTTGGCACAGCACAAAGGTTGGGATAAATTACCCCGAGGGGACTCCACATCCCATGCAAATGGGTCTAATTCATCTCATGAGGGGGGGTGCAACACCATATCCTAGGATAGAGGCCTTGGAGGGATAACGGCACTTTTATGAAAATAACCCTCATATGTCACATAATTTTACAAAAATACTCCTTCTACATGTATATATATGAAATATGTACATACAATGTTAATATTAACATTATACTAATAAATTATATTAACATAATACACTACATCAATATATTACATACTAATTTTATGTTAATATATAACAGCATTATATTAATACAACCATTCTTTAATAACATTTATATTAATTTACCCATTATATAGTAATGTTATATTAATATTAAATAGTATATTAATATGTTATATTGAAAATTATACTAGCTTCAAACCATTATATTGATACAATGCAAACATATTATATAAATATTGATATCTACTATATGTTAATATATATATATATATATTTATAATATCAATATATTAATATTACCGTCATATCACTAATTTTTTTATATTAACAATATAATGTAATTTATTACAAACATTATATATAATATACCTAAATTATATTCATTATTGTTATTATCATTATTATTATATTATTTTGATTTAAATTTTAGCTTTTTTTTGGACCTATGACCAAAGAAGCCACATGATGACCCAAGGGCAAATATGTCAATTTGAGTACTGATTCTTCTCCTAACCAACTTTTCCCATGTCCTACCAAATGTGTGACAAGGTATACAGTCCTGGGATACAATCAAGATATTGTATGCCACCTTATCCCATTGCTCCAATCAAACATGACCTTGATATATCATACAGTCAAACTTAAAAGAGTTTACAATAAATGGCAACAGGGTTTGACACCTAATCTCTGCACACACGATTTTCTTGGTTGAGACCCATGGAAGGCACCACAAAGAAACACCATATAATTTCTAACAATTGAACCTAGAGAAGCAAGGCCCGCAATAAAAATTGAGGCCCAACTTGAAGCCATAAGAGTAAGGCAAAGCCACTGAGCAGGCGAAAATATAAGTGTAGGTATATGGGTCACAGCCCAAGTGGCCGGATACACCATCTTCTCTGTAGGCCACCTAAGCAGACAAGGCACCACCACATCGCACTAGAACGGGCTAATGTACACAGTGCCTTAGCCCAGGAACCCGCCTAGAGGCAACCTCCAAAACCTCTTGAGTGAGGTCACCTGAGACCCTTACCCTTTGCCCAACCAAGAGACCTTCCTCAGGGACTCCCTCTATGGTACTCCAAGAGATCCTGCATCTAACCCTTAGAAACTCTCCCATGATGCATTCTCCAACTAAGAGGTTTTGTATGTTAGCCCTTCCGCAGGTTACCAAACACAATAATTGTTGCTCCAACTAAGATTGAATGCTGCATCCCTGCATGCATTGATACTTTTCAACAAGTCAGACTTCGGAGATTTTGGTGGATAACCAAATAGTTGAACATTACCTTCCTCCATAGAGAAGAAACCCTAGGGCTGCAAACAAAGAAACACCTGCAAACAGATGTGTCAGGAACAAGCTGTACAACTTATCATGAAACTAACAGCTGAGCAATAAAGAGAAATTTAACTAGTATAGAAAATTTAGGAACCTGCAAAGAACATCTTGGATAGAATAATAAGAGGTGGGGTCGGCTTCCACCATATGATCAGCCACAAAACAATCTGAGTTCAACAGAAAGAGTTACTGCCCATTTGGGGGGAGCTTAAGCTTATGCAAAATGGGTTCTTAGAACTTAAACAGTTATTAAAAGTTATGTTTCAAAAGTGCTGCACCTATCAAAAGTGATTATCTGACTGTTTGTTGGTAATACTGTAGAAGTGATTGTGAAAGTTGAAATGTTAATTTCACCCTTAATAATGAGTACCTGTTTGTTTCCTAGCACTAAGACTTTGTTCAAAATATAGGAACAATTTTCAACAAGTGCTTGGACCCAATAGGAAGAATAGACATACTCTTAATCTTATGTGATACAATTTAGTAAAATGTAGAAAATAACTAGGCTATGTTTAACATCTAAAATATGAGACTAAATTGCATTTGAATACAAGTACATATCTATGTATAAATATGCAAGCGCCCAAACATCACACATACATATTTACGTAAAAAAAATTGGTGCGTGCATACTTACATGTGCAAACATGTACATCATTTGTACATTTAAGTATCAGAATAACAGTTGTATAATACCATACCTATATTATAATTTAAAAATATCTATAATTTTGTATGAGGGTGTACGGGGGTTGTGATGGGTTATTTGAGAGCTGCAAACACGTCACATAGCACCAAGAGAATTGAGTGAAGGACGAAGTCGTCCAAGGTAGAGAGAAAGAGAGGCAGTAGGAGCAAGAGCTTGTATGATGAATAGGAAAGTAAGTGCCTCACGAGGGAGCTCAAGGGTCTCTTATATAGAGCCTCGGGGTAGAGCCCAAGTAGAATTGGACTTACCAGTGATGAGGCATATCCATAAGGGTCCTTTCCTTAGGGCCTGTTTGGTAAGGCTTTTTCGCCTAGCTTTTTATTAGCTTATAAGCAAAAAAGCAAAAAAAATCTAACTTTTTTACTTATAAGCCAAAAAAGCTAAAAAAAAAAGCTCTACCAAGTGGGCCGTTAGTAAGCAAGGGAATCATGGTAGATGGAGAAGTCTCCCTTTCTTAGTTGGACTGGCCTAAAGGCAACTAGACCCACATGAGAAATGCAATACTGATGCGGTATTTGTGTCCTTAGCCACCAAACCACAAGTCCCAGAGTTCCCTTGGTGCCTACCAAACAAGTTGTTCGAGCTTATCTAGGCTTGCCTTATAGCCTAGGCTACGAGAGCATAGTGAGGTGGCTCGGTGAACCAGTGACACAGTACATGGGCCATAGCACACACGAAGTGCATGTGGTCCTTGATGCATGGAATAGCTTGCGGTCCTTGATGCGTGGATTATTCTGTGTGGATACTTGGCAAGATCAAGTACCGGGAGAACAGTGAACATGGATTTGACAAGAGTTCTAGATTTAGATGGTCAAATCCAATGTGAGTTTGTGAGTAATTATTGTAATTATTCATTTATTATAGTACTTGCTTGAGTTGACTTTTGTAGTCCCGTGGTTTTTCTCGTTTGGGTTTTCCACATAAAAAAAAGTCTCTCTTTATCTGTGTCAGTACTTTCACTTATTTGCTTTGGATACACGATTCACTCACGTACACTTAATTATTAACTAGTTTAATAATTGCATAACTTTCTAAATTGCATTTGGTAAATCAACGTCATTCGTAATCACTTTGTGCATTTTTCAATTAGTATCAGAGCGGGTTCACTCAAATTTTTTCTAAAATTGTTACGAGTGAGATCCTGATATTCTAAATACAGGGCCATTACTAATTAGTTTGAATTTAGTGAGTCAAGTAACTCAGATAGTGATCATGATATTCATAAGGCCAATAAAAAATTGTTTGAAGTTACAAGTCAAAAAATGTCAATAAGAAATTGAAAGAAAAATTAAAAATTTTTGAGGATGAGAATAACGCTCTAAAGCAAAAGGGGCAGCTTGGCAGCAGTTCGCATGGCCAACTGCGGAGGGGTGTGGAGTTCATCCATTGGAGGCAAGTAGGGCTGAGACACATGGCAATGTTGGGATACAAAAGGTGGTTCAAAATTTCAAATGTTCTACAGTGGGTTTACACTAGAGGAGAGTGGACGTTAGCCCACCACATGGTCATAGGCAAGGCCCATGGTCAGATTTAATTTTGAATGGGGCAGTGGGCTCAAGATGTTTCTCTCAGGCCGTAAAGGGTAAAAGCCCAATAACAGAGGAGCTTTGTCCCAGAGGAGCCCACTTCGATTTTAATAGAAGACGCCCGAATCTGGGCTGTGATCGAGGCCCAATCATCACTGAGGTAAGGAATGAGGTTGGTCCAAGGTTTCTTTCAAGAAGGTACCCAAGAGGGTAGGGAGCCCAAGCATGCTTATGAACCCAGATATAGTGATGGGAGTGATGACAACAACAAAGACAAGGCGAGGTGGTGTCTGGCCGAAGGCAATGGAGTTTGGGGAAAGCTCAGGTTATGGGGCCTGTGGTTAAAGGGAGTTGGATAAGATGTGTCATAGCAGAAAGGAAGAGGAGAGTGGGGCGGAAGAGAGACAGTGAGATGGAGAGCAGCTAGAGTAGGAGTTGCAAACAGTCCACGGTGGGGAGGAGGTTCAGAGCATTGGGGTGGGGTGGGGTGGGGTGGGGTGGGCCTTTGTCCTCATGTTACGAGGTGGCACATCAGTTTTTTTATCAAAGGGGCTGTGGGGTGATCTAATCCATGGTCTGGAATTTCTAGTAGATTAGGGGATGGGAAGCAGGTAGGTGCAGAGAAGGGGACGGTGTGTATGTCACCTATGCAGGGATGTGGGGTGTGTGCACAGGGGGAAAATGGTGCTTTCTGTGGAAGGCCATAAGGGCGCTTTGGGTAGTAAGGAAAGTTCAGTTGAAGCTATTAAGCCTGAGACAGGGCAAATCCTTGCTAAGTGTCCTCCTCTTACAGTATAGAAGCTGCTCAAGGGGATTGTGGGGAAGCCAGTGACATGTTAGAAAGCAAGGATAAGAGAAGCTCTGACTAGGTGCATATGAAAAAAAAGTATTGCAAGGTGGTTGATAGGGCTAATTATATAAAAAGATAAAAGGTCACGGAAGTGTTGGTTAAGCATGCGGGTGACATTCAAGAAGTTAATGGGACTGAAGCGTCAAAATTAGTCATGAAAAGTTTAAATGTCTTGAGAAATTTCTTGGGATTCCATGTAAGGGGATCGAGAATGATGCTACGAAGCTGTTAGTAGCAATTAAAGTATAAAAAAGGACAAGGATGGATTCTGCAAGGAGTGGAGAAACAAAATTGAAGTGGAAGGGAGTTCAAGAATTGGGTTAGCTCAATCAATTATGATGGTGGAGACAAGGGGGCTAGGGTGAAGGGAGGTATAGCAGAGATTTGTTGAGATGTTGTAATAACCTTTGCTTTTGTATTTGTGTGGTGCCCCCTTGTCAACTTTTTTTTAATTTGCTTTACTTATCAAGTTAGTTTAGTTTTGTTGGTGGAGACTTTCTCGGATATTCCATTTTCAAAGTATTATTGACCAAAATTGTATATGATAAACTAACCTAACTTAATATTTTTAATTATTTTTATTATAAACATGCTTTATTGATTATAATTAATAGTTTTGAGTCTTTTAACTACATACCTAGACACAAAACGACTAATAATTATTAAAGGAAGAAGCTTTCTCTTGACAGCGACTTAACAATAGTGGAAAATTAAAAACCTATGTAAATCACGTTAGTCTTACAAAAATCATGACAAATCATTGTAAACCCAAATATATATGATTTTGAAATAAAACCATACATATCGGTATAAAGGGACTTCTACAGAAAAAAAGGGGGGGGGGGGGGGGGGGGGGGGGGGGGGGGGGGGGGGGGGGGGTTGTAATAAAAACAAACAAACAATTCATGACTCCAGTGCCCACTTCATTATGCAACCCGAAACCATACCACCTCCAACACTTCCATTATGGCAACTGCCTTCGTTACTTAAAATCTTGTGGCCAACAACAATGAATGTGGGTGGTAGTTGATGGACATCAATGATGTGAGCTTGGGTTTGGTGGCAACGCATGTTGGGTGGCCAACAGTAGTGGACATGGGTGGTCATTCATTATTGGTGGACATGGGCGCTCATTCATGGATGACAATGACATTGTCAGGTTGGGTGGTTGACAATGGTAGACAATATGGTAGAGGTGATGGTGGGTGGCAGGCAATCGTGAAGGAGGGTGGTGGTTGAAGGACGAAGATGATGCAAGTTTGTGAGAGGTGGTCACGATGGGTATTAGATAGTCAACAAATATAAAAGTGGAAAGAGAGAGAGAGAGTAAAAAAGAAGAAAGGAGAGGGGTAAATGTCTATGTAGCACAATATTACTAGTGTCAAAATCATTTAACATTCTTTGTATATTTATTAATAAAAAATATAATTAAGTACATTTATTCTTTGGTATTCATAATTAAGTACATCTATCATAAGTAAAATGGACATTTCAATGGTTTTCTGTCAATGTCCATCATCCAAGTGGGAATTTATTACAAAAAGTTTCACATGAAAGAGGCCATTGTAATTTCTAGAACCATAGGGGTACCGAGTGCATTAAAACCAAACCTCAAGTGGTCAATGTAATTTATGCTTTCTTTGAATTTTAAGTTTTTGAAAGCAATTTCTCAAACAATCACTAAACAGACTGAAGAAGGTAATTGGTTGATTTTTTCCATAGCACGTATATGTGGGTATGCAATATTTGATATGACCCAAGTGGTATGTTACTTTGAACTATAATGGTTCAACCCAAGTTGACCATCAACTTGACCATAAAGTATAAATGTAACGTGCTTTTTAAGCCCTAATTGGAGCACATCTTTCCACCTCTACTAAGGCCAAGACACCAATATTAATTAGTCTCAGTTGTGCTAAGACCAACTTTAAAACATAAATTAGAATAGCAAGTATATCATGGAGACTATCTCATCTATTTTAGGTTTTTAATCTCTCACAATACCTGGTTATTACATCTTGTGGGCTCCAACATCAGCTAAAGACATTATTTAACAAACAATGTCTTTATTTTGTGGTCATTTGACATGCTAAAAAACCATGCACAAGTATGTGGACTACTACGGACTTGTTGGATTCACACTTAAGCCCACATGCATCGTAAATACGGTAAAGCAATTAGTCAGAAATCATCCCACTGGACACTAGATAAATACACGCTCAGCCAATTTAATTCAATTTATAGGCTGTTTCCTAAACATTTTTTTGATGTGCAAGGTAAATTCTAGCATGCTTTTAGTATTGTATATCCTAAACATTTTTTAATGTGAAATGTAAATTCTAACACGCTTTAGTATTGAGTTATGACGTTATATTGTTGTTTGAATATGTAAACGCAGACAACCAAAACTTGGAATCTTTAGCTGGTTGCAGGAAACAACTAGTGTTGCACTTACTTTGGCCTCATTTTGCCCCTTTGGATACTAGACATGTCCGAGCCACAATTTTATAGTTTTGTGATCATGAAAGTCAACCAATATTCTCCATTTTCATTTTCCTTCCTACATTTATCCATTCATAATCTAAGTAACCCTCACAACCTAAGAAGCATCGATACGGACATATACACAGACACAGATACGGACACAGGACACGGTAATTTTGAAAATTGGAGGACATGGATACCATGGGACTATTTTATTTTCCATGAAGAAGAAGAAGAAGAAAAAGAAAACAAAGAAATTTAGTCTGGTGGTGTGACTGCTGCTTCTCTCTTTTCTCTCTTCTCAATTCCTCCTCCTCTTTCCAGTAGCTACAGCTCCAACCTTAGGAGTGATTTGATTTGGTATTTTGTATTGAAGATATGAAATTCAGAAAATTCACCCCACTTTAAACTTCCAATAACTATAATCTAACCTCCGCCGTGTCCCAAACATGTCTTCGACATGTTCCAAACGTGTCCCTACCATATCCACTGCTTAAAAATAATAATAAAAAATTGGACATGCCACTTGGCGTGTTCTCAAAGTATATGTGTCCGCAGTGTGTCCAACACGCAAACGACAACCTAAACTGTATGTCCGTACTTCCTAGCTCACAACAATTAACATACACCAAGAAAAATCAACAATTCCGTTGCAATTTTTCCTTACTTCCTAAGTGTCTCTAAATCATAATTAAAAAAAAAAAAAAACTAGTCTCTAAATCATAACCTGTCCCCCAACCTCATCTTTTATTCTTCTCACAAAGCTATCTAGTTGCACTTGAAATATCCAATCTTGAAGCCTTGGACTGATCCCAACAACCACATATCTCCATGGTATGATGACAAGTATTTACAAATTCTTCACATATTGTGATTGCACAGCAATTTTTTTTCCCAGTATCTAAACAAACCAAATCCCCTTCTTCTCACACAAAAATAACGGATAACCTGAAAATCAAACCCTTTGGGTTAATAAAAGAAGAATGTCAATGAAGAGAAACACAAATGAGATATATATATGTATATATATTTTATGTTTTTTGTTTATAAGTAACACGAATAAATTTAGGTCATCCCACTTGCACAATTTACATGGAATTTCACCATCCTTTCCATTCAATCAAAATATTGAAAATACACAAAAGATAGATAATTAAAGAACAAAGAATCATCAAATTAAGTGATGCTCTGTTCAATAACATGGCTATGCTTTCACTTGCTAGGAATCCAATTCAAAACTTCCCCTTTCCTTGTCATGAAGTAGAAGTTTCGAGAAGAGATTTCACCTGAACGGCATAAACCACCGCATTAATTGTATAGAAACTTGGTCTGAGCCCATCAGTAGATACAGCACGTGCCTGTCAATATTCATGTCAGCAAAAAAATCATTCCACATGGTAATGAGCCGGGCAATAGAAGCAACTATTGCCATAACCAAACACAACCTGATAGTATATCTCCGCCCAGAACAAAACCAAGAGTGCATATGTTGTGAAGAATGCAAGACTCGGCATATCTAGCAAGATGTGTTGGAGAATCTGACAAACAGCATGGCAAACTAAAAGTTAGAAATAATTTAAGACAGTGAGTGAAAAAGACAATACAAGATAAAAGAAACAGGAATATGAATGAAGATCACTCCTTACCTCTGGTTGCAACTTCTGAACATCCCGGCGGAACACAAAAACCAACGATCGAACTGTCACAGAGTAACCAACTCCATACTCAATGCAACAGGAACCAAACCAGGGGAACAATTAAAAAAATTAAAAACAATTTCGTAACTGGAATTAAAGGAGATACGAGATACACACCCCCATTCACCAAGAAATTGAGAAAATGGAAGACCTTCTGAGTGGTCCAACCATATTCAGGTACTCTCAATTGTATCCGAACCAATTGTACCTAACATAATCAAAGTCCGGACAATTACGAACCTTATTCAAGGCCACAAGATTCATCAAATATTAATTCAATGCTCTCTTATTTAGTCGCTCAGCACAGTGTAGGAAAACTATTTCATAATTCAATTTTTCACTGTACAGGGAAAAAAATTGAGCTTAATATGCGAAGGCTCATAGTCCTTTATCTTCTTAGCAACCCAACAGATGCTAATAATGCCGAGCAGACCCAGTTTTTGCACCTTAGACTCGGTTTGGTTTCCAGCAAAATGTGGAAACATCAACAAAATCAAAAGCTTAAATTTCAGAATTTTCATTCAATAGAAATCCTAGACTAAAGCTAATTATGCTATTAGGACTTTTCAGTGGAGTATGTGTTTTTCATATTTTCAACAAAAACAACAGGATAAGAAGAATAATAAAAAGAGGTTCAAATTTTCTATGTGTATGTATATAGGTATCTCGTCAGTTTCCTTGGGTTTCTCGTCAACAAACCGCAGGTAAAATCCCAGTGATTCAATTCGAATCACAATTCGAATCACTGAAAAGCCCTAGAAAAACCAACCAAAACGAATTCCGATTTCACGTTAAATTCATTCGGACACCCAAAAAAAGAAATTCATTCACCAAATTATATAAAAATAAATAGCAGATGTACAATTTTCTCGAGCATGGAGTACCAGAGCAACGACGGCGACGATGCCGTAGAGTGCAGCGAGGACGTGAAATATTCGATCCTGCCAAATGAGGGACTCGTTAATTTGATCCCACCAAGTGGAGGCGTCTTTGAAGGCGTAAGCGACCACCGCCGACGGGGCCAACACAGTCTCCACCATCGCCGGAGATCGGATTCCTCCGAGCAAATCGCCGAGAAATGTTTTTTCTATGGAAGGCAAGAATCCGAATCTCGTCGCTTCAACTTGTTTTTTGTTTTTTTTTTTTTATTTTTGTTTTTGGGTTTCCGAAAAAGAAAGTCCAAAACGGCCGGCCAACAGAGAAAAGAGAGAGGGAATAATAATTTGGCTATTTTGAGAGTAATGATCCCCGTGCACTGTTTAGTAATTCCACGTGGCATACAAGTGAGTGAGATCAGTGTAATTTCAGGCGGTGTCTTTTGAACATGGTATCATCTCACACGCTATATGTTAATTATTTAAATTTAACGAATAAAATTGTTATTCTATTTAAATTTATATTTTTATTTCATTAAAATTTTTAATATTAAATAAAATAATATCATGGCACAATAAGATAAGTAATTTATAGCATTCTGAATATAAAAATCTAAAAAGGAGCCGAATCCCTTGGAGATGGCGCCCGAGAAAATATTGGCCTCACTTATTCAGACTAACAGACCAATAGAGCATAGCCACAGAGAATTAGAAAATGTTGTGGAATAGTATAGAAAATATGTCAAAATTATTACCTGGCTAACGATAGTTTTTTTTTGGTAAATTACAGTAACCTACCTTGCGCTCTTTGACAAATAAAGATAATATTTTTTTGATTTCTGAAATGACAGCCAGTATCACTAACTAGAGGTTACATATTACTTATTTAAGGCGCCTGTTTACCCCTTAAATGACTAAAGATATTTTATCTAAAAAAGATATTTAAAAAAAAAAGTTAAAATGTCTCTCATCACACAGTTGATCATGCCTATCCTCTCACTCATTCTCTCATCAACTAACCTCAATTCTTCGCCTTCTTTCTCTCATTTCTCTCTAAAAATTACTTTCACGGGTTAATGACCACCTGGTCTCTGAAAATTACTTTAAAAAGCCTAGCAGTATTTTGGTCATTTAAATTCCATTGGGTCCAATGGATTCGAGAAGCAACCAATTTGACTTGACTTTTTGAAAAATCAATTTAGGCTTGACAGTATTGTAACGTTTTACTAGAAGATCGATGTGGACCGGAGATTGCCGAGTGAACAAAAATATAGTGATTACAACTGCCCCTTTCTTTGTCTTCGCTTGTCAAAAACAAAAAACAATAGAATGAGTGTTCCATGTGTGGGTGCGAGGCTATTGGAGGGACATTTTAGCTTGAAATTGATTTGGAATGTTAATAGAAAACAAAAGCGTTTGATTTTGAAATGGATTGCTGAAGCCTTTTTTTTTTTTTTTTTTTGTAGAAAGAGTTCTGAAAATTTTGAAGTTGAAAATTGATTTGGAATTTGACAAAAGGCAAGAGCTTTCATTTTTTGAAATTGAGTTGGAATTGAAAGGTTCTGTAGAAAATTTTTTGAAAGTTTTTGAACCTAAAAATGTTATTGAATTTGAAAGAAACCAAAAGCTTCCACCAGAGATTTGAGAAAACAAAGAGCAATCAGCTTTGGATTACGAAAATCTAGCTTCAATGAGAGCACTAGAGAATTTAGCAAACCAATTCTGTGAAGCTTGTGTCAAAGCATTGAGCGATTTATGGAATTTACATACACGGTTCTCTCCCTTTGGAGAAAATCTTGGTGGAACATTCATATAGATTTCTTCATTTAAATCTACATGTAAGAATGAATTGTTGACATACAGTTGGTACAAGGACTAGCCTTGAGTAGCAGCCATAGCCAAAAGAACTCAAACAGTAACCAACTTTGTCACTGGAGCCAAGGTCTCATGAAAGTCTAAGCCCTCTTGTTCAGTATATTCTTTGGCGACCAAATGTGCCTTATGTCTTTTTATACTTCCATCAGCTTGATATTTGATTTTGAAGACCCGTTTGCAACCTATTGGTCGTTTGTTAGGTGAAAGTGTGGTTAAAAACTAAGTGTTGTTATCCTCTACTGCCGGATCTCATTGGTCATTACCTCTCGCCAATTGGGATCTTTGACAACTTGAGAATATGAAGTTGGTTCGATTATAGAATAAATGCTTGCTACAAAGGAACGGTGAGGGGTAGAAAATTTATTATAGCACAAGTAATTTGTTAAAGGATATTGACTGCTAGGTGAACATACCTTTGAAGAGTTTGACGAAGTGGGATAGACATCCACATTAGAACAATCATAATCTGCAAGGTGATTTAACGTAGTGTGAGTCGTAGATGTTCGCCTTAGTGTGTTATCATGCATCAAATGTGAAGAAGGAATCAGAAATCATTGAAGGCAGTAAGAACAGGAGAAGAGTTTTCAAGGATAGGATGGAAAGAAAGGGGATTAACCATAGTAGATGATTGAGAGGATTTGGTAGGAGTTGTTATAGGCAAAGGTGGAGTAGATAAAAAAAAAGCTGTCTTTTGTGGGTAAAGGAATGACAACAGTGGAGTTTGGATTGGATTTTTGGGTTTGATAAGGACATTACAAACTAACAAAAATTTTGCAGGTCCCGTGGTCAAAGACTTTGTATCCTTTTTGGCCATGTGGATAGCCAAGAAAAATCCAACATTTGGAATGAGCATTGAATTTATTAGCAGGATGGACATTATGAGCATTTTGGAGCAAAGGTGTGGGCAATCTGTTTATTAAATAAGCAGCTATGAGAACACATTCACCCCAAAAAAGCAATGGGAAGATTTGCTTGGAAATGGAGAGCCCTTGCAACTTCTATCAAATGATGATACTTTCGTTCAACCACCCCCATTCTGTTGGGTGTGTCTGCGCAACTTTGTTGATATAAAATCCCATTATTAGACTAAAAAGCTTTCCATCTCCTCACTAAAAAATTCACGGCCATTATCTGTTCGGATGGTTTTGACAGTGATATTGAATTGATTATTAAACCATAGCACAAAAAGACTTCAAGAGAAAAGATATTTCAAACTTCAAACGCATTAAGTAAAGCCAAGTACATCTACTGAAATCATAGACAATAATAAAAAATAATGGGCACCAAATAATGAAAGTGTGGAATAGCCACCCCAAGTATCACTGTGAATGAGCTCAAAAGGGAAAGATGTAAAGATAGTACTAGTTGGAAAAGAAAAACGAACTTGTTTGGCTAAAGGACGCATAGAACAATGACAACTATTAATGAAGGAAATTTCATCATGTGACTTGGCCAGAACTTGAAGAGACGATGCAAACGGATGCCCAAGACGCAAGTGCCAAATGTTAGGTGAGGCAGGATGAGCAAAGGAGGCAAAAGCATCATTGGGTTCAAAGATGTAGAGTCTGCCGGGTTGTCTACCCACTGCAATCGTACTCTTCGAGTATCAGTCTTGAAAAGGCCAATAATTAGGAAAAAAAAAAAAAAAAAGCAAAACAATGGAGAGACTTTGTCAAAGCATTGACAAATAAAAGATTATGTTTGAAATCTGGAACATGCAGAACGTCAGATAAACAAAATTTTGGAGAAAAAACAACATCACAATCTAAGCAACTGGAAAAGGAGCACCATTTGAAAGTTTAACAGGTTTGATCGCATTATGACTATGCATGTTAGAGAAAGAGGAGGCTAAACAAGTCATGTGATCTGTTGCTCCTGTGTTAATAATCCATAAATGATGTTGTTACCAAAATCTTGACAAATAGCATTCAAGATCCATGATAGCACCATCGTGTTAGAGCGAGACCAAGCAACATAAGCTAAATCATGTCTATCAGGTGACGATATAGTATCGTCAACAAATCTAGCTTGTTCTTGGCAGTGAGGGTCATCCTCATAGCCTTACTCCACGTTGAATAGTTATCCCCATTGAGTTTGTGGGAGACAAGTATGTGACTAAGATTGTAAGAAGGATGAAGAAAATATGGGTCATTGTAATTTTCAGCAGAGGGTAGTGGAAGTGATGAACCAAGATTGGAGGGAGAAGAATTATCAACCTACTGATGAGCGGCCGTGGTGTGGAAAAAATTTAAGAAATCGCAAAGTTTGAGGAATCACGAAACCCGGAGCTCTAATACCATGTAAAATGAGATTGTCTGAATGAATTTTAATATATTCAACTTATGTATATATAAATGCAAGAGTTACAGCAATCAATCCGTTGATTGGAGGGATTGTGGAGTAATGCAAGGAACAAATTATGGAGAAATCAATCCCTTGAATAAAGGGGTTGATGAGAAACAGAAAAATTAAGGGTAAACAATCGTTTAGTCCTTCCAACTTTGTCTTAGATTTCAATGTCATTCATGAACTTTAATTTCTTTTATTTAAGCCTTTTGACTTTTAAAATAAAGTCAATATGGTCTAACTTTTCCAAATAAGTGAGAAAATTAAATATTGATTATACTTTGGCCTTCTAAACTATAACTTAATATTAATTTACCTCTATTCAACTAAAAATAGTTACATTTTCAACATTATAAAAATTAAATTAGGAATTTTTTGGTTAAAATTTTATACTAACCTCTAAAGAAAAGAGATAAATATAATTTCATGGCTAAGAAATGTTATAAATTATCTCAAAATGTCTAAAAAAAAATTACCAAAATGATCAATAAAATATTGATTTTGTAGACCGTCAATTATTAGCCCAGACAATATTAAGAAAAATTTTGAAACTACGCATTTTTTAACCAAGGGTAAAATTTTTTATATTATATCCTATCATAAATACTATAAGTATTCAATTTGTTTTTTGTTTTTTTTTTTTTGTCAATAATAGTAATACGAACTTAGATTCTCATAGTTTAGGGACAAAATGTAACAAGTTTTAATTTAGCAGGTTAAGTAAAATTAAATCATAGTTGAGGAGGTTAAAGTGTAATTAATTTTTAATTTTTTTACTTATTTTAAATTGTTGGACCGCATTGATTTCATTTTAAAAGTTGAAGAGTCAAAATAGAATAAATCAAAGTTTAAGGATGACATTAAAATTTGAGAGACAAATTAATTATTTACCCAAAAATTAATAAAAACATGTTAATTAATACACAGGTCAGCTAACACTATTGGCTGCTGCTGACCTTCTAGCCACACTTTTTGTTTTATGTATCCGGGAAGCAGATCCTTGAGGCGATTTCTTCATTTCACTCCGTTGCTTTGAAGCTGGGTTTTGAAACCCTTCGGAATCAATTATCGTACTTCTAACTACTTAATAATTGAGAGCAATAGAATGGTAGGGCCTATTTACAACTTGTGGAAAGGAAAGGAAATGATAGAAAAAATGTAGGGGAAGTGATTTCTTTCCTTTGTTGTTTAATAAAGAAAATTAAAAAAAATAGAACGAAAATAGCTTCTATTACTTAAAATACAAATGAAAGATGGAAAATAATAAAGTAACTATTAGAAAAGAAAGATGAAAGAAAATAAAAGGAAAATTCTTGTTTTTCTTTCTCTTCCTCTTAAACTGGAATCCAAACAAGAAGCAAAAGAAAAAATTATTATCTTTCCTTCTTTTCTCTTTCTTTCTCAAGTTCTAAATTGGCTGTTATATTTTAGCTTAGATAAATAAATATGTGTAGAATGACTCATTTACTTAATTAGCTAGGTCAAAATTGCAATACAAAAGCACTTAAAAATAAAAGATTGCTTATAAAAATTCGAGAGAGAATTTGTATGAAATTTTCTACTATTTCTTGTGTGGTGTCAAAAATCTCATGACAAGCAGTTAAAAATTAAGAGGCCAATTGGAGATGCTGGTTAAGAGGTTAGGTAAACTATTGCAATTTGTATATGACCACCACTACTACAGCTAAATTTTTATTTTTTATTTTTTTATGTCTCATCTTAATAAAACACCATTTGTTTAATTACTGTTTTTAGAAAATTGTTAATTGCACTTCTTCTTCTTTTTGGTATCTTCAATCCGATTAGCCGCTCTAACCTCAAAATGTTGGGAATTTAAAATTTTCTGTTTGTATTGACAAATCAATTTTAATTTTAAAAAAATTAATGTTATTTCAGTATAATTGTCTATAATGTTATTTGGCTAGACGAAGTAAATTTCTGTGTCCAAATTTTTTTTTTTTAAAATGTAGAACAAGCACAAAGGCAAAGGAAACTACATGAGATCAAATTCTAAAAGCGTGTACAACTTTTCTGGAAGGACAGCCAACGGGTGCTATTATGCATCAGTGTCCATTTCAACAGCTCAAAATATAACAAACTGATCAGAATTTTTCTAGTAATCGAATTATTTGAAGAGTTCAATTCATTTTTCAAAATTAGATTGTGTTGCCTCTTTTATTCTTAATTAAAGAGTTCGATTTATATTCCATAGTAAATTTGAACGTTTTGAATTCTTCTGTAGAGTTGATTAGGACATAAATCCAGTTCCACCGGGGGCAAATGCGTCCGCAAGCTCATATATAAATTTGGGGTAGTCATAAAATTATCCTTTAAACTATCACTAAGTGTCATTTAAAATTCCTAAACTCTAAAATATGACATATTAACCCTCTAAACTACTAATCTTCATAAATCAACATCTTTTATTAATAACTAGCATGTGAACCAACACATGTTCACAAATGTTTAACTTTATACTTAAATTGACATTATCTTTTTGTATAATTGTTTAATAACTAAAATACCCCTTGGATTGTCTCCACATCTACATACTATTTCAAAAGGTATTTTATTCATTAGACAATTATTATAACAAGAGAATGGTAACTTATATATAAAGTCATACTTTTGTAAACATGTACAAGTCACATAATAATTTTTTATCCATTTTTATAATGGATTGCTAAGTGAAGGTGTGAATTGATACAAATTGATAGTTTAAGGGGTCAATATGTTACGTTTTAAAGTTTAAAGATGTTTAATGATAGTCATAGTTTAAGAGGTGTTTTTACAATTACTCCTATAGTTTTAAACTATAGTTACCAACTCTTCACACGATGGGGAGAACTTGCTTCTAGAACGAAACAAAACTCTTATGAAATTTTAAGAAAAATTTTTAGGAAACGTTTCCAAAATTATAATATAGTTTTAAAAAACTTGTCAAAAACTCTTAAAAAATATCATAGAAATTCATTTCCCATAATTTTTAGAATTTTTTACTCTCTCAAATCTTATTATTTACAATAATATATAATTTTTTAAATAAATTATATAAATATTGTGTAGTATAAATATTTTACTTGATCATAAAAATATTCTAAATATGTTATATTAATTTTTTTAAAATTTAATAAATATATTTTTATAAAAATCCTATTTAATTTTACATTACTCAACGCTTATCATCTCACATAATTTCTTTAGACTACGTTTCACATTTCTATTCTTTAAATCATTTTTTGCTTCTGCTTCCCGTTCTGACAACTATGTTTTGAATTCTGAAGTTGAATTTTCCTTTTATTTTATCATCAATTTACAATGTGAAAATGAGGAAAATGAGAAGAAAATTAAATAAGGGGATGTAAAATGAGAAAAATAAGAAGAAAAATAAATAAATGCTTAAACAAAAATTCCATTTTTTTTGTTTACCGAAAAAACGAACAAAGTATAATTTTTTTTTCTTCCGACAAATTCTAATTAAAAAATTCTCTCCATATATGTGCTCAGGGCAGGACAAAGGCTCTCAACAACTTTCAAGAGGGAAAGCAAACGGAAGAAACTTTGGATACAGAGAGAGGAAGAATTGATGATAAATAATTGTACCGTACATATTGACCTTCACCCCTAAAAAATGAAATATAATGAACAAAATTCAAAGTTGGAAGCAACTATTGATTGTCTAGCTATCAATAAAAGTAGGAACTATAGGAAGTTACGTATTGAGAAAAATTAAATAAAAATCCAATCCAAAACGACAGACAATTCAAATAAATCACTAATTCTAATTTTCCCGTGTACAAGCATACCTGCATGGAACTGTTTTTACTTATGTATATATATGTACAAATCTCGTAATTAATGCTTTTAATAATTTAATTTTTTCAAAGATAAAAGGGATTGAAAAATATGATTATATATAGCATTATTCTATATTAAAGCATCCATGATGAATTAACTCAATTATAGAAAAAATTTGTAGGGATTTCATACTAAACGATTATTTCCATTTAACTTCGGTATCTTTTCTTTCTTGTTATTTTTATAAGTAAATTGAAACTATAACCAAATAAGGGACCCATTAAGATGCAATATAATCATTCAAATTCATATATATCATATTTAATATGTTTTTAAAAGTAACAAAAAAATTGTAAATTCATATCTTAAAATAAAAACAAAACAAATATAAGAAAGAAGAAGTAAGAGATAATGAAAATGAAATTGATAAATAATTTAATGAAGATATTAAAAAATGTATAAAACCTGTTAATATAAACTGTTGTTTTTACTATATAATTTTATAAATGACCCTCCTTTTTATACATCTCCTACTAAATTCATTCTTATGTTTTTCAATCAGTATAAAAATAACTTTCTTGAGCAAATATACTTGAGAAAGCATTCAAGAGCATTCCCATTTGGATAAATGTGTGAATTTCAAGTACAATCCTTTTCTATCATATTTTCTAAATTCTGAAAATTGTGAAGTCTTGAAAAAGGAGCTAGGATGTATGAAAATATAGTTATTACATCAAAGTTAGGCCCAAAGCACCCCGGTAGACTAATCTAGTGGATAAACCAGGGATACAAAAATGAAAACAGTAATTTGGGCAATGGAAACAATAGCATTATACGGCTGTATTTGAACAGATTAAGCAAGTTCGAATGGATGTAAAATGAACCTATTAGTCCAAACGCACCACAGTGTTTCGAAAAACACTGATCTATTGATTTTGTGATATTATTAAAAAAAAATTGAAGAGTCGTGACTAAATGAAAAACATAATACCACATTGATTAAAGAATCGATGGTCTTATGATCTGTATTTTTATGTTTTGTAAAATAAAAAACATGAGAAGATGCCAACAATGTCTTGCAATAATCTATCTATTTATACTTTATATTATAGCAATAGGTTAGGAGGTCTTTGAGCCTTAAACGCAATTCAAATTTTATAGAATTTTTATATTTTGTAATACTAAAATACCATGTGTTGCAATTTGATTAATTAGCTTAAAAACTTACTAATAAAATTATATATCTATATCTATATCTATATTATTATAAAGCAAATTCTTGAGTTTGGTGAAACCTTTATTTTAGTGCGGCCTCTATTTTAGTGAAGCTTTATTAACAAAAATGACCCACAGCATAAAGTTTGCCCGGTTTATATTTAATACATACAAAGGTAATTATATAGTACTTATAACTAAACTGATTCTTTAACTTTTGTAACCGCCCACTACTAAATAAGTGGTAGAGAGAGTGATTTGGTATAATGTAGCACAGGCAAATTGTGCGAGTCACTCTTCTAGTATAGTATATAGATGGACCTTTAATTCCTATTATATAGTTTTTAAAGTCCTTCTCTTAAAATTTCTAAAATTAAATTTTTGGTAATATTAGAATAACATTGTTACAATTTAATTGGTTAAAAAATATAATTTTATCATACTTTTCTAAAATCTTATATTTCTTTTAAAATTCAAACTATTAGATTTTTCCTAACGGCACTCCCTTAAATTTTTGAAAATTAAATGATGGGTAATAATAGGTTTTGGCATATTACTATGTTATTTAAACTAACATAATGTGAATTTATAGCTTTCTATCTACAGCAATACATTGTTGAGTCTTTAATGTTGAAAAATTCAATATAATTTTCTTAGTTTTTAAAAATTTTAAATTACTTATATTAAATATGTTATAATAGTTTAGGTTTAACCATAAAATATAAAAATTTTTACCTTTTTCATGATTAATAAAACTTCAGTAAAATCTCATCTTATTTTGGAAAGAATTCAAATTATTAGAATTCTTATGTTTAAATTTTCTTAGGTTCTTCCCTTATAATTTTGAAAAGTCCATCATTTAATTCAAAATTGTGAAATTTTCTATTCAAATTCTTTTATTTTTTTTGAAAGGACAGATCTATCTATACTATATATTATAGCAATTAGTTGTTAGATACACTTTAAAAATTTTAAATAATAATATTATATATCTCATAATAGTATTAATGTAATCATAAAATGTAAAAAAATTTACCTTCTATTTATAATTAGTAATTATTTAATGAAATTGAAGTAATCTTGGTAAATCAAATCTCTTTAACTTACAATTTTAAATTCTTTTTTTAGGTAATTATCAATTTTAAATAACTATATATGCATTATTAAATGTACTTATTAAATAAAATCATTTAACATGTGTAACGTATATACTTGATCAATGTGGTCTCTTAGCATGATTGTAAGTAAAAAAAAATTACTTTAGAATGCTCACAATAGAACTTAGTTTTTTATTGCAAGTTAAGGTTTTTTTTTTTTTTTACACTCAACTTCTAATTTTTTATTTTAAGACTATATTAATTATTATAGTTTAGAGTAATTGTATTATCCGTGTATAAATTAATAATTTATTTTCATAAATTTTTATGTTTAGTATATATAATGTTCACTCTGTGCATAGCACGGGTTCAATACTAATATATAATACATCAGTTGAGATTTGGTTAACATTTGACTTGGTAAGCTTAGCTAAGTATAAATTGAGTTATATTTATATTGATGTAAGTTTGACTTTATATAATGACAAGGGTAGTCGAGTGATTGATTAATACTTATGCTAGGTGTAAGGTATCAAGTTCGATCATTTTTCACTCCTCTTGTAACCAACCATGATTTATGCAAATACAAAAAATTTACATAATTTATGTAAAAAAAAATTGGAAAAAGAAATGATTAAAAAAGATACTGAATTCGCATGAATTTCTCAATAATACTTAAAAGCACGGTCCAACTAATTTGAGGGCATGTTTCTTAGTGGAACAAGTCTTATTCTTGACCCATAATTAAGTGAGTCTCCTTGAAACTTGGGAAAGAAAAAATTAAAAAAAAAGTCATTTTTTTCTATTTGATTTTTTAAAAAAAATAAAAAAATGGTAGAAACATAGAAGAGAGAAAAAGAGAGAAGTTATTATTTTTTTCTTTCCCTTTTCCCTCTTCTCTCAATTTTCCTTCCTTAGAATCAAACAGGAAAAGAAATGGAAATAAAAATTTTCACTTTCTTCCCCCGCCCCCCCCCCCCCCCCCTCCTCCAAAGTTCCAAACAGGCTGAGGTTTATGTATCTCGAATTCCATGGGTTTGTAATCTGTGGATCAAATTCTCAGTGGGAACCTTGTATGCGTGTATCTCTAATTCTATGGTGTTTATATCTGAGTGAAACCTTCTAGTCCTAGCGTTATAGTATCCGGGTTACTTCTCTTTTCCTGAGATTGTTGAAACTTCAAGAAATAGCTTTTTGTTGCTGTGCGGAGGGTTAGAGGGTCTTCAAGTTTGATCTACTAAAGGAGTAAGTGTTTTTCTGTTTGAAGCATTTAGTTTTGTTGCTGAGTTTTTAATCTTTGAATTGTTATATACAAGTTAGAAAACGCTGGGTCGATATTGTGATTATTAGGCCGAACTGGGTGAAGGTTTTTTTTTCTTCTTTTCTTGGTCCCGAGTATGTCTTCAAGTTCTATTTTCTTTTGCTTTTACGTCTGTTTTCTCAGCAACCAGACGTGTGTATTGCTTGGTAGATCTGAGATTTATTGATCTCTAAATTTTCCGTGTTGAAAGTATCGACAAAAACAAAAAGCTCAACATCTTAATTCTATGTTGTATTTTACTTGGTTTTTTGTTTTCAATTTTTTTCTTGGCAACCAAGCAAAGAACAGAGTGTTAGTTAATGTCATGTGACTTCTTGGCCTTTGAGTAATGTGAAATTTCTTCACCGTAATCTCTCTCTGTGTATGTGTGTGATTCAATCTCTTGTTGCAATGCTTGAAATAGTAATTCAAGACATTATTTGTATGTGATTTGGATTTAGAATAGGGTCAAACCCTAGCGAGGCTTTAAATATGAAGCGTTATGTTCAGTTTCCTTGTTTTCTTTGCCAAAATTTTATTTAGTTGATTTTTGTGTTTATTTATTTCTTGTTTGATCTGATCATATCGTAGTTTAGTTCTTCAGTTGTGCGTTGTATGCAGATGCATAATTTGAATTTCAACTCCATTTTGAACTCTTGAAAATATTCTCCAACTTCTACTGATAAAAAAAAATAAAAAAAATGTTCAACTTCTTTGAAACTCCTGAAGTATGGCTTTTATATTCTAAATAAAAAATAAACAATAAAAAAAATCCTCTGATTCCCCCTTCTCTAATTCTGTCTAACTTTTTTGAGTATTCTCTTGCTTTTTTCTTTCTTAGAAAGAGATGTATAGCAGTATTAGAGAGTAGGGTTTCTTTATTTTGTGTCTCAGAACCAAGGTCCTCTCTTTTTCCACATGTGAGCAATTTATGTAATAGCATGGAAATTCTTATTCTTTTTCCACACGTTAGGGAAGTTATCTTACCAATCTTTTCTCTGAAGTTAGAAGAAGCTGGGATAGTATTCTGTTCTTTGAATTTTATTCAACTGAAAGATTTTTCTAGTTTGTTCTAAAGAAGAAACATGGTGTGAATGATTGGTTGGTTTATCTTTCTGTTTAAAATTTAAATCGCAGTGGAAGGTTGGGTAATGTCGGCATATCTTCTATTATTACACTTAGATTTTCTATCTTGTTGATTTTGAGAACAAATGCCAAAAAAAAGTGGGATATAGAAATTTAATAAGAAAGAGTAAACTGATTCGTTCCCTGAAAACAATGAAAGAAAAAGAGAAGAATCTGGCTATTTAATTCATGGAATAACATCAAAGGACCTCAGCCTATGACGGGGGTGAACGCATCTTCTTCCATCCTTGGGTGCTATATTGTGGTGCATATTGTAACAACTATAATTGAGCGAGATATAGTTAATGCATCTGGATTGAGATTGAATCCATTTCAGAGTTTGAATTTGTCTTTTACCGTTTACCTTTTGTTCTACATTATCAACCTTTTTCCCCCTTCTTTCGTTCCTCCTTTGTTGGAAAGAATCAAGAAGCAGCAAAAATGTGGTACCGAGTGGCAAAGGCATCTGAATTCCTGGTAATCACTGGGAGTGGTATCGAAGATATAAAGCTTGCAAAGAAGGCATTTATATGGCCATTTCAGAAATGCACAGTGTTCGACGTAACACCTGTTAACTACACCTTTGAAGTCAATGCCATGAGTGCCGAGAAGCTAGCTTTTCTCCTCCCTGCTGTTTTCACTATTGGCCCACGTGCTGATGACAAAGAAAGCCTCTTAAGATATGCCAAACTTCTCTCTCACCATGACCGCTATTCCAATGATGTCAAGGAACTTGTTCAAGGTGTCATCGAGGGGGAAACACGGGTTCTTGCTGCTTCCATGACCATGGAAGAAATTTTTAAAGGCACTAAAGAATTCAAGCAAGAGGTCTTTGAAAAGGTCCAGCTTGAGCTGAACCAGTTTGGGCTTTTGATCTACAATTCTAATATTAAGCAGCTGGTTGATGTTAGAGGGCATGAGTACTTTTCATACTTGGGTCAGAAAACTCAAATGGAAGCTGCAAACCAGGCTAAAATTGATGTTGCTGAAGCCAAGATGAAGGGTGAGATTGGAGCCAAGCAGAGAGGAGGACTGACACTTCAGAATGCAGCCAAGATTGATGCAGAGACAAGAGTAATAGCCACGCAAAGGGAGGGTGAGGGCAAGAAGGAGGAGATTAAGGTGAAGTCACAGGTTAAGATTTTTGAGAACCAGAGAGAGGCTGAGGTGGCAGAGGCAAATGCTGAGCTGTCAACCAAGAAGGCTCGGTGGGCCCAGCAGGCAAAGATGGCAGAGGTGGAGGCTGCAAAGGCTGTGGCAATTCGGGAGGCTGAGTTGCAGTTGGAAGTTGAGAGGAAAAATGCATTGACTCAGACAGAGAAGCTCAAGGCTGAGTTTCTCAGCAAGGCTAGTGTCGATTACGAAATTACAGTAAGTTTTTATTTGTTGGTTTTTGGTGATTTCCCATTGATGGGTTTGATTCACTAAAGCACTCAAGACTGTAGGATTTGAGTTCATTTTCTTTTGGACGAGTGATCAAATGATCTTATAGTGGACTGACATGCCACATCCAACACAAATTGAAGTATTTTGACTTCACAATGAATTGACGAGTGAAGTATAGTGGACTGACATGCCACATCCAACACAAATTGAAGTATTTTGACTTCACAATGAATTGACGAGTGAAGTGTATATCTGCAATTCTGTATTTGTGTTTGATGATATGTTACCTAGAACGTGGATCGTTCCGGTACGTGAAATGGGAACGGGAGCGGAAACATGGTACGCCATATGTTCCAAAATATGGTACGCTAGGTGTAGACTTCTATAAATTATGTTATTGGAATTAAAGTACTTCTAGAAGAATTTTCTTTAATAATCATACATTTAATAAAACATAATTTATGTTTTTTCAAATTAATCATCTAAAAACACATTCTAGGAGTATTATGACCTTTTTTTTTTTTGCATATTGTTATGCTAAAATTTTATTTTTTCTATATTTGTGTTCATTATAATTAATTTTTTTTCTCCGTTAGCTAACCTTTAAAGATATTAATAGGAAAAATGTTTGTAATCGCTTTGGATCGCTAAATTCACTGTTTTGGTATGCTAGAGTACCATATTTTTTAATGCCATTCTAAAAACGTAATTCGCTAGGGTAATAGAATATTATGGTAACACAGGACTTTGACGTTTGATGTGGCCAAAAGAGTCTTAAGTTGCGTATTGGTTGCATGGCTCCTAAGTCCTAATTAAATGGTCCAAACTGCACCGTGGAAAAAGTTCTCTCTCTCTCTCTCTCTCTCTCTCTATATATATATATATATATATATATTTTGTGTGCGTGTGGTGTTGTTGGGGGTGGGGGTTCAAATCTCCCTCATAGCACAGGCTGCAAGTTTCGACTTCTTTTTTATGCCATTTTCCGCTTGTTTGTTACAGAATACAGTTTTACCGATTCCCTTTCTTAGGAATGTCTCCTTATATTACTCCAAAGTTCTCCTGGAATATTGTTGATTGATTTTTACATTATCAAGTTGTGGCATAAAAAGTTTTATTTTTGTTCAATGCGAAATTAAGACAGCCAATCTATATATTGGTTTATCAAGCTGTCAGTTGAAAAATTCTATCCTGCCAAGTATACCCGAATAGAGAACAACTTCTTAAATTGGACTAAGCTAAAATTTTTGTTCCCATTTATATCTGTAACAACCCAGGTCCAGGAGGCTAACTGGGAGCTCTACAAGAAGCAGAAAGCAGCAGAAGCAGTGCTGTATGAGAAAGAAAAAGATGCAGAGGCCCAAAGATTGGCAGCAGATGCTCAACTGTATACCCGACAGCAAGCTGCAGATGCACAGCTCTATGCCAAAAGGAAAGAGGCTGAAGGAATAGTGGTTCTTGCTGAAGCACAAGGAGTCTATCTCCGCACCCTATTGGCAACACTGGGAGAAGACTACAATGCATTGAGAGATTACTTGATGATTGATAGCGGAATGTTCAGAGACATGGCCAAGATTAACGCAGAGGCAATCAAGGGATTGCAACCGAAGATTAGTGTGTGGACAAATGGTACAGGCAGTGGGGAGGTTGCAGCATGTGGAGCAGGAAGCGGAAGTGCAGCCATGAAAGAGGTGGCCTCAGTTTACCAAGCATTGCCACCATTGTTTCAGACCGTGCACGAGCAAACTGGCATGTTGCCTCCACAGTGGATGGGCAGTCTCCCCAATTCTGCCACCCAGTCGAACCCCCATGCACAGTTGACCTGATCGCCACTTTCAGTTTGATTAGATATATATGCTTTGTAATTATGATCACACTGTTTTTCTTTAAAGTTTCTTGGTTATACGGGTGGGGGATATGTTAATTTCCAGAGTATATTGTGTTGCTGATAGATTGACTTTCAGCAAGAAAATGTTTAAAAAGCAGTAGATCATGTTGAATGCTATCAAGGAGAATACTTCAAAATTGCATATAGTTTTTATTGTGGATTAACAGCGCTTTTTATTTTTATTTTTTAGTTTCGTGTTAATTTCATTTTATATCGTTGTGGTTTACTCAAAAAACACCTACACATACACTACATGCACTCTAAAATCCTACACTAGACCCCTGTAGTCCAAGGTGAAGTGATACTGTTTACTTTTTCCATGCAAAGTTATGGTGTCTCCCACACACCCTAAATGCAATTTGGCCTTATGTTTTAAAGTTAAAATGACTTTAATACCCTTAAAAATTTATCCGTCACCATTTTCTTTCTTTTCCTCTCTCCCTCTTTCTCACTCCTAAACCATCACCCATCCGGGCCATTATCACACATGGATGTCCACCGTCTATGGCTGCCGCCACCTCAAAATAGAAAAAGTGAGGCTCTCAACACTGCACAGTGGTTGGCACCTTGCAGACTAGGTTGCCTTTTTTTTTTAATTATTGATTTTTATGATTCGAAGCACAGTGGAAACTTTTGTTTCTTTTTTTTTTTTTCCGTATTTTCTTTTGCTCGAAAAAACTTGAAACTGTTTGTCATTTTGCTTTCTTTTTTATTTATTTCATAATACAAACCAGTGTGAACACTGATTTTTATTTTTGTTTTTGGTCCAAACAAGTATGAAAGCTATTCTTTTTTCGTTTATGGTCTAAAGCACTGTGAACAAACCAATGTGAAACTTTTATCTTTTTTTACTGTGTTTTTTTTTTTTTTTTTTTGCGTTCAAAACCATAGTTGTCGAAATGGAAATATGAAGCGGGAGACGTTAAAGAAAACGGAAGCAGTAAGCGCGGCCAAAAAATATAAAAGAAAACGGGAAGCGAGAAACGATTGAAAAATTTAATAGGAAACTTTTTCGAAACTCAAAAGAGGCTTTTAAGAAACTTAGTAGAGACATTTGAGAAACTTAATAAAAATGTTGGGAAAACTTAGTAGAGACATTTAAGAAACTTAGTGGAAACCTATGCAAATAATTTTATAGATACTTAGTTAGAACTTAAGAGAAAAAATGTATAAAAATTAACACTTTAAGTTTTCGAAACGTTTCCCAAGATTTTCCGTTAAGTATCAAAAGAGTTTTCTACAAGTTTTCGAAACGTTTTCCTCCGCGTTTCCGGAACGTTTCTCTAAATTTTTTAAACAAGTTTCGTACCCATCCTGGAAACGCGTTTTTGTGCAACTAGGGTCGACAATAATTTTACTTTTTTAATTTCGGATCCAAATCAGTTTTTGTCAAAACTATGGTTGACAATGATTTTTACTTTTTTATTTTTTATCCAAATCAGTGTGAGCATTATATTTTTTTGTTTTTATCTTTTATTTGTGATCAAAAGCAGTATAAAAAATAATAAAGTTGATAAATTATTCAATAAAGTTCTGTCTTATTTTTCTCTCCCTAAATTTTTTTAATCCAATTTAGTGCATAACCTTTATAATATAATTTCTAAATTTTTTTTTATACAATTGAGTTTTGTAGCTTATGTTACATGAGCAAAAGTGTGGCAGGAGATGTGCACAAGATTTTAGAAATTGTAGCCATTAGCGCACGAGCAGAGCAGGAGCACGAGTTTTTAAAATTTCATATCGTTATAGGATATATTTGTTATTTTACCTAATCAACATAGTCAACAAACAGAATTTGGATTATATGGCTGATTTTTTAGAAGGGATCAATTATATGGCTCGGTTTAAACCATAGTTGCACGAAACTCATTTTGGGGTGAAAATGCGTTTTTTTGAAAATGCATTTTTAGGACGGGTACAAAACTTATTTAAAAAATTTAGAGAAACGTTTCGGAAACGCGGGAAAAATGTTTTGGAAACTCTTGGAAAACGTTTCGCTTGAGAAAACCCTTTGGATACTTAACGGAAATTCTTGAAAAACGTTTCGAAAACTTAAAGTGTTAATTTTTATACATTTTTTCCCTTAAGTTCTAACTAAGTATCTATAAAATTATTTGTATAGGTTTCTACTAAGTTTCCCAAACGTCTTCACTAAATTTCTTAAAAGTCTCCTTTGAGTTTCGAAAAAGTTTCCTATTAAATTTTCCAATCGTTTCCCGCTTCCCATTTCCCTTTATATTTTTTTGTCGCACTTTCCGCTTTCATTTTTTCCCTAATATCTCCTGTTTCCACTTCCCATTTCAGCAACTATGGTTTAAACTTTAAACCCTAAAAAATCTAATTGTCTATGCATGAAACTATAGGGGATTTTGATGAAATTCACACATTTGATTATCTCTTGTAGGGTATGGTAGTACCTAGGCAAGGTTAGCCCTAGGATGAGCCTAGCAAGTCCCTAGGCTTGGGTAACCCTCGGGTTAGGGCAACCCCTTCAATTTTTTTTTTAATTCTTATAAAAAAGAAAATAATTTGACACAATTAAATTAGGGTTTCGCTCCATAGTCTTTTCCCATGTGTTGAAGCGTTACAAACCCTCAACTGACTGCGTTTGTACGAGAGAGTGAAAAAAAAGAAAAAAAAAAGACACGACTTCTTAATCAATGACCTTCACCGAACCATCTCTTTCAGGTATATAGATTTTTTTAGTTACTGAACTATAAAATAATATCACCAAATCTCCAAATGAAGCCAAATTGATTAATAATTTGACATCGATTGCTGTTCAACAACCCATTGTTATAACAACAAACCCAAATCGTTGAACCTCAATGACAACAGAATAAGAGTGATCCCAAAATTTGAACTTCTACGGCAACAAATCCAAAAGCTCTATAGTCAAATCTCATCCATCTCTACAATCACCTGTACCTCAGCACCATAACCCCCATGAAATTATTGCAATCGTTCTTGGGGAATTTTATTATCTCATAGTTCAGTAGCTTCTGGTTTTGCTTCATGAATTTATATATATTATATATTCAACTTTTTATAGTATTATAAAGAGGTGGGTTCAGTGGATTCTTTCAAATAGTTATTTAGTGGTAATAGCATAGGACTTTTATTATTTTATAAAATTGGCACACATGAATCTAACTATATGATGTGACCTTTATTATTAATTCTTTTCCTATATGATCCATATTTACAATGAAGATTTCCTTTGAAAATAAATTTTAGTTTTTAAATGTGACTTAAAAAATTTTATTTTAACGCAAAATTCAAAAGTGTTGGTGAAGAGCAATTGATGGAGTATTGCACTAAATTAGAAAATTTTTTGGAACACAACGAACATGAAGATATTATAGGGATGAGCTATTATAAGAATTTAGATATTTGAAAACAATATTGATGAGAGAAATGACAAAAGTAATTGACATCCTCGATATAAGACCTTATTAGAAAGAGAGTAGTTTTCAAATGGTATGAGTTGCTTACCAAATTTTGTTAACTATACCGGTTACAGGTTCTTTGACAAAGAGGAGTTTTTCCAAGTTGAAATTTATAAAAACTTATTTTCGGACTACCATGTCACAAGAGAAATTAAGTGAATTGGCTATGATCTCAATTGAAAATGAGTTCTTGAATAAGTTAAAGTATGATAACTTAATTGAAGAATTTGCTTCAAAAAATGTAAGAAAAAGTTATTTTCTTTCAATCGGATCTTACTATTCATAAAGCACTATAACCGATTAACTGAGATTACATTTTGATTTTGATTATTTTGATGTAATTCAAGCTAAACAAACAATGTACCTTTGATTTTGATTATTATTATTTTTTTAACTTGTATGACTTTTTTTTATAATGAATTAATAGTAAAAAGAACAACTATGCTTGAGGGGTAACACAAATGTTGGGGCCCACCCTATACCTAGGGTGTAATTAGCAACCTCAAGGAGTCTAAGTGCTATGCCATACCTGAGAGCACAAGACTTCAACTCACAAAGGAAGTTTAGGGTCGGTTTGGTAAATGTTTTTTGTTTTTCTGTTTTAAAAAAAAAAAAACAAAAACCAGTATTTGTTTTCTTGTTTTTGTTTTTAGTTGTTTACAAATTTGAAAAAAGAAAATAAAAAATACTAAAATAGATGTGTTTTCTATTTTTAAAATATTGGTATGGTAGAATTGGCATAATAATAACCTACAAATGCCTATCACTAAACCATATAAAATACATAGTAAAAAATAAAAATTAATAACATTACCAAACAAATCCTTAGACTCCTCGATGCTTTAACACCCGAATGAGGTTTAGGCATCCTGTTGAGAACTTGGGGACAAATCCAAGATTTTTGTCAAGTGAATTAATCAAAGCACAAGATGGCTCAAAGTTATCCTGATAACACAAATTGGAAAAGATTTAGCAAATAATAGATAAATAAATAAATAAAATATTAAATGCATAAAGTATTTTTAATTTAATATATACTATATTGGAATTCAAATAGAGGGTTGAGATTTGAAATATTAAATAGAGCGAATACTATATTTTTTTTCCTTTGCTTAATAATGAAGAGTCAATGAGAGAAGAAAAATCAGTTCTAGTGGTAGTGGCGCCTTCATTCATACCATGAGGTTATATGTTCAATTCACCTTTTTATCTTCTCTCAAGATTTTGGCCTCTCATTATACCAAAGAAAATAAAAAAGTTAATGAAATTCATTAGGAGCAATACAAGACATTTGCAACAAAGGGCAAATAAATAGAGCATGGTGGTAAATTGCTATGAAGAACCGTAACTAAATTACAAAGAGTGTAATTTGACAACTTCAGTAGGACAACTGCCCCTCGCCTCCACTTGTACCTACATAGGTCTGCCCCGTCGACAATCACTTGTGGATCACATATATTTCAACATAGACGGCTCCATTTTTATGCTAGGCTGACAACAAACATGACAAGGAGTATTTGGCCCCTCTAGAACAAACATTATTCAGTGCTCTAGAACATTACGTAGCCTTTCTCTATCTTCAGCAATACGCACGCATTTCACTGTGGTAGGAGTATTTGGCCCCACGAGAAGCCAATGAAAAATAAATGAGAGACATTGGTAGAAGTAATTTATTATTATTGTTTTTCATTCGATTTTATTAAAAAATACAAGAAAAACACTTTTCGGGTGTATCCATGATTTCAAAATTTTTTCTCTTTTTTGTCTTTTCTTATTCACTTTCTCTTTCTCTTAAGAGGTGAAGTTTTTTTCTTATTTTTTTTTAATTTCAAACTAAGAATTAAAATTTCGTTTTAAGAAGTCATTTTAGTTAGTTCGAAAACGAAAATATTTCAAAAATGTTTTGAAATATTTTAAAAATATTTTAAAAGTAATAAATATTAAAATAATATAATTTTTTTGTATAAAAATTATATACCTTTTATAAAAATTTTAAATTTAGGTTAATACAATTTATTATTTAAATATATAGCATGATATTTTAATATTTTTTTTATATTTTAATGTATTTTAATTGTAATAATAATATTTTATTATTTTAATAATATTTCATTTTAATTTTTTAGAAAGTAAAAATATTTCGACCGTTTTAATAAAAAAAAATAAAAATTTTGTCTTTTGTTCCGGAGGCAAAGTGTAAGGGTCAAGAAAAAGTAAAAAAAAAAAAAAAAAAAACTAATGGATAAGCATGCTGAAGCTCAACAATATCAAAATTGAGAAAATCTAGCATCACTGGCGACTGTTCAACAGTCGCCGGCTGATGCTAGCAGCCGGCTATCAGCTTTGCAGTCTACGAAACAGCTGCGCCCTGTATATATATACATATATAAGTATATAACATAGCTTACAAGGCGACCGCCATTGAAACCGAAACAAAGCCAATGTGTCTTTACCGTTGGCCCTTCTGGCCATTGGCCTCTCTCTCTCCTCCTCGGTCTCGCGCAGAATATTCTCGCGTTGAACCCTAGAGAGAGAAAGTAATGTGAAACGTAGCTATCTCTCTCTCGCTCTCTCTCTCTCTCTCTCTCTCTCGTCAATGAATGTCGTTATAAGTTAAGTATGGTAGGTGGCGGGTTGATTTCGAGTCTTCTCTGTTAGGTGTAGCATCAGAAAATTTTTATATGTCTATTCCTTTTATTCTTTTTTTATTTTGCCCTCTCTCTACTTCTTTTTGTTTTCTAATGCTACAATACAAACATTTGTCATAGTCTCACACAATATAATATACCGCTGCAATTATCTTTTTGCATTCGTCCGGTAGAGAGAGAGAGAGAGAGAGAGAGTTGATTCTTACAGCTGTGTCTCTATTGTATTTTGGAGTCTCTGGCTCTCTGTTGCCGTTGTTGACCCACTCTTTGCAAAGACAAATCCACAAAACAGGTCCGTATTTGGTGGTTTTCTGGAGAGAAAGGCTCATTTGCTTGTTTTCTGGGAACCCAAAAATTTGCTGCCGACGCTTGAATTCTTGCTCAACTTTGTTTCATTCCTCATCACAATGATCATTGGCTTGTTGGGTTTCTTTCCGACAAATCAACAAATATATGTTGGGCTTTCCTGTTGTTGAGAATTTCAGTTTCATTCTTTGACTACGGATGATCTTTTGTTTTCTTCCGTCAGACCGTTAAATCGTCTTGATCTTCTCTGAACTAGGTACTTTATTGCTTTTTGTTGTTCTCTTGTTTTTTATTTCTTGCGGATCCCATTTTTGGGTTTTGTCTCTGTTGAGATCTCTGGGTTGCTGAATCTTCCTAGGATTTTGAGTCACCACACTTGACTATCGCAGACTCGTCAAAACTATGACTGGTTTTGCTCTGAATTTTGCATAACAGTGAGTTTCAGTAACTGGTTGAGCGGTGTATATCTTGTTTATCCATCTGTTCTCCTCAAGAAGTTTGAAGGAATGAAAGGAAAAGTTGGGGCACCAGGAAGTTACTTCCTGTTGAACACAGGAGCCAAAATTCCCGCCATAGGGCTTGGGACTTGGCAGAGTGGCGGTGACCTCTGCGTTGAGGCCGTGAAAACGGCGTTATCAGTTGGTTACCGTCATATAGATTGTGCACATCTTTACGGGAATGAGACTGAAGTTGGGGAAGCACTTGCCGATGCCTTTAAAGGTTCTGTAAAAAGGGAGGATATTTTCTTGACTTCTAAGCTTTTTTGCACTATGAATTCACTCAATAAAATGGAGAATTCTGTTAGAGTATCTCTTAAGAACCTTGGAGTGTCATACTTGGATCTCTATTTGATGCATTGGCCTGAGATCTCGGCATTTGGTGATGCCACCGATCCTCCTACCAAGTCTGGCAGTGAGCATAGGCAGTTTCTTAATCGCTTCAAGACAACATGGAAAGCAATGGAAGGGCTGGTGGAGTTGGGTCTGGTTCGAGCCATTGGAGTTAGTAATTTTAGTGTACAGCAGATCAAAGAATTGCTTAAATTTGCAAGAATTGTACCAGCAGTCAATCAGGTAAACTCCTTATTCTTGTATTTTGGAATGTTTAAGTTTAGCTGATTTTGCATCAGCTTGTACTTGCATTGATTTATTAGGAATCTATTTTCAAGTGGTTTCATATGTCTCTTGAAGTTAACAAATCAGAATCTCAGACAGACAAGAAGGAGGCATCTGGCCATTAACTTTCTCTCTAGGCGCAGTCATATTTAAACTCCTACAATTCTTGTAATTGTAAATAGAGCTAATCTTGAAAGCTAGAAGATATGACAGTAAAGGTGCATTTCAACCTACTTATCTCTCACCATCCATGCCTACCTAGGAGTATACACCTGTTCTAACGTTTTCTGCCTAGGCTAGACGAGTTTAATTGATAATAGTGAGGTTAGAATGTTGGACGCAGTAGGAAACTTGAATCTAATAGACCCACAATTTGGAGGGGGAAAGGGTGTTTCTTTGTGCTGGCGCAATTTGTTCAAATGACCTGTCCCTCGCATCTATGTGGCATCTATAACTTATAAGAAAAGGGTCCCTAACAGTAATAGGCTAATTATAATCTAACTAACATATTTAGATGTCTTGTCCCTATCTTTTTTCTGATTCATCGGAAGGATTACAAGGAGGGCTGAAGCCTGGAAAGGGATTTTTGGTTTTTGCGTTTTGGGGGGGGTTCACACTCATGACCTCCTAAAACGAGGCCAGAAACTCTGGCCAACTGGGCTAGCCCCAGTTGGTTCTTATCCCTATCTTAAACCACCCTATTAAGCTATTTTAACCCTCCTCAGCCTAACAAGTTTTTTTTTTACAACTGAGTAATGAAAGAAATTAATTAGTTCAAAATATTAGGGGAAAAAAAATCAATTGCAAGGTTCCACCAACCACCCCCCCCTACCCCCCCTATTGTGGTGCAAAAGTAACTGTGTCCCACCTATTGTGGTGCATTTGTTTGCAAAGATGCCCTGGGGTAAACTTTGCAGTTTTCACGATGAGGATAGCAAATCCCTTTTTCACACCTAGCTCATTTCTTCCGTGGTGAACTTCTTAGTAGGAGAGGACTATTTTTATTTTTTATTTGTTATGCACCTTTGGATATCCTTCCTTTGCTATGTGGTGCATTTGTTTGCAAAGATGCCCTGGGGTAAACTTTGCAGTTTTCATGATGAGGATAGCAAATCCCTTTTTCACACCTAGCTTATTTCTTCCGTGGTGAACTTCTTAGTAGGAGAGGACTATTTTTATTTTTTATTTGTTATGCACCTTTGGTTATCCTTCCTTTGCTACACTGGCATGAGTCCATGACTCAAAAGCTCAGATTAAACCAATTGTTGTAGGGGCTATGAATTGTTTATTCGAGGACCTAGAGGAAGTAATTTTTCTTCTTGTCGAATAGCTAATTCCTAAGTCGAAGCCAGAAACATTAGTACCTTCTAGCTTATGTCAACTTGAAGGCTTCGTCCCTGTCAATGCCCCCTTACATTATCCTTCTAGTTCTACGCAATTTTGATGTACTAACATTCATCTCACAAAAATTGCAATAAAGTTTTTTCACAATTTATTTTCTATGGGGAAAAAAAAATAGTATCCCAACCTTATCACCATTTTGGTTGCATGCCATCAAAATTTTCGTAATTTGTGATCCATATCTAGCTAACACAGCTTTTGCACCACGTTGTCACATTAGCTTTGTTGTGTTTTTTAAAGCCGTTTAGACCATGTAAATGTTGGACTATTTAAAACGCGAAGACTTGAGTCCCTAGAGTCTTGCCTACATGCAATCTAGTAGAACCTTATAATCACTTCATAGATCGTGGAATCACAAGTCTTTCTTTTATACGAGACCTTTTGCTTTGCACCACTTCTAGGTAGTTCATCCATTTCTAGGAAGCACAAACACAACTTCTAGGTGGCTTGCATGTCAACATACATCAGAAAAAGAACACCCACCTACATGTGTTGAATTGTGTCCCAATTATGGGACGTTACTTAGTGTTGGTTGTCTTCAGTATGGTGTATGGGGAGAGGTAAGATTGCAGACAAACCTAACCTTGGCTATTAATTGTCCTAATACATTTTTGACGATATATATTTTGTTTGAAAAGCTGCACATGTTCCAGATATAGGGACTCGCATGCCCTACTGCATGGACATTCATGAGACACCTGGCCACTGAAGAGAAGACATTATTACGTATTAATTCAAGTTTGAAAAAGTCGAATTGGGGACAAAGATTAAAAGTCATATGGAGTTATACCTATTAATTCATCCTCCTTTAAGCCGTTTCTAATTTTTAAAGCCCTAAACTCTTAACAAATTCTAATTTGTCTGCAAATACTTGGGGCTTTATGAAAGACAGATAATGGTATTCCCACTTTTTGTTCATGGTATCATGGTGTTTATAAACTAAAATATAGCATATAATAGAACTCTTATGCATAGTTCTATAATAAACTCAATTATTTATACATACTTGTTGGATGCATGTCCAACTAGCTATATCGGACACGTCCCATACCATTGTCCGAGTGGCAAGTGTCCAACACGGACATGTCACAAATTTAGAAGAGTCGAGGTAACGCTTATTCCTCCCAACACCCTTGAGTAAGACTAACAATGGGAAATGTACTTGTTATTAGTTTCTTATATATGTAAGTGCACTTATTTCTTGCTGTCTGCTGACTATGTTCATGTGTTGATTTTTTAAAATTAACAAGTGGGTCTGTTTATGTTATATTGTGTCCGTATCCCGTCTTTGTATTTATGCTTCTTAGATCCATTCCTCAATTTTTTTTATTTCTTCATCTTACTTGGCAGCCTAGGGCTCTTATACTCATTATTGGGTCCAACCCTAGCAAGAGTGATTAAGGGTATCCTCTTGACTGACATTAGAGAGGGAAAGAATCTCCTCTTGTGCAAGCACAATCTGTTTGAATGACCTATCTTCCCCACTTACATCCATACCTTATCTACATTATATAAGTAAAGATCCATAAAGTTAAGAAGCTGATAATGTGCTAAATTATTAAAATTATCTAATGCTTATCGAAAACAAATTTATTAGACAATTCTGGTAACTCCTATCTAACCAAGTTGTCTCTGACAACCAAGTAGTGAAAGGCAATTTATTTATTTTATTATTCATTCACTAATCAAAATAAAATAAATAAATGTTTGATCCCAACAGAATCCAGGTCTACAAGACAATCTTACACAAACTTCTCCCACTGGATTTTTTATTTGAAACCCGTTTAGTTGACTTGGGGTTTAGGGTTTGTATCAAATGGCTGCAACTTTTAGACAACTGGATTCACTGAAAAATTGAAGTGACCCAAAAAATTTATCACCTGCTTCAGAGCCATTCTCATTTGTTATTTTATGGGTAACGCTTGACACAGAAAGTTATTGGTAGGATGGGTAAGACCTCACAATTGGTTTGATCCTGAAGTATATTTAAGAGATGGACCATCAATAAGGGTGACTATTTTTCACTTAGAACAGCAATGGAAGTAACAGTTAGAAGACCATACTTGCCATTCCATGCCTTTTGCTTTGAGGTTCTTCTTATGTGTCGGACATCACATAGCATAAATGAGCAATAGAAGAATGGACTTTTTCATTGACGCTTCTTATTAACTAATTTTTTACTTGTGCTATGGGATTGGTTGCAAGAAATATTCTTCGTGACTTCTTCCTGTTGACACTAAAGACAACTATATGTTGTATTTTTTGGTTTTATTTTTAGTGAACTAATAAAATCTGGAATAATAATCTACCATATTTATTGTAGATATAAAAATGGGATTCGACCTCTCGTTGCCGCAAATTTATTGTCCCAAGAAAAATGCCTCAAAATTACCCAATTTTCAACAGGCTATAATTTGCTCTCCATATTTATGATAATTATTGTGACATCACATATTTTTTTGTGCCATTGTAAATTATAATATTCCAATTGGGGTGTATCAAAAGGAAACTCTTAATCTTGATACCTTTTCTTTCTTTTCTTGATTTGTGTAGATTAAAAATAGTTAGTTGCATGATGTCATGTTGCATCTTCATCCTTTCCTTTTTTTGAAAATTGTGTTTGTCGTCGTTTGCTGCTTATGTTAGCATTCATTGTGTACCTCAGTGTTATTTATTTATTTATTTATAAATTATCATAATTTTTCTTTTTCTTTTTTTGAAGTTTTTCTCTTACTAAAACAAAGGAGGCTCAAGTAATTAGATTATTTAACAGGTTGCCTCTCCCCGTTCTCTTTTCTTCTCTCATTTGATATTTTGTCTTTTCCATCTTTTTTTGGTTTTTATTTGAGTGATTTTCAGCCATGGAGTTTAGGTTTCTTGTTCGATTTATGTTTGGCTTTAACTAGGTAGAGCTGCATCCATTTTGGAGGCAAGATGAGCTTGTAAAATTCTGTCAATCGAAAGGTATCCATGTTTCTGCTCACACACCATTAGGGGTACCAACTTCCAATCCTGGACCATCTGACAGTGGATCAGGTGGGGAAGATGAACCTGGAACTCCTCGCATATCATTCAGGAGGTCGAGATCAGTACATGGCCCGATGTTGAAATTATCAGTTGTCGGAGAAATAGCAGATAGACATAAGAAGACTCCTGAACAGGTATAGCTGATTCACTTCTCCCTTAGATGTAAATTTGTTTATGTGCTAATTTATTTGTTTTGTTTTGGGTACCATGCAATTTTACTATGTGCATCTTAGTCGCAATGAAATCATGATTATTTTTACTTGTTCTTTGGTTCCCTACGTTGGACAACCTTAAAATCATGATAGCTTATACTCACGAGAAGATGATTGTCTATTTGATTGCTGAGAAAGTGGAAGAGAAGAAAGGTCTGGAATTTCATAGTAACCATTTGACGCTGCAAGAGATGTTAACTTTGAAATGTATTGTCCTCCATTTTTATGCAACCACAGAGTTGACTTCTAAGTTTTTACAGATCGTTTTTGGATAGCAATACTGTCAGTTTGACTTTGGCTTCTGTGGATGTAGCTTGTTTTGTGTATCAGTATCACATCATTATCAGTAGGATTTACAGAAATTATCATATAATGATTTGAGAAACTTACCATCTCTAGGTAATTTCATAGTACCCGATACTTTGTTGAGATAAATACTGACCTTCCTGCCATTGTTCTAATGACTAGGAGAATTGACATCAAGGTTGTGAGTGTTGGTTGAAAAATCCTCATCCCACTAACTCCTATCAAGCTCTGCTACAGCTATCTGGCCCCTTTCTGGATGCCTCTAGCAGCATCTTTTAACATAGAAAAGTTAACAAATGACTACATGACCTCAACAATCAGCACAATGACATGAAGGTAGCCAACATATTGAAGACAATATCTCTTGGCATCTAGGAACATTCCCGAGTGAACCTCAGTTAAAAGTTTTAAATTTCTTCTTTATTGTTATTATTTTTTTTGAGTAAATTGCAGGGGCCTCCGACGAGGTTTGGCTTTCAGTATGGAACCCCCTTGTTTCAAAAAAGGGTAGGACCTTCCCTGTTGTTACCATATAGGGTGCATGATAGTCAATTCTCATTAGTGAATTGCAGGGGCCTCCCCTGTTGTTTCAAAAAAGTGTCTGTCCTCATTTCTCTCTGTCTCTGGTCAGCCGCCCCCACCCCCCCCCAAAAAAAAAAAAAAAAAACCACAGCTGCCACCACTCACTACATCTGCTGTGACATATCACACAACCCTATATTTCTACACCCAATTCTCTCTAGAACTGTACCTGCAAGGACTCCAACCTCTCTGTTGTGCACCACCTCCCTCCTCCCCATCTCTGCCTCCAAGCTACAATGTATTATGCTTGCCCACAACCTCTTTTGATGGTCTGCAAGTACAAAAGTAGAGAGAAAAGTGAAGACATGCATATATATATATATATGTGTGTGTGTATGCATATATATATAGAGAGAGAGAGCGAGAAAGACTGTTAAAGCTCACTGGCTGTAATGGTGGCTTCAGTACTCCATCTGATTCGGGCCAACCTCTACCTGCTGCTATTTCCATTTTTGCCTTTCACGCATCATGAGTAGGTCAACCGTACATCCCCCCTCAAGGTCATAGCCCCCCCCCCCCCCCCCCCCCCCCCCCCTCCCCCTCTCTGTCTCTGTGCTACATCTATATCTCCCATCATAAAGTAACCAGCCCCAAATTGTTGATTCATCTCATAGATCCATTCAGCAACTAGAGGTAAAGCACAACAACGATCTCCACCGCCAATTTCTGCCTCCAGTCTGCAACCGTGAAACTCACTACTGAGATTTTGTTTTTGAAAGAAAGAGAAAAAGAAAAACATGGGGAGAGACAGCTAAAAGATGTTTGTGCTGATGAAGACTACTTCGGGCCTGATGCCATGGCTGGGAAGGAGAGTGATGGAGTAACATTTTGTGGTTGGGGTGGTGGAATGGATCATAAGCCAATATGGGGAAGTGTTTGGATACAGATGTGGAGTGCAAGTGCCAGGATATGAAGGGTCTCACATTGAGTTGCAGAGAAGCTGCCATCAGTGGTGAACCTAGGCTTATTGTTGAGGGTGGCCAAAGTAATTTTTTTTTTAGGTTTTTGTTTTTTTTTGAAGGGGGTGGTGGGCGGCAAAGGTAAATTTCTTGAACCACTATATTTATTTTAGATACCAAAAAACTAGAGGGTGTAAAATGAATTTTGGAAGCTTTTGGGGAAAGGGGGGGCATGACCCTAGCCGCGCCTCCTGTGTCCGCTGTTGGCTGCCATTATTGGTAGACAGCAAATGATAATAGTTCAGCTGTTGGTAAGACTGAACATGGGAGAAGCAGAGAGGACAAGAAATTGAAGAGAAATTTTTAGATGGAGAGAGAGGAGATTTTGAAATAAATTTAATTGAATTGGATTTTGTCTTAAAAAGAAGTGGGAGGATGGAAGTGAGAGGATTGTGTCCACATTCCAGTATAAGGAATAGGAATGTGGTACACGAGAAATGTGCTAAGATAGGAGTAGGAATGTATATTTTACATTATTAAAATTTAAGATACTTTTGAAATTGAGATCAATTTTCTTTTAGTAGTTAGACATTTTATGAAATATAAACTATCATTTTTCAAATTACTCGTGGAAAAGACATTTTTAGAAGCATTATGGCCCAATATTTTTAGATTTTGTCCTGCCAAAACTCCAATCTCCTTACATTTTAGTTCATTATATTTGTATTTTTATCCTCCTAAGAAAATAAATAGAAAGCATGACTTCTCGAATATAGTCACAAGGTGAGTAGTTTATCAACATAGCATGGTTCATATGATGTGATTAGGAGTATCTCCTCAGTTTGAGCCATGCTTTTTCTCTTTGTTAAAACAATTATAGGTGACCTTTAGTTTCCCAAATTCAACGCAGATTTGGATGTGCCAGTAGAAAAATTGATGCTTTGAAAGTAACTTTGGAGCTGTCTTTTTGTAAAAGAAAAGGAAATTTAGTTGAAGTGTTAGGAATTCTCAATCTCCACGAAGATTTATCTTTCTGTGAAGTTAAAAAAATTGATCCATATCTCTTGCATCACTGTATATCAAGGGCATCGGACGGCATGTGCGTCTGGTTTATTTACAATTGCTATGGTATGATGAACTTGAAGGGTTGATTGTTTTCTTTTCTTTTCACATGCAATAGTTACATATCAATTATCATTCTTTCTTAACTAAAGCCTCTGTTGATTCAACTGCTAACTGCCATCGACTTAAATTGATTGATTTAGATATGGATAACTGACGCATTATAAACACATAAATATATGTACACGTACATATATGTGTGTGTGTGTGTGTGTGTGTTGTGTGCACAGATATGATGCCAAGGGCTGGCAGTTCTGTCATTGTAATTGTCATCAAACTAACACTGGATTTCAGCTAAAATGATGCAACAGCCCAGTCGTGACATGAGGGTTTCCATTGAGAGGAGGATTAGCATGTAGTCTGTTAATCAGCACTCTGAAAGAAATTACAGTCAAGAGAATGCTCATAATCTATTCAACTCATCCTTTATTATATTTGTAGGTTATATTGCGATGGGGTCTGCAAAGAGGAACAAGTGTCCTACCATGTAGCGTGAAGCCTGATCGGATAAGTAGAAACACAGACATTTTCAGTTGGTCTTTGTCGGCTGATGAATTGAACCGCTTGAACCAGATAGAGCCACAGGTATGTCTGTTTGGAAACGTCCCTCTGAATAATCTCTCGGACAGTGGTTTCATGGCTGGAAGTGGTCCCCTTCAAGCTGTGCATGAGATGGAAGATGATGTGGAGTCCAATTCTTAAATGTTTCAATTATGTTTCCATGCTTATATACAGTGCTATTTTTAAGTTCAAACTCTGTCACTTGATGTTGTAGTGTGGAGGAATGGCTATCTATTATTACTTGTAAGACTAATTAAGATCTCTTTTGTGGATGCTGAATGAATATATATAATAAAGTCAAAAGGACACATTATAGTGAAGGCAGTTGAATCAAGTGGTTGTGGTCGCTGACGTGGAGAAAGGATGATGGTAGAAGTAGGTGTCTGCTAATTTATAAAATACTACAAAGTAACATTCAAAAAAGAATTGGATTGTGCATTCCATTTGCCCAAATTCGTTGAGAAGTTGAAGTTACGGAAATATGTAGTGTCAGATCATCCAATGTGCTACCTATCAGACCTGCCTCAATACCCAGAAAAGTCTGATAAATTCATTCAGTATGTATCGTAGCAGGTTTAATGAAACTTAAAAACGTCATCAGGAACGACGAATCTTTTTATGATAAACAAATTTATTTTGCAAGTTCGTTATTACGGGTAGTTTCTACAAATGATCAGACTAATGACATATATAATACTTTAAATTTTTGATGTAGATGCTACATAGTTGGTTCTCATTTTTTAGAGACTACTGAGTATAGTAGGAGCATTCGTCGACAAAAAGATCAGCCTAATATGATCATCTCATGGCTATGGAGAACGTATCAAATTAGATGGTTATATTTATCAATCTTTCTGACTTGCTCCTGTGAAACCAAGGTCGAAAAGATTGAAAAAATCAGTCATTCACAACCACTGATGAAGGATTTCTCAAAAAGTTAAGGATTAATAATCCTTTTTAGAAATCGAATGGATTCAGTCTTATACATATGCAAGGAAGGTAAACAAAAAAAGAAAGAAGATAAGTTAGGAGCCGTGTGAGATTATTTTTTTGTTGGGGTAATTACACTTTACCCCTTGTGGTTTGACTCAAAATCAGATGACCCCTCTAAACTTTAAAAGTGAACAGATAACCCCCTTGTGATTTTAAACTAAAGTGCAAAGGGATGAAAACAGTTAGATTTAATGAAAATTATATTTTAGGGGTATTTTTGTTATTTTATCTTTAAGTTAGAACATTAAAAAGATGATTTGACCATTTTATGCCAAAATAAAGTGTTGTTTATCGAGATTTTTTTTTGGTTATTTCACCAAGTTGTCTTTTTGATGTTCTATAGAGTTTTTTTTTTTTGTTATTTCACCAAGTCGTCATTTGAATGTTCTAATTTAAAGATATAAAATAACTAAAATATCCCTATAATAAAATTTCGGTTAAATTTAATGATTTTCATTATCTTTTTGGCATAAAAAGGGGTCAAATCATCTTTTTAATATTCTAAAATCACAAGCGGGTCATGTATTCACTTTTAAACCATAGAAAATTATTTGATTTTGATTCAAACTACAGGGGGTAAAGTATAATTACCCATAACAATTCCCATTAAATCTAACACTTTCCATCCATTTGCACTTTAGTCCAAAACCACTTTTAAAGTTTAGGAGGTCATCTGATTTTGGATCAAACCACCGGTAATAAAGTGTAAATTACCCCTTTTTATTTTTTATTTTTTGGTTAATTGCAAATAAACCTTTTGAACTATGATTCAATATCACTGTGACTCTCTGAACTTTAAAACTTAACAAATTGGCCTCTTCAATTATCAATTTGTATTAATCAACTCCTGTTCGCAATACATTAGGAAAATGAATGAAAACTTGTCATTTGACTTATACAAGTTCATAAAAGTATAATTTTATACCTAAATTGATTTTCTCTTATTATAATAATTGACTAATGATTAGAATATCTCTTGAAATGCCATGTAAATATAGAGATAATACAAGGAATATTTAAGTCATTAGACAATTATCACCAAAAAAAGAATGTATTTTAGGTACAAAATGAACTCTTGTGAACACCAAATTGCTAACGGATTGCCAACAAAAAGGTTTGATTGATACAAATTGATAGTTGAAGAGGTCAATTTGTTACGTTTTAGAGTTTCAGGGCTCTCAGTGACACTGAGTCATAGTTCAGAGGGTGTGTTTGTAACTAACTTTTATTTTTTTGACTTTGTAAGCTACCAGTTCCAAATTCTATATGAAAGTTGTGCTGGTTTCTTAAATCAGCTAATCGGCTTGCTTTCCACTCAAATTAGTAATTTGGTAAACAAATTTTGCTGAGATGTAAACTATGCGTTTTGATCTTGCTCTGTGATTTTTAAGCTTAAACACTTACATTACATGAGTGAGTCTTTAAAATTTCGTTTAGATGAGAGCTATTGAGGCTACAATTATTCTGGTCTATGGTACAACTACTATAGTTCTTCTTTGCTGCTGCGTTTCTAACACTCTTTCAATTGTTTTTTTTTTTTTTTTTGACTGTTCTTGTGAAATAGAGAACGAGTAACTTTGCAATTTTACCTCAAAATACCATTATGATTAGGAAGCTACCATTCAGCATTTATCTCTATTCTTTATTTCTAGAGGATATTTGGTTCCCCATGCCACTACACACATTTCTTTACGGGCATTTTATTTCTAAGGCCAGGTTGAATAGTAGTTGTCTTGAATTTTGGATTTGCAGAGGGAAAGAAGAGGAAAGGAGAAAGATAAAATATCATAATGTGACTCTTGAACTATGATTAATTGCAAATAAACCTTTTGAACTATGATTCAATATCACTGTGACTCCCTAAACTTTAAAACTTAACAAATTGACCTCTTCAATTATCAATTTGTATTAATCAACTCCTGTTCGCAATACATTAGGAAAATAAATGAAAACTTGTCATTTGACTTATACATGATCCAAAAAGTATAATTTTATACCTAAATTGATTTTCTCTTATTATAATAATTGACTAATGATTAGAATATCTCTTGAAATGTCATGTAAATATAGAGATAATACAAGGAATATTTAAGTCATTAGACAATTATCACCGAAAATTATTTGATTTTGACTCAAACTACAGAGGGGTAAAGTATAATTACACATAACAATTTCTATTAAATCTAACGATTTCCATCCATTTACACTTTAGTCCAAAATCACAGGGGTTCATCTATTCACTTTTAAAGTTTAGGGGATCATCTGATTTTGGATCAAATCACTGGTAATAAAGTGTAATTACCCTTTTTTTATTTTTTGATTAATTGCAAATAAACCTTTTGAACTATGATTCAATATCACTGTGACTCCCTAAACTTTAAAACTTAACAAATTGACCTCTTCAATTATCAATTTGTATTAATCAACTCCTGTTCGCAATACATTAGGAAAATAAATGAAAACTTGTCATTTGACTTATACATGATCCAAAAAGTATAATTTTATACCTAAATTGATTTTCTCTTATTATAATAATTGACTAATGATTAGAATATCTCTTGAAATGTCATGTAAATATAGAGATAATACAAGGAATATTTAAGTCATTAGACAATTATCACCGAAAAAAGAATGTACTTTAGGTACAAAATGAACTCTTGTGAACACCAAATTGCTAATGGATTGCCAACAAAAGGGTTTGATTGATACAAATTAATAGTTGAAGATGTCAATTTGTTACGTTTAAGAGTTTCAGGGCTCTCAGTGACACTGAGTCATAGTTCAGAGGGTGTGTTTGTAACTAACTCTTATTTTTTTGACTTTGTAAGCTATCAGTTCCAGATTCTATATGAAAGTTGTGCTGGTTTCTTAAATCAGCTAATCGGCTTGCTTTCCACTCAAATTAGTAATTTGGTAAACAAATTTTGCCGAGATGTAAACTATGCGTTTTGATCTTGCCCTGTGATTTTTAAGCTTAAACACTTACATTACATGAGTGAGTCTTTCAAAATTTCGTTGAGATGAGAGCTATTGAGGCTACAATTATTCTGGTCTATGGTACAACTACTCTAGTTCTTTTTTGCTGCTGCGTTTCTATCCGTCTTTCAATTGTTTTTTTTTTTACTGTTCTTGTGAAATAGAGAACGAGTGCCTTTGCAATTTTACCTCAAAATACCATTATGATTAGGAAGCTACCATTCAACATTTATCTCTACTCTTTATATCTAAAGGATATTTGGTTCCCCATGCCACTACACACACTTCTTTACAGGCATTTTATTTCTAAGGCCAGGTTGAATAGCAGTTGTCTTGAATTTTGGATTTGCAGAGGGAAAGAAGAGGAAAGGAGAAAGATAAAATATAAAAATAAGGTAGCAGTATTTGCTGCTTCAGAGAATGGCTTTTATTGGTAATTGCTGATAATGCTTACACGCGTCGTCATTACGACTTTCAATTTCTAGGCCAACGAAATTTATATTCCATTTATGAGCCAGGGGTGTAGTAACTCATTTAAAATGTTTTAGGCAATTCTAAGCATGTGTTTTTAAGACATATTTTAAGTATATTTTATCTAATTGTAAAAAGTAGTAGAAATTATTTTTTAGTATTAAAAATTAAACATTCTGTATAATTAGACAAAGTATATTTAAAATGTGTTATAAAAATAAAATATTAGTCGAACCATAATTTTACGACCTCATTTCTATTTGCTGGACTGATACCTCAAGAATTAGAGTTGGATTTAACCCACCAAGGCACTCCAAATAAATATCCATCCCTTACCCTCAATTCTTGTACGGTTAAAAATACATTTGAGATCGACTCATCATATAGAAGTCAAAATTGAACACATTTTGCAGGTCAATAATTTTTTATTTTTTTAAGTTCAGCTTGATAAGTTTATATGCACTAAAAAAATCACCCTACTCAAGCTCCGCTTGTGATCGATATAATAAGAATTTGCTTGAGATCATTTTCGAAAATAAATAAATCAGGTTTGAATATATTTTCAAGCTTAATAAAATTTTTAAACAAAACTTAAATAACTCATTTCTTAACTTGGCTCAGCTCGGCCCATATACAGTTTCATATGTAAATTTGATGCATCTCGATTACAGCAAAGTTTTAAGATTGCTTGGGTCATCGATCAACCCAATGGGCGGGGAATAAGAAACTTATTGGGAGTTGTTTTCGCCAGATGCACTTGATAAATAAAATGTGGTTCAAAAAGTATCAGAAAAGTTATTTTTAAGTTATTATAACTTTTGTCAATAGTGAGGAGGGTCATAGGTTACACATTTGACTTTGATTTTAATGGATCAATGTCACCAAATTAAGGGTTGATCGATGACCCAAGCAGTGAGCTATCTTCTTATTATTTATAAGTAAAACTCGTGGTCCTAAATCTTCGTCTGTATTCCAATGCGTGATGCGCGCAATTGTAAAAGAATGCGATCGAAAGTCCATTCCAACGTCTTCAATATTGTTGTACATCTCCATCTATGCTTCGGCAGCAAGACATGGTAAATATGAATGCATGCCAAATAAAGGTGTATGATAGGAATTTGTCCAAGGGTCAAAAGACCTAAGTTTGATGACATGCGTAAAATAAAATCAATTCGTATATTTTGACCGATATTACAATAGTCCAACTTATATCATATACTACATGTTGGACCCACTAAGATTGTAATAATATATAATATGTATTACCGGGCCTTTAAAAGAAATTTCGTTATTTATTTGATGCTTACCCTAATCTCCGGTATTCACATCTCTTTTTGTTTCGACAACACTTTACAGCAATTTATGCTCGTAGCAGGCATCATTCTCTTGTGAACTGATTTTATACATATACATATATATATATATATTCAAAGTGGTGTTAAATTACATATATGGTGGGAACGGTCAAAGGTTTTAACTCTTGTGTGCCTTTCAGAATAAAAAGCATAGATGTCAACTGTAGTATTGAGATTCAAAAGATAATAGTAGAGGATCAGATAAGATAGGATGCCGATATCAATTCAATGCAGATATATAGTTGAAGGAAATTTCAAAGTTTTGACGTGACCTGTCATAAGATTTCAGAAGCCACCGATCTATACCTCTACATATATATCTACATATGTGTATAGAGATATATAATGTTTGCATGTATGCACGTATAGATGTCTATATAAATTATGTTGAATTTTATTGCAGTATTTACTTTAGAACGCGCAAGTTGAAATCAAGTTCAGCAAAGAGAAGTTGAAAATGAATTTGTTGAATATAACTGGGATGATGTAATGGAACATATAATAGTATACCCTTGGCGGAGTTGACCCGCCGTGACAGTTCCAATAACATTGATTTCAATCCCGCGTTCCTGCAGCCTCCAATATATGTTAAACAAGTTTATGGACGTTTTAGTCAAAGTAATATATATATATATATATACATAAAATGGACATAATTAGGTCATTCGACAATGATACCAACCTATTGACTAAGAAAATTTTGCCTAACGTAGCAACGTCAAGTGTTTTGGTCATCCATGGAGTTTGTTTGATTTTGATTTGAGTAGCATTCTTACAATAAAACTGCATGCGAAGCATTTAGCCATAATTATATATCCATTCAAAGCTATAATAAGAACCGAATCTTTAGTAAATCTATGTATATGTAATTAGTACATTATTGTAAATAGGGATAAATACAAAAGCACTCCCTAAATTTTAAAATGTTAATTTATATCAATTAACTCATTTTGTTAACAATTCGTTAGGAAAATATATGAAAATTTACCTTGTGACTTGAACATGTTTACAAAAGTATGCTCTTATATCTTAATTGACTTTCTCTTATTATAATAATTATTTAGTGACTGAAATGCCTCTTAAATTGGCATGTTAATATAAAGACAATCCAAGAAATATTTTAATTATTAAACAATCATTATAATTAAATAAAAGGTCAATTGAGATATAAAATTATATTTATTTGAATATATATAAGTCACGTGATAATTTTTTATTAATTCTCCTAATAAATTGCTGATATATTATTAACGAGAAGGTGTTGATTGATACAAATTAATAGTTCAGATAATCAACATATCACTTTTTAGAGTTTAAGTGGTATAATATTACTGAGTTATTATTTAAGGAGTATTTTGGTAATTATCTCTTGCAAATTGTAGATATGAAGTTGAAAAGAATCTCTTCCACATGCTAGCTAGCTAACTAGCTGGGTGTTTCATGTTTGATCTTTAAAAGGCCTCTTAGTAGGTGAAGGAATTAATGGACATGGACATACACCTAAAGTCCAAGTCAAGAAATACATCTTTTGAGAAAGAGGGTGAATTAAATTAAAGTCAAAGAATTCACGTAACTCTTAACATATTCATGAACCTTCACCCGTGACCATTTACACATTTATGAAGAAACATCCCGCGAAGAAGCATAATAAATAATTAAAAAAAAACAAAAATGAGGATAAAGTCAGAAAGTGAAAAGCGGAAGTACAAGAAAAAGAGCAAACAAGCATTGAAAAGGTTATTACAGCCAAGGCGAGTAGTTCATCGATGGATGCTCTTGCAAAATATGCGGCAAGGAGCAAGGATTAAAATTTTATTTTGGTATGCCCAAAATTTACATAAACATTTCAAAAGTATCAATATTACTATAATAAAATAGAATATTTTGCTTTTTTTTATTTATAAAAACTGTATAATAATTATAATTTTTTTTTAATTAGAGTTGATACAACTTATTGTTTCAGTCTATTATGCTATATTTTGGTACATTTAGTTAGGTAATAATAGTTTATTTCAATGAAAACACTAAAAATATCATTATTCTACTAAGGTTTCATTTCGATTATTTAGGAAATCAAAACATTTTGGTCATCTGACATAAACAAATAGAAATCTTATTACCTTACACCATGTACTCTTGCCCTTCGCAATTTTTTTCTTGGATAAGGTCGGTTGACTATCAAAAACACACTTCAAAAATAAAATGGGGAAAAAAATTTCTAAAAAAATGGGGACACGCGACCCATTTCAATTATCCAAATAATGGCTACACCTAGTCCAGCTAGTGTGTTAAATCTTTAGAGAAAATAGATAGAACTGGAAGCCCAGTTTCCTAAAATATGCCGAAGTATAGTATTAAAAAACCTTTAGTTATTATCGTGGCCAACTTTTCGTAACACTAAATTTAGATCTTGAATTTGTTGAGGAAAATAAAGTGAAAGAAGTTAATTTTTTTTCCTTTATCTAGTTGAGTTAGGAAAATGAATAGGTATCTGCAAAAAACAATTAATAGTTCTTGTTTGGCTACCCATTAAAAAATGTATAAATGATTTTATTTTCCTTTCCCTGGGCACATAAAAATTCTTTCTACTTACAGATACTTGGTCCAAGTTAAAATCAAACGAAAATCAAGGAAAGGGCTCGCACATATGAATGAGACTGGAGATTGGGGTGCAGAGAAACAGACCGAGTTACAAGTTGTCGAAGAGTACTTGAAAGAGATCCCAATTTGAGCAATAACATCCTTAGCAAGCACAAAAATAAAACATTCTTAGCTAATCTGATCACTAACCATTCTGACCACCAAATTTGTAGTGATTGGTGTACGTTCCAACATTTTAACCACTCTTCTAAACAGCTGAAAAATCTGTGGAGATGTCGACAGTTGCATATTTAGACCATGTTTTCCAATGTAGGACCTAACCAACCACTTTTTTCCTTCCTTTCTCGTGTTTTTATGACTTTTAGTTTGTCCAGCTCTTTTGGAAGCTACCTTCTATGAACTTATCCAACTCTTCCAAATTCCAACACTGGCTTCTGAAGAACCATGTTCAAAGGGTACTCATCTCTGTCACAAAAGAAAAAAAAAAAAGAAAAAGAAAAAGAAAGAAGGAAATAAAGTCATAACCAATCTGAGCAGCACTAGTACCCTATGTTACATAGACTAGGTTACTAGACTCGGACAGGCATGTACGTATCTAAGTGTTGAATTTGTCTAATTTTCATATCAAAGGATAAAAGGACACGAAAACATGTATAAATATTTACTATCTTTGAATATCTAACAATACATGTTAGACACATGTCCATACCATACTCTTATCCTTGCCCAAACCTCAAGTGTCCAACACGAGTACTTTATACAATTATGAACAGCCGGTGTAACATAGCTAGTGACTACAAAAATTCCCTAATTCTGATAGCAATATTAAGTAAGTAAAAGAGTAAAGGTAGATAACTAACTTGCAAAATATATGAAAAGAAGTAAAGCCTCCTCTTCTCTAACAATTAAGGACAATAACAAAATAGAAAAAATTCTGGAAATTTATTCATACATGTTTGAGAGCCAACATTTCTCTTCAATGGAAGTGAGAAACTAATATCAAAAGTAAACACTTACAGCATATCTGTTTTGTTGCTACTGTAAAATCCTCCCTCCACTCCAACATCCCAAGTATGCGGGTAGGTATTTACATCAGGATCTGTGTTATTTTGCAAGACAACTGTTCTAAAGCACGACAACAAAATTTCTTGAAAAGAAATGTGCAGGAGGACTTTTTAGCCATAAGACCAGAGATTGGCACTAATAACATTGTAAAGCTAGATGTTGAGATCAATGTTGTCAAGCCAAGAAACGAGTTGTTGAGAAGAAGGCCGTAATTTAGGATATTCACTTAAGCAAAGGCAAGCAATCTCAAGAACCCGCAACATCTCCTTACTATTATGTTTGTCATAGATAAATGGATCAAACACCTCGCTTTCCCTCTTATCCCTCCTCATTTCAAGTACCCAGGAGATCAAATCCCGGCTTCCTTTCGGCTTGCACATATCCATTGGCCTCCTTCCAGTAAGAAGCTCCAAAAGGACAACCCCAAAACTGTACACGTCCCCTTTATAGGTTGCAACAGAAGCTTGGCCATACTCGGGAGGGATGTAGCCTAATGTCCCCACAAGATCAGTAGTGACATGTGTGTCATATGGCAGTATGAGCCTCGCAAGACCAAAATCAGCCAAGTGAGCTTCAAAATTCTCATCTAGAAGGATGTTACTCGACTTTATATCTCGGTGAAGGATATGAGGCTCACATGATTGGTGCAAGTAAGCAAGCCCTCTTACTGCCCCTTGAGCAATGTGAAGCCTTGTATCCCAATCAAGTGAGGAAGGCCCGTCGAGTTTCTCATGTAGCCAATAATCCAAGCTACCGTTCTCCATGAAGGAGTATATCAAGAGCCTGTCATTCTTATAGGTACAATACCCTTGAAGAAGGACGAGATTCGGATGCTGAGCTCTTGAGAGAGCTTCAACTTCAGCTCGAAATTCTCTGTCCATCTGACCGCACTCACCAGAGAGCCGTTTGATAGCAACTTTCCTACCATCCGGAAATGCTGCTTTATAGACCAAACCAAAGCCCCCACACCCAATGATGTTTGCTTGATCAAAATCACTAGTAGATTTCAGAAGGTCATCAAGGGAGAGCTCTTTACTGTTGTCCCAGTTTTGGAAAAGAACCACTAATCTCGATCCAAATTCTTCCAAATCCTTTTCATTAGCATCGACCTCCTCTTTTTCAGGATCAACCTCTGGTCTATTAGTTGCCCGCAAAACAATCAAGAACATAAGACAAAGAAGAAAAACTGTCCCAAACCCAATCCCAACTGCCATGCCAATAATAACACATTTTCTTCTCTTTGACTTACTCGGAGTAATATGAGGAGCAGCTTCATTGTTAATCAGACAGCGTGAATCATGTTCACCACATAGACCCAGGTTTCCCTCATAGCTAGAGTTCGGAAAGGTGGGAAATTGACCTCCAGTAGGGATTTCTCCATTCAGTTGATTATAAGCAACATTGAACCTTGACAGGAAGCTGAGATTTACCAACGAAAAAGGTATAGATCCAGACAGGTTGTTATGGGACAAATCTAAATTTTCCAGGCTTGTCATACCTGACAAATTACTAGGAATGCTACCTGATAAATTGTTGCATTTTAGATCCAAAATATGCAACTTTTTCAGGTTTCCGAATTCAGGCCAGATTGGTCCAGTGAGAAAATTATTGGCGAGGTCCAGTGTCGGCGGAAAGCTCCCAATTTGATTATACTGCAACCCCCTAGAGCTTGTGTTTCTTTTCATGAAAAATGGGAAGTCCGGTGAAGGGTCTTCAAATGAGAAATTCCTGAAGATAAGGCTCTGTAACCCAGTCAGGTTCTTTGGAATCTCTCCAGTAAAAGAGTTGTTTGACAAGTCCAGGTAAAACATAAACTCAAAATTTCCAAACCATGGAGGGATCGTACCACCCAAACGATTCCATGACAAATCCAACAATTGCAACTGCGTTGAGCCACTCAACCACGGGGGGATCAAGCCAGTGAGTTTGCAATTGGCAATAATGAGTACCTTCAGACGAGTGAACTGCAGACTAGGATCAGAAGGCAATTCTTCATCATTGAAATTCAAGGTAAGAACCAAAGTAGTCAAGTTCCGGCAATGCTGTAGAATTCCAAAGGCAGCTGAAAGGTTATAGAGGCTAGAATTCGAGAGAGAAAGGTAAGAGAGGCTCTGGAAATTCCTGAAAGTTTCTGGGATTTGGCCAGTGAAGTTGTTCCGAGCAAGATTTATAGTTTTCAATCGCAGACAGGAGGGAAGATTATCAGGAACAGACCCAGAAAACTGATTAGTGGCTAAATCAAGTGAGACCAGACTAGTCATCGCCGAACAATTAAGATCAATAGGACCATTTAAAGAATTGTTTCTCAGAACAAGTGAAGTAAGAGTCCTAGAATTCGACAGAGAAGGGGGTATCCGACCAATGAAATTATTGGATTGAGCAGAAAAATCCCGGAGCTTTGTAAATCTATCAAAAACATCTGGGATTGCTCCTGAAAATCCATTCAACGATATATCCAAACGAACAAGGTTAGAGAGGTTACCGATACCACTGCTGAGCTCCCCCGAAAGCCTGTTATCCTGAAGACTCAACTGTGCCAATTTTGGTAGCCGGAACAGATTTTGCGGTATATCCCCTGTGAGATAATTCGAGGCGAGGCAGAGGTGCTCTAATGAGCTGCAATTCCCAAGCGCTGCTGGAATACTGCCAGAGAAGCTATTGTAAGCAAAATCCATGGACCAAATTTGGGTAAAGTTGTTGCATATACCCTCTGGAACCGAACCGGTGAAAGAATTATCCGACATTTCGAAAATTTGGAGAGAAGGTAGGTCGATGTTCGTAGGGATTGGGCCGGATAGATCATTGTTGCTCAAGTCAAGGACCTGCATATTTGGCAGAAGGAACAGTGATGGTGGAAGCGAGCCTTGGAGGAAATTGCGAGAGAAGTTTAGGGTCCTGAGCTGGTCCAGAACACCTAAAGAATCGGAGAGTTTGCCCATTAATCTCTGCCCTTGAAGCTCCAACTTGACTACCCTACCGGAATCGATAGGATCGGTCAAGCCAAGGGAAGAGGAAGAATTGCAAGTGATGCCTACCCAGTGACAGCAATTGGGAGAAGATGAATTGATGTTCCAACCATTAACACCCGACTCCAACCCACTGAAGAAATCCTCCAATGCCTTCAGATCATTCGGACTGCATGTAAGGTTCTGAGAATTCAACAACTGAGCTTGTAAAGAGAACCCAAGAAAAACAAAGATCGCCCAGAACTCCAAGAAACCCATCTCAGCAGAACAACATGCCCTCGTGAGAGAAGGGGGTTTTGGTAAAGTCAGGTTCCAGCAAAACCCGTTTCGTATATGAGGAATTGTGATCTGGGTTTTGTTGGCTTCAGCAATTTTCTCGAGGATCAAAGCACATACCAGCAAGACAACAAAAGAATTACTCCTAATAAAACAGAAGTAAATGGAATGAGGGGGTTTTTGTTGAACAGAAAGTGAATGAACCAAAGATGAGCGAACGGGAAGGTAAAAGAAAAGACAGACCTGTCAGAAAGAGAAATGGAAGAGAGAAAGAGAGAGAGAGATTGGCTTTGACTTAAAAAACGTACGCTTTGTCCAAGTGAGGTTGCTTACTTTTCTTCTCTTCCAGTTGTTGCCACTACATAGAGAGAAGAGAGAGAGCATGAGATTCTCTATTTGGGTGGCGCCGTTGTAGGGTGAAATGGAGATGTTAACATTTTCTCTCTCTACCTATAACCATAAAGGAGCGCACTGTTGATTTGTGACCGGCTGAGGCCGGATTGAGGTTCCCAGTTAACGGTTGATTCTCTCATAAGGGAGCGCACTGTTGATTTGTGACCGGCTGAGGCCGGGTTGTGGTTCCCCGTTAACGGTTGATTTTGAGAGAGAGAGAGAGCTGGCTCTCCTGACATTTTAAGTTTATTGAGACTTTAATAGATTTCTGTAAGGAAAATTATACTCCTTCAAAATCTATGTACAGAAATATGTATTAGAATAATATGATAATAATAATTTTAAAAATAATAAGTATTTAGGTAAATTTTTAATTTTAAAGTACTAAGTATATAATTTAGTCACATTATTCTGATAATAAATTTTGTATAATTTTTTTAATTATATAATATTATTCTTTGTGTAATCTGGTCTTCGGGTATATATGGACAAAATTTGGGATATTAATTGTTCTAGCCTCACCTTTACGAAGGAGGGAAGGAGCAGAGAGGGGGAGAGGAGATAAATCAAAGGTTGGGTGGCGACACGTGCACGATCACAGTTTTTATTTTATTTTATTTTTTTTTACTAGTTGGGTGTTTTGCATTTTAACTCACCTCACCATTTATATAGTCTCCTCATTTCACACTAAATAATTATTAAGCCAAAAAAATTTAAAAGAACTCTTGTATTAAGCCAAAAAAATTTGAAAGAACTCTTGTGCTTAGCTAGTTTATGCCTAGCCACTTACCTTCGTTCCCCCCCTTTCTTCAAACATGTTATATACACATACAGTTGAGAGAGCAGCTAGTAACTTAAATATGTTACTATCGAGTGGTAAAATAAACAGATTTGAATTTTCTCGCTCAATCTTTGAGTAGTCTCTATAGTTGTTTAGTAAAATTAAATTACTCTTTAGTGCTCAAAGCATCCTTTCGGTGATTTAGGTATGATAAAATATTTTGTAAATAGTTATGTGATACTGAGAAATAATAGTCTTTTATAGATATGTGAAGTGATATATCTGCATATCTATTTTACATACCAAAAACAAAAAAAAAAAAGTTAGGACATTGGAAAATAGTGCGCTCCAAAAAGTTGAAAAGGTTTTATCTTACCTCCATTTTTTTTTTTTTTGTACCTTGGTCCGTTTAAAATTCAAAAAGTTTTATCGTCACCTCCTAAAATTTAAAAAAATACTAACCTTATCTCCTCTTAATAGAATTTCTGGTTCTATCCATTGATAGATTGATTACTTTGTGAAATATGTGCTTGAATTTTTCTTTTAAAATCTTTCCAATTACTTGATTTTTACTCTTTTCTTTTTTTTTCCAAACTTATTATAGCTTTTTTATTTTAAATTTATAAATAAATTATATATCAAAAACAAATATACAAAGCTCTGAGAATATTTATGAACAAGAAAAAAAGCTGCAAGAAAAGAAGCCCGACAAGCACCCTATTGGATCAAACAAAGACTTATTATAGCTTTTTAATTTGTTATAAACGTGCATAGTACATTGACCCTCCTGCAGTTTAAGTATCCTATTGCTTTCGCTTTGATATTTTTCAATCTAGTCTTGTCAAATGTGGGAGTTGCCCTACAAATCATAAAATAGTTGCGTCTAAACGAGGACTACAGGTAAAGACATTATTGGAGAAGAAAAATAAATTAAAACAAGCCATTGATTTTTCGTATCCACCTATCTAATCTAATCCAATCTAATGCATAATATATATATATATATACACATGCGTACGTAAACTCATCCTATACATGGCATTATAAATCATAAGACTATGTTTTAGAAAAAATTTAACAAAAAGAATTTTACAAGATCATGTGTTTAGAATATCATTCTAAATGAATTTTATGTGTCAAAAATATTTTTTATTCTAATAACCAAAAATAAATATATTTAAAAATAATTTATAAATAATAACTATTATAATTAATATATTTTATATATCTATGTCCATTGCAGAAAATATATTAGCTATAAGTTTAAAAATCAAGTTTATTGGACCATATTCATGATAAAAAATAAAGAAACATAAATCATAGAAAGAAAAAAAATTGAAGTAGTTGTTTAAATTAAATTAAATTTGCTCAATGCGTAGCATAAAATTATCATCTATTTTAGACTGTGTGCCTAATCACTATCTCGAAATGATAATTCAAATAAATAAAAAAATATTATTGTACTTTATTTTTACGAAAATATAGATTAATAGTGAAAGAAAATTAAATAATTTTTCATAGGTTTATTACGATACATATGGGTAAATCTTTTACTTCCATACTTCAACCATTAATGTTTGTAATATTAAATAAGCAAAAAAAATGATAGCGTGTTTTGATTTTGTATCATAAGATCAATTACATCGAAAATAAGGTTCAAGTATTTAAGATTACCAAGTCACTTGACGTGTGCCTATATCTCATTACCTTGTGATTATTATAACAATTTTGAAATGAACTGATTAATATTTGAAAATTTTGATTAACTCATTAAAAAGCTTGTTAAGTCCATATTATTAAAAAAAAATAAAAAAAGGAAGAAGCTTACTAAGCTCATTTTGCAAGACCTAGCCTAGGTCTTCACATAGGCAAAGACAAGATCTTGACAGGTTATGACAGTGGCAGGTTAGCTCTAAGGTTATATACTGAGATCACACATCGCTTGGGGAAGGAGAGAGGAAGTATTATATATGTAGGCACTTGTATCTTCTTGATATAATGCATTTTAAAGTCGTACAAACAGAAACCCAAAGCGAACAATATTGTATCATATGAATCCTGAGTCGTGATAGAATGGTATCAGAGTCAATTCTAGTCGGAAGTGTGAGAATCCAACCCAACGTGAGAACGCTTTACCCATTAGAGGAGTGGATTGTGAGGCCCTGGCGGATACAAAATCTTGACAAGTTACGGTAGTGATAAGCTAACTCCAAGGTCATGTTTTGCGATCTCATATTGCCTGTAGAAGGAGAAAGGAAGTGTTGTATATGTAGGCACTTATATTTCATTGATACAACCCATTTTAACGTTATGCGGCTCAATGCCTAAAGTGGATAATATTGTATCATGTGGATCTCGAGTAGTGAAAGAATAGTATCAGAGCCAATCATAACCAAAAGTGTGCAAATCCAGTCTAACACGAGGATGTGTTACCCTTTAAAGGGGGTCGATTGTGAGACTTGGACAGCTACACGTGGGCAAAGACGAGATCTTGTCAAGCTACGGCAATGATAGACTGACTCTAAAGTTATGTGCTGAGATCCCATATTGCTTGAGAAAGAGAGGAAAATTGCTATATATGTAGTCACTTATATCTCTTTAGTACAACGCATTTTAAAGTCTTGTGAGCCAAGACCTAAAGCGAATAATATTATACCATGTGAATTCTGGGTCATGATATTTTTATTAAACAAATTATAAGATTTAAGTAAAAATAATCCATAAAAAATTCAAATGTACATGCATATAAATTCAGCAAAAAAAGTAATAAGATATAAGCATAATTCAACCATAAATTGGAGTGCCACTACTGGCTAACCTCTCTCCTCGAGTCAAGTTTATTTTGTTTAAACCAATTTTAACACATTAAAGTCACCAACTGTGATGGTCATCTCCTGATGAAAACAACCAAAAGAAAGAAAATATTATTCACAAAAATTTATTTTCACTTTCAATTTTTTTTTTTGTTTTTAAAAAATGTTTCAAATAATTAAATTAGCACAAATATGTTTCTTTGCAATTTGGATCAATCTTGCTTTTGGTTGGTGCTAGGTAACATGCTCAGCGGAAAGACTCACATATTAAATTCCTTTTTTAAAAATAAAAAAAACGAAAATAGTCAAAGACTAATTGCAGGCCGTTGATGTCTGTTGGTTTTCGACTGGTTCCCACAGTGGACCATGGTAGAACCGAAAGGCTGAGTCATCTCTCCAGCCAGTTTCTTTTTTTTTTGGGTTATTTATTTATCTATTTACTTTTTCTCATTTTTTTTTTCTGCCAACAGTTTCTCTTTAATGGTTTTTCTCTCACACAAACAACCCCCTCCCCTAGGAATGTGAATACTGGCCAAAGAAATATAGCAGTTGTATGGACTAAAGTTAGTGGTTATTATCTATTTAATTTTTTTGGCTTTACGTAAGAAAGGATTAAGCCTCCAAACACCAGGAGTGTATGAGATTGGATCCATAGTTTTTATTATTTTCTAATACTATAACTCAATCTTGGATTCAATAGATTTGGCGGGGGAGAAGCAAAGAGAAAAATGTAAAGGAAATCACTAAATTCTTTATTATGTAACCGTTGAAAAATATTAGGAAACAAAATATCATGAATATTTGTTACAAAATTTTTTATCTAACTTCTAAATATCATTGGTCCTTTTTTTTTAATTAAGTTTTTGTTAACATGTGCCCTTAACTTCATTTGTTCAGAGGAGAATATCATAAAACATTATTTTCTAGGAAATTAAGAAAGCTGGATTGTCTAATTTTTAAAAAAATATACTCCATACTATTGAAAAAAGATTGAAAAATAAAATTTGAGATAAAATCTTTGAAGTTGTTTTACATGAGGGAAAAGTAGAAGAATTTAGGTTAAATGTTTAAAATAGAATAGTTCAAATCTCTCTCAACATCTTTGTCTCTCTATTAATGCCTTATGATTTTACGAAGAGTTCAAATTTCTTACAATCTCTCTCTCTAAAAAAAAAAAAAATAGTCTAGTGGTAAGGTAGTAACAATTATGTAATTTTATTAAAAAATATTTTACTCTTATATTTTGTCCAAATTAAAACTAGGCATAAAATAATTCCTCTAAAAAAATTGTAGTTCCTACCAGACAAATAAAAAATTAGAAAAAATAAATTTTTTACTGCTAGATTTTTTCAACGGAAAACTTTATTCTAGGAATTTATTTTTTGGTGAAACAAACAGAGACTTAGGGTTGAAACTTGTGAAAGAAAAAGAGTAAGGGAAAGGAATGGTAAGAAAGTGAGAGACAAAATGTAACAAAGTGGTTTCGTTTGGAAAACAAGAGAAAAATCACCTTCCCTTATTTGAAATTCAAAGGAAAGAGGAAGAAAAATTGTAGGATAACTATTGAAAAGGAAAAATAAAAGAAAATAAAAAAAAAGTGAGAAGAAAAATAACTCTCTCTTGTCTTTCTTCTGCTTTTGTTTCTCTTCTCTTCTAAATGAGAAGCCAAACAAAGAAAAGAAGGAAAGTTACTATTTTCGTTTTCTTTTCGCAAGTTCCAAAATAGCTTGTTGAGGTGCAAGTAAAGTATGCATAATTGAATTGTTCAAAGTTTAGGGCCCAAACTTATTTTACTTTCTCATTGTACAATTCTATTCGTGTGTGCCTAATTTATGCTTTAAGGGTGCATATTACCATTTTAGTAAAAGCAAACCCCAAACATGATGGGACTTGAATTCAGGATGTCCAAATTTACAGTTCATCTTAAAATCCATTCCAATTTCATAAAGCAATGTCAATTTTTTTTTGTTTAATATTTTTTAAGCAAGAGGTAAAATACAACGAAAACTGATTTTTTTTTTTGGTCAATTTTCTTTCCTTTTCTTTTTTCCTCTCTATTTATAAGTTCCAAACAAAAGTGTTAGCAAGTTCAAGATATGTTGCTGGTATTTTGGTGAGAATTCCATTGAAAAGTTCAAAGTCAAAACTATTACTTTGATTACACTAGCACGTGTTCTATGGAGGAACGGAGGGTTAGAGTGGCTCCATTTAATTCTCTCTCCTTTGAGAATTCTATTTTTAACTTGTTTTAGAGATTTGCTCAAAAAAAAAAAAAAAAGTATAATTGCTTACATGTCAAAGTGTATAAATCTTTACCCTAAACCAAGGTTGTGTTAAATTTTAAGATGGAGTTATGGTTATCTATTCATAGAAACTAGGATATACTTACATAGGATACTAATTTATCCAATAAAAAAGGCACTTGATATAAAAAAGAATACATATATATATATATATATATCACTGCCACCGCCACCATCCTTTGCATTGTCTCTGTCACCAACATCAATGATGATGATAATGACTACAATTCAATATTCATGTTTGTTTAAGGTGAAAAAATGATAATAAACTAGATGAGGACTAACAATGTTGATGTTTTTTTTTTATTATTTATTTTATATTTTACTGGGAACAAACACCAAGTGCTAGGTTTTTCTTGCATAGATGATTCTATTCCATATTAATAGAAATTTTTTTTTTTTGAAGCTTTGGTAAAAAGTATTTAATTTTCATTACTTTTAATTATTGACAATTGTCTTTATACTTTTAGTTCGGCCCCCCAGAAAAATGGTTTTGTCTCTGATTCCATGGTATGATCATTGTTCTCGTAGCCCTATCGCCACACTACTCCCTTTCATTATCACATAATCTTTGTTAAATTTGGCTCATTATCAGACTTTTAAGTTTCAAAATTTTCGTTACTCTAAATTTGGAAAAAGAGTAATAAGACGATTATAACTTCTTCTTCTTCTTTTTCTTTTTTATTTTTTTTTTAAAGAGAACTAAGACGAATATAACACTAGCATACACACAAGTTCAAATATTGACTTCAATAAAGTCTTAGGGAAGGGGAGCCTTTAGTGCCCACCGTCGCACTTCTTACCCTCTTTTTATTTAGCTTTGCCATATGGTCACGGAGGTATTTGCTTTTGGTTGCTCTCTTTAGTTCTCTTATTATGATGGGTTTTCTCCTAACATTTATTAAAAATTGATTCAGGCCTCCTTAAGTTTTAAAAATTACACTAACCTCCTCGCTTTTAAAATTTTGAAATAAATTCTCACCCATTGTGCAACGTTAGTCAACTATCTAACGGAAATAGATTAGTTCAAAATGGAATTTTTTTTATTTCTAATTTCTGAATGTACCCTTTGATAATATAGCTTAAAAAATCCAATTTAATAATTAAATAATTAGGCCTAATTTTCATAACTTTAAGGCCGGTCTATCCCATCACCAAACCAACTCAGCCACCACCCACCTCCACACATTTACATGATTACATCCCACCAAATCTCATAAATTGAAGCATTGATTAGTAAAAAAATTCCACAAACCTTCTGTCTCTATACTTATATTCATTGGCGTGTATAAACACCTTACTTTCTGGTTCTAAACCCATTACTCTCATCTCAATCTATTTAAATGCTTGCGGGGCAATCAACGGTGGCACTGATTTTCTAGGCTATTGGAAGTTGCAATGGTAAGGGCTTGAGTTGTTGGTAATTCAATAGAGTTCTTTGCCTTGGCCATTGGATTTGTAGTCCAGTCGCAATCCACATCTCACCATATTTACTATCCTTCCATTGATGGCTAGCTATGGGGTCACTTTTGGTTATTTGTTTATGGTGCTTTTTTTTTGCCGAAGATGGCGATGTGACCCTAGTTAGCTGGGTATGGGGTTAGTCTCAGGCAATCAACCTGCCATTTAGATAGGGAGGGAAAGGTTGTTTGCTTATTAGAATTTTTGCAATTTTGTGTGGATAAAATAGAAATTTTATCTATTGTGTTATTCCCGTTAATTGACAAACTATTTCTAAAACGTAAAGAGACCTGTTTTAATTTTCAATAAACCTGAACAGGTTAAACTAATTTGCCCTATTATAAGTCATGACTTTTTCATGTATTATCTTTGAAATAGACTGGCCTCAATTCCTTCTTACAAGATCCATGCAATACAAAACTAGGAAGTTTCATGGAAGGCGCGCGGATATATATATATATATATGTATATATATACTTGCATTTGTGCAGAATTGACTAGATAGATTATGATATGTTAGGATTGACTTCGGGAATACAAAACCATAATTCAAATATGGCTGCACCAGCTGCTGAGGCTTAGGCGAAGGACATGCTGCACACATTTTCAACCTTTCTTTGACACAAAGTCTTCCATCCATCGGTTACATTACCTAACCCACCGAAACCCCAACCCACCAGCCGCAGAGAGAGAGAGAGAGGGGTAACTATTTTGGGTTGGTCTTGACTATTTAATAGGGTTAGAAAAGTTTGGTCTCGAACAATTCAGGTAGTGTGTCTTGAAATTAGGTTCGGATCGTACGGCAATAAAGTCAAACAATTTAACCCAGTTTGTTAAAATTAATTTAAAAAATTCTATCTTTACAGATTTTTATAATAAATAAATAAATAACTTTACCAAACTGATGTATCAATAACAATTTTAAAATTATAAAAACATTATGTTGTTTGTTTTTAAAATGATAAATTCACAAACCACCACACCATCTTTTATAAAAAATATGTACAAACATAGTATCCGCTAGAATAGATTTTAACTAAACCACCGCAGCATTCTGGCACGCAGTTTTACTATTAAGCAATTGAAGTCTTTACTTTAGGGCTTCATTTTTAAAGGGCTCTAAATTGTTAAAACCTTACATGTTCATTTTTTGAAGGCTCTAAATGTTTAACCTTACAGGTTATAATTAATCCGCTGCATAGTTTGCACATCCTTTTGAAAAAAGCGGTTGGATAAAAAAAAAAGACCCAAAATTAATTATATTAATTCTAAAATCAAACACAGGTTTAACCTGAAAAAATATAACTATAAACTACTTTCACCAATAAAAGGAAGCTCAGAACTCTAAATTCACACAACTCTGTCTTATTGGACACAATATGCAAAGTGAATTGATAAATTTGTTAGCAACTAGAATTAGAAGTAAAATTATCAAAAACAATAGAAAAAGTAAAATATATTTCACTTGATTGTACTTCGGATGCAAGTCATCAATAAAAAAGATCTCTCATTATCCCTCCAGGAGGAGTAACTGCTAATGACAACTCAAATTTGTTTTTCTATACAACAATAGTATACTTGACTTATATATATAACATGTGCAAGTGCTATTCTTTCAAAAAAGTTATATAAAAAAATTCACCATTAGTGATAGAATTTTTGTAATTAAAAACTATCATTATGGGTGTTTTATTCTAAAAAGAAAATTTTAAATTCAACCAAAACACTTTATACCAGAATTATGTATAAACATTTTGTATATATAGCATTACCTACAATGTACATAAGTTTATATATAATACATACAGTGGTCTTTAAAGAAAAATAACTATTTAAGAGGGCGTTTATAAATTTTTAGAGAGGAACATTTAGAAAATTTTCTAAAATTGCTTGCAAAAATAGAATTTTTAACAATTTAAGGGGCGCATTTACAAATTTTTAGGGAGTGAGTTGAAATTTTTTTCTAAAACTGTAAGTTAAAATAAAATCTTCAAAAAATTGAAGGGGCAGATACCTCTTTTGAGCCTTATTTGGCTCTGCCTTGTCAATCATATTACGATACAAGGGCATTTTAACAAGTCTAACAAAAAGAATATATTTTATTAAATTTTAAAAGTAGGTGATACCCACTTGAAAGGGTCTTTTTAACACAATTATGAATGTAATTAAAAAAACTTAAGCTCCATATGATAATAGATTTAATATATAAAAAAATTATCAAAGGGGTACAGAAAACACTAATAGATATAAATCATAAAGCATTATGCATACCATGCGAATGCCATAATCTAAATCTAGATTATGCCATAAGCATTAAGCGATATGGTTGACTCGTCTTAAAGTTACATTTATTTTTGAAATGGTACAATGCACATGTATGTGCTTTATTTTCTTTTCTACCAAGAGTTGGAATGCATACCATGTGAATGCCATAATCTAAATCTAGATTAAGCCATAAGCATTATGCATTATGCAAGCAAACTTATTTAATTGTATACATAATAATTAAAAATAAATTGAGTATTAAAAGATAATAATAGAATTTAATGTTTGTAGTATAAGATGAAGTTTTCGGGCTAAATAAATTATAAAAATAATAATCTTTTTTCATTTCGTAGTGACTATAACAATAGAAAGAGTTTTTTTAATGATGAAGTTCATAAAAAATAGTCAATTGTATAATTAAAGCAGAAGAATAGTAGATGAATGGTTGTTTAGTAACATAAATTGAAAATAACATATTTGATAGTATAAATAATGAGATTATTATGTTATAGTTCTAAAATATGAAATGTTATAAAGGCATTGGTGGGAGGGAGGGGCCATGGCCCCAAAATAAATTCAAAATTTTCTATATTGCCTAAATAATTTCATGTATTTACAAAAAATTATAGTGTATTGGCCCCAAAATTTAAGAAATTTTACCTGAGTAACTACAAAATTTAAGCAAACCTTGGTCCCCTCAAGATAAATCTTAGGCCCACCACTTATATAGAACAATTGTTGTAGTCATATATTTGAGAAATAAAATTTTTGCATGCATTAACAAAATTTTCTGAAACCGCCACTGTCCTCTATAATTTCTAAAAATCAAACAAAACTAACCCATCAACATATAACTAGTTATATTTGGAGATTGCTAATTAAATGCACATCCCTTCTTCTCCAATATGAGTTGGTCTGGTCATGTTAAGGACCATAGTTGTTAGAAAGAAATGTGAAAGGGGAAACAATATGAAAAACGGAAGCCTAAAACATAGTCTAAAAAAAGATAGGAAATAGGAAACTCTAGAAATATATAATTAAATAGGATATTTATAAAAATAAATTTATATATTATAAATTCCGAAAAAAGCAATATGAAGTATTTAAAATACTATTGTGATAAGTAAAATATTAATACTACACAATATATGTAGACTTTTATTAAAAAAAATTATATGTTGTCATTAAATAATAAGATTTTAGAGCGTGAAAAATTATAAACTATGAGAAACAAGTTTATAAAGAGTTTTCATGATATTTTTTAAGAGTTTTTGACAAGTTTACTTAAATTATATTATAGTTTCAGAATCGTTTCTTAAAAGTTTCTCCAAAAATTTTATAAAAGTTTTATCTTCATTCGAAAAGAAAGTTTTCAAGAAAATGGATTTACCCTCTCGTAAAGAGTTTTTAAGGCAAGGACATTGTGAGTAATACTATAATTGTTAAATGGTGTGAATTTAACAAGTATATGCATATTGATTCCTTCTTACACCTTTTGTGGACAGTCATTAGTCATGTAATATATAAAATTTATATGATTTGTATGGATAGTGACTTTGTAAGAATTTGATAGAGTTTTTAAGTCAAAAGTAGGCCCTTATAGTCAAATAAAAAAAAATCAAATTGTGCTTTTTTCTGTGTTTTTTGGTATGTAAAACAAAGATAAGCAAGTGTAGCTAACAGGCATGGGCAACCACACACCATAATTTCTGCACTTCCCACTAGAAAGACAAGTGGGATTTGAGTTTTGACTTGCTTTTTCCCAAAAAGAAAGGATCATGTCATAACTACTAATAAGTACACCACCCCATGATCAGATAGTTGAAATAATGACCTCCACACACACACACACCACCTAGTGCTGCTTGTTGGATAATGTAAAACATTTTAGTGCCTTGGCCTCCTAAGAGATGATATGTATATATACATATGGAGCACTAAGCACAGAACATAAACCTATCAATTTGCAATCAAAATGTTGACACCACCAGTCACCACAAGTCGCTTTCTGATTGGCCGTACTGACGTGGCATATTGGTGTTGCCAAGTGGCACCTTGTTAGGTTTTGTGCCAATTCATTTTCAAAGCATGATATGATTATTTTACATGTAATAAATAAGGGTAAATTAATAAAAGCTTAGTATTTGGAGTGCATCCCATGCAATCACAGGCTTCCAATGGTATTGATTACAAGTTGCAGTGGTTTATGTGAGAAAGTCCAACTGGAGGAGATTTTTGGATGGGTGCCTTATGGTGGTCCTAGTCGAAATTTCACCAAAATTTTCTTTGTTAATTTTATGGCAGCCGCCCACCTTGCGTGTATGACATTTTTATTTTGTACGCTCTCGTAATTCCAAAAATTAGAAGGAGACTTAAAATCTTGACGTTAAGGTCTATAATCCAATCAAATATTACTTAAGACTTTCAAGATACATGTTTGCACTTGGCGAACCTTGCTAATAAGTCACTAAATTAAATTGCTATAATTCTAAATGAAACGAATCGTGAACTCTTGATTCAATCGACTCTCAATAGCCGAGAATTAAGAAAATCTCTATTCTCGCTCCTCTCTTCTCTTCCCTTTATCTGTCTGACAGATGACAAAAAAGAACCCAAATCACACCATGGTTTAGCTCTGAAATGCGTGTAGCTTGGGGCTATGCATTCTATAAAGCTTAGGACATTTATATTACTATAGAATTCACCACGTCTTCACCTAGCTAGTTAAACGCCTTTGCTTTTAATTTTTGAGTGCAGCATATATATTAATTGCCTATTGTCTTAAATGACCACTTACAGAGGTCTTTTCTTCAAACGTGGCAAGGCTTCATGGGGTTATATATATTGTTTGGAGAAGAGGTGGGTTCCATGGTCTGCATATAGATTAGTTAGACAGCAAAGGATGCCCCAATGTTTTTTTTTCCCAAAAAAGGAAATATGTGGTAATGGATGTGCTGTAGCTATGATGTGTAAAGGAATTGTTAGAAGATTTCTTTGCCAGTACTTCTTCCAAAACCAAAGTGGAACTCAAGGGTTACCCATATATCCATCATTATCCACCTATGGCTATTGAATTGAGGAGGACATTGGGAAGACAAGGAGTGGCTACGTTTGCTAGTGGGTTATATATATGGGTTGATCTTGATCTCTCCGACTCAAATCAATTTAGCCATGATTATTTGTCTGCATATATAAAAAAAGGAGTCATTTTACCATTCATATAGAGTGAAGACCCAACTTGGATTTTTAAATTGTATTATTTGTGCCTACATTGGTTGGAACAGATGGTCAACTTTGCATCTAGCCAGGTTCATTACCTGTGAAGAAAAAAATGCAGTGAGAATACTTGTTAGTTTAACCTTAATTGGAATAGATAATTTCCAAATTAATTAAAAAAAGAAGTGTTTTGAATCTCGAAAATTCCACTAAATTGAAAATTTGAGCAAAGGTTTATATGGCCCTTTCCTTTTTTTTTTTTTTTGTGTCAGGGTGTTCAGTCTAACTTACCCACATCTCGTCTAATCTCCTTCCTAGTCCAGGTCAAAGACTAATCAGCAATATATTCTAACTTTTGAAGGAGTTTCATATAAGCTAATTGCTTAGTCCATCAAATTATAGGATGTTTTTTTTTTCTTTTCACCTAGTAAATTATCAATACCTTTCTCAAGCAATAGAATTCTATTCTATTAAATTTACTTTACTACTATGATTATTATCGTAGATGAGGAATGACGCACACCATTTCTTGATGGGGTTTGTTTACTTGATATATATATATTTTTTAAATAAAAAACTTATTTACTTAAATGGTTTCAAACTTATTAGTTACAAGAATATTCATGTTTGGCAGATTTTTTTTTTAAACTTTTTTAACTTATAAGGAAAAAAGAAAAGCTAAATTTTTTTGCTTTATAAGCTAAAAAAAAAAAAAAAAAAAGCAACTGAGTTTTAACTTTAAGTAGCCTCCAACATGGTTGAGGCTTGAGCATGCCCATTGCCGTATGGCCTATGTCGTTTGTCAGTCAAGGGGCATGCCAACATCAGGCCGAGGGCCCAAAATTGTACACCAGAAATTAAACTTCAACTGATAATTAGGGAGGTAGGTCGTAGACTCATAAGTAGGACATTGGTCGGACAGGCTGAGTTTGGACCGGACCTACATTATGAATAATTTTGATTGGACCTAAAATCAAATTTTAAGTTCACCAATTTAACTCAAAAAAATTTTAATAAATAATTTTTTTCTCTAGAGATAATCTTAAATATCACAAAATCTAACTACTTATAAATTAAAATATATAAATATATTATTTTATGCCTATCAAAATATTCCTATAAATAATGGCGTGTTGGAAAGGTGTCGGTTGATGTGTACTACAGCAGCCTGCAACTGAGTCCTTCCAAGCTGATGCTAGAAGCACTCTAACTTAGAACTATGATAGTTATTAATGTTTTACTGGGTAACTTAGTTGACAGATGTGGTATACCACATAAGGTGGGGAATATGGGCCAAAAGGCCCTCCTTGAATCTAGAACAAAAAGGCTCTTAACAATTAGTTGGGTGTTCGTTGGGTTGAGCTTGGCCCTTTTATTTGTTTGTCTGGGCTAGCTGATCGTCGCTTAAATTCGGAAATGGTTATGGCTACAAAATTATAAATCAATGCTCTTTCCTTGATTAGTAAATACTCTTACTTTACATGTGCAACTCGCATACCTACGAATAAATAAAATGAACTCCCCTCTTTTGTATATATATTAACCATATGAAGAACACTCATTTTTTAAGTTAAACCGTTTAGTACGCGTATTGGATGTCTTTTATATTATACTTCATGAGAAAGAAAAAGAAAGCTCATTTGGATCAAAGGTATATAGACTATTGGTGCATTTTTTTGTTTTCATCCTATTATCTTAGCAAATAACAGACTTTATACGCAATAGTTAGTTGTGAAACTGTTTTGATGGCACAAAACACTTGTTTAATAGTTGAGATGATACTTGAAGAACGGAAGTATTTCGACTACTTCACTAGCCGATATCGCCTCAAATTGTCATCTGAAAAAGATTAGAATTTCTTTTTATGTTCCATTTATTATATATATTGTTTTTAGTGTTGGAAAAAAAATGAGAGTAAATCCATTATTTTGTTGATCTTTGAGGCAATATAAATGTGAGACCCATATATCCTTTGTGTCGGGTCATTGATATGTTGGATTCACTTTCGAGAGAAGATGAATCTAGACTATTTACTTACTCAAATCTGTGTAGAATTGAATAAGTTATTGGTCTCTAAAATTACCCCCTTGAATATAGGTTATGTAGTTGAAAATAGATTATCCTATATTGATTTCTTATTAGAAACATGTTCTGCATATATAACCCAAGTTTGGAGTAAGGTTTGGGTCTCAAGGGGTACCCCACTTTGTGTAAGAGGGAGGACCTATGAAACCCATAGGTTGACCCAATACTCCACACGAGCGCGTGCGGCCACCTGCCCATTCTGTTCAGGTCCGGGGCAAAGCAATGTGTCCATTCAGTAAGGGGCTGTTTGGCTGTTGATACCTGTTTGAACCAATATTTTGAACAAGCACTTGCGTTCTATAAAAAAAGGCAGCACTCTAGCATTTTTTTTAATCTCGAATTTTGTTGTATGCAACATATTTTTCTTCTTTTTCTTTTTCTTTTCATATTTTCCTGAGAGAATGCAGATCATTTTGTGAAACCGCCGAGTAATCTTTATTGAAGTGCTACCTAAGCACTGCTGAGATCGTTTCGCCCTAAGAGTCAGACGTCCATCATTCTGTGAGCACCAACTGTGGGAAGCAAATCTATCTTTAAGGAGAAAGTGTGCAACACTCGTCTCGGTTTATTTTTTCAACTTTTAGATTTTCTATTTTAGGAACGACAATCGGGTAGGTCGTTACGATTTTGTTTGTTTTTATTCTAATTCTAATCGTCTTCTAGTTAAAGTTGCTTTTAATTCATAACTAGATACTTTTCTATTATTTATTATTATTGATCACTAATTATACACATAGCATTTAAATAGGGATTATTTTTCTAACATTTGGTCTGTTACTTTATGTATGTTGTTTTTAATATTTTACTCCTTCAATCTATATGTATATGCATGGATTAAGTTGGTATATACATATTGAATTCAGTATTTGATCAAATTATGTGTTACCCTATGCTCTTGTATATGTCTTCAGTGAGATTTTACTTGATTAGATTGGTTTTGTCTATATTATGTGATGATAGGACCCAGATTAGTATGGTTGAAAAATTTTGCATCCTAAATGCTTGAAATTTAAATACTTTAACAAGAGATCGACTTACGATAATTTAGCACTTTGTGTGTTAGATATTACAAAGCATCTCGTTATTTTAGTGATTCTCCAGATTAATATGAAATTTTAATTGAGTTGAAGAACCCGAGCTGAACTGTACTGGTGATAAGTAGAATAAGGAAGTATTGGCTAAGGTGGATCACATAAGAAAATAGAGTAGCTCAATCTGGTTAGAGAAGGGAGGATCCGATGTTTGCCATGGCCTTTAATGGCTGGCCAGCAGGGCCCCACCCCCATGTGCTGTGTAGGCACATTCAGTTTGCCTCTAATACTTGTTTTCGTCCATTGTTCGGCCGATGGGCATTACACTCCACTTATGATGCGTTTTGATAAAAAATATGGTGAGAAAAAAAATAATGAGAAGAAAATATGAAATTGCATTGTATCTTTTGGTTGTTAGGAAAAGTAAAAAATATAAAAATATAAAAATAAAGTAAACATGCATTTGGAATATCTTATTTTGTTATTTTTTCGCTCATTTTTTTTTTTTTAATAAATCTGGCTCTAAAAAACAGCATTAGTAAGTATATCCAAACTCTCCCTACACAACTATGCTGAAAAATAGATGGCTATGAGATTCATCATCAACAACATCACACAGAACACTCCATCCTACCTTTGGTGATTATCATCTCCTTCATTGCTAGCCAAAAAATAATTAAACTAGATCTAGGCACTGCTTTATGGAACCAAATTAGAGAAATCTAGGGATCTCAAACTCCTAATTTTGTCCAATGTTGGTGCCACTAAAAAATTTCCACAACTCTGGAAGCCATTTGATTTTGCTTCTTTTTTTTTTTTTTTGGCTATTGTCTGAGTGGTTGTACATGGGTTACAAATATATATTTTTTTGAAATTTGAGAAATAAATTCTAATTAAAGTATTTTACAATCTATGAATATATATATGAACTATCATACAACATCTAAACTAAATATTGGTTTCAAGTTATTTCTAAAAGTTAAATGGATAGGCAATACATAACAAAATAATTAAGGGTGGTGACTGTTGGGAGCTACAGTTAGTATTTGTACATATGAGTACGAGGATAAATACATTAGGCTTATGTTTTAACCTTTGGTATATTGGTTTTCTTATGCAAATAAGAAAAAAAAAAAGAGTATTAGGTATGGCCACCACTAAATCTATTTCTTTTTTCTTTTTTCTTTTTTATCATTATTTTTATATCAACACCACTACATATTCATGCCCGTTATACTTTAAAATGGTCCTTTGACTCAATGCCAAATCTAATACACTTTTTTATTGCTTATAATAATTTTAATAATTAAAAGTTAATATTTCCAAGAATTTGTTACACTACGAAAGAAATAATTTTCTCTTCAGTATTTAAAAAATGTAAAGATTTTTCTAAATTGCTAATAAAATGGAACTTTGGTAAATGATGTTTCAACCAGAGGTATGAGAATTGTGATAAGCAGGTATAATAATTGTGATCACAATGAAAAGTAATCATATAAGATTGATAATGTTACGGAGTTGGTTAAAAAGACTAACATTGTGCGAGCCTTTTACCAAACTTCCTGCCCCATCTCTCAACTAGGGACAAAATTTTCGGTGGAAAAATAGTACTAATTACTCTTACAAAGTTTTACGCTTTACAATATGAGATTCACTGGTACATGAAAAGGTAAAAATTATAATAAGAGTAGTATCTTTAAAACCTTACAGAATTTTTTTGTCCCTCTTTTTCTCTTGCAAATAGTGCAACCCATGACCTCTTCTTGTCACACTAATCTTCATCTCTGTGGTTGCTTTAGGAGACAAAGGAGATGGTAAGTCTGATTCAACCCTGTTCTATTTACCATGAGGTTTTAATTCTCCATCCCCTATCTATATACATATATATATATATATATATAGAGAGAGAGAGAGAGAGAGAGAGAGAGAGAGAGAGAACAATGTTAAACATCCATTTATAATGAGTTTGCAATGCATTGCGCTCGGATGCTAGCTAATTGTGACATGTATAAGTTTAACCCTAGTTTCTTTTAGTGATAGTATTCAATTATAAGTAGCTTTTAGTTCATTTTCAAATGAGCTCCTTTTTCTATGATTGGTCAGTCGTAGGTCAAATAAGCTTTAATTATCATACTCTTTATTTTGTTTTATTTATTTTTATAATGATGGAATTTTATTTTATTTTATTTTTTGATAAAGATATAGGATAGGATTCTGACATTGGTATTTGCTCATGATAATCTCCAACTTTTTCAATTTTTTAGAAGTAGTCGTTGCTCAAATTTTTCCTAAAATCTTATTAGGCATGATTAAGGATTTTCCTATTATATGCATTTTAAAGGTTTTTAGTTGTTTCTGATGCTTCAAATTGTTTAATATAAAGTATTTCCCCCCAAATCTTCAATGCAAATGAATTAATTTACTTAATACTCCATATGTTAGAAAATCTACATGAGTCAAAGTCTGATTTTGGTCATCTTACCATTTGCTTCTTATTTTATAAGCTTTATTTATTTATTTTCTAAAGAGACTATATCGTTTGAAGCAACTAAACTTATCAATAAAATGCATGAAAGCTACCTCAAACTCAATGCATTTTGGATATTTTAATTTATATTTAAATATTTTATTATTTTCATTTAATTTTGTGAAAAAGAAAAACTGTTTAGGTACAATCACTTCAAAGTTTGCTTGCTATTTTTTAGATAAATAATTACATCTGAAATCTATTTTCTTATTTTTAAATCTTTAATTTCTTACATAACTGAACCAATACATCTAGTGGTCAATATGTCAAAAATTCACACAAACCTGATTCTAAAACGATTCATCTTCCATTTATCTTAATATTCAATTAAGTCGCATATGCCTCTTTTACATGTGTATGATAGTTCATTAAAAACCATCAAAAATTTCGCATCACCCTAAGCTAGGCATGATTCATTCCTATAACTGACCAATGTGAAATATTTTGTGAGAAGCACTAATCAACGCAATTGGAGAAAGAAAAATAATCGCATTTGGAAAAACAAAATTAAAGGTTCACTAATCTGATAATTCTATGATAATCATACCTGAAAAATTATAAATAACAAAAAATCAACAATCAAACCTTTTGTGATATTGGTAAGGATTGATTTTGTGACATCTATGTTTTTAGATTCTAAAATTTATAATATTGATTATTTTTCTATATAAGTAGTTGAAGAAGCACTATGATAACGACATAAATTTGAAACACGTTTTCATATGGATCAAAGAATCCAGAAAATGATATACTTCAAATTTTTAATAATTAAAATTTTTGATTTAATTTTCACATAAATGACAAGAAAATGTCAGCATAAATTAAGGGTTTTAAGAATATTACCATATTGATCAAAATCAATAATTATATTTGAAGTGAGAGAACTAAAAATTTAACAGCATGTTTGGAACATGGGAAAAGAAAGGAAAAGAAAAGAAACTTTCTATTATCTTTTAAGTAGAATCAAACGAAAAATTACTTTTTTTCATTTTTCTTTTCTTCTTTACTCTTCTACCAAACATGCTATAAGAGACGTGGGTACCTTAATGCTTTGTATAATTAAAGGTTAAGACTCTTAAATTCAAAGACGTGATAACATATTTTAATAGTATATGTAACAAATAATAAATTTATGTACCTATAGGCTATATGTCGGTACAACCTTCGTGAGGAATCAAAATCCAGCGTGCGGGTTGACGGGGTCGAAATTTGGAATGCCCGCGGACTTGCAAGGAAAGTTTATCATGATGCTGTATTTGCAATTCTATATATTTTAACATTACGTGTGACATGTTGGTAGTGGAATGGTGATAGAGATGAGTTATAAATTTAAATATTTTGAGTTTAAAACATATATACTCTGAGGTTAAGTAGGAGGTTCTTAGTCCCTTTTACTAGACCCATAGCCGGCTCTACACCTAGGGGGTGAAGCAACCGTCTTAGGCCTAGTCTCAAATTTGTTTTAAAAAAAAATATTATTTTATAAATAGAGGTCTTATATTTTTTCAATTATTTTTTAAAAAAAGGCCGCAATTTTGGTGAGGCAAAAAAATTGTAAGAAAAAAAGTCCAAAATCACCTACACTAATGAACTTCATAAAGAAAATACCAGTTTAATTAATTAGTAAATTGTACAAATAAATAAATTTTGAAAGCTCCAAATTTTTAAAAACTATTATATGCTATAATTAAGGCCCTATATAGGTTCTACAACTCTTTTTTTTTTAAACAAAAATGCTCAATCATCAACTACATTTGTTAACTTTGAAACAGAAAAAAAAAAAAAAAAACTTATTTAACCCAATAAAATGAATTGGACAAAAAATTTCTTAGAGCAGTAGATTTTTAAAACATTATTTGCTATAGTTGAAAATCTTATATAGTCTCAACATGTTCTTGGAAAAAAAGTCCATAGTTAACACACTAATTAATTTCACCCATAACCAATTTAACCCAAATTATTTTGCAACCAACTTAATTAACCGTCAGCGTGTTGACAAATACCAAATGAACGAAATATTCAATCAATAGAAAACTGAATCCATACCAAGCTGACAAAATATTCTATCAACTGAATCTATACCAAAGGGATAAAATATTCAATCAATTGAACTTTGGCTCTGGATGAGCCAGAGTTCTTCCCCTCTGCTTTGCCGAAAACAAAATTTAATTCACGATACATGATCTTCAATATATTAATGTGATTAAAAAAGCATATATGCACTTTAATGAAAAATCATGATAGTTCTCAACTCATGCTCTAATACCACATGTTAGAAAAATCATAACATTATTTCATGTTATGATAAAACATAATCTGCCCACAATTAGGATCTTTGAACTATCATGAATTTTACATAATTTAATTGCAACCTGAATCTATTGTTGTCAATGAACATTAAACTTTAGAGAAGGATCGCCCATACAACAATTATCTCCAAGTGTCTCTTGATGGTTAGAGGTACAAATTTTGTTGAAGGTTAGAACCTTTGAAAACTCTCATCAATGTACAGGCTCCAACCATCAAGAAAAACCAAAAGTCTTTCATATCTCTCTTTAATATTTGCGACCTTTCACTTGGACTATTAACTCTTTGAGAACTTTCATTTAGACTATATTATTATTTCCACACATTAATTCATTTAATTGGTTGTCATGGGTGAAGAAATTACGCTTTAATATTCGAACTGAGAGCTACTCCCTATCTAATGCGTGAACTCGGTCAAATTCTCGAATTCAAATGATTAAATCTTTGAATTCTACTTTGAATATAGTTGGTTGTGATGTGTATTGTACTGATATTGAAACACATAATAACACTTCTTTTAGTGAAATTTTTTATAGAAACTTTTGTGATTTTTACTAAATGAATGACTATGTCGTTTTTTTATTTATTTTAAATACCATAAATTTAGGTAATTTTAAAGAAATTGGTCCATAGAAAAATTAAAAATTGTTTAACAATATATATTTATCTATATGTTTGTACTTAAATATATTATTATATATGTATACTCGTTCTTTAAAGACACTCTTATGTGGTCAAGATATGTTCACAAATGACGTTCTATACCCGCATTGCGAATCAGTAACTTGGAGTACCACTAAAGATTCTTCCAATTAATTTGGTGATATCATGCAATAACGTGTTCATTGTATATTTTCTTATTCTTTTGGTTAATACTTAATGCTAATTTTAGTACATACTCATACTTAGAGATAGCAAACTAATGTGATATATTGGGTCTCTGCCTCACCCCGCTCCTATTAGTACGGTTGTAGAGTGATACTAAACAGGAGTGGGACGGATTTAGAACAAGATGCAAAATTCGGTCCCAACCCGAACTCGCCCTTTTTATAAATATATATTTATTTTTATATGTATATATTTAATTAAAATAAGAGTATTGTGTTTTTTTTTTCTTATTTTTTGTGATTTTATCACTTACTTTGTTTATGATATATTTGAAAAAAACACTAAGATAAATAAAGCAGGGGGTGTTTGGGGAGAAGGGATATCATGGCAGAGCGGGAATAGGGTAGGAGTCCCCTAATCCATACTGACCCCGTTGCCATCCCTACTCATATTGCAGATAAACTAAAAACCTTATTCTCATTATGCTATATAAATAGTGTTAAAGATTTATACTAAAAAACATGTTTGTAATGACTTTAGTATTTATTAATAGATTAATTATTTTATTTTAATGAAAATATGTATGAGTAATGTTTATATTGCATTATTTATTTAATAATGATGATCTGATGAGTAGAGTACAATATAGTTTCAACTTTTTTATACTAGGACACTTTGTGTGTATTGAACAAGACAATGTTGAGTTAATTATTTTTATATTAACTATATAAAATAATTAATACTTTAGGATTATTATGAGTACTTATGCTCTTAATCATAATATAATTATTAAACACATACATATAGTATATTTATTGTTTTAATTCACAGAAGAATAAAATTTTTTATGGGTCAATAAACTTAGTGAGTTGAATAATAACATTACGTATATGGTGAATATTAATTATTGATGGAATCTGCATCTCAATGTAGGGATTGACGATCCCCTTTTAAGTAAACTTATAAGTTTTGATTATGTCAAACCCTTCAAGTGGATTATGAATCTGACAAATTCAATAAATTAAGTAGAAGGTCTCAAAATATTAAATAAATTTATTAAATTTAATTGTCAGTAATTTAATTTAATAGACGGTATCTATGATATTAATGTGAGTAGATAAATAAGTATTTAATAATATGGAGTTCGAAATATAATTTATAGTATGACAGGAAGTGCAAATATAATTTATTAGTGGTATAAATTATAATTTACATAAATAAGAATTAATCCTGATTAGATTAAGAATTCTTACTTTTGTACGAAGCTTTAGTCATATTAATCCTATGATCCCTACTGTAACCTCTGTATATACGCACTTGATGAGTAGTTAAAGTTACACTTACTCATAATTTCAAATAAACAATTTTTTGAGAGAAAGAAACTCCAACAGCTATAAGCCTAGAGTAAGGCATGTACAAGGGATACAGTAGAAGGCTGAATATTGCGTTCGAGCAGTTGATTCCTACTCGTCGTTGTTGGAGATCAAAATAAAAGGTTTTCAATGATCATACTTTTTGTTGTTTGAGATATGTCGCGCCTCGATTTTTCCGCACTCGAGAATAGTAAAAAAATATACGGTATTCTCTCGTTAGAACTCATCTTCCTAGAAGGACGAGTGCGACTAAGTTTAAACTATAAATTAATTTGAATAAGGGCTTTTGAAAAAAGTTTAGAATCGCCACCTAATTTTGTTAAGGTGAATTAGATCACATAAAACTAAATGCAATTTAAAGATTAAATTTAGAGTTTTTAAAAAAGTTTTGAAAATTTTTCTCAAGAGGTGATTTTTAAAGAAAACAGGTTATTTGGAAATCTGTGAAAAATTTAAGTCATGTTTTAAAATAACTTCATTTTTATCTTTCAAAAACAGTGATTTTAGATTCAGAGGTTAGTTATGTATATAAAAGATATCCTAGGATCATCATCCTATCCCGACCTTATGGTACCTACTTGTTTTTTCACCCTAGGCACACTCATTTAGAATCTTGATTATCCAATGTCTACTTGTTTCCACTTTGAAAAGAATTTTAAAAAAAGATTTGAGCCATCTCTTAAGGAATAGTATGATGCATGCTATGCAAATGCATAAAAAGAATTTGAAAAGAGATTGATTTTGAAACAAAGGATTGAAATTTTAAAAAAGGTTACGACCGCACATATGAGAGTTGCCTACGTATCCTTCTGTTATTTCTGTTAAAAATCAGATTAGTTGTATCCTTCTGTTATTTCTGTTAAAAATCAGATTAGTTGTAATTTAGACTTCGGATCTGATTGAACATAGACACTTTTTAGTCTTTGAAAAGTATGACTTGAAAAGGTTTTTATTTGAACTTTTATTGAAAAATTGGAAATTAAACTTTGATTTTAAATTGACTTTAATTTGAAATCGAACTTAGAATTATTTTAAAAATTCTGAATTGAACTTTGAAATCATCTTGACTTGAATTGAGGTTTAAAAATCATCTTGGTTTAAACTTGAATTTTAGAAAAAAATTAAAACTTCTTAATTTAGAGTTAGAGTTGAATTAGAGTGACATCCTAGGATTTAGGTAATCTAAGGTTAAAGCATGCAATTGAATTGAAAAACTTAATTTTAAAAAATTTTGAATTAACAAAATTCCAAATTAGAAAAGTTCTATTTTAAGAAAATTTTTATTTTAGTAAAATTTTGATTTTGAAAATATTTAAATTTGAAAAGGTTTAACCTAGGCTTGAAGTAACTTTGGATTTAAGCAATTTTAGAATTTATGCAATGCATTTGAATTAGAAAGATTAGATTTCAATTGAAAAAAAAAATATTTTGTTTTTGAAAATTAGGAAAGATTTAATTTTTATTTCCTAAAATAAAAGATTAAATTTTATATTAAAAAAATAAAGAATTTAATTTAGTTTCTAAACTTAGAAAATTTGATTTGGTTTCTTATTTAGATAGAATTTGATTTGACATGAAATTGGAAAATTTGAGTTTTGAAAATCTTGAATTTGAAAATCTATAATTTAATAAAAAAAAGGTTTTAAAAATCTATGATTTAGTGAAAATAGGAAGTTATAATTTTAAGAAAGGAATTACGGTTTTCTAATTATGGATTATAGGGTTTTGACTTAAACTCTCAAGACAAAAATTTTTTAAAAAGTAAATATTTGAAAAAAAAATTTTAAAAAGTGAATTTGTAAAAACTATTTTAGAAAAGTTTGAATATAAACTTTTACAAATCTCGTAAATATCTCATTTTCTTAAAATGATTATAACCATAAAAGAATTAAAACTATTCTAGAACTGTGATTTTAAAAACAACTAGGGTTTAAAAACAAGATTTAAATTTTGATAATCTTATTGAATGTAACACCTTCCTAAAGCAATCCTCACCATGAAATGACTACAATCACTTTAGAATTTTGATTTATTGGAAAACAATTCAAACGAAAGATTAGATCATTGGTTCTTATAAAATATAAGCTTATAATTCACAGTCATAGATAAAACTGGACACACTATTATTATGAGTGCTTATACTCTTAATCTTAATATAATTATTAGATACGTGCATGTAGTATTTATTGTTTTGATTAACAGAAAAGTGAGATTCTTTGTGGGTCAATAAACTCGGTGAGTTAGGCGATAACATTACATGTATGGCGAATATTAATTATTGATAGAGTTTACGTTTCAGTGTAAAGATTGATGATACCCAATTAAAGAAGCTTGTAAGTTTTGATTTGTCAAATTCTATAGGTGGATTATAAATTTAACATATCAAATAAGTTAAATGAAAAGTCTTAAGATATAAAATAAGTCTATTAAATTTAATTGTCAGTGATTTAATTTAATAAACGGGTATCTGTAATCTTAATGTGAGAAGATAAATAACTATTTAATAATACAGAGCTCGAAATATAAATTCTAATATGATAGGGAGTGCAATTATAATTTATTAGTGGTATAAATTATAATTTACTTAAATAGAAAATAATCTTGATTGGATTAGAATTTTTTGTTTGTGTGAAAAACCATAGTTATAATAGTCATGTAATTCCTACTCTAACCTCTATATATATGCACTCTATAAACAGGTAGAATTACACTTATTCATAATTTTAAATACACATTTTTTTTTAAAGAAAGATATTTTACCAGCTGCAAGTCTACTTTCTCTATAGTAAAGTGTGTATGAGAGATATAGTAAAAGTTCAAATGTTGCGTTCGAGTAATTAATTCGTACTTATTGTTATTTGATATCAAAGCAGAAGATTTTTTAAAATCATACCTATTGTTGTTCAGGATCGAATCATAGAGATTTTGAAAATATGATATTAATCACATAGATTAATTTTTACTAATCAGATCAATTTTTTTTTATATTACGCATATGCATTATTATCGGGTCAAGAAAAATTTCGCAATTCACAACAGATGAATCATAGACCCATAAATAATTGATCTATATAAATAGATAAAAAATAATAATTCCACAGCCTGAAACCGGTTTTTATAATAGAGTGCCACTTTAACCCAAAATGTGATTTTTGTTTTTCTAATAAGAACGCCTTACTTATTTTTTGATTCCATCGGAATAAGAAGGCATTACTTATGGCACTGTGACTTTCCCGTAGGAGCGCACAAAAGCATCCAAGTAAGCCACAGGGTGCGGTCTATTAAGGTTTCATTCAATTTTGAGTTTTAAAAATAGTAAAATAATAAATTGGGTTCGGTTATTGAATTAGCACATGGATAATGAATCGATCCAAGACCCAACGCGACTCGAACCAACTCCAAAACTAATGCACTATATTTGTTTTAAAAGTTCATATATATATTTGATATATGTATTTAATCATTATTTGTGGTACTTAATTATTGATTTATTTTGTAAATAATTTTATAACTTTTTGTGAATTGAGACGTAAAATTAAGTTTTTTCAGATTTTTAAACAAATAAATTAAACTTTATACAAAAATAGGGGACCCAAACACAAACCGTACGATAAAATCTACCCGAACCAACTCGGATAGGTTTAGTTCCATAAAATGGTCCATTTGGTGTTTTTTGATCTAAATATTTTAAACCCGCTCCCAACTTCCTTATACATAGGCAAGAAATATTTACTTTGGTTGGATTTGAATTCTTTCTATTTTATAAATTAATCAATGGTCTAAATGTAATCTTATCACATGTCTTATTAAAACTACGTTGTTTTATATTAAAATTTATTTCCTTATAGATAGCTATAAAATTATTTATTTTTAAATAAATTTTAAGTCAACTCATCTGAACACTTTATGTTAATTGACATGTCAACACTTCAATCAATAGAATGAATATCTTCATTCCATGAATTGGAACGGAGAGAATCCAAATCCACTTAGGTTATAGCCAACCTCATTGTATTTGACCTGGTTAAGTGCAAATATGGTAAAGATACTAAGTAGAACTAACATGTGTCTTTAAAGGATAGGTTAAGTATGATAAAATAGAGTTGTATATTACTAAAAATTGTGAAAAAAAGTACATAACTTATATTTTGTATAACTAAATAATGAATATTTAGAGCATATCTTAGCAAGACGTAATATTATGTAACTTTTTAAGTACTATTAACTCTTTAAAGTCACTTTTAAAGTCAATAATTACTTAATTTATGTGAAATAAAAGACTATAAAAATTTTGAAATTAATCGTGATGCGTGCAAGATTAGTTTAAACACTCAATCATAAAATAATAATAATAATATCATGTAATGTAAAACATAATAAGTTCCGCCAATCAAGAAATGTTCAAGTCATAAGTTCGGTGACATCACACCATTCATTAACTTAATAGTCAATAGATAAAATAATAATATCCCTTCCATTTAAAGCCTTTTTGACTCCACCCTCTCAACCGTCTCAAATCAGCTTGAACTCTTATTAAAAGCCTAGTCAGCGGACTTTTGGTATTACGTGCCCTAATTAACGCCTGTTACGGCTGACTCTTATTTAGCACGTGAAAATGGAACAAAATTACTACAAAATCCTTCTCAATCACCTTCAACCCATTTAGGTTATTATAAATAAGCTTTGAAAAATTTGACATGTTTTAAAATATATATAAAAACATGATTTTTTTTTATTTATATAATAAATCTCAGATAAGCTTTGATTGAACGGATTTCAAAGAACTTGATCTTTATATAATTTTAAATTTTTGTAAATTTATCCAAATGAGTTCACAATGAGTTCATAAAAAAAGTTGAATTCTTACCAAAAAAATTATAAATATCTAATTTTCCATTACAATAATATAGCTATATCGCTTCCCTACTTAAAAGTCATTTAGTGTATACTTTATTTTAATTTTAAGGCAAATTTTAACGAGTATACAAGAGTGAAACTCATATTACTTTTTTCATTTATTATTTGAGACTCGAGAGCAATGAAAAAATAACACATAATCATCGCGGGTAATTATGTCAATCCAAAAAATCAATTTCATTGTAGCGAGGAACTTGTGGGGAGAAAAGGGAAGGAGAAATTTTAAAAATTTTGTATTTTCTTAATTAATTCTGCCTAAGAGAAAAAATGAAGAGAAAACCAGAGAAAGGAAAATGAAAACATAGAGGAAAAAAAAAAACACTCTATCTCTCTTCTTTTGTTTTATTTATCCTTCATTTTTTTTTCAAAATCAAACATGAAAGAGAAATAATTTATTTTTTTTTTTCTTTTCTACATTTTGCTTCCCCTTTATTTCCTTTCCTTCGCCATTTTCCAAACAAGTGAAACTTGCTTTGAAAAATGTGGACGTGGGGACCAGTAATATTTTATTTGCCGGCGAGAGACGTTTCTATCTATTTGCCGGTATCATGAAAACCGACTATACCCAAAAAATATAACAGATCGACGAGAGCAGAGAGAGACTGTCCATGTGGCAACACGTCTTTGACCTCTTCCCTCCATCCTTCGTCTTTTACTAATTCTTTTGTGTATTTTCTTAGGAAGTGTTTGGTGGTTCAAAATGCATTACTCAGTCTCTTTGAATTGCTCCACTAATAGCAGTACGCCTCACGAATTGACTAGTCGTAGGATTTAACGTTATATGCTCCCCTGCTAGTCGTCACCTGTATTAATATTTCAGCGCCTGCACGAGAAGGAAGTACAAAATGTTACCCAAACATACATTAAGAAAAAATAGAGCTGTAATTATTTATGTACTTGTAATGAACTCTAACGCGACAAAGGGTATTCCAAATTTGTGTAGGAATAAAAAGAATGTGAACCATTTTAGTTTATGTTAGATAATCATAAATTTTAGAAGGAATTACCATCATTAAAGTTTCATGAAGACAGTAAAAAGTATGTATAAAATTTTAAGTTGGTTTCACTTTTATAGCTCTCTTTGCTTTTATTTTTATTTTTATTTTTTGTGGCATATTGATTCCAGTATTTGTTACTTTGAAATTGAAGGACTCGAAACCTCTACAATACTATTTTTTAGAAATAATTAGTCAACATATATTTAAAAAACTATATTATCTATTTTACATAGCTATTTTTTATTATAAATTCTCTAATAATACTATTTATTTTAGTTTGTCACTTTATACACTATTTTTTTTTAACACACACACTACAAAAAAGAAGGTAAAAAGAGGAGAGCGAAAGAAATATGTTAGTAAAATAACAATTTTTTAATATTTAGAGCCACTTTTGAGAAAAAAAATCCACTGATATCGTCATACCAACTTTTTTGAGCACATCTTTCTTTGCACTTGTGTATAGTAGAATATACACAAAATATTTTAGGCCCTTCCTTGCAGATGTCAATGTCCTAACTGTATTTTTTTTTTTTTGGTACTATCTATCTGACAACTAAATATTTAGTCCAAGATTGGCTCTCTCCATTTAGAGATTCAAAGTAAGGTTATTTAAAATAGAGAGTTGTTTGAAGTGTCCGCTGAAACTTTGAAAGATTATTTTTAAAATTTAATTGTTTAAAATAGTTAAGAGAGACTCTTAAAAATACTCTTAACATCATATGTATTAAGCTAGACAGCCAAATCCTATTAAACCACTTGGATATTCACCCCTTCATTTTTACTGCGAAATATATATAAAAGTGGACTAATTCTCATATAATTTAATTAACGTTTCTCAAACAACCAAACGGCCCCTTATTTTTTTCGTTAATAACCCTATGTGCCTCAATAGCACTAGTCGTATATTTCCCTCCATATAACCGCCCCCGATTTCTCCGTTCTCTCCCCCCCCCCTCTCTCTCTCTCTCTCTCTCTCTCTCCAGATTCCATTGTTTTCTTCGTTTTGAGTTTTTGTCGTCTTTCTCTGTTCATGGTTTTGTTTTCTTAAGCTCTTTTTAAAAACGGTCTCTTGAGATTCTTTCATTTCCCGAGAGCTGTAATGGATTTATCGAAGGAAGTGGAGCACGGAAATCTCGGTTCTACCGCCGTCGGTGGAGGAGGAAAACATAAATTCAAGGGCGAACGGCCTGAGGAAGATGCTCTGGACCCTCGAAACGCCGCAAAAAATGAACTCGAAAATGGAGTCTCCGGCGTTGACGAATTTTCCCTAGAAAATGAGAGAAAAGGCGATAAATTTGTCAACGGCATCTTGAAATCCCCTTCTGACCAAGGAGAGGTTTCGAAAAGATACGCTCGCGAGAATATCTCCAATCCTGTAGATGATTCAAATAGCGATCGTCAGGGAGACCACGAAAACAAAGATAGTTGTTCGTTTGATACAAATGCGAATGATATGAATACAATTTCGGAATTCCCCGAAATCCCGTTCGAGAGGAGAGAAGCTCACGTCGGAGACTCTAACGACGAGTCGTCTGCCACCGATGAAATTTGTAAGAAATCATCGGAAGAGGACGTTCCCGATAAAGATATAGCCGTTGCTTCGAAAATCAACGGCGACGTCGTGCAGATTGTTCGTCCTCATTCGCAGCTCCCGAAGCCAGAGGCACCGCCAGGAGTTACGAGCTCTCCGCCGGACTGCGAGGATAGTCCTCCGATAAACCGGTCGCAGTCCTTGCCGGAGAAAACCTCCGTCGACGTGCCGGCGATTGGGAAATTCTTCCGCGAGAAGAGCAACAGCTTCTCGGCGGCGATCGCGAAGCGATTGTCGTCTCTGAAAGAGAACGACGATTCGAAGTCGAATTCGTTTTCGAATTCGAATTTGATTTCGAATGTGACCGAGTTCAACCTCTCCGGACTCAAAGTGATCGTCAAGCTCAAGAAAGGCAACGATAACGGAGAGCTCGAACTCAAAGGGCGTATCAGCTTCTTCTCGAGGTCCAACTGCAGGGATTGCAGGGCGGTTCGATCGTTCTTGAGAGAAAGAGGATTGAAGTTCGTGGAAATCAACGTCGATGTGTATCCGATGAGAGAGAAAGAGCTGATGGAGAGGACTGGAAGTTCATCTGTTCCTCAGATATTCTTCAACGAGAAGTTGTTTGGTGGGTTGGTGGCTTTGAATTCGCTGAGGAACAGTGGGCTGTTCGATCAGAGGTTGAAGGAGATGTTGGGGAGGAAATGCCCTGACGATGCGCCCGCACCGCCGGTATACGGATTTGATGATCCCGAGGAGGAACGGACGGACGAGATGGTCGCTATCGTTAGGGTTCTAAGGCAGAGACTGCCCATTCAGGACCGTCTGATGAAGATGAAGATCGTCAAGAACTGCTTCGCCGGCAGTGAGATGGTGGAGGTGGTCATTCAGTATTTGGACTTCGACAGAATGAAGGTTCGTTCACTGAACTTCAATTTGGTACGTCGCGTTTCAATGAACTAAATGGTCTCGCGTTTTTATCAAGCGTTAGTTATTGATATCAATCATTGTCAATATTCCCTCGCTGGTGATGATGTTCACTTCAATTGTTTAATTTAGTAGTCTGCGAAGTACCTGATTTTTTTCTCTTCTACTTTTTTTTTAAGTTTTTAGTTTTTTTAAGTGTGGATTGCTCTGTTATTTGTTTTTGAATTTGAAATCTGAACTGTTGGAAGTTGCTGGCCAAACTGCACTCTTGTTGAATATTAAAATGTAAAGGAAAAATATTAAGCTTACAGAATCTATATATATATATATATATATTTATATAAATATATATATATATATAAAATACCCATGCAAATTAATGTGGTAATAACACTTATAAAATTCTGGTTTATAATAATGGCAAATTCTGGATTTGGATACGCTTCATTCCATGAATTGGAATGGAGGTCTCCATTCCATAGTTAATGACCTAGATATAATCTTATCACATGTCTTACTAAAACTATGTTGTTTTATATTAAAATTTATTTTCTTATATATAACTATAAAATCATTTATTTTTAAATAAATTTTAAGTTAACTCATCTGGACCCTTCATTTTTATGTTAACTGACGTGTCAACACCTTAATTAATGGAATGGAGAGAGAATCCAAATTCGCAAATTCTGTTTATAAACCATTACCCATATAAACAAATGATAAAATATAATCACATACATAATAAATGCACTCTGACCACTCGACTCGTGTTAGAGGGATGATAGAGAGATGTGGTAATAACACTTTCACACTTGTGAACCATATTAATGTGACGTTTTGTTTTTTAAATGAATTGATATAGATAGATTACATCAATTTGTATATAGGTTCTATTGGTATATCATTATTTATATAAAAAGAGAATAAATTATAATTAAATAAATGTTATGTGAACGAAAACAAAACCTTCTGCCACTCCACTCACGTGAGAGAGGGAGGGTGGAGATACTATTTTTGAATCCATTATTACCTCTTGTAAATTATCTGAGGAAGCACCAGAATTGTTAATGACACTTTTACCCTATCCTTTTCCGTTTCCTTGGGTTACACTTTATAGTTTATTACGGTCACCCTTTCCTAGGGCCAACATTAATGATGACAACCATGCATGCTGCATGATAACTAGGGTCAAGTACTTGCCTTTACTGTATAACAAACTTTTAATGACTTAACAATTATACAAATGATATATAATAAGTCGATGCCAGCTTTGGCTTCATCATTTGCAGTGATTTGTTGGGTTGATGATAGGAGTTAATGTAAATCACAATAGGAAACAATTGGATAGCAAGTATTTTTGGTTGTCAATTTTTTATTTTGATTACATTTAGAGCTACTACTTAATGCATTTCATTTCAAGTACACTCAGTTATATAAGATTTTGCACTAAGTTGTATCTTATTGTCATATTGATGCATTTGTCTATATTCAGTCAGGCCTTTAATTGGTAAACTTTTTGACAGAATTTATTTAGGCCCGAAATTGTGAAACAAATTTTTCGTAAATGCGATCATGTTTGATGTTGTTTTCAAATTTTTTATTTTTTTTCATATTCTGAAAAAGAAAATAACTGAAAGTTAAGAAAAACACCATCGTTTTAAGAGCATTTTCGTTTGAAAACAATTTTCAAATATGGGAAGTTCTCAGAAATATTTTTTTTCAATAACTTTTGGACAGAATTTACAAAATGATTTTTTTTCCTACTTTTGAAAACAAACGAAACACGCACTATCTTATATGCTGATGGTGTAGCCTAGCTTTCATGGATTTAATTGCTATTTTATTAACTTACAATTTATGAATATTTGGCAGTAATCTACACAGTTTTCCTCTAATGGTTGTTTTTGTGGTCCCTACATCGTCATGCAAAGTGTCATAGACCCATAGCCCTTTTTTCAAATGTATGGGCTCCCTGCCACCATAATGATCCCCACATGGTTTTTCAGTTTCACAACATTTCAGGTGGTTGTTCCCCAAGTTAATCAACTTTTTACTTTAGTTAAATTTTTTGATTTCATTGAAGTTCTTATATTTTGCAATGTTCAAAAAAAAATTATAGGAAAACATATATATTTTTTTTTTGGTCATTAAAAAGAATATGAATGAAAAGCATAATTTTTAGGCTTTCTTCAAATTCATTTGGTTGGCTTAATTTTTATGTTTCATTGACATTTGGATATTTGTAGAATTCGAGAAAATAAGTAAAAAACATATTATTGATCATATAAAAAATACAAACATCTGACTTTTTTTTAAAGATGACAATGGGTGGAATTTTCTTTTCTTTTTCTTTTTCATTTTTGGCTTCTTGAAATTCAATGTTTAGCAATTTTTAGAATTGTATTACGTAATGACATCGTTAATGACGTGGAGACAGGGGAGGTTGGACTTTTCTGAGTAGTTTGTGTTGGGCCCTCCCTGTTAGCTCCTTTGGCTGGTATCATCTCCTTTTTCTTCCTTTGTTTTTCTTTGCGTCTGTGACATTTACCGGTACCATCCTCAAGCCTTATCAATGTGGTGACTCTAGCACGCTAAAAGAGTGGAGCCTCGACTCAAGGCAGCTAGCTACCTTTTGGTTTCATTTATGTTCACGAGTTTACTTCCTTCCACGACTCCACGGCTTGAATTTTCAACCTTTTACATGAAATCTCGCATTTGGTTTGAAAGAATGAAGGATAGAAAACGTGAATCCAACAAAATGCTAGAGATATTGACAATTGAAAAGGAGAGAAAATGAAATTGCCTAAAACTTGCTCGAGAATGCATGCCACTTTGTGACTTTTCTTCTTGTCTTACATCATTGTTAACAATAAACAATGAGAATAATGGATAAACAAAATCCTGATTTCCTAAATATGATAAATAATTATTAATACTTTGATTGGGGAAATAGGATTTTCTTTTTGAAGTTTAGACCTAGGAAAAATAGGATAAACCAACAGAGTGTTACATAGCAACATAAGCACCACTCAGATCATGTAAACACGATCTCTGTTATCTTGAGAAATGTCTTTATTTTCATTTTGACAATGTCAAGTTCTTGATGCTTATGAGTGAAATTCTACCAATTGATTGACAAAGTAGTGAATACAATTGTCATTGAATTTTAGAACATTTCTTCTTTTAAAGTAGTCAAAAGCCCTACAGAAAATGTGCACCGCAGAACATGGTAGTTAAAAAACACAAAATACATAGATTGGTGTCACTAATTTTCGCTTTTATCCTCCAAGTCTGGCTCACCCAACCATTCATCAAATCTTCTAAAAGAACTGGGTGTCACCCAATTATTATTAAACATGTTATGATATGCCTTTGAATATAGGAGGACAAAGTAGTACACTTTGTAGGTCTAGGTTCACTCGGATCTATCATCTATCTTCAGGGCATTGTTGGCATTGTTGGCCTTATTATGGCTTTCCAACCAAGGTGATTGTGTTAGTGCATCTTCAACCTCCTTGTAGTCATTTTCTTCATTACTTAAATGTTCTCATCAAATTGCTTATATCACACATGTTGGCACTTGGCAGGACGTTGCCTAGTAGAGTGGAGAGGTGATTGGAATATTTTGTTGTAGTTGAAATATGAATCTAGATTTTAAAACAACAAACACCCAAGTTTGATGTAAAAACATCGTTTTGCCAGAACATAGTGAACTTTAAAGATTAATTATACTTATATTGTTGGTGCAGTAATATGTGCTCATGACTGAAAACCAGAACAAAGTGAACCTTGAAGATTAATTACAGTAAAATTATTTGTGCAGTGATGGTGCTCATGATGAAACCAGGAATTATGTTGGGGGGTTTATAGGCCTAAACGAAATTGTCAAAGTAGAGGGGGCGGAGGTCCCCTACAGTCTACATGTAGTTCCGTCTTTATGCTCATGGTGGGAAGTAGTAAACTAGTAGCAACGACCAAAGATGCATGGCAAGAGCATCGTATAAAATGCTTTCAGCATTTGACTGTGCCTAGCATGTGTTGCATTTTCACCTTGATGACAAGAAATCAACTTTGATATTATGGTGAAACTGAAGAAATTTTACAACACGAAGTCTTTGAATTCTTGGCTTGGTGTAAAAGCGGACTACATTCGAGAGAGAACATAAAAATAAGCATTTAAGAGTTAAGAGTAAAGTAAGCAATCGGAAGGACTACAGGGATCTACGATTAAAGCAAATCAGGTTAAGGGTTTGAATTTCACTGATGATGAAGTGCTTTTTTTAAGTGAGAATACTAATCTCCATCAAAGTTGGATATCTGATGCAAGCGACACATGCGCTGAATTAGGTAGTGGTTCACTACCTACAACAGATGATGGTGAGGCCCTGACTCACCCTCCGTGGACGAACCTTGCGGAATGGAAAGGATTAGAGTTGTGAGGTTATGATAAGTATTGATTTGGGCTGCTTAACAATGTTTGAAGCAATGTTTGAAACCTTTGAAAAAATAATGCATTACTTAGGTTTTTCTTTTCTTCCTTAACAAAGGAGAATAAAAGGAAAAAAAGGTATGAATTCAATTACAACTTCATCATATGAGGCTAACCAGGTAAGGAATCAGTACTAAGTTTTGACTAGAAGGACCGATGAACATGAAGTAAAGGTTAGGGACTTATACAAACTTCTTTTAGCATCATACTCGAGATTCAAGAACATGATTCCTTGGAATGTATGAGTTCCACGATAAACCTCGAAGAATTTTTCAGTTAGAAAGTAGAAGCAACTGAATGTTAATTTTAGAGGATGTCGTCTGGAATCTGGATATATAACTTTGTGAATTAATTAGGAATTTTGGAAGACATTCCGGTGGTATTTGTTCACACAATTAATATCTAGTTATGAAATATGGTATTACCCTTTTATTGGTTTTATAAATTCAAGTAAAATGGAATGTATTACAACGACCGAGTAAGTTGGTCGGCAGTTGAATTTTCCTAAAATGTAAAATGTAAAATGTCAAATGTCAAATCCATTTTCTTTTTGTTTTCCTTCTTTTTTATGGCAAACAGGTAAACGATTTTCTTTGAAATATATGTCTTCCATCAACGATTTGTTGTTTTTATAATGTATATATGTCTTACTACTACATATTTCTGGGAATGTGCTTCTTTTGTTCCTGGTTTGTGGACTACAAATCTGCTCCTCATGAACCTGGCTACTCTACTGCTTGCATCCCTTATTACCTTTGAATTGTGAATAACAATCCAGGCAGTTGAGATTGGGAAGCAGCTTGTGAGAAAGCACTTTATCCATCATGTCTTCGGGTAAGAACATTTCTTATTCACAAAATAATTTTCGTTATGTTTGGGAAGTCACAGGATAAAGTTTTATTCCTAATTTCAGTTTTCATCATATACATCTTTTTTTCTTGACCATATATGCACAGTGAAATTGAATTTGAGGATGGAAACCACTTCTATCGTTTCCTTGAGCATGAGCCATTCATTCTTAGATGCTACAATTTTCGTGGATGTACAAATGACAGTGAGCCCAGGCCTGCTGCTATAATCAGCCAGAGGCTCACAAAGATAATGTATGCAATACTTGAGTCATATGCCTCCGAGGATAGGCGCCATCTTGATTATGTTGGCATCAGCAACAGTGAGGAATTCCGAAGGTAGTCTTTGCACTTCATTTAGTTGACATCGTTTTATATTGTCATTTAGCACATTCTCTACTAAATTATGTTTGGGTCAGCTACACAGATCCTTCTCTTTTTCCATTTTTATGCTGAATCTCTATGGAGGATATGGTTTCTGAAGAGTTGTTATATTTTATTTTCCATATTTATTTATGAATTGTAGTTGTTGTCTTTTGTGTTCTTGTTTTACGAAAAATGGTATGGTGATGAGGAATCCCTTAATAGAATACTCAAACTAACAACAATATCAGGAGACTGAACCTTGTGTCAACACTCCATGTGAATATTTCTGTACCAACATCCACCTCTTCAAACCATTGCTTACGTGATTTCTACTATGGTCGAAATAAAAGTTTCCTACTTCCTTTTAGATGCAATGCTCCTCTTCCAACCTGCTTCATTTGTGGCCCAATAAGATATCTACTTTGCAGGAGAAAAATACAACCTTCTGTCATACTCCACGTATGAAGTATGACCTTAGCATTGCTTGACACCCTTCCTAGTCTTTTTACGAAGTCATAGATATTCTGGGATACAGAGTGAGCTTGCTTCTTCCATGTTGGAGTCTCTATGTTTCTGGACTGATGCTGGAAAAAGAAAACATCTGAAAAATTTGTTATACTCCAGTATCACTGGACATTTCAAAGGCATTGTTCATTTTCTCTCTCAAATGGTGATCCATTCAATTCCTGGGCAATGAGCACTCAAGCAAGTTTGAAGTTCCTTTTGTTGGAAACACTTCAACAGGAGCAACTTTGAATTGAAAGTCTCATCAATCTCTTTGAAGGGAAAGATCTTCCAAAGCCTCAAATATATGAGATCAAAAGGTCACCATGCCAAGCCCCAATAACAATTACATAGCCTTCGGCCTAGAATATTGATCTGTAGAATGGCAGCCTGGCCAAACTGATGACATTCTGCTTGTAGATCCCATTAGTTAAATGCCCTTGGGTCGGCTTCAAACTGCCGAACTTCAATAGGAGTCCATGCAGGTGACAGATGAATCTTTTTGTCTGCCATGAGCTTGTCGCTAGAGAAAGCTGGTCCAATTACACCCCCTGTTGTAGCCTACTTCCAACTCCAAAATTTGCAGTAGCATTAGAGAAGTCCTCATTCAAATGATCATGGCATTAACCAAAAATGTGGGTCCTAAATGCTAAAGAGGCGGCTTTTCACACGGATAGTTTCACTCCACTATCATTTGACAAGTAACTTTGCCTCCTGAAATGAGGTTCAGGTGTGTTTCCTTCAGTTGGGTCTCAACTCAACAAACGTAATAGTTGGGTTTCATTTGAATCATTTCCTAGCACATATCATTTATGGTACGACACCAACACTAAAGTAAGACTGTTCCAGGGTATGAAAGTTTGTGTTGTTGGTAATCATACACAAATTTCCGCCACCTCCAACACCTCTGTGTGTGTGTGTGTGTGTGTGTTTTTTTTTTTTACTCCATCCTTAAACTTCAGAATATTGCTAATGTAGTTTTTCATAGTTATAGATGTTTATGATTTCGTATTCTCAAAGTTTTCTTATCTCCAAAGTACTTTTGGGGCCATTTGCAGGCTTTTCAATGTTGAAACCATGGTAGTCTTGTGCAATTTGATACATGTAAAAATTAAGTCACCACAAAGTTTGTGTAACACATTTAGGTCAACATATCTAACACATATTGGGCTCAAACCTAGGTGTTCAAGATATGTATGGTGCAAGAAAACAATAACATAAAGCTAGTAGGAAAAATTCAAAACATGTCATTGAGACTCAGTGCTCTTAACTTAACCAGATTGTTTCTGTACTTTTATCATGAAAGGCACATCAGACTGTTGTTGGCCAAAATCAAGGAATATAACACTTGCAGAAAACCAAAATTGGTCTTATCGAAATGGCCAAAATGTTTCTGGGTCAGATGTATAGACACAAAACACCTGTGGAAAACTAAAATTCTGTTGCTTTCACAGAAACATACTGAAACGCTACAAAACACACAGAAGCTTAACTTTTGACACCCATCATGAATCTGTAGTAAAATTGTTCTTTTTACCCGTTTTTTTTTTCAAAAAAAAAATGAAATGAGAATAAATAGAACATCTCAAATTTATTGGAGAATTTCAGAAGAAGGGGAGATACGTGAAGAGAGAGGACATGGTTGTGCACTTGTTCCTTTTATTTGTTACTACAAGACCCATCAAATGGCCAGTTATTTCCATTTAATGAGGACAACACGATTTTGGGACCATATTTTGTTGCTGGTGAGGAATGGTTTTATTGGTGTCTGGACTTCTGAATAACAATGGCACAATTTTGTTGTTTAACTATCATATTGGTGGGATACTTGAGAGGAACTTAATAGCCATGTATGTCAACTGTGCTCGTCATAAAATGGTTATCCAAAGTAACCCTTATCAAGTTGCACTTGGGTCTTTCTCCTTCCATATACTAGCGAGAGTCTTGCTAGCACTTATATGAAATGCAGAGATGTTGTACTCTTACTATGAAATTATTACTTGTGTCATGTTATTAACATCAAGGGTTGTAATAGAAGTGCCATGTTAATGGCATATAATTTTCTTTGAGATTTCAATATGAATCTCATTGAATTAAGTTGGTTCCTTTTAACCATGAAAGGACAGAATCTGTGATGCTGAACCGAAAGACAAAAAAAGAATATACCTCGACCTGATAGGATTTATGTAAACTGATATAAGACATTGGAGCAAAATTTAGTAATATTGAAACCATGTAATGCATGGGAGTGCTTCTAGGTGGTTGTCACTGATGTATAATCAAGTTGAAGAGATTCCTTTATTTAAATGCAAACAATTAAGAAATAAGATTTCATCGAATGTCATAGGATGGGATGAATAAGCCGTGGTAGATGAGTTCTAGGACTAGGAATGGTAGAACTAAATTGATGCATATCTTTCAGAACTCAGTACTAGGATCGATAGTTGACATGAGGTCAAGTTGACTGAATGATAGCTAATGGGCAAAAGAGAGAACTGACTGCACTGTTGACAAGGGATAGTGCTGGTCAAAGCTTTGTAGGAAAAATGGCCCCCCAGAAGGATGTGGTTGAGGTAGTGGAATTCATCATATAGACAAAGTGGGTTTTGATAGGATGGAGAAGAATTATTGAATTGTACAGCAGCCTCTTTTAGTTAAGGTTCTGGTTGGTTGATTACATTTTATATCTTATCCTTTTTTCTGGATTCAGCCACTCTCCTGTAGATATTTGTTTGATCACACTCATCTGCTTAAAACTTTATCTATGCAAGTCAAATTTCTCCTTCATTTTTTTTATCAGTAAATTTGGAATATTCGAAGTTTGATTTTTGGAACCAATTTGAAAGACTGCCAGCTAGCTTAGCTGCCAAGGTGTGTAATGCTCTCATTTGAGTTTCTTGAGAGCTCAACCATTGTTGTCACTAACCCAATTCACTTGCCTATCATGAAAATAAAAAAGAAATGAAGAATTTAAGTATCAATAAGTTAGTTTTCTTTGATGTATTGCAAATAAAATTTGAATGTTTTTCAAGTCTCCATTGCACAATGAACCAAAACAAATGCCCTTAATCAGATGTCAGGTTCTTGGTTCACAGTCACAGGAGAATATATTTTTTTTTTATAAGAGGGGTATCCCCCACCTTCGGTGGGACTAATCCCCTGTAGAGAGCTATCGCAGCAACCCACTGTCACGACTCCTCACTTAAATCACGAGTTTAGTCCTAGGGGGAATCGAATCTGAGACCGTGCGCCTCACCACACAATCCCTTGCTTGCCCTTATCACTGGGCCACCTTGTTTACATTTTTCTATTTATTACTCCATGTAACCATGTTCTTTTTGGAGTGTGGAAGACAAACACTAATGCACAGCAGTCACCTAATATGTCAATAATAGTGGAAACTGAATATCCATCTGGCTTCATTCCTATGTTTCAAGCTGTAAGGCACACATCATGCTGTTTGTGTGGAATGTGGATACTACTGGTGATGTGAAATTTTTATGAGCTGTTGATTGGGTTGCTACTTGCTACTTTCATTTGAATCTTGTCCCTTCAATGAATGTACGCCTAACCCCCTTTCTTCTTTTTGTTAAAAAATGCAGATATGTAAATTTGGTACAAGATCTTCACAGGGTGAACATTCTGGCACTCTCAGAAGATGAGAAGCTGGCATTCTTTTTGAATCTTTACAATGCCATGGTCATCCATGCTGTGATTAGGGTAGGGCATCCTGGGGCAGTAATGGATAGGAGATCTTTCTTTTCTGATTTCCAATACTTAGTTGGAGGCCATCCTTATTCCCTAACTGCTATTAAAAATGGGATCCTCAGAAATAATCGGAGACCACCGTACTCCTTGGTGAAATCTTTTGGTGCTGGAGACAAGCGTTTGGAGGTAAATAAAGTTTTATGACCTTTTGAGATAAGTAATCTACTATATTATAAGCTCATAACCATCTGACATGTTATCTTAAATTTGTTCCTTTCGACTCTTTGACTAGTAGTATCTAGATCTGTAAGCTGCCTATGGTTACAAACTAGACCTCTTTCCTCAGCATTTTATGCTGCATGAGTCATAGATTTACCTCCTCCACATGTCTTTGACTTTTAGTTTGACACATGAAATTTCTCTTCAAGGTCAGATATAGGAAAAAATTAGGTAATTCATTGCTCTCTTTCATCCATTCATCTTGGGAAATCTGAATTGGGACATATTCGAAACAGTTCCATTTTATATCTAATAGCATTGGAATGGACCTTAACATTAACTTAATTAAGACAATTTCATTTTAAAATTTCCAAATAGAACAGTCATTCTTTATGCTTGCCATAACTTTCATTGTAAAATTCTGCCTTCAAAACCTATAGAAATAAATCTTCTATGATTTCATGCCGTCGTGGGTAAAGACCTGTGCTTTAATTTCACCCTTTCCATTATTATGGCAGTTCCTTGTGTTTTGGAAAACCCGTAACGTTGCTTTCTAAATGCATGAGAAATGTTGGAGAAAAGTGGAAAATTCTGCGTCAGGCCATGGCCACTAGAATGTATCCTGGGATTTGTTCTTGAATGCAAATTAAATAAAACTCCTGACAGAACAAAATGACATTTCAACAGTTTGAAATATCAAAATACCCTAACATAAGGCAAAATGTTACTGCTGAACGTATCTCTTGTGGATGTCATTCTTCTCTTCCCTTGATTAAGGATCTTGGGCTACTTGGTTGAGAAACACACTCAAAGGTGCTAAGCAAAAACCACCAGTTTTTTGTATGTATTTGCAAATTCGGGGCTATACCAGTAGAGGGTTCATTGTCGAATCCCAACCTAGGCACAGGGTGTTTCAACTTTTCCTTTTTTCCTTTTACCTATTAAAGAAAAATCTCCCTCTAGTTGTCAAGAAAGTCAGAAAGCTTACGTAAAAGAGAAACTTTGGAAATGTTGAGCAATCATAATTTATTATTGTCTTTTCATAAATAAGAAATTAAGAAAAAAGAGGTGCATTTGATAGCAAATTATTCATATACTAATGTTAACTTCTGTAAATTCTAAATTTGAATGCACAGCCATGCTGATTTGCCCTCTCTCTCTCTCTCTCTCTGTTTACTCCAGCTGGCTTTCACGAAAGTTAATCCATTGATTCATTTTGGACTCTGTAATGGGACAAGATCAAGCCCCACAGTGAGATTTTTTACTCCCCAGGGAGTCGAGGCTGAACTAAGATATGCGACGAGGGAGTTTTTTCAAAGAGATGGAATGGAGGTGGATTTGGCCAAGAGGACCGTCCGCCTTACCCGGATCATGAAGTTGTGGGTCATCAATCCTTATCAATTCTTGTTTCCTTTTATTCGTAATCAAGTTTCGCATAGAATAACATGGCCATTAATATGATTATGTATGTGCTCTGTATACTTTTTTTCTGCAGGTTCAATGTGGATTTTGGACAGGATAAGGAAATGCTGAAGTGGATCATCAACTACTTGGATGCAACCAAAGCCGGTCTTTTGACGCATCTTTTGGGAGATGGTGGCCCCATTAATATCGTTTACCAGAACTTTGATTGGTCGGTGAACTCTTAACTATCCCATCTGATGCATAGTTCAGATATAATAGAAGCATGAAGCAATACGATAGGGTACCTACATTGGTGAGGGAGAATTTGTATATAATATAAGACCATAGGCTATTTTTGTTTTTATTTTCCAAATATGTATGTTTGATTGAGTTCTTGCAATGAAATTTAGGTGTTAAAGATGCAAGCTTCCCGATCATATCTGCCTTTAGAAATTTAGCAAAAGTTTGCCAATTCAGGGCATGAGGTACAGGTGCATTACCATGTTGTCTTTGGCACCAAACACCTTGGTAGTTCTTACAGAATTTTTACACCTGCAAATTGCAGAAGAGTGTGAAATCAACTTTTATACAATTGATTGTGTTATGTAAATAACTGAGAAAGCCTGTGGTGAACTTGTTTCCCACTACCTTCACTGACATATGTATATATATTTTGTATGGCAAGTTATTACATAAAAAAGGATGGAGAATTGTTGAAGCTTGAGCTTATCTATTCGAGGTGTGTGTAGAATCGTGTGAGGGGTGAGTGATGAAACCTGTAGAGGGTGACCCTCTAGGAAGTTAACGGTAAGTGTTGTCTAGGCGGAGGACAACTGGAGGTGGAGGGGAAAAAGTTGAAGCGGTCTTAGGAAGAGAGAGAGTAGCAGTGTCCCAAAGAGTTGGAGAAATTTAGAGGGATTCTCAAGAGTTGTTGGTGAACATTCAATGTGTAATGAATGTCTTCTCGATGGAGAAAGGGTTCCCTTCTTTATATAGATAAGGGAGGTCCCCCAATATTGGTCCTTCAACCATCGAGGTGTTTGGTGATTGGCTCCTCAGTTTGAGGGCTTTTCGAAAATCAATATTTTGAATGTCAACTCTACAGCTCTGTGAGTGGCACTGATGGCAGTGATTCAAGCAGGTCAGGCATTAAATACACTTGTCGTTTGCTTGGAGATCCTTCTCTGTCTAAGACCGGCTGGAGGGGTGAGGTCCTTCGGCATAACCTCAACTCTAGCCTCTAATCGACTTGTTCTTCTTGTGGTTTTGCGCGAAGGTCCCTAGGTCTTACTCCCAACCTAAGTTATGGAGATACACTTGTGTGGAAAATTATGATAAGTGTGGGGGTGCACTCGACGGAGAAGTTCCATAGCTGTGCCAGGAGGTGCCGAGCGCAAAGTCATGGGCAAACGTCGTGGAGGAGGTGTCCCGAGGTTACCTATAAGTGAGGAACTTTCGATGTCTTAACTTAGAGGGACGCTCTTCACGCTATCCTCGGTGAGTGAGCTGACCTGGTGCACGCGTTGCTTTAGTGGTTGCCACACGGAGCTAAGTGTGTGAGGAGGAAGAGCAGTATGGATGGGTGACGAGTCACCTAACTGTCCTGAACATAGGAGAGTTGGACACTTATACCAACAATATACCCCTTGTGCGTGTGTCCTCACTAATATTGAGGGTGTGTGTACACAATATATTTTTGTTGGAGGTAGCTTTGATCAATCTGTCAATTGGAGGTAGTAGCCTTTTGTTTGAAGATATTTTCACGTTTATAGAGGCGATGTGATCTATCAAAGTGATTGGAAAGGATGCAGTGTACTTTGTTGGGTGGTTTATAATGCCCCTGGGGTATAATGATGAATGGCACATGCTTCAAGCTGCCCCTTAGGCCACTTGTAAATAGGAGTCTCAGTTATTTGGCCCTTCATAAGTTGTCAAGCTCTTCAAATTTCCTCGGGGTAGGAGTAGGTGTTGATCGAGAGTATCGAGATCCTAAGGCTTGCGTCGTTGAGGGGGTTGAAAGGCTTGTCGAGATCAGGTGGAGAGGTTGAGAGGCTCCCGAGGTTCGCTTTTATGCCGAGGTGAAGTGTCATCGAGATCGCAGAAGAGGGGTTCACCGAGGCGAAGGTCAAGCTTGCTAAAGGTTTGGGTCGCAATCACCGGAGTGTCAAGCCATAACTATAGAGAGATCGAAGTGCAACCACCGAGGGATCGTCCTACGATCGTCAAGGTTTCGGATCTGTGGGGTTGGTCGAGGAGAAGTGAGCTGCCGAGGTCTGGGTTCGAGGTTTGCATCAGCGATGGGGTTAGTAATCGGGGTTTTGACGATCTTGAAATGTTGACGACGCTGGGGCGTTACCGAGGATAAGGCGTGGCACGAAATCGCGCCGATCGTTGCCTTTGGTGAAAACGAGGTTGTACCGAGGCAAGATCTGCACCGAGGCCCAATTTGCCAAGGTCAATACTTCGCATTGAGGGCAAGTTGCCATTGCAGTGAGTGCATACCAATGTCAAGGGCTCCCATCGCTGAGATCGTTGCTACCGAGGAGGTGGGGTGGGTTTTAACCTAGCTACGCCAAATCTGGTTTATTCAAGGGTTTCACCGAAGTGACCCAGCCAAACCAGTTGAGGGATCTACCGAGGTGGGCCAGCCAAGGTCGACTGGGTTTACCAAGGTACATCGTCGAGTCAGCTGAGATTTCTTGGTGTAGTGGAGGGTTTTATGGAGGAGGGTGAAGGGATTTCAATCGAAGCTGTGCCGAGGTTGAAAGGATTTCGATCAAAATAGGCACATAAGGTTTGGGGTTTTGCTGCAAGGGGGTTGTTGTTACGGGGTAAGGCGTCAACTCGACTGGTTCGTGTGGGTGTTCACGAGGGATCAACTATGCTTTTCATCAACCCAGTTGTATCACATTTGGACTGCGGAGGTGTGCTTCATTGAGGTGCCTACTTACTTTTGTTTGTACATTGAGGAAAGTTTGTGACGCCGTATTACCAAGGAGGCTCCTTGGCTATTGTTGCTAAGGAGACAAGTGTGGGTTTGATATTACTAAGGTGGTCAAAGAAAGGAGTTGGCTGAAAGCTTTCACCGAGGTTAGTTCTTACCGAGGTGGTGCACTGCCAAAGTAACCCAACTCAACCGACGTCTTGACTTAAGTTGTGCCTTGAGGTCTCTTTTGTCGAGGCCTTTACTGAAGTTAGATCTTGGCTGGGACTTTGAGTGCTTCCATTGGGTTTGAATTGTTTACGGGTTATTGTAGTGGTGATTGTTTGGGCCGAGGCTGAGGTATTCTATCGAGGTGGGCCTTTTGTACATCGACTGAAGAGGTTGCAAGCTACCAAGGTTTCATTAATTGAGGCTGCTAAGGCAAGTTTTATCGCGGGTCTCACCGCAGTTGATTTTCACCAATGGTGGGTTTCTGTCGGTTGGATTTATGTTTGCCGGAGTTGGGGTTTTGATCTGTGGGAATACTGAAGCAAGGGTTTGTCATCAAGAGGGCTGTTGCTAAGGGAAAAGGGGGCAGTTTTCACCGAAAACAGGTTCATGGAGGCTTACACTTTGCCAACTTTGTTTAGATCTGGGTTTGATTTGTTGTAGAGTTTGTTCAGAACAAAGGTTGCTTTCGGTTGTTTGGTTGAGACCTGGGTTTAGTTGGGAGGCTTTACCGAAGTTTGGGATCGAGGCTCGTGAGCTTGGTAGGTCGACCAAGGTAGGTAGTTGCCCCTTTTGTTGAAATTGTGTATTTTTTCGAGGAGGCTTGGGTGTTCTTCATCGAAGTAGGGATTTCTCTGTCAAGTTTCGGTTTGTTAATCAAGGGTGGTTCTTCTTGCTTTGGGTTTGGTCATCGAAGTGCCAAGGTCGGCCTGTGCCGAGGTCAATCGAGGTATCCATTTTGCTGAGGTAATGAGGGCTACCAAGGTTTGTTACGGTTGGAGCTTTGCTTTGTATTGACCCCAAGGCGGAGTCTTTTGCCAGGGTGGATATTTATTGCCCGTTGGTTGGGTTTTACTTTGGTGTTACTACTGTTTCACCGAGGTTGGGCTTACTGATTTGGGTCATCAGTTGTGAAATTTTACTAGGCGTGCAGGTGGTTTGTTAAGGGTTCTATTGTGAAGCTTCCCCTGGCCGAGGTTCAAGTTAACTTACCAAGGTGTCACTGACTTGGGGGATCTTGGAGTGGTTATGGCTGGGCGAGCACAACCCTGTCGTGCTGCTACTGTCTCTCGTGTGGGGAAGTGTCACAGTTTGAAATGAAGTAAAGGAGAAACCCCGCCATCTATTCCTGGAGTTAATCATTGGTACAGAGCACCATATTTGGAGGATGATAAGTTTTGGGACTTGTATCCTGGATTCAATGAGCATGCTCCTCCCTGTGCTGACCCCATTTTGCTCCTCCCTTCACCCAACCCAGTTTTGCTCCTCCATTCTGCCGAAGAGAGTTCTAAGGAGTCCATTACTTCGAGTTTGGTACATCGGTTTTGTCTTAAGCAAGGTGACTTTTCCTATAGTTTTCCAAAGTATGAAGGCTACGTCAGTTCAGCCAGGGGTATGGATGTGTTGACCCATGAGGTACTTGAACATGCGGGGTTTCTAGAGGTGCTGACAAAAGTTAATATTTTGGTTATTATTCGAAATTCTTTGTGCCTGTTAGTTCTGAGGGATAGAGGTCGGCTTACGACTATAATATTACAGTGGAGCACAGACACCCATACCTTTGTGACATACTAAGGATAGATAAGTCCTACTTTGGAGGATGTTTGTGCTTTGATGCATCTTAGTGTTTTGGAAGAGGTTTCTTTTAATAGCCTCGAGGTGACATATGTGGAGTGGGAGGCCTACGATGCTTTGAAAGTGGCCAAACAGGAATGTAGGAATATGTCTTGCTACGATAGTCATGGAAATGAGATTGATGCTGAGCTGTAGAGGTTTAGAAGTTCTCATTCGACGAAAGGTTCTTTTGGTGGTTGGATTAGATATTGGTACCGGGATTTGAAAGAGGGTGATCCTAGTGATCCTCATGCTAGGGTTAAGGGAGCATTTTTGAAGAGCCGCCACCACATTGTTGGATTTATTGCTTGTTGGCTAGCGAGGCACATCTTCGAGGGGTTGCCACAGAACGATATGAATATCAGGGTGTTTCCTCTTGCTGCTGTTCTTGCGTAGGGGAGATCTTTTGCACTTGCCCCTTTGTTTTTGGGTACGTTGTTCCATCGTCTTGATTTAGTGAAATCATGCTCTGCAAGGTCTTTAGGTAGGTTTGACATCCCTACCTACATATCTACCCTATTCTTATTGATGTTTTTCTACAGGAAGTTCTTATCTACTGTCCCTAAGCCCAAGCTATACAAACTCGTGATTGGAGATGGGGTGGGGGTGCCTCGTTCATGGAGGTGGGCCAATCATTCAACGAACAGGCGGCCTTTGGCTGAGGTGATAGATGATGAGACTAAGTTTGTACGGAGGCCTTATGTGGATGCTTTGAATGGAGTGAACAATATGTCGATATATTTTGAGGGGGATCACGTGATGGATGTGGATCGACCCGGGGGGTATTTGAGTAATGAGCTTTTGTTACTGGGCATTATGGTTTCGTCCTACATCCTAGCTCTTCTTGATGCCGAGGTGTATGATGTGGAGGTGTATAACTCTCACCGGTTGGCGAGGCAGTTTGGCTTTGACTTAGTTAGTCTGCGGTGGTTGATGCAGCTTAGTATTCCCACAGCCTGTAAGGGTTTTGTGGTGGCCAGGTTGCGTGGGCGTTCTGTGGAGCTTCTGGGATGACTATTCCTCGACGGAGCAGGGAGGGGATGATTAGTTGCAGATAGGAGAGGTATTGGAAGAAATGTCTAGGTTCCTTTGGTGAGTATGCTCTAGAAATTCCTCGGGAGGTATGGGTTCCGGATGTGTATTCGGAGGACTTCTCATTGTGTTTGCCAGGTTTAAAAAATTTGACTGCTGGAGATCGGGGGGTGAAGTCCTGACATACAAAGACAGTAATTCCCCAGCTAACAGAAGGGGATGTTAGCGGTTCTGATGCTTTAATGACTAGTGTTAGTGCTTGGCCGAAAGTCGGTCCCGAGAGCAGGAGCATTGAGTAAGAAGCAAACAAAAGCGCTTGAAATTTCTAGGGAAGCGGCCATGAGAAGGAAGAAGGTAAATGCTTTATGATTTGTGCTTAGCCACATTTCCTCTCTTTTTATAACTAACATTTATAGCTAACACTTAGTGGTGTTTCAGGGAGCTGGAGGATCTGAGGGGTCGAGTTCACGTACGAGGTCCCAAGGAGCTGCTGTTGGAGGTTCTTGGGTTAACACACAACGTCAATATTAGGGGTTTACCTACACTTCTTGATCCTTTGGAATGACTAGGAGACATCCTAAGTGACGAGGTCGTAGTCGAACGGAAGGCTTTGAGTGGTGATTGGGTGAAGACTGGGGGTGTGGTTTTCCTCGTGCTTCTCTCAGCCAGGGTAAGGGGAAGGTTATGAGGGGAGCTTTGGGAGTGTCGGGGATGGAGTTGTTTGGCTCATTTGCTGAGGGTGGTTCTGGCATGCCTCTTATTGTGCCTGATGCTGCAGGTGGAAGTTCGGATTTAGAGGGTTCGAGGGCATCGAGTGGGAATGGTTCTGGTAAGTTTGAGGAGGTGCCCAGTAGGCGTGTGTTGGTTGCTATGGGTTTCAATAAGGTATCGAATTCTGTGTCTTCCGGAGTTATAGTATCTGTAGTCGAGGTATAGCCTTCTAATGGAGGTGTCCGTTCTCCTCTTGCTCTACATGTAGCGTCTTCGGCCAAGTTAACTAGTTCTGGAAGCAGCCATGCCCCCTTTCTCCAACAATGGCACTTTCAGCTGGTGTGGCTAGTTCTGGGAGTAGCCATGCCCCTTCTCTTGCTGTGGTGACTGATTCTATTGTTGTGACTCCGACGGTGTGTAGTAGGGTGATACGTACACCTTGCCCGTTGATAGCGCCCTCGTCTAAGCCTTGGGGGATAGTTAGATCTGTTGGCACAAGGTCGAGTGTCATTGTGGAGGTAGCAACCATTGTTGGGGTCCTTGATGATGTTGAGGTTATCTGAGAGGATGGAGGAATGGTTACGTTGCGGCAGGGTGGGGAGGAGGTCGTTTTTGTGCCTGAGATGTTATTTGTTAGGGTGGGCATGAATGTGCGGGGGCGCTTGGTTCAGGTACTCAAGGTGAGGCCATATACTTTCATAAAGGTGGCGCGGATGAGTCCATGGTTCTTGAGATGGGCATTGGAAGGGTTCCGGGACTATCTTGGTTTTTTTGAGCAAACGAAGTTGAGCGAGACTTCTAAGTCTCATTTTGGAGAGTTGCTTCACATGGTGCGGGTGTTGAAATTAACCCAGTTGAGGCTCGATTGGTTAAAGGAGCGTATTCAGGTAATGATAAGACAGTTGAGGAGGATTTTCCTTGATTTGGAGCTGGAGGTCATTGAAGGGAGATTGACTGAGGCGAAGCTTGTTGTGGAGCAGCTTGAGGCCCAGAAGAAAAGACAAAGAAGCGAGACAAGCTAGGTTGGGTGAGGGGCCTGAGGGGACTTTTGATGTAAATGGTCACGTGGCCTAAGGGATTCTCTAGGCTTAGGATTGTGCTACTTTTGTGGTGTTGGTTAATAGCTAGTGGACTATGCTTCTTTTATAGTCATTGGGTTCAATGTAATGTTGTTGTAATGGACTTTGTTTTATTGCACTTTTTTCTTTGTTTTGTTTTGTTTTGGCTGAGATATTAACTTTGTGGATTGGAGGGAGTACTTAGCTTGCTTGCTAAAGATAGGGTGACCTTGATTGTTGGAGCTTGTCTAGCTCTGCTTAAGTAAGGGTTGTATAAGTGGTCCTGTCGAAGCCTGGTAGACTGGGCGAATGGTCTTATTAGAGCTTTTTAATGATGAGTTTTCTCAAGTGAGCTTTTCATTGATAAGTCTTGTCAAGTCAGGAGCTTTTTATTGATGGGTCTTTTTGAAGCTTTTTATTTGTTGCCTTGTAGCAGAAATCATGAATCACGTGATAAGTTGAGGGGGTTGTGTATAAATAGGAGGGGGTAGTGTAGTGGTTGAAGTATTGTGGGAGTTTATTTGATCAAACCTTCTAATGGTTGGGGGGTTGTTCTTCTTTGAATTTGGGGGTGTAAGCTTGGAGGTTGGTCCTTATGGGATGGGCGGCATCAGAAATAATTATGCCCCGGGGTCTTCCTTTTTCTCAAGGGAGGAGGATGTCCGCAGGGTTGAAACCTTTTCTTTTATGGTCATCTCCTTCCTCCCTCCTTGGAATGAGAGGCGTCAGGGACGCGGAAAGGACTATGAAGGTGAGCCGAGGGATAGCTATGTCTTGAATCTCCTCGATACTCTCTACATGGGCTGTTCTGGAGAGGCCCCTAGCGATTCCTCGATGTCTCTTGCCTTTCTTGTGGTGAAAGGGAAGAGAGGAAGATGGGTCAAGGGAGTGACTGGGGCAAACCTTATTGTAGTTCTTTGGCTCTTTGGTCCGGTACTCCAAAGAGCTGTCTTGGACTGAGAGGGGTCGGGAATGTGTTAAGGCTGCTTTGAGTTGGTGATTCATCAGAAGGTGCACTAGTGGGCAAGGTAATAGAACCCTCGTCACTTGCTTTGTCCTTATAGTCTTCGGAGAGCGCCTCGGGATAGCCTGGGGTTGAGGTTGCATTTATCTGCCCATTGTTCATTGTTGGAGTAATGGACAACTGAAGAAGCATCCTCATCCTAGGGTGATAACAGGAGCCCCTTAGTTTTTTTGGAGAGTGGATCTTCAAAGAAATGGAAGACTCTGGCTTCCTTTGACAAAGGTGTCTTTGGGGAAGAGTCGCGTTTCGTTAGCGGGGGGAGTTTGTTGTAATAGTTGAATCAGCTGGTTCTTGAGCCCTCACTAGTAGTCTTGTTTAGGCAAGTTTGTTGTAATAGTTGATTCTTATAATGATTGGATCCTCGGGATGTCAAGGTATATATTTGTAATTGAGAACTTCAATAAAATGTTTCAATTGCTGCTTTCTGTAACGATAAATGTATTGACGAGAGTATAGGGGAGTCTTTTGTGGAGGAAATATGTTTGGAGATTATAATTGGAGAGTCCTTTGTGGAGGAAACATGTTTGGAGATTATAATTGTCAGAGAAATTCATTTGGAAATAGTAGAGAAAGACTACTCATAATAAATCTCTGAAGATACATTGGAGATTTTCTAAAACACAATGTCCATTGAGGTTACTGGTAATACTTCTTAAGCCACTTGGTGTTGATGGGAGACATAAGGTCGTTGGTGCCTGGCTTTGAAATTTTGTAGTACCCATTTTAGTTTGTATCATTGACCACGAAGGGGCCTTCCCATTTTGGGGAGAATTTAGAAGCCGAGGTACCTCTCATGACGTGTTGGGCGGCTCACAGGACTAAGTTTCCTTATTGGAATTGCCAAGGGCGTCATAGGCTTTGGATACGCAAGTCTGATATGTGTGAAGGTTGGCTTGAGCTTAGTCTCGTTGCTTATCCAAAGCCTCTAGCTCTGCTGGTTTGAAATCGCTAAGAACCTTGCTTCTGAGGGCCATTTGAGCCGAGGGCACCGCTATCTCAATTGGGAGAACTGCCTTGGTGCTATAAACCAGCGAAAACAAAGTCATTTGGGTGGGTCTTGTTTTGGAGGTCCGATATGCTTAAAGTGTCATAGGGAGGGCGTGGGCCCAATCTTTCTGAAAATCCTCTAGTGTTTGACTTAGTACCCATTTTAGTTTGTATCATTGACCACGAAGGGGCCTTCCCATTTTGGGGAGAATTTAGAAGCCGAGGTACCTCTCATGACGTGTTGGGCGGCTCACAGGACTAAGTTTCCTTATTGGAATTGCCAAGGGCGTCATAGGCTTTGGATACGCAAGTCTGATATGTGTGAAGGTTGGCTTGAGCTTAGTCTCGTTGCTTATCCAAAGCCTCTAGCTCTGCTGGTTTGAAATCGCTAAGAACCTTGCTTCTGAGGGCCATTTGAGCCGAGGGCACCGCTATCTCAATTGGGAGAACTGCCTTGGTGCTATAAACCAGCGAAAACAAAGTCATTTGGGTGGGTCTTGTTTTGGAGGTCCGATATGCTTAAAGTGTCATAGGGAGGGCGTGGGCCCAATCTTTCTGAAAATCCTCTAGTGTTTGACTTAGAATTTTAATGAGGGTTTTATTGGTAGCCTCAGCTTGGCCATTTCCTTGAGGGTAATGAGGTGTCGACTTGTGGTGGTTAACCTCAAAAGAGACTAGGAGTTATTCTGTGTGTCGATTAACAAAAGGTGTGCCATTGTTGGAGAGGATGCCAAATCGGCAAATAATACTTTCTCGAATGAAGTTTGAAACTACTGCTTTGGTAGCCCTTTTAAAAGGAATAACTTTCATCCACTTGGTGTAGAGTTTGGTGGCGGAGATTATTCATATGTGTCCTCGAGAGGGTGGGGCAATATGTCCTATAAGATCCATAACCCAAGTGTGAAATGGCTATGGTGTGCCGAGGGTGCGGAGGTCAACTACTGGAGCATGAATGAGATTGCTATGTACTTGGCAAGCTCAGCATTGCTTTACGTGGTAGAGGGCATCAACCTCCAAGATCAAGAGGTGGTGAATGAAAGTTACTTCAACAATATCTGGCAATGGAGTGTGGTGGTCGCGCAAAAGTTATTAGCAATTATTATTAATTATTAGGGTAGTTTCCTGCATATTGAGTCGTTGTTAGTGGTTAGAGGTGACTATCAAATCGCATTGTATAAAAGTTTCTTTTATCAAGAACAACGTGAGGTAGTGAACGGAGGAAAATGGCCAATATAAAATTCAAGGGCAACTAGTGTTGGACTCAACTGTGTGAGTATCTCTAGGGGTAACCTAGTGGAGATAGGACGAGCGATTTGGATTCGAAACTTAGTAACTTTTTTAGAGTTCAGCCACAAGAAATTTTATCTATTGTGAATTTTTTAATCGTAGCATGAATGACTTGCTTTAAACTAAATTAGGAAAAGAATTAGTCGAGCTATGTATACACTGGTTTGCACACTACTGTTTGCATAACAAAACAAAAACAACAAAGAAGAAAGAAATTGTGGGAGTGGCAATGCATGTTAGCTAGATGTACGAAAATTTCCCGTTTGAAAAATAAATGGCACAAGTGGTACGCATGCCAAATGCCAACCCACAGCAAAACCAGGGGTAAAGAAATGGGCCTAGAGTTCAATGAGCCCGTAAGAAGAGGGCGAAAGAGGCCTATTTTTCTTGTCACACACATGGAAGACTTCAAGACTAGTTAAGGGTGAAGATTGTAGAACCTCAAATCATATGGGCGAGGGGCATATTTTGAAGCCTAATATGGCTAAGAATGACGAAACCCATTGTGTTCATGAATCTGGAATTTTTTTACATGGTTAAAATGCCAAATTTATTTATTTTCAAAACCATTCAATTACAAGGTCTTTGTTACTCCACACCTAGATCAAGAATTATACAAGTTCATGATATATTTTTATGCTACAATTGTCTACATTATTTATTAACATTTCAAGAAATGAAAACGAAGACTATGCATACGGCTATGTTTATAGACGATGATTGAAGATGTGCTAAGTGCTTCTAGAAGATAATCGTTACAAGTCAATTAATTGGTGTAACTTTGAAGACATTGGAATATATATAAATATTATATGTTTAAGACTTTATGCAATTTTAGCATAATGATATGTATTTATTGTATGACCTTGTTTGTGGCTCAATATTTGTAATATTGTATTGAGTATTGATATATGTAATATCATTGAGAATTAGGCGCTTGCTTTAAATTGAATAGAATGCACAACCACTTGTTTTTATTATGTTATGTTTTTGCTAATACAAGTATTCATAATCCAGCATGCACATAGGTGTTCAAGTTTTTTTGAACGGTTCATCATTTTGTAGTTAAGCTATTGTTTGGTCATGATCTCTAATCCGTATAGGGTGGGGGGTCTTGACATTGTGAATTTCCAAAACCTCTTCTAGAATGAAGAAGAATCCTTATCTATCACTCGTAAGCATGGAAACTTAGTAAAAAGAGCATGAAATAAGCAGATTTAACTGTAAAAATATCAGTTTTAGTATCAATGTAAAAATACAAGTTTTAGTGTCGGACCCTATACGCTCATCTTTTCGATTAGCCATATGAACATGTAAAACTTCAAAAACCTTTGCATCATTTCATTGGATTACGTAACAATTGTCAAGCAATCTTTGCCCCAAAAAAAAAAAAAAGAAGCTTGATTAAATAGCTCAAGACATCTAATACCTAAACTTCCCGAAGTTAAAAGGCATTCAGGGTGAAGCCCATCTCTGCCAATAAAGACCACCTTCACGAACTCCTTTCCATATGAATTTCAAGAAATCTAGCTCAAAGGGGCTTAACAAAATAGGATGGCCTTCAAACTTAGCTATTTCCGATGGAAAAAAAACCCCTACAAGATCTAACCTTGAATAAAACACAAAACAATAATTCAATATTGCTTCCTACCAAAATAAAATAGTTTTATAAATCTCCTTTTATTGAAGAGAAGTTTAGAAATAAAAAAAAAAGTGGATATCAACAAGGGATTCACAATATTTCTTGAAACAAAAAAAAAAAAAGGAAGGAAAGAGAGGGGGGAAAGAAAACACAGGTATTGTTGGGTTGGGCTTTTGAATTTTCTTAAAGGAGAGGGTTAGTACTTGTATGTGGCCGGGCCCAACCTATCTCCCTCCTATTATTCCCGCCAAAAATTCTCCTGATATTCTATATATATATTTTTACATGTACATACAGTTACATGCATGTTCGGATCTGTACATATTATCGCTAAAGATCGTTATCAGAGTGCAGACCGTCAGATTAGAGCGAAAGAAATGGACAATGGTGGAGGTGGAGGTGGAGGTGGAGGTGGCAGTGGTGGTAGTGCAGCACCGACTGGGTGTTACAAGTGCGGCCGCCCTGGCCACTGGTCCCGAGATTGCCCTTCAAATCCCAACCACAACCCAAATTCTTCCTCCAATTACCCTAATAACAATTCGTCTACCTTCAAGACTACCGGTGCTGGTTTTGGGGGTTCGAAGCCATCAGAGAAATCCTCGGAGAAGCCCAAGAAGGTCCCCCGAACGAGACCGAAGCTCACGCCGGAGATCCTTCTATCCGACGATGGCATTGGCTACGTTCTTCGCCACTTTCCTCGTGCTTTCAAGTATCACGGCCGCGGACATGAGGTACTCACTCCTTGTGTTTCATTTGTGCGCCTCCCTTGGGCATCCATTTCTACGGTTTTTGATTTGATTTAGTTCCTGAATTGCAGTGTATTATTTGTTGCTTGTTGATTTTGTGGGTTGGTTTTCCCTAAACTCAGCTATCTTTCTTGTATCTTTTCACGACATTACTTCACGGATGTATCGATTTATTTGAAAGCCATATCATAAACCCGCACAGATGATATATACACATGTCAGGATACCAGGAATGTATATTGGGAAATGTGAAGAATAGAACTAAGTCAAATGACTGAGAATCCAATAACGGAATTATGGGGTAACGTTGTAAGAAACTAAATGAAATGTACATGATGTTGAAGCATATCATATTCGAAGCAAAATGTAATTTGGTGAAACAAGTGACATAAGAAAATTTTAAGAATCACTATGAGAAACAAGGTTTGTTAGATAATTAAAAAATACAACACTCTTGTGGCTAAGGTATTTTCTGTATTCACAGTATTATTATATGCTGATTCCAGTTATGGTCTACTATACATACCTACAGTAAATCACTCTTGCAAAGAGACATATATAATGTCCTCTGTTTCAACAAGATGAGGAGTTACTGCATTCATAGTTGCTCGAATGAGAAACCTGATATTGCATGCAATATTGAAGTCCAACACATGGTTCAAAAAAGTTTGGGCAATGTCAAATATGAGTATGATTCAGAACAGAATAAAAAAAACTGTCGCTACCACATACGAAATTCTGATAATATGAGTATGAATGTTGGAAGAATCATACTATAAGCAACTAGGAAATAAGTAAAACGAGTGAGAATTTTTAAGAATTGTTATGACAAAAATGCTTAAAATATGATTAAGATAAGGAAAATAGACTGGTGAAAAAAATACCGTCAACAATTCTGAGGAATTTTATAATATTTTTAAATGTTTTCTTAAGGCTTGTAAGTTTTTTTTAGAACTTCTCTAAAGAGTTGTTTAACAGAATCCAGATGTTTCTTGTAGTTTCTTTCTCAAATTGTGCACTTTTTTTTTTCCAACTTTCAAAATGAAATTCTAAGGTGGTTTTGACACTCTCTGCTCATGTCCATATAAGGCACTTGTCCATGTAAGTGGGTCATAACATTGTAATCTTAGACATGGGGTTAACATCGTAATTTGCAATAGGTAGTGAGAGAGCATCCAGAATTTACCTCTAGTAAATGCTCAGCTGTATCTAGTAGTGGTTTCCTTTAGATTTTACTAGTTGAATCTGCTTTTTAAATGATCTCAGTTAAAACAATGCTATTTTGTTTAATTAAAAGAGATAAAACATTGCGTTGCTTGGGTGCATAATTTTTATTGTAAAAGGTTTTCAGTTTCAAAAAAGAAAAATGGTAGTCTGTTCTTTGGGCAAATTAAGCTGACATGGGCTTTCTACGAACTATCTGAAAGTGTGCACATTACTATGAACTATCTGAAAGTGTGCACATTACAAAAATCAGGCAAGTTATATCCAGTAGTCATCTCATTAATGAGTACTTTACCTGAAACTCATAATTGATGTTGCTGTTTTCAGTCTGACGGGTGGAACCTGGGACTTTAAAAACAAACAAATTAGCTCAAGCTTAGTGTGCTTGTCAAAATATTTCCTGATCTTGCTTGTTGAATTAATTAGATGAGTTTGAGCCTTGAAAGTCATCTTATGTTGTGACTGAATTTTAGGCTCAGCTTGGATAGGCTCGCTAGAGTGTGCACACAGTGCAAGGTTGTATCTTTTATGGATGTTACTCGACGTGAAGTCATGGATTAATTCTGTATCTTGTTTGCATACTAATGTCAACAATTATAAAAAGTGACATGATATCAAGGTTGGCTAAGAAAAGGAAATAGATAACATGATTCTCACTTAGAGGTTGTCACAGGCAATTTGTTTCGCTGAAATTATATTTTTTTGTATTTGTTTAAAACTTCCTTGTGTTATTAAAGATGTGACCTATGTTACCTGGATTCGGGTACAAGTGTCAGGTGCGGGTACATGTTTAAATGTCGGATTCATCTAATTTTCATGTTCCACGACACTTGGACACGGCTAGATTTCGTATTTATTAAATACCTCGCTTTTTTAAAGTAACAGTTCTATAAATTGAAATATAGCATTTCATGCATAGAATGGAAGTGTTATCCATAGTTCTATAGTAAACTCAATTACTTGTACATATTTGTTGGATGCATGCCAAGCTAGCTATATCAGACACATATTTCATACTCTTATCTGAGTGTTGAGTGTCCGACACAGGTATTCTATTGATTTAGAAGAGTCTGGGTAACATATAATGTGACGATTCATACTTTCCGTCATGCTTATCTATTTTGCAATGTATGAAAATCTCATTTTGTCAGCTTCTGGGTGAACATGTCCTTTCATTCATTTTTTTTATGAGTACTAGAATATCCTTTATTAATTATGTAGCGACCAAAATAACCCAGAAAAGTAGCAACTGACTGCTTGAGAACCAAGCGGAGCTGGGTTGCTCGTTACTGTTCAAGCTGAATTTCAGCAAGGTTGGCCAACACTTGACTGAGCTTGAATAGAACCTAAACTTCAGCAAGCCAAATTTGAACAGTCTCAAATTAATTCAGTTTGGCTTGTTTACACAGCTAGTGGAACCAACCTATTCTTTTCTTTTCTTTCTTTTGTTAATTTTAATTTGTTTATTTTTTATTTGGTTCTGAGTTGTTTAATCAAAGTACTTTTAATAATTGGGTCTGCATTGTTTGCATGATAAGTACCCACTAAGCATGCATTACAAGCTAAAGTACTTCCTTTCTTCAATGTCATTAGAATGTTTAACAATCAATTTCTTTTTGAATTTTGGGGATATTATACAATCAAATTTCTTTTCTTTTTTTTGGGTGAGAATTACATGTTTAAATACCCTCTTTATAACTTAAATGTAACATGTTAGGATATTGACAACTCTTACCATGTTTGCATGAAAAATGAATCTTGCCTCATTGTATGACAGATTTTATGGAGGTAAATAGGCATACTAGATACATGCTGCTATTGTATTATATTGTTTTTAGTAAAAAAAGACGTGCATGTCTTGGATGTTTTGCTCCGGTTATTGCTTTAACCCGAGTGGCATCTGTTGGTGATTTCCCATTTATGGGTTTGATTCTGATTCAACTAGTCTTAAAACTAAGCTAAAACTAATAGTGACTAGGAGCACTTTGAGATGGGTTCCAATCTAGTAAGATCTTTGGCGGAAGAAGAGGAGGAGCAATGCCGCGTGGAGGTAGAAGGCCCACGGGTCGTGAACTTCTTCCCAGAGAAGAAGCAATGAATGAGACTCGTAATTAATTGAAGTATATACAGCTTTATAAGCAAAATTTTTATAATTTTTTTATTAATTTTCTATATTTAAATAAATAGAAAATAAAATTAAGTTAATTTTCTATGAAGTGACGGATATTCCATAGAACTGACGCGAAATGGAACTGTGGACACTAATACGCGTACTTAAAGACTGACTTGAACCTATTGAAATAGGTGGTGGAACTGATGATGTGGAATTGTAGAGAGGTTGTATAATAAGAAGATATCATTCCCCAGGCAAACCTTTTGTAATTCCTTGGTATGGCTTTTATACGTGAACGAAAACTTTGGATCATCAAAAGAAATAATATATGTGGAAACTAGTGAGCACTATTTGGCCCATTAAGCCTATAGGAGCTAGCAGGCAAATAGTGGCTGCTATTTGACCCATTAAGACCTATATAAGTTACAAGTAGCAAATTTTCTAGAAAAACATGTGAAAACCGATAGAAAATTTAGGAAACACAAAGTTTCCATTATGTTATTAGTTAATGCATTACTAGAAACAAAACTAGAAATCACAATTCAAGATCCATGCATTCTCACAGATGCAGAGGAAAGCATCATGTCGAAATGTAGGGCAGAAAAGTTCCTTCGTGTACGAGTTTGACTATTTGAGTTGCTGATATTGGTCAGTGCCCAAGACACAAGGGATATAAAAGTGTGGCCACGTTTTCTCATAGCCTTTTTTAATTTCATGTAAATTAGATAAATTCAAACTGCATTACAACTTGTAAAGTAGCAAATGTTACCATGTTGCTCCATGGGAGCTGTTTTTTGGATGATAATAGCTTAATATGTAGTGCTTGTCTCAGTCTCTTGAATTCTGCATTCAAACTAAAATGCCACGTGACGTCCTTTTTAGTGTAGCTGTTTTATAGTATCTTTTTGGAAAAAATAGTTTACAATAAGCCTTCTTGGGTTTTGCTTATTGTTGCGGTCTATAGTTGCTGCATAACTTCATTCAATTAATCTTTTATCCTCTAAAGCGGATTGCTCAATTTTATGCAGGTTAAGGATTTGAGAAACCTGCTTGGCTTATATGCTGAATGGCATTCACATTTGCTTCCTTACTACTCATTTGATCAATTTGTGCACAAGGTAGAACAAGTTGGTGCTACAAGACGTGTCAAGGTAAAACACGTTACTGTTTAGTGATTCTATTTTTGCTACTGAAAAAATATGTCACTAAGAATAATATTACACAGATGCACCCATCAAAAAAGGCAAAAAGGTACATTACACTGACCTTTCCTGAGGCTTCTCAATTTACAGGAAACTCCCTGGTGGTTTTTAACACTGCACTCCCTTACTTTATCTAACAATATACAGGAATCTCCCTTCTGTTAATTGACTTGACGAGAAAGGATTATGTTACACTATTGTTTGGCAGCAACAAATCAAATTTGATTATATTATCCTCATGACCAATAACCTGACTTTGTAACCAAACATAAGGCTTCCAAGTTAGAAAACCAACCAAACCTCTTATTAAGATGGTGACATCTATAGCTAGTGCCACCACGAACAAGGACATGAACTACCACCATGAAACATCTTGTCACCAACCAACACACGCAAATACCACAAATCGCTCAAACAACAATTGATTGTATCTTCGTATTCATTTAAGCTCACGTATGTGTATATATACATGTAACTTATGAATATACGTGTGTATATTTTCATACTTGAATTGGTGAGGGTCTAGAGGATTTGGAATGATAATGGTGGTGGCTATTGGTACAACTTTGATGTAAGTAGTGCCAATTGTTATGGAGGTGGTTAGGGATGATATAAACATGGAATGGAGGTGAGTGCAATTATTTTGTGCAACGACATTAGCTGCAGTTCGGTGGTGGGTGGCAAGAATGCAGACAGTGAAAATGGGGAGGTTGTATAATTTTAGGATTATTTGGTTGTTGAAATAGAAAAAAAAATGGTTATTAGATGTGATGATTTGGGATTGTTTAGTACACACTTAACAAATAGACATGCAACTTTGTTATGGAAATATAGTTTTAGCAAGAGTGTAAAATAGTTAAAATTGCCTTTTTTGGTAATGGTTGTTAACCGAACTTTGACTGGAGAAGACTATGTACTTTTAAACCCCAAGATGTAGATAACAACTCTAAAGGGATGTTTGATTTCCGGTATAGGGCCGGACTGGACTACTTGCCTAGGTTAGTCCCTCATTTGGAGACATAAAATGAGCTTTGGACAAGTAGTCCGTACTGGACTAATACAAACTAGTTCAAGTGCTTATTTCGTCTCACGAGAGGTTTGGGGTAAGAGGGGGGGAATGTGTTAAATGACTTTTTTCGCCCTTGGTTCCACAAAACCACAGATGGGATCTCATTCCACAACCACAACTATCAGTTCTCTCTCTCCTTCCATGAACTGAACCCTAGTCATGGTTGTTGTCGAAAATTTGTCATGATCTACTTGCTGTTTTCATGATCGGAGTATTGGAATTCACTCATTCCCTCTTGTTTAGATAGGCTTGTTTGTTGAAGTTGGGGCTTAATCTGAAGATTACCCACGATTGCATCCCTTCCTTTCGTCGTCGATCTGTAAATGACCAAGCCCCTATAATAATCTTTTTTTTCTTTTCATTACATCTCCAACTGATGGTGATTTTGTGTTGGTCCTTCACACTCTTGTTCATTAGTAATAGTTAATACTCATGCTTTCACCCATCAAACACTTGTTTTAATGCTCTTCTTCGCTATTGTTGTGATGTTCATACCCAAAGTTTGACTCTCCATGTTCTGAACACTCTTATGTATAATGTTGTAAAATTTTTATGGCTTTTTGTCGTATTTATTTTTGTATCTTGTTTGGTTTCTATTTTATTTTATAATTTTTGGTCTAATGAATGCATCATCTTTGGGTAAATATTTCTTACTGATTTCTACTTCTGATGCTTTGCCTTGTTATTGTTTTGATGTTCATACCCATAGTTTAATTCTTCATGCTATGAACACCCCTTCCCATAGTTTAATTCTTCATGCTATAAACACCCCTTTGTGTACTATTATTGTAAACTTTTTATGGCTTTTTTTCGTCTTTATGGTTGTATCTGGTTTAGTTTTTTACTTTTTTTTTTTTTATTTTTGGTCTAATGAAGGCATCATCTTTGCAAAAATATTTTTCACCAATTTCTTCTTTTGATGCTTTGCCTTGGTATTGTTTTGGTGTTCATACCCATGCTCTCCCTCTTGCTTCACCATTTGCTTGTTATGGATAGTTGGAAGAGGAATGGCAGGAACAATAATTTGTGTACTTTCCTTGTATAATATTTATGTATGAATCTTATGTCGCTCCCCGGTTTTTACACCAAGCTCTCTTAGCTCGGGAAAATGCACGACACTCTCTCTGTTAGAACCTATCTTCCTAAAAGGACAAGTGTAACGGGAGTTTGATCTTGAAAATTGATTTGGTTAAGGGCTTTTTGAAAAAATTTGGAGTTACCACCTAACATAGTTAAAGATGTGCTAAGTGTAATGTGAAACTAAACTTAGGTTTTTCGAAAATGCCTTGAAAATGCCTTCTTATGAAGGTTATTGGAAAAAAGGTTTTTAGCAATTTTTTAAAAACATGACTCCAAGTTTAGTCTTCGAAATAGAAATTTATGGTCCGGGGGTTGATTACGTGTAGTAAAGATATCTTAAAATCATCACCCTACCCCGCTATTTCGGTACTTACATTTCTATTCACTTTTAGTTCACTCACTTGAATCACTGGTTACTAATTATCCACTGATTGAAATTTTGAAAACAGGATTTAGTCATCACATTTTGGATGAATGATGCATGATTCATATTTTTGGAAACATTTTTGAAAGATTTGGAAAAGGGTTTGGAATTTGATTTTTGAAAGATGCTTTTGAAAGAATAGGAAGTTTTCTGAAGTTTGATTTGAGATAGAAAATTTTGATTAAAGAAGAGTGTTGAAAATGGACATTTGACTTGAAATAAAGGTTTTGACTGCACCTATGAAGGTTGCTTACTTATTTCATTTGGCAAGAATCAAGTCATTCATAGTTTGTGCAAGAGCACGATTGGAAAGTGGACTAAGGAAGTCTTGGAAGGTTTTTTTTTTTTAAACTTGAACTTAAGAGAGTTTTGACTTGGATTTGGACTTTGAGTTTTTTGAAATAGGACTTAGAATGTTTTGAAGTATTTTTAAAAATAACTCAAGAGAGTTTTTAAAACAACTCAAGGGAGTTTTCGAATGTTTTTTTTTTTTAGAAAACAACTCAAGGGAGTTTTGAAATGTTTTTGAAACAAGTCAAGGGAATTTGGAACATTTTTGAAACAACTCAAGGGAGTTTTAGAATGTTTTTGAAAGACTTGATTAGGGATTTTTTAAAATAGAGTTTCTATTGGAATAAGGTAAAAGTTCTTGTGAACTTGTCTTTGAAAACTTTTTGAAATCACCTTAAGAAAGGTATGTTAAATATCTCATTACTTTTTAAAGATTAGCTATTGAGAAACTAGGTTATGTATTTTGAAAACATTTTAGAAAAAAGGCTAGAAATTTCCCTTAGGGTTTTAAAAACTTTTAGGGTTAGGGCCTAATTGGATATCTCACTTTTACTTGAACAACCCTAGCCATGGAGGGACTAAGATTGCTTCAAGGATATAAATCTTGAAAAATATTTTTGAAAAGAGATTTTGAAAAATACTTAGGGTTTTGGAGCCCTAGTATAAACCTTGAAAGTTTCATTTGATGTATCACTTTTCCTTGGAAACCCTAACCATGAGAGGGTTACGATCATCTTAGGGTTGTCGGTTTTTGAAAATGATTTGGAAAATAGGTTTTGAAAATGGCAAGTGTCTAGCCATTTTGGTTTCAGCAAGTTTAAGAGAGCTCTTGAAAATATTTTTGAGAGGAATATGGAAGCATTTGAAAAGACTTTTGAGTGGATTTTTGAAAACTTAAGAGAATAGAATGTTTTTGAAAATAAGTTTCGGAAATGATTTTTGAATTGAAGAGTGTTTTTGAAATGGAATTGAATTTGGAGCCTTGAAGCCAATTAACTTTGGTTAAGGTAACTAGAGTTAGGATGACTTAAGGTTAGGTTAACCTAGGGTTAACTAACTTAGGTTAGGTTAACCTAGGGTTTGGACGTGTCCTAGGGTTTTGGAAAGGTACTAGAGTTTGGTCCTAGTGGTTTTGAAAAAGTTGTTTTGAACTAGGGTTTGGTTCAAATGGTTTTGAAAAGTTTGGAATAGTGGTTTTACGTATGAAACTTGAAAAGGTGTTTTGAAAATCATGATTTCATGTAAAAATCTTATCATTTTATGTGAGAAATCTGATCATTTTATGTGAAAAACTTGAAGAAATGTTTAGGAAAGTATCATTTTATGTCAAACTTTTTGAAAAAACAACTCAAGAGAGTTGTAAGTTTTTAAAAATCATTTTATCAAAACCACTCAAGATTTAAAAATCATCTTACCATTTTATCTAAGGATTCTCTTTGTTTGGTTAGATTAAGAATTGGAAAGGAAATAATTTTGTAGACAATGATACCCTTAGATTAGGTTAACAAATAAAAACTTCTAAAAAGAATGAGGGCAATATGGGTAATTAGACTTTTTTAAGTTTCAATTCCCATTAAATTTGACTATTTTCAAAGGATTTTAAGATGGCTTTTTTTTTCCCTTTCAAATCGTACCAAATCGAATCAGATTTTAAATTTCATTCATTCCAAACATATCAAATTCTGTTTTGAAATCCTAATCCCATTAAATCCCACCATTCCAAACACGTTGTTAGGGTTTTAGGATGGCTTTCTAAGTTATGGAAAACTAGAGGTCTGCGTTAAACTTGGATATGGAATTCTTCTTTTGTTTCTTGACAAAAAACTCAAATTTAAAGAACTTTAGAGGCACCTTTTGAAAATCATTTTGGCATAAACTTTAGAAAGCCTTTGAGGATGAAATCAATGGTGACTTGAAAAGGGGTTTCAAACACACAAATGCAACCATTGCAAGCATAGCATGATCATTATAACAACTAGGATGCAATGGTCATGAACATTTAAGGTTTAGGCCATACTACATTGCAAGGGGCTTTAAGGGCCAAGCTATGCTCAACTAGGCTTGTGAGAGGTTCCTCAATTGGTAGTTTTCACAAGCTTTCATCAAAGCATGATTTAAGAGTCTACTTGTTTCAAGCACACAACAAGAGGGGGTGAAGGGTAGGGTTTAAAATGAAAGAATAACTCAAGTAAACTAGAAGGGAGAAGAGAGGAGTGGGAATACTATAAGTTTAAGTAAGAGTTTACCTTTAGCCTTTAGATTTCTTCAATCCATCATGGTTGAAGAGGCTTGAGTTTGGAGAGACTTGAAGAAGCTTGAAGAGGCTTAAATATTCGAGAGACTTGAAATTTTTGAAATTTCAAAGGTTCTAAAGCTATTTTGGCAGAGTTTCCTCACTGTTTTTGTCTTTGAATTGTGCTGGGGGTGGCCTTTTATGAGCCAAAAAATCCTCAAGGCTGCGCATGTCCTACATGCGGTAACCCTGAGCCATTGGTTGAGTGCCATGTGACACTCTTGAACTATCCAGTCTTGGACAAGTTTTAGATGATCTGATCAAAATTTGTGTGCATGTAGCATATAGTTCGTTGTCCGGAATTTTTATGCCGACTTTGCCTCGGTATTCATGCCATCCGAAAAAAATCTAGAGAAATCAAACGCGTTCACGTCGTTCTCCTCTAATTTCACTTAAACTTAGTGTCCTCAGGGAGCTTTGAATGTTTCCAGATGATAGAGATATTGTTTTAGGAAGTGAGCCTAAAAATAAGCTTTTGAGAGCATATGTGAGACGCTCCACTAGTTTTCCAAAGTAGTCATTTTTACACCACACGATCGGGGGCCTCAGGAAGCAATCACCTTGATTGAGCCGTACCAATGGAAAATCTTCCGGAAAGGCTTGGAGGAATTCCTTGATTTATGCATTTTTTAAGTCGTTTGACGGTGCGCTTTAATCAGGGAAGTAAAGAAAAAGTCAATTTTGGCAGAGCTTCTATAATATGCTCCGTGAAGCTTTTATTGATTTAAGCGGGGTTTCGTGTCAAGGGACGCACTTGGAAATGGACTGGGATTCTCTTTGGGGTATCCTGGTGGATGTCGGTTTGATTCCCAAAGCCGGTGCAGTTGTAAAGGGTGCTCGGGCCTCCAGGGACAAAACGGTCATTTTGACTGAAACTTGCCGGAATAAGGTCGGAATGGACTGGAATGGCATATTGAATATGTCGGATTGTCCAAGAATAGTCTTGGAAAGGTGGACTTATTGCCTTGAAGACTTAGTATTTTCTCGAAGACATGTCGGAGTGCCCGAGAGTAAAATAGTCATTTTGATGGGGTATTATCGGAATGGGTCCGGGATCAATTCGAAGGGCACATTGAACATGCCGGACTGTCTGGGGACAGTCCTGGAAAGGTGGACTTACCGTCTTGAGTACTTAGTACTCTCGAAGACGCGCCAGGGTGTCTTTGGGACGAAATGGTCATTTTTTATAGTATTAGGCTAGTAGGGGCTAGTATTGACCTGGGTTTACGAGTGTTTCCGTCACTCTGACGGTTGTGACGAGTTGGTTTCCGAAGGTCTTTCTTTTTCGAAAAATGCGCCATAGCCAAAAGGCGTTTTTGGTCCCGTGAGACTGGGTTATTTGCGGCGTACTCGTGTCGACTTGTTTGTGAGTGATTTCTCACCACTCTAACGGTTTAATGATTTGTGAGTGCTCTCGCCACTCCGATGGTGTTAGCAATGGTTTTGGAGATTGTCTGATCTCGGGAAACTGTTAGATGCTAAGGGACATAACAGACATTCTACATTAGCGGGCTAACAGGTGCCGGAAGTGAACCGTTTAAGGGTTGTGAGTGTTTTTGTTACTTTGACAATGTTGGTGATTGGTTTTGGAGACCGCCCGGTCTCGAAAAGCTGCCTGGAGTGCCTAAGGGCATTTTGGTTGTTATGGCTTCAATTGGGCCTTGCGGGACCGGAAAGCGATCGTTTTGTCTTGATTGGAGTTTTTTAAAAGTCGGTTTGGGCTTGATAGTGTCGTGATGTTTCACTGGAGGACCGTTTTGGACCGGAGATTGCTAAGCGGGTAAAAATGGGGTGCTTACATCTTATATAAGTATTTTTACGAAATGAAAGATCATTTCACTTTTTTGCCCCCTAATGTTGGTTGTGGGCTGTGGCGCTTGTGGGTTGTTATGGTCTATATTACTTATACTTGGGTACGGGTACGGGTGTGGGTGCAGGTGCAGGTACGTGTTCAAGTATCGGTTTTATTTAATTCTCATGTCTAAGAATACTAGGACACCGTTAAATTTCATATTTTTTAAATACTTCTTTTGTTTTTTTAAGATAAAATGGCATTTACAAGTTAAAATATAGCATTTCATATATAGAATGGAAGTCCTATGCTTAGTTTTATAGTAATGTCAATTAGTTATACATCTTTGTTAGATGCATGTCTAACTAGTGTTGAGTGTCGAGCGTCAAGTGTCCGACACGAGTACTTCACATTTTTAGAAGGGTCCAGGTAACATAGGTTATGGTTGGATCAGGTTGTGGCTATGGTTGTGGTTAGTAGTGGTTTGTTGACCTATCAATGGCTACATGAACTACTGCATTTGCCATTTCAGAAAGCATGTAGTTTTGTCTTAAAATTGTCTGAATAGCAACAAACCTCACGTTCTCCCCTTTCTCAAAATCATTCTCATGATCCATCTAAGTTCAATAAATTCAGTAAGTAATTGTTAGGAGATTATGCTACATTGAAACATAAGAATGGAACCAACTCTAGGATGCTCAAATTGGATGATCCTAGTGCAATGTAGAGTTTAGTTCCTTAAGTGGCTTGCTTTGATATTGGAGAGAGTCAAACGACTCAAACCCATTGATATTTGATACTATAACCACTTGCCACAGATAAACAACACCCCCCTCCCCTGGCGCATGGTGGATAAGATACCCTTAAAAAACAGGGAGGCATACTTGATAAGGGCGAAAGGCTAAAAGAAAGAAAAAAAGAATGGATGAAGTAGAAGGGATAATGATAGGTGAGGAACTGAATGCAGAGAGAAGGTTTATGTAACTCTTCTACATGGTAGCAACTTTATATTAGGACATGGTAACACATCTTAGTGAGTTAATTATGTACAGTACTACACAAGATTGCAAGTGAGTGGCTTAGGCTATTTTAAATGTATGAACCTTCAAGGTTGATAGGATGCTTGGTTTTTATATACGTGTAATAAAGGAAAAGCCCTACGAGGCCATGATAACTGGTGCTTGTGTTGGTTCAAAATCTACTTAGTCTTTCCAAGAACTTAACTAGTGATGAATTTAATAATATCAGTGCTCAGGGATAAAATATCCATAACACAGAAAAATAATTCAACCTGAAGGTGTTTATTAGCTTAGATGGTAAAAGTTTTTCTATAGTTTGTAGTTGTACCAGAATATTGGGATTGATCCCTGCCTTCATCTGAGTTGGGAGCAGGGGGTTTATGTCAGGGGAAGGCTACCCTACTTTGTGCAGCACATGTTGTGGTGGTGGTGGTGGTTGGGGGGGGGGGACTTCAACCTCTGCCCTTGCTCGCAACCTCACCCTTTCCTCTCAAATTAGAACAAATTTCAGACTTGGTTTCAGAAAATGTAATGATAAACTGTGATTATAATCTCAATGATCTCTGGACCATAATTAGTTTGAGCTTATACTGTTTGCTCCCTACAATCCAAGTTTCTTTCTCATCTGTTGATGATTATTTGTCATTTTTCCAAATGGAAGGGAAAAGGCATTGCCATCCAATTCACAACTGGAGAAGGAAATAGAGTACAAATCTGACACAATTTGCCCAAGATAAATTGTACCATTTCAATGAGAATATCTGATATTATTCTTAAGTATTATCCTAATTTCCTGAATAATGTGGTTTTTGCTGTATATCAAGTTTTTGATAACTTTTAGAGAGTATAACCTGCATTCAGAAACTCCTTAAAATGCATGAGAAGCTCCAATTATAGATTGTAGATCGAGAACTGTATATTTGTTAAAAATTTTAGGTAACTATCTTCGTTTATATTCTTTTACTCCTTTAAGCAGACATGTCTTGGAGGATTACGGGAGAGAGTTGCCTATGGAGGGGACCCAACAAAGCTACATGAACCACCACCTGAGCATGACATCTCAAATAATGACCAAGGTACCTTGTGTGCTGGTTACATGTTTCTCTTTCCTCCTCTCTCTCCAAACCCAAACCCCCCCTCCCCCCCCCCCCCCCCCCCCCCCCCCACCCCCCCCCCCCCCCCCCCCCCACCCCCCCCCCTAAAGGGCTCTGTGGATGCCATGTTTTCAAGCATTACCGATTTAATTTAGGCATTGATGCAGCAGTATATATCTATGTAGGAGATTATAGAAGATATGTTATAATATTGTTTCGTTAAAATTTTCTTCTTCTCTGTTCGGCAGAATTGGTGTCTTCTCCTACTTGGACCAAGGATCCATCCTATGATATTATTATCTTATTGACACAATGAAATGTAAAGTCAGTGTACTTCCAATCCATGGTTTAATTAATCATCCAATTTTGGTATGTATTATATCTAATACGTTGTAAAATATTTGTAGCTGCCGGGGAGGACAGCATTGCAGTGAATATTATTTGTGAATTTTAGCTTCCATACTGTCTTGGTGTAGAATGTATTCAGGAGTATCAGCATATATATAACTAGGTGGAGCAGCCTAAGTGATCCTAGGTGAGCTTCCTAGAATACTCTTTTTCATCTTCTTTGCTGCCATCAAAATTCGACATTTTAATCACAGTGACCCCAATTTTTTATGTAGTTTTTTTTTGGGTGACAAATCTAAATCTTGGCTTTTCCAACCCTTTCCCATCTATAAAGCCTACAACATGTTTACACTTTGCTAAATAGTAAATTTGCAAGCTGTGGTTAATTTTCACTGACCACAATTCAAAGTTTTCTAGTGCCCTCCTGCTCCTGCAGCAATAAAACCTTAGAACTCGAAGCAACCTAGTGTTGAGGCTTAGACTAATACCCAGCCCTAGAAATAGCAATAAATCTATAGCCTGCTTTATGCTTGGCCTGCTGAGACTGGAAATCTTCTTTGGCTAGTGAGGGTATATCTAAGAAGCATGGACATGGATAGGCGATATGGACACAACACGACATGGAAATTCCAACATGGCAAATTTTAAATAATGCAGGACACTACATGGCAAGGACACAACAAAATCATATATTTTATGTATTTTTTTTGTATGTCATATATTAAAATATTTTATTCACAGATAATGAAAAACATACAAAATAACACATGTACTTTATAGTTTAAACATCAAATTAGATATAAAATCACATTACTTTTATATTACCATTAGGTTCCAAGTAATTTTCTTCACACTTGCAATATGTTTCATATGTATAAGTGATGGATCAGGGTGTCCCAGTAACAGACACGCGTTTCTCTAAGAGTCCGAAGCGTGGATGATTTTAAAAAAATAGTAAAATAATAGGACACTTTTGGACGCGTGTCCGACACGTGTTGGGGGAGTATCAGATGAATGTCATGTCTAACACGGTGCCTGACACGGACCCAGCACCTTCTTAGACGTGTTCGTGCTTCTTAGGGGCATATACAATCTGCTCGGAAAAACAGTATAATTGAGGGTGTGAACCCTTGGAATTGTGTCACGTGTAGTTAAGAGTGTTGTAGGTACCAAGTGGCCTCACAACACATCTAAGTGACTATTTTGGCTGCTTATCTTCTTGTTGTCTAGGTGCTGTATGGGCATTTGAACTATTCTGCATCTATGAGTCCACTCATAGTTTAACACCGATGGAAGGAAAGAAAAGCTAGAAAAGTGATTCCTAGTTGCTAGCTTAGGTTATGCGTCGACTGTGCTACTCATTGTATCGGTGATTGGCTACCTGATGGAGTTTGATGATACCACAAACATGAATTATAGCCATAAAAAGCTTATTCTGTTAGCATCATTAGTGATTTTTGTGGAGTTCTCATCTAAGTTCTGCTGTTGCAGAAGCTATGAACATGGAGGAACCAAGCCTTGCTCAGGAAGGTACATCTTGGAAAATCCTTGGGACTGATGATTCACAGGAAGATATGTTTCAAGAGATTTATAAGCAGGCTACTGAAGTAAGTATAGTTCCACCTTATGTTGGTTTCATAAAGTTCCTAGTTTGCTGGGGCTCAGCAGTAATTTTTATTTTCATACCGTATTAACTTGAATTGTTGGATGTCTCTTTTGTTGAAGTAAAAATATTACCTTATCCCAAGATTTTCTTTGATTTATTTGTCAGCTTGTGCTGCAGTATACTGTCTCTAAGTTCTTACTCCTGAATTTTCACAACCTTGCTCCTGGAAAATGATAAAATATCTGCAAGATGGAGTTTAATCCAACTTACTACTATTTATGGCTTGACATTTATAAGTTACCCCTATGTTCCACAGGACTAAATTAATATTTCAAAAGCCTGCAGTGTAGTGAACTGAGGTAGGAAAAGACAAAATATGTTGTACTAAGAGGCAGGTTTTCTTCCATATTTTGTTTACCACTTAAGAATATTCTTCGTCATTCTCTGGTCTTACCCCTCTCAGCACCCTCAATTAATGGGGAACGACACTGGTAATATGTCATGGCATAGACATGTTAACCACATTCTTGATGTTCCTTGAATGTACGATATGCTGATAGTTTTTGCTGCCATGCTGTCTGTTTTTTTCCTTCTTTTTTAATTTTTTGGTGCCAAATGTAGAAGTACTGCATAACCAATTACTCCACTGGCTGTTTGAACCCGTGACCTCTCTCAGGTGCTTACGCCTTCCAGTAGAGCAACTGGTCATAGCATGCTGACTCATGTTTTGAAAGACATTTCATAATGCAAAACTGTGTTCAGTGGTTTGTAAAATGCTAAGAAGAACGGATACTGACACAAGCGTTTGACATGCTGACACGGTAATTTTCAAAAAATACGGAACACGACAAAAAAAAAAAAATTTTATAATTTTTATATGCCATACATATAAATATTTTACAAAAGAAGTGAAAAATATACAAGATAATACAAATTAAAATAAAAAAGCTCAAGAAGATATCCCAATTCCAGTTTTGTCTTTACTAATCGGCAACAAAACATTCACAATAACAAAAAAGTTGTTCCATCAATACATAATATCATAAAATCGTAAACTACTGAAAATATTAAAACGTAATTAAACTTTATCAATTATCCATCCTCATTTAATATAAAATCAATAAAGAACACACAAAATAAATTAACTACCAATACTAATAGCATACTTAATTTTCTTTTTCTTTCTTTTTTCCCTTCTTCTTCGATTCAGCAATTAGTTTTAAAATTTATAGTTGAATTCCGCCATGTTCTTAAAATGTCCAAAATGGAACATGTGTCTAAGCCGTGTCCGAAGTAAAAATAAATAAATAAATAATTAGACAAGTAAAATGGAGTGTCCGTGAGTGTTCCACGCAAGTCGGACAGTACAACTCCTCTAACAGAGTATCTGTGCTTCTTAGGTAAAATGTTCTGGTTTATGTCATTAGCAAAAGAGACCATGGAAGTTATCAGATGAGTAATGTGAATATCAATTGGAGAATGAGATGAATTTTCGGTCATGATGCACTGCCACTCATAGTTGAAGTTTAATGTTGGTTGAACGAAGCTGGTGTAGAAAGGTGCAGACTGCAGATTCTTGATATCTTGTTGGTACATTAGATTCTAGATATCTTGCTGGCACATTTGTAAAACCAGGCAGGTCTTGAAATCCTGACTCAGGTGAATAAATTGGTTTGGTGCTAGGAGTTAGGTAGACTCAATTCTAATCCTGAATCGAAATGGAAGTATGTATGCACTTGTGCCTTGCAGGTTTTGGTTGCTAGTATAAACGACATTAGCTCATGCAAAATGCTATGTTCCAATTGAAATTTTTAGCATCTTTGGGTCCCACAAAGCAGACATGTGAGCAACCTTATGAGAAACTGCCCTATTAATGCTTTAGACGTGATTGATAAATTCTGATTCATTTCTTATAAAATGTGTTCATGCTGATTTACTGTGTGTAATATGTTTAAACGGGTGAATTTTATTTATGCAACACTCATCAAAGTGCATGCGTCTAAACAATTTTTTTGTTTTTTTTTTTGGTTTTCTGTTGCGTATCAGTGGACTTGGTATGCAACTAAAATATAACGAAATTGGTTTGACGGAGCCCAGTTGAGTAAGGGTCTTATACATACATGCATACATATTTATGTATATATATGCATTTGTTGAGTCCATCATAGAGTTGTGGGGGAAATCTGCTTCATATTTATACGTTCAATTTCTTTCCAAAATTTTAAGGTCCTGCATCTTCAGTTATGTGCACTGGTTCTTCTATACTCCCAACTTTTCTCTGTTCTAGGATTGTTACTTGCAATACGAGAAGAAAATGAACATCAATTTGATAGGAGAAAATGTAGATATGTATACGTAATTTAGTTTCTTCAAATAGGCAAGGGCTCACGATATAGTGTTCCTGTACAGGAGCCATCTCCAGCACTACATGGAGACTCTGTAGCTGGCGACACATCTCCTGATCAAATCTCCATTAAAGAATTATTACGAAATCAAGCCGCCCCGGATAACACAGCCGACATCTCCTCAAGTGAAATTCAGATATCGGAAGATCAGAGATCTCGTATGGAAGCTAACAGGTTGAAGGCATTAGAGAGGGCTGCTGCCCGTGTTCGTGCTACTTCACAGGGTGCTTAAGTATTTTTCTAAAGATACGTGCATTTTAAGTGCTATTGAGGGTTATATTCTCCGGCTCATGTATGTTAATTTTATAATTCTCTGCAGAATTCAAAATTGATGGAAGCCAAAGTTTGTGGTGTCACTTAGTTGTTTTGTTCAGAATTTATTCTTTCAGTGTTGGTAAGAATTTACGTACAAAATATGATGTGATTTGAATGAAAGTTTTTCAATTTAAAACAAAATACACATCAAGATGCCAATGAGGCTTTTGAATTAATGACCCCCCATGCATGCTATATAATAAGTGACCACCTGATCAGAGACCCTTCTAACACCACTTGAATCCAATTTTCCTATGATGCCCAGATGAGGTTTAATATTTTGGCTAATTAATAGAAACAGTCTCATTTTTGTCTTCTATGTTTTGTGTATATTTATTTTTGTTATTTTAGTTTCAACCCTCTTTATTATTGTCCATTCGCTTTTATTTATGTCCTCATTCCATACATAATTTTTCATACATATTTTCTAATGTGTTCTTATGTCTCTTGTTACAAGTCTTTATATTTCTTTCTTATCTGTTTTATTTTTTTAGATAAAAAATTTTCATATTTATTTGAAGGCTATGTTCTTCTTATATCTTTTTTTTTTTTTTATTAAAATTATGATTGTTAACCCAACAAAATATAGAAAGAAATTAGTCTTAAAGAAAAACCTATTCTTTTATTTTGTTAAATCCAATAGAGTTAAAATTGTTATCACTTTACATATCTAATATTGACTTTGTTAAGGCCTAAATATTTTATATTTATTTGAGACTCCTCACAAATTAATTTTAGTTGGGGCCTAATAAGTTTTATAAAATATAATTAAAAGTTCATAAATTCATTTAATATCAATACTAAAAAGAAAAGAGTGCATAAAACAATTTGAGGTTTATATCCAAAAAATATGAAAACAAAGAAAAAAAAATAGCAATAAGAGATAATGGTTATCATGAAATAATAGAATTTGTTTCCGCATTTTTCTTCCAACTTGCGTATACATATGCAAAGGGTAGATTAGCAAAACGTATGAAAAATGTTTTTGTATTTGAATGGGGGCATAAATGAGAGACAAGGGGCAATAATGAGGACTATTGAAATTAAGAGGGCAAAAATGAATATATATATATAAAACAAAGAGGGCAAAAATAAAGTTTTTTCTAATTGTAATAAGAAGATATAAAAAAGTATGTTTAATAATTTAAGTATATCAATTATTAAAAAGTTTTTATAAATATATATGACCTAATACTAGTCAAGACACACAAATCATGAGATATATAATTTTTTTCTATAATTGAGAATGTCAAATGAGTTTAATGGTCAGTAATTATACTATTACAATAATATATTAAGTATAGAATCAACAATGTGTTAAGATTATATTAAATTATATCAAAATTTTTTATTTTTATTTTTTCAAAAATATAATACGGGAAACATTGAAAACGTGTACTATATAGTTCAATGAGTATTTTTTGTTAGGTTTCATATTTGGACAAAAAAAAATTTATTTATATGTAAATAGTATAAGTATTTATTAATTAATGATGATTTTCATAGAAAAAAATTCAGCTTATATTTATATTTTTAAAATAATCCATTTGAAAATATAATACATGGTTGAAATGATTCTCCCTCATACGTGACAGTGTATGCTTTTGGAGCATGGCAGCCTCAGTCGTTATGAGAGGAAACAAAAGTAGAAATAAATTGGGCTAGGGAGGTCAAAGTAGAAAGGATTCACTCTTTCCATTATTTGCAATACCGGTTTGATGCTACATGAAACTTTCAATGCTAAGCTTCCCCCTTCCCTTAAATATTTTGAAGTATTTGAGGCTGCGAAGCTACGTTGACCTCTCCTTCACTTGATTTCTTGTGTTTTGTTTTGCTGTATAAATTATATTTAAGGTGAAAATATATATGAATGGATAAAATACATATAACTTTATAACAACAATTAAACCGGTTGAACTGATAAACCTTGAATTGATGCCTTCATCGGTTTGGTGTTCGGTTCAATTCTAATAACTATTCTTGTTAAAAAATCGCTATACAAGTGTTAAATTATTTTGAGGAGAGCTATTAGCAAGACGCTCTATACTTTACTTGAGATTAGTAGACTGTGAGTGTTTACTAGTCTCCAAAAGAGTTTACTCATTAGGTGTGGGTCACAAGGACTAACCTTTAACAAATTGGCTCACGTCAAAAAAAAAAAAAAATTGCATGAGACAAAAATAACTAAATAAAAAGGCATGAGACACAACATAGGAATTAGAGTAACAAAAATAACTAAATAAATTAGGCCACATTTGAGCAAATAAGCGCATGTTGTAGTCCTATTTTAGCATTAGCTTGTGTTAAAAATTAACATATAGTCATAAAAGTATGTCTATTAATTTTGCACGTAACCAGTCATATGATTTTTAGCTGAAATTTTAATTCAAGTTATACTCTTATTTTTGTTAGACAAACAAGACTGATATCATACGTAATGCTAACACTGTATTTGACGAAAGTTTTAAAAACGTGATGGTAATACAGGGAATAAAGGGAACCTCAAGTTTCTTAATTCAATGCGATGAAGTGTGCATGTTGAAAGATCAGAATATTTAAGTGAGTACTATGTGGTTGGGTTCACGCAAATGCAATAGTTTGAAAATTGGTTCAACATTGTGTACCTTTTTCTTCTCATCTTAACAATGTAAACTTTTTTGCAGGCATGAATGATAAGTAGCTGAGGAGTGGGGTTAGTTCGGTAGTAGTAGTGCCTCCAATTATTTCAGAAAGTCATGAGTTCGACTCATCATATTTCTTCTCTGAAAACTTTGGCCCTTCAATGTGCTAAAAAAATAAATAAGGTTAATTACACTTTGTATTCTTGTATTTTATACTAAATTTTACTTAAGAATTTTTGCTTGTAATTGTAATAATTAAGTCCTTACATTTATAATTTGTTGTAATATTAACTTTATATTTGAAAAATAGACAAAAAAAAATCATATGTGATAACAACATACTTTTTTCAAGTAAATATGTAAAATTCAATCATTTTTAATCCAAAAAACACACCTATATCTTACATAAATAGAATTGAGAGTTTTTACATAAAATCTAATTATATTATATACATCATCAAGTTGATTATTTTTTTTTTTTTGGTACTGTTATGAATATTCGGATAGGATATTCCATATATCTGCTAGTGAGTATTGTCACTCAACACTCTAGAGCCATCTATAGGAGATTTCACCGCACCTATGTCGCCACTGAAACTTAGATCGCACCGCATGCTTTGGATGCTGAAGAGTATGTTTATCCCCACCCAGAGGTTATGAAAACTCGAACCCAAGCATTGAGCAAAAAAATTCAAAATTTTACCCACTGAACCAACCACTTAGTGGTACGAAGTTAATTATACTTATGATTTTGAAGTGAATTTGTGATAGATTATTAGAAAGAAGCATAATTTTATATTTTTATCTATTAAAAAAGATAAAGTGTTTGTTATATATGAATTTATTTATTTATTTATTAAAAAAATTAGTAGAAAGTTGATATTGTAACAAATTAAAAATTTAAGAATTTAATTATTATAATTAAAAATAAAAATTTTAAGATAAAATTTAATATAGGTGCAGAAGTATAAAGTATAATTAATCTAAATAAAAAAAATGATAACCGGCTACAAAAAGCGGAGACGTCGAACATCATCATGTTGAATGTGTGGCGATGATGTTCAACATCGTATACCCCATGTAGCAGGACTTCTATCCTTTCATGTTTCATGTAGTCCAGAGCAGGAAAAGATAAAACAAAAATGCTTGAAGATGCATAGAAGTTGTAGCCTTTTCAATTTTCATATCATCTTTTGAGCAATTGTTTCACAAATTGTTTTTCAAATTTAAAAGGGAACCTTAATTTTTTTGTTCTTTTTTAAATATATTTTTCAGACATTGAAACTTAAATCTTAGCATCTATTGGGATGTTTGGATTTGGCTTATGAAAGCAATTTATAAATCAATTTTTTTCATTTTTAGTATTTTTTCAATTTCAAAATTTAATTTTTTTATTGTTATATTTTTTAGGTCATGCATACAAATTATAAAAAAAAATTAATTTTTAGTAAACATATTATCATCGTGGTGATCTCATTAACATTTATTGCATCAAATCAGCTGGCTAGAGGGCCCGAAAAGTTATTGAACTTATTTGGCACAATTTTATTGAATACCATACATAGTGGCTGAGTTTTTCTATTGTCAATAAATGTGCAGTCAACGGTTATTTCACTTTATGTAATTTTTTTATTTAAAAAAATCAACACCTATCATTGTATAGGGTTTGCCTAAATTCATTAACATCAAGAAATTTAGTTTGATCTAAACGTTAACCATTTGGTTCATCAAAAATTTTTGAAACTTTTTAGAAGTACTTTAACCTGAAATCATTTTATAAATAACCAGATGACTAATGGAAGTAGATAGATTTGAGGATATAATTTGTAAATGCTTATGAGAATTAGTTATTACAGCTAGATTAAAAACCTAATGCTATGTTTGGTACAAGGGAATGAAAATGAAAGCAGGAATAACTATTTCTACTTTTATTTTCATTCCTTTGTTTGATACTACTATTTAAAGATAGAATGATCATTCCATAGTAATAATCATTCACACATTTTGTTAGAATGATCATTCCCTATTTCAAGAGTGAGAATGGTCATTTCATTCCCACATGAAACAACATAAAACGAAACTTACTAAGATTTTTGTTGTCAAATTTATTTTAAAAAATGTAAAACATGTTTGGTAATTATTTTTTAATTTTAAATTTTTTTTAAAAATTAATAATTTTAAAAAAATTTAAAATTGAAAAAGGTTAAAAATTCGTAAAAATATTTAATAATTAAACCACCGCTGTTGCCGCCACAACCACCATTACAAATGTTTAATAATATTTAATAATTAAATAATATATATTACTAATATTTTGTATAGACATAATATTAAATTTTCATATCATATACAAAATTTATTCTATTATATTCTAACATTGTTCATTGGTCTTATCAAATAAGAGAATGAGAATGACTATTCCATTCCATTTTCATTCTCATTCCATTCTCATTTTTATTTAATTTTTTTTCATTCCCTGGTACCAAACATAGCCTAAGTGGAACACTTGATGTTTGAGATATTTTAATATTATTCTTGTACAACTAGAAGTCATAATGCATTTGAAATAACTATTGTCACCCAATTATTTCAAATTCATTCCCGATATGTCAGTCAAATAGTTATATCTATTTGTTAATATTAGGGTAAACAATTATTTTGTCCTTCTAACTTTGTCTCATATTTTAATGTTATTTTTAAACTTTGATTTATTTTATTTTGACTCTCTGACTTCTAAAAGGAAGTGAATGTGGTCTCTTATTTTAAAAAAAGTGAAAAAAATTAAAAATTCATTAAATGTTGAGCCTCTTAATTATTATTTAGCTTAACTTTACCAGTTAAATTAAAAGTTATTACATTTTACCCTTAAATTATGAGAATTTAAGTTCATATTAATGCTATTGACAAAAAATAAATAAATAAATTGAGTATTTCTAATCAGGTACCGTATAATTTTTTTTTGTCCCTGGTTAACAAATGCGTAGTTTCAAAAATTTTCTTAATATTGTCAAGCAGTCTAGAAATGCAAAATTTTATTTTACTAATTTCTTAGTCATTTCGAAATGATTTATAATGTTCCATAACCATAAAATTATTTTGTTCTCTTTGTTTTAGAGATTAGTATAAAACTTTGATCAAACAAATTTCTAATTTGACATTTTTATGATGGTGAAAATGTAACTAGTTTTCATTGACTGGAGATAAAATAATATTAAATTATAATTTAAAAAATTAAAATATAATTAATATTTAATTTTTTTAGTTATTTTGAAAAGTTGGACCACATTAACTATTTTTTAAAAGTTAAAGCACTTAAATAAAAGAAATCAAAATTTTAATATGACATTAGAAATTAAGCCAAAGTTAAAAGGGCTAAACAATTATTTGCCCTTAATATTTAAAGTGTAAGCTACTAAATATAAATTGAAAGTTTATTACTTTGACAAACAACTCCAATTCGCTTGATTTTAAATACATGAATACAGATACAACCTATATAATCAGTCCCACATTTTGAGGAAACGTTAATTTACAAAGCCAAAAAGTGTTCACTATACACGATGGCATGAGCCATACCCGGAGCAAAGCCTTGCCCCAGTTTAGGAATGTCATTAAATATTAGGCAAAAAAAACAAAAACAGAAGTGGGTCCATATATGCAAATCTGATGAGCTATACCTGGTTCGTCAAACCTGTGGTTTGGTATGGGGTTGGTTGGGCCAAAGCAATAAAGGCAGACGTAAATACAGTGATCCCCTCCTCCTCCTCCTCCTCCGCCGTATTCCCTTGGATTGGGCCCCTAGATCTCCGGCTGTATCGTCGGGACTCTCCTCGGCCATGTCTTTCACCGGAATCCATCGATGCACGCTCTCTTTTCCGACCAATCCAACTAATACCAACCTGACAGCTGGCACGGAGTGCTGGCCACGCAATTGCTTTTCCGTGAACCCAACTACATAGTACCAGCTTTCCCGTCACGTGTAATGGTCTGATCCTTCAACACGTACACACATATTCGCATTGAATTATTGACTCTACCCCATCTGGCCTTCAATTTTCTCACCCATTTCCTGAGAAGATAAAAGCTTCGGGGTGAATGAATAACAGACATCTCTCTCTTCATAAATTATTACACTTACATATACAAAGATATACATGTGTAATTATATTTCATTGATCTTGGTTTTGCTTATTAGGGTTTCAGAGTCTGAAATTAGCATTTAAGTTCTTTGTTGACTCTGTTTGTATTTGAAATGAAGTGGAGAAATTGACCCCATGCACATTTGGTTGCAAATTTTTTTTTTATTTTACTTTTTGGTTCTGGGTTTGGTGATTAGAGTTCAATTTTTTTTTTATTAAGAATCTAATTGGGCGAGTATCGGATCCAATGTTTTTCAATCTTCAAGAAGTGTTTTGAGTCAGTACCCAAGATATGAACCGAGTTTTTTAAGTTTCGGAAGCAGTTTATATGAGTATTTATATGCAAAAAGATTCATGGCAGTGAGAGGAGAGAGAGAAAAAAAGAAGTATTTTTGGGTCTGCAAGTTCTGAGAGGGGTTCACGTGAAGTACAAGCTTAAGCTGTCGTGTCCGTGAGTTTTGTGAGCAAGAAGTTCGAGAAACGATGACCCCCTCCAGGCCAACTCAGTGGCCTCTTCATTTCATCAGTTCAATTAGAGGAGAGAGCTCAGCTCACCAATGGAGTGCTTCTCTCTACTTAAATGCTCTCTCTCTCTCTTGCAAATTCAATTGTATGTTTTTCAATTCCAGCTGTGAAAAGAACAGTGAGTGAGTGAGTGAGTAGAGGAACTTCCCATATGCTCAACCCTTTTTGTTTTGAAATATTTTGTCATTATTGGTTAGTCAAAACTTAAGAAGCTAGCGGTGATAATGACACTTTTCTCGGGGTTTTATGGACCCATTAGATGCATTTACAATACACACATATGTGCATCAACTGTATTCTTTTTATGTATCCATTCAAAGTGTTAGATCTGGAGATTTTGATTTAGAAAGCGATTGGTAAAAGGGCAAAATAAAAGACCTGAAGATTCTGAAAATTTTCAAGGTTGTCCCTGTTTATGGAAACCAAATGTAGGGTTTCATTCAACTCATCAATCAATGATCAGACTCCATCATTGGATTGAGAGAGAGGGATTCATCGATCTTATTCATTTTCTGCCCAATAATCTTCAGCTGATGGAGCCTTTTCATTTGGGTCCAACTCCAAAATACTCTGCACTCTTTTATTTCTTCATGTTCTCTTTGTCGTTCAGTGTTGTTGTTCCTGTGGCGAGATCAGGCGATTTTGAAGCACTTGTGACTCTGAAATCGTCGGTTGATCCGTCGAACAAACTCCAGTGGCAAGGAAGCGACGTTTGCAAATGGGAAGGGATCAAAGAATGCATGAATGGAAGGGTCACCAAGCTGGTGCTTGAACACTTGAACTTGAGTGGCACATTATTAGATGATCAGACGAAGAAGAGTCTGAGTCAGTTAGATCAGCTCCGAGTTCTGAGTTTCAAAGGCAACTCCATTCATGGCCAAATCCCAGACTTGTCAAGCTTGGTCAACCTCAAATCGCTCTTCCTCAACGACAACAACTTCTCCGGGAACTTCCCAACCTCCGTCTCGCTCCTCCACCGCCTCAAAATCATTGTACTGTCCGGCAACCAAATCAACGGTCACATCCCGGACTCGCTCCTCAAGCTCCGGCGACTCTACATCCTTTACTTGCAGGACAACCGGCTGACTGGTGAAATCCCTCCTCTGAACCAAACCAGTCTCAGATTCTTCAATGCGTCCAACAACCAACTCTCTGGCCAAATTCCGGTGACTCCGGCACTGGTTAGATTCAATGCTTCTTTATTCACAGGTAATAGCGCTCTCTGCGGCGAACAAATCCATAATCCGTGTAATGGTAGTCACGGACTTCCTCCGACGTCTTTGAGTCCGGCCTATCAGACGGTGCCCTCGAAGAAGCACCGAAAGCGATGGAAGCTTATTATAGCAATCGTTGCAGGAAGTATTGGTGGATTTCTATTGCTGTTAGTCTGTTCAGTTGTCTTATGTTTGCTATGTAAAAGAAGTAGAACAAGGAAGAAGAGCAAAACAAGGGAGGTGAGGAGCAAAGCAGGCGTGGATGGCGGTGGCGAAGAGGAGGTGGGAGAAGGGGACGGGAGTGGTGGTGGCGGTGGGAGGAGGGGAGGCGACAATGGTGGTGGGAAGCAAGGGGGTTTTTCGTGGGAAGGGGAGGGATTGGGGAGTTTGGTGTTCTGCGGAGCAGGAGATCAGCAGATGAGTTACAGCCTGGAGGATCTGTTGAAGGCGTCGGCGGAGACGCTGGGAAGGGGAACGTTGGGGAGCACTTACAAGGCGGTGATGGAGTCAGGGTTCATAGTGACGGTGAAGCGGCTGAAGGACTGCAGGTACCCAAGGCTGCCGGAGTTCAGGAGGCATATGGACGTGCTTGGGAGGCTCAGGCATCCAAACCTGGTCCCACTCAGGGCTTACTTCCAGGCTAAGGAGGAACGCCTCCTCGTATACGATTACTTCCCCAATGGTAGCCTCTTCTCTCTCATTCATGGTATGTATGTATGTCACTCACTACTCAACTCTCTCTCTCTCCCTCTCGTGTACTCGTAATAAATGTTTTGTTTGCTGATATAAAGATAAAATAGTCAAAATATGGGTTGGGTCAAAAAGGAATTTATTTATCATAACTAAATCCGACTGAATAGTTTGTATTTGACTTGGACAAAAAAAAAAAAAAAAAAATCCGACTGAAACTTTAATTATCATTTAAAATAGAGTAAATAGTTATTTTATTTCTTTAATTTTTGTCTCAATTTCAATGTCATCTTTAAACTTTAATTTCTTTTATTTTAGTCTTCAACTCTTAAAATAAAATTAATGCTGTTTCTCATTTTAAAATAAGTTAAAAAATTAAAAATAGTAGTAGTTTGACCTTGTCAACTATGATTTAATTTTAATTTATTCACTAAACTAAAAATTATTATATTTTAAGCCAAAAAAGTTATTTTTTATATTTTTTTGTCAACATTGTTTGGATTAACTTTTTTGACTTTTTAAGCCCAAAAAAAAGCTATTTTTTATATATATATAATTTTTTTTATCTTAACTTGTGAAAGTAAAAAAGCCAAACAAATTTGGCCTTTTATTTCTTTTAACCAAATTAAAAATATTGTTATATGACTTGCACATGTTCACGTATAATTTTATACAAATTGACCTTTTTTTCTCTAATAATTCTCTAATGCTGAAATACCTATTGGATTGACATGTAAATACACATTAGGTTAGATATAAAATTATATTTTTGTCAACATGTGTAAGTCATATGAAAATTTTTAATTTATTCTCTTAACAAATTACTAATATATTGCTAATAGAAAATGTTGATTGATATAAATGATAGTTTATGAGGTCAATAACGTTTTATAATTTAGAGGATTTAATAATGCTGAGTTATAATTTAAGAGGAGGTGTTGTAATTATCCCTAAAAATAAATCATGAATTAGGCTTCGTTTGATTTGGCGTAAAATACTTTATATCTGAAAATATTTTTTTATGTAAAAAGTTTTACTCAAAGAATTATATATTTTTTTTTCATTTTTCAGTGTGGTTGACACAATGACAATATTAGATAATTATTTTCTACAAATTTTCTTTCAAAATACTATTGTGTATGGGTGGGTAGTGGCGGCCACGGTGGGTGGAAGCCGGGATGACAACAAAATGATTGAAATAGTGTAAAAGTTCAAAAGGCCAAAGCCAAAAATGACTTACAAAACTTTAAAATGTAAGTTATTTTTTGAATTTTGATGAAAAATATTTTTCTTACTTTTTGTTCAATTAAACAACAAAAAATGAGCAAAATGTTTTCAGAAAACGTTTTACATCAAATCCAACGGAACCTTAGGATTTGAGATATTTCAAAATAAGTTGACATATTTTGGTTATGGTCACATTTGGTCAATTAACTGATGATATAGCGGTCTCTTGCTCTTGGATATGATCCAAATTCCGAGAGTGATGATATAGAGATCTCTCTTTAATTTGTACAGTCAAAATAGTAGGTGTTTTCACGTTGCAGCTTGCTTAAATGTCAATTTACTGACATGCATAGCTTGGGGGATGTTAGATTTGGTATAAGATTTGGTTGGTGGGTGGGTGTGAGAATTTTGAAACCGCAAGCTCGGCGTCATGGGTCCAACCTTTGCTTACATATTTTGCAAAAGAACTTCTTCATCCGATCCCCAGTCAGTTGAGAGAGAGAGAGAGAGAGAGAGAGAGAGAGAGAGACCCCATTGTCCTAATTACATGTTTTTGTGTGGCGGTGTAGTTATAGAGGTATTTAGGCACTTTAATTTATAAGGTATAAGTTATTTTTAAAAATAAATTTTTTAAAAATATAATTAAACATAAATTATTTTTTAAAATTATTTACTTAAATATATTTTTAAAAAAATTATAAATATAAATTACAAACTACTAAAAAAATTACGTTAAAATAATTTCTAAGTTTACTTGCTGGCAAATTGGCAAATGCAATCCTCTCCTCTTCTGCCTATGCCTCTGAGAGGAGTTGTTGTTTCAGAGTCGTTGTTATGTTTGTCAGGTGCACGTTTGGTTCACCACCGACGCTAATTACACGCCTCTCTGAACTTGTCAGCGGTCGCCTGTCTGTCATTTCATTTTTCTGTGGGCTATGTGTGGCCTACCACTCGAGAATTATCCACCCACTTCCGTTCATTCATCATTCAACAAATCCCGTCAAAAAAAATAAAAAAATAAAGAATTGCTGTTAAGAGGCATGCATTACAATCACGTGTATTGTCTAGCGAAGTGTGTTCATTTAAGGGTAAAACTAAAATGTATAATTACGCAAAACAACGAAAGCCATTAAAAAAACATATACTATGTGACAGTAAAAAGAGGACAGCTACCCGGTCAGTCCACAGCTCCACGTCAGTTTAGTCTCATCATCAATTGATGGGTCTCTAATTGATATGTGCTATTCATTAGCGGAAAAATAAAAATAAATTAATTTTAAAAAAAAGGCTAAAACAAAGGGGTAACGACATGGGTTACGTCAATTGTCACCTCCAGTGACAATGGTGTTTCAAATGGCTAGTTGGTTTTCGAAGTGCGCTTTGAATAAACCAAGTGTGCGTATACTAAATAACATAACTGCGTATTCTTCTCCAATAAATGCATATCCTTTTAACCATCTCTTGCTAGTGCGTATTCTAAATATATTTATTAACTTATTATTATAATGTTAATATGGATTACGTACGAGTGTTAGGTGTTAATATGTGTTTAAGTGTTAGGTGTTAATATGTATTTAAGTATTGAATTTTTTTAATTTTTATTTTGAAAAATACTTAAACGCAACAAAATATTTATATTTTTAGATAAAATTATTTTATTTTTACAATGTGTTATAGGACATTCATGCATGACATTTGAATTAATTTTATGCATATTTATATAGTTCTTAAATATTTTTGTTAAGCAAATATTCAACAATACAAGTATTCATACTCATACTCATACTCATACCCACACTCAAGAGTCGGGATTCAACTGTCGAGTGTCCGAAATAAGTAAATTTTAAAAGCATCTGCACAATACTCAGTATAAAAACTGCCTATCTTAAAAATGCGGGAGAGATAATTGTGTGTATTCCTATTGTTTACGTAACACAGTTTGAAATGATAGGCGAAATGGATTGAATCATTACCTTATCTTATTTTTTGGCCAATCTTTACTTCTTTTGTTATTTTGAATGGGTTCCATTAACTTTTTTTTTATAAAAAAAGTTATGGAAGTTTAAGTTATTTGAGTTCTATTTTCACCAAATTAAGTGCAGCAAATGACAATTTTCCCCATGTCTAATAATATGGCATCATAACCTGTCAACCTTCAACAGATTTTGTTGAAAGAGGACAACCTCTTGTGGTCCACTGTTTGGTTTTTTTTTTTAACTAAACAAATTTGAAATCTCGAAAGCACTGCCCACAGTTACTATTGACTACTCATACTTTAAATCTGGCTTTCCTCTGCAGCCTAAAGCGGTGTTGTACTTGTACCCCTCGCTACTTGTTATCTTACTGGCAGCTTATGCTACTTGTTATCTTACTGGCAGCTTATGTTTTCACTTTTAGTATCATCATGAATTCAGGATCCTTGGCTTTTTCAACCTTTTTATAAAAAAAAAAGGGAAAAAGAAAGAAATAGAGACCATTCTTTAGCTGGTTCTGTCCACCCCTACCTGATATTACTTCCTCAGTTATTGTTGCTCACTAATTTGTCGTCCCTATGAAAACCTGATACAGTTTCTTATTACTCTGATTTATGTTTATTTGTTTTGATAGGTATTCTTAGAGTTTTTTCTTTGCAAAGAATTTTCATTCTTTTACTTTAGATAATTTGAATAAAATAAAAACACTAATACCCAGCAAAAATTAAAAAAAGCCAAATGGGAAAACATGATGGAACTTTTTTTCTGAATTAGTATTTTCTAATTACTTAATTAATGGTTGATTTTGGAGTAGCCAGAATTTTTCACGTTTCTTCCAGTTATATTTTCCCAAAACATAGAGACTAGATTATGCATAGGCTTCCTTTTTTCTGCTTTTTTTTGTTTGACATACTATTTGTTTTTCTTTCACACTTTAATTTTTGGGTTTAAATCAAAGAGGGATTGGATTATAGTGCATTTCTACTCCAAATTGTGTATCAAATCTACTATTTTTGTTTAGGTTGTTTTTAGCAAAACTAGCTCTAATTAGGCCTTATGTTCTCTTCTTTCTACAGCTATCTATATATTTATTATCAATTTATTTGATTATATTTTGGTGATTAAGCTCTTCACTTAGTTGGTGAGTCCTTTTTTTCATCTTCTTGTGCTTTGTTTTTTGAGCTTCATCTTTTTAACTATATTTCAAAAATTTGCAGAATGAACAATTTTGTTATAATGACTATTTTGGTTAAATTTGACATGACCATATTGATTGTTTTAAGCTTTTGAAGTTGAGAAATTTGACACGTCAATTGTAATGGTTGAAGTTTCGTACATGTTTGATAAGTTCGGTTGTAAAATAAACAAGTTGTATAAAAATATAAAAAAAAAAGTTGAATATGAAATGAAAATAGTAAAAAAAAAACTTTATTTCTTTTTGAAGTTCTTCCTTTTGTTTCTTTTTTTTTCTTTTGGCCAAAGTCAATAAGCTTGTTCAACAATGTTTGCGAGCTTAAAATCTTGAGCTGAGGTTCATTAAGTTGGATTATTTACGGAATCGGTGAAGATTTTTCTTCATTCTCTTATTTTGCAAATGGTGTTTTTACTCTGCCCTAAAATGTTCCTTGCAACTAGGTGATGTAAACGTTCTAGGTGGCGTTATTGAACACATCTCCCTAGTTCTAGTATGACATTGGTAGATGCAGATTGCTTTTATTGGCTTTGGTTCCTGAGAATATAGTATGGTTCAAGGAATCAAGATACTGATACCTTATTGATATCAGAAATCAGTAGCTGACAGTACCATGTTAATAGTGAACCACAAACATAGGATGATGTTGGAATATTATGTCGTTATTGCATTTAATTGGGCTGGTAGGTACTAATATGTTTACTTTTTTGGTAATTATGCGAGACTAGATCATTAGCAGTTATGGCTATAGATTTTTTCTTAATCAATTTGCTATTGTATATAATTGTAACAACTCTACATATGCACAACTTGGATGAAGGGACTTGCTCTAATGCCACGGGAGCTATTCTTACAACTGTTCCCAAGTCTGAAGAATAGTAGATGCTAGATGTGCACTCTCTCTCTCTCTCTCTCTCTCTCTCATGCCTCCGCTTTGTAGGAGCTACCTTGATAATGCAAAGTCCTTCCAGGTTTCCGAGGTCATGGATCGGAGCTTCTGCTCTTCTCACTCTGTCTAATGACTCTTATCTTCTTCACTTTTTTTTTTATTCTACTTATGTCGTACATGTAAGGTGCTCCTGATATTATTCTATCACCAGTAAATTGTTAGTCTTTTTATAAAGGCTATATTGGAAGTGACTTCAAGAATTCAACCTTTATGCTTGAGCCACCATTACTTTGTTGGTTACTGCTTGAACTTCTGATGGAATTCCAAATTAGGCATATGGTAAAAGAATATCGTGATTGTCGGCTCAAAGTTTCTACATAAAGGAGTGTACAACAAAAGTTTTAAAGTAGAAATAGAAAATTTACATCTTTTTTGGATTTCTTTTTGCAAGATGAAAATTGGACATGGATTGGCATAGGGATTGCACTACCATCATACAATAGGTATTGGCATAGAGCAATATGTAGACTCGCTAAAAATGCTTGAGTTTCTTGTGTTTAGGGATGATATTTTGTACAGCTAGGCATTAATGCTCATATATATGATTAATCTGGTAAGTTGTTGACCTTTTTCATAGTGTTCATAAATGTTAATTTTTCTTTTGATGACGAGGAACAGCTCTGAGGCAGGCCGCCCTTTGGACCCACCCCTAAAGGGTAAGACCCAGGTAATGTTAGGGAGCCTCTTTACCCATACACCAGGTCAGTTGGGGAATTCAAACCCTCATCAACTGTCTTAGGGGCAAGTGGTTATCGATATGTTATTGCAGAATTATCTCTATAAATTAAAAAGATTGAGCCAATAGATTCTGAAAACTTCAATATGTAATTAGAAGCAATATTATATGATGTAGAACCAGAGGGCTTAAGGTAAGCAAACAAGGTTACTAGTTGTGTTTGATGAGGAAAGGTTGGAGGCTGATTAGGAAGATTGGACTTGATTAAGGGAATTAAAAAAAATGGAGTTTTAGGAGCTGTCCTGGGGCTGTTAATGTCCCGTGAAAGGTACCCGAGAACAGTAAAATTGGGATTGTTTTGTGTTTCTTTTGGTTCTAGGGTTACAGTTTGAGGGAAGATGTATTGAGCTTTGCAAAAAGGGTTTTTTTTTCCTTCGTTTTTAGAGTATAGGGCTGAATTCAATCTGGTTCGTGAAATTTTTTAGGGTAATCTCAGAGAATTTAACAAGAAGAAGAAAAGAGTCTAGGAATCACTCCTACGACCCCTTAGGCATCACACCTAGGGTTAGAGTTGCATCACACATACCAAGAGGCTTTAAAAACTCTGAATAATTCTCTAAAACTGATGAAATTAGTAGGTATATGTTACTGGTTTATTCACTTTCTAAAGTCAACTTACGGCTAGAACTTTGCTTGAAATTTTGTTTTTACTACAGTTCTATCTAGTGCTAGATGACAGTGGCATACTCAACTGAGTGTCAATGATTCACATGCTATCTTTGGACATTTCTTTATTTCCAATTTGGATGTTGTATTCAAGAGGCCTTTTCTGAGGATTGTCAAGAGACCGAAGGCCTCAAGATCCCGATAGATAAGGGCCTAATATATAAGGCCTGATAGGGGGTAATTTCTCTTTTACTTTAGGGTCGAGTTAGGGTTTTTTGAGATAGCTAACTCATTTCATGTGTGGGGGGATGGGGGTTCATGAGAGAAAGCAGTCATCTTGTTCCATCTTCTTCTCCACGGTGAATTCTCCTGAATTGTCTCTGCCCATGGATGCAGTCTTTAAGTAGAACTATGTAAACTCAGTTGTGCTTTGTTTGGTTGTGCTTCTGTGTCATTTCTTTATTTTGTAATGGAAAGTTTTATCCTTACAGAATTTTTGTATAGAAAACTCCACCAACCAATATGATGTGGTTGTGACATTTTCTAAATTATAAGCCAAAAGAGTGAGGTTTGTTTCATGCATTAACAGTTTGACTCTTTTTGGCAGGATCAAGAGCTTCAGCAGGCGGAAAGCCTCTTCACTGGACATCGTGTCTTAAAATAGCGGAGGACTTGGCCACTGGACTGCTCTATATCCACCAGAACCCTGGCTTGACCCATGGGAACCTGAAATCCTCTAATGTACTGTTGGGATCTGACTTCGAGTCCTGCCTCACGGATTACGGCCTTATCCCATTCAGAAACCCAGATTCACACGAAGAATCAAGTGCTTCTTCACTGTTCTACAGGTCCCCTGAATGCCGTGACATGCGAAAGCAACCCACCCAACAAGCTGATGTATACAGCTTTGGTGTTCTGCTCCTGGAGCTCCTGACTGGCAAGACTCCTTTCCAAGACCTAGTTCAAGAACATGGTTCAGATATTCCAAGGTGGGTGAGATCAGTCCGAGAAGAAGAGACTGAGCCTGGTGATGACCCTTCAGCCTCGGGTAATGAGGCCTCTGAGGAGAAACTTGGGGCTCTTTTGAGCATTGCAATGGCTTGTGTCTCACTTTCTCCGGAGAACCGACCCGTGATGAGGGAGGTGCTTAGGATGATAAGGGAGACCAGGGCAGAAGCTCAGGTGTCTTCCAATAGCAGTGACCATTCTCCCGGAAGATGGTCCGATACTGTTCAGAGCTTGCCCAGGGAAGAGCATTTGAGTATATGAGTAGTAATTTTGGCATTTCAAATTTATGCATATTATTTTTATGATTCCAAATCTTATTCTGCAAGCAGGCATTGTAGAGTCCATTGGTGTAAATTTTTTTTTTATTTTTTTCCGGGTCCATTTGTTTTTGCTAAAGTCTGGATTTCTTCATGTCCCGTTTACAGTTTGGGGTTTGGGGATCTAGTGGTGGTTCATCTATTAATGGGCCTACGCTTTGTTTGTCATCTTGATGTATGTGTGTTCAAAGGTGTGAATTCTAAGAATGTGACCAAGGAGTGTTGAGTTGCAGCATGGTGGCACATAAGAAGAGCCCTGCCCCATGAAAAACGTGCATATGGTAGACTAGGGGAAAATTTACAGATATTTCTTCCCACATGCGCTGCGTCAATGACGATTCGAGGAATTTTTTGTCAATAGTGACATTCAAATACTTAAATTCGATAATTTATTATTGAATGATCGATGACCTATTTTCAATCAATAGACAACATAATTTAAATTTCTTTCAATATCTATTGATCTTTAATTCAATTATGCAACCAATTTTTTTATAAATTTCATTGCCAAAAAAAATATTTCCATGGTTGTAGTTATGACGGCTAAAAGTAAATGCAATTTAAAAAACAAATAAACTAACCAATATATTGTTAAGTTTTCAGTTGGTTAATCCCATAAAAAAATCATATAAGGCCATCTTTTATTTTATTTTATTTATTCTTGTCATGTTAAGGTTTAAAGATCAAGAATTGAAGGTCGGACAAGACACAAGAAGTTGATTTGAGCGAGTGCTAGAATGATTTGAGTGAATAGCAAAGAAGGACTACCTGTTAGGATGGCTCATGCAAATAGCAAAGAAGGACCACCTGCAAATATTCAAATAGCTTGGATCGAGGCTTGAACGAACTTGAAGATGGTTTGAGCGAAGTCAAGCCTGCAACAAAAATTTAAACTTCAGAGAGCATCGTTTGAAGCATGAATCAATGTTGGCTCGAGCAAACGCTTCAGATACATTTGCAAACAAGAATCTTGTTTTGGTTTAAAGACCAGATTTTGTGGACTGTCAAGCCAACCACGAATATATTTGGATAGAGGGTGATATGAGCTTATCACTACAAATAAAGGATACATAGGTAGACTTTGGGAGATAATACATACAGAGACAAAGACTCCATAATATTTACTCAGATATCCAAATCTCTCTAATAAAAATTTCTTATTGGTTGATCAATATGTTCTCTAATGAATTTCTTATTGGTTGATCAATATGTTCTCTAATGAGTTTACCATCAAATCTTTTCGCCCATGATTGAAGAAAGTTAAAATGTATCCGGTGTGGATTCGTTGGTGGACACAGTACATCTCGTGGTGAATTCCAGAAGTATCGTGGATCTTGATACTCAAGCAACCAATGAAGAACCATGTCGTGAGTGGGTCAATACTTGATCATAATAACTCAAGTAATACAAGGATAGCACACTCGAGAATTCGAGGATTCGACACCTAGAAGGGCAGTGAAGTGTAGTTGGGTTATGAGTGTAAACTTGTATTTAGTTTTTAAATAGTGCATTACTTGGCTGAACTTGGTCCCTTAATTTTATCTATATTGAGTTTTTACACTACAATATCTTTTTTCTATCTGTGATTGCTTTTATTATTCTTGTATAGGATTAATGACACATGCATAGCACAAGCTTAATATTAAATAATTAAAATTTACCAGTCGCACCCTCATTAGAATTAAACAAATTCACGTATTTTAGAATCGAGGTTTTTCATATATAATATCATTCTTTGTCTTCCCAACTTTTTAGGAAAGTTACCAATTCTTTCGTGTTCAGAAAGTTCATTATTGGAGTGTATATCAATAATATAATTCTAGCGTTGATTGTCAATTACCTTGAAGACTACCACATAAAAAGTAGATAGATAAAACTTAGCAAGGATTAACATTTGGTTATTCCAAGCCTTAAATTTCATATTTATATTAAGTGAATAAAATGACAAGGATTAGTTCAAAAACACAAAACAAAATAGTGAAGGCCAAAGCATATAATATACAAATACGGTTAAAAATACAAAGTAGGTAAAAGTGCTCACGCGCACACATGTATGCACACCCAGACTCATATATATATATATATGTATAAAAGGTACATAGTATGGTATATAGTATCAACTGCTGTCATTAAAAATTTAAGTTTTCAAGGAGTTACCCATTCAATACATGAAGGGTTAAAATTACAACGGAGATAGTATTCCAAGATTCAATTGCTATCAACCTACTAAACATTTTTTGCCAAGCTTATGGACCCAATTCATACATGAGATTCAAAATTTTGTATGAGTGAGTTCAGTATTTTCTAAAAATAAAATTTATACGTGATAAAAAATTTCTTTTAACTTTAAAGTGGGTTAAGGTGACACTACTCAATCATGAGTGGGTTCGCCCTCAAGCAGCGTCTTATTGGTCCAATTTGGTGGGACCTGTTACTGCAATTTACAAAGAGAGTGTTCAAAACTAAGCTGGTACAGTAGTTAGATGTTGAATATACTAGACAATGACCAATCTACATTATTTCATGATCTAGTTTTACCAGGACTATTAAGAAAATAACTCGCACATATATGATTACAAACGTGGTTGTTGTGAAAAGTATTATGGAGCAAAAATCTTTTCAGGTTTCAATAAGTGAATTCAATTGATCAAACGACGTGCTTACAAAGAGAAAGTGTTCAAATTTAAGGTGGTAAAGTAGTTAAATGCTGAATTTACTAGACAATGGCCAATCTACGTGATCGCACAGTCTACGTGTATGATTACAGACGTGATTGGTGTGAGAAGTATTACCAGCCAAAAATCTTTCGGTTTCGATAAGTGGATTCAATACATCAAGCGATGTGATTGTGTGGCTCAAGTCTCCTTGTTCAGGATTTTTCTGGATGCAGTGTGCAGTGATGGAAGAAATGCAAGTATAATGTTTGAATTCTTTTTCAAGCTCAGTTAAAATTCATCAAAATTATAAATATAGTTTCACCAGTAAATATTTGTTTAAGTCGATTTTCATTTCAAAATATTTTAAAACCTCCCTGGTGACGTGACAATATTTTTAAAAGCAGTCAAAATAAAAAGGACTAATTATACTCTACTTTCTAGAGTTTGACCTAAAAACACATAACTTCTATATTTTAAAAGTGAACATTTAACCCTTTTATGATTTAGAATAAAGTGCCAGTTCGACGAAACCGTCAGCCTGGACTGTGCGTCTAGCCCAATTGCCCAGTTCGTGAGTTTACAAAGATTTCTTGCCAAAAAATGATGACAAAAACTTTTTTAGCCTTCTAAGGCCATTAAAGGCCAAATAAAACCCTAACTTTTCCTTTCTTTCCCTCAATCTCACATAGGCACAACACAATACAGCAAGCACTTCCTCCCAAAGCTCACATTCATGGCAGCCTCTCATGGAACACAGTCAGTTGGGCAATATGGCTTGAGATTTTGCTACTGTGGTGAGATGTCTCCAATGAAAACGTCATGGACTCCTGCAAACACAAGAAGAAGATTATGGGGTTATGAGAGCTATAAGGTAAGAATGACTTTTTATATACTTATTTATGATTTGTTATAGTTGTTGACTGTAAAACAAAAGCCCTATTTTTTGTTGTTGTGTGTGTGTCAGATTCTGCAAAATAGCTGTGGGTATTTTGAATGGGTTGATTCCCCTTTGTACCAATGAGCGAGTGAAGTTCTACTGAAATTGGTTCATAGCATAAAACAAATGGAGAGGGAGCTTGCAATAGCTAAGGGAAGAGCCACATTTTAGCATAAAACAAATGGAGAGGGAGCTTGCAATAGCTAAGGGAAGAGCCACATTTTATCGTCGTTTTCTGATTGGAACGTGGATGGGTGTTCTGTGTGGGGTTTTGTGTAGGATGGTTGGGTATTTTGATTGATGGTTTGGACTTATGGAAATGTGACAATCCTTTTGGAATTGTGATGGCTGGAAAAGTAGTCCCTAAATGGGTTTTTGGCAAATATAATTATTGTCTTGTGAACTGAATGTTGCATTTGTAGATGTAATAGTTGTTTTGTGAATGAAAATGGGTGTTCAAGTGAACTCTAACCTGTTAAAAAATGGTGTTGCTGTGAATTACAATAGTCTTGTTACTTGGAAATGTCAAACCATCATTCCCATTAACCGTTATAAATAGTTGTAAGCACCCTATTTTTGCCCGCTTAATAATTTTTGGTACAAACCGATTCTCCAATAAAACGTCGCAACACTATTAAACTCCAATCGGCTTTCTAAAGATCAAGTCCACCTTCCAAGAGTGAAGACGTACACTTTTAAGTTCATTTGGCCATTTTAGAGCCAAAATGCCTCTAGGCATTCCAGGTAGCTTTTCAAGATTGAGCGGTCTCCGAAATCAATCGCCAACACCGTCAAAGTGATGGAAACACTCACAAATTTTAAACGATTTAGTTCTAGAGCCTGCTAGCCCGTCAACATAGAATGTCCGTTATGCTCCTCGGCATCAGGCAACTTCCCAAGATCAGACTATCTTTGGAAGCAATCGCTAAAATCGCTAGAGTGGCAGAAGCACTCATAAACTATCAAATCACCAAAGTGGTGAAAGCACACAAACAGGTCAACATGGGCAGACCAAAAGTAACCCCGTGTCAAAAACAAATTATATCTCTTGGCGGTGGGATGTTTATTTAAGGACGAGATACCTTTGGAAACTAACTAATCACAACTGTCGAAGTGACAGAAACACTTGTAAACCCAGGTCAACACCGGTGCCTACAAGTCTAACACGATAAAAAATGACTATTTTGCCCTTGGGCGCCCCTGCACGTCATTTGAGAAAGTACCAATCCCTCAAGACAGTAGGACCACCCTCAACACTGTCTCTAGACAGTTCAGGATGTTCAATTTTCCAATCAAACCAATTCCGATCTCATTCCGGTTAGCTTCGGTTAAAATGATCATTTTACCCCTAAGCACCTCGGCACGTCTTTTGAAAAAGTACTTCTGAAGTACCCAAAAAAAGAAAAAAAAAGTACCAATTCCTCAAGGGGTAAGGCCACCCTCAACACTGTTTCTAGACAGTTTGACATGTTTAATATGCCATTTAAACCAATTCCAATCTCATTCCGGTCAACTCCGGTCAAAATTACCGTTTTGACCTTAGACACCCTGACACGTCTTTCTAGAAAGTACTAATTTCTCAAGGTGGTAAGGCCACTTTCAATATTATCTCTAGACAGTCTGACATGTTTAATATGCTATTCAATCCATTTCAGCCTCATTTTGGAAAGTATCGGTCAAAATGATCGTGTTGCCCCTACGTACCCGATCACATTTTAAAGACCGCAACAGCTCCAAGAATTAAACCGGCCCCTATCGAGACACTCCAAAGAGAGTTCCTACCATTTCTGGGCGATTCCCTTGACTCGAAACACTTTTTAATCAATTAAAGCTTCGCGAAGTGTGTCACAGATGCTCCTCAAAAACCAACTTTTCCTTTACTTCCCGAACTAAAACGCACTATCAAACGATTAACAAAACGTGCGTATTAGGGAATTTTCGTAAGCCTGAGCGATAGGCTTTCCATTAGTATAATCCGATCTTCAATAACATTACCCGAAGGTCATGATCAAACGGCTTAAAGAAGGGTACTTTTCGACGCTTGAGAAAAAATAAAAGTACACCTCCCATTTCACGTGTCAAATTGCGATTTCCTAGTTAAACCCATCGTTAAACGGGTTGCAAAATGCGTGAATCAGGGAATTCTCAAAAACTTTTCAGAAGGACTTTCCATCGGTATGGTTTAATTGAGCTGATCACTTCCCAAAGCCCATGATCTCATGGACCAAAATCGATCATTTTTGGGAAATTGATCGAGCATCTTTTAGATGCTCCCAAAATCTTATTTTTAAGCTTGCTTCCAAGGTAATATCTCTATTATCTGGAGTCATCCAAGGCTCCCAAAGGGCACTAAGTTCAAGAAAAACTATAGGGGAACGTCATGAACGCGCTCGATTTCCTTGGATCATCCTTGGATGGCACGAATATTGAGAAAACATCAGCAAAAAAGTTTTTGATAGCGGAGAGTAAGCTACAAACACGCACATTTTGATCAGATTGAGACAAAACTTGTTTTGCAACCCAAGTTTGGAAAGTACAAGGGAGCCACATGGTACTCTTTCGGTGGCTGTGGCCCAACATATGTATTACATGCGCTTGGATCAATTTAGGCCAGGCACATGTAATACATGTGCCTGCCCCAAACCACAGTGCCTATAAATAGAAGGCCACTGCCTGTGTGATTCAGAGACTAAAAACGTAAGGAAACTTTGCAAAAATCAAAATAGAGAGCTCAAAAATATTTTTAAGTCTCCAAAACTCAAGATTTTTTTGGGGATTAAGTTTCCAACTGAAGCTCCAAGGTCTAACCTATGGTGGATTGAAGACCAAGGTATACTTCTAGTTTAAATTCAAGTATCTCCCACTCTCTCTTCTCCCTCCTAGCTCACTTGAGCTATTCTCCATTTTAGTCCCCATCTTCTACCCTACTTTCTTGCATGCTTGAAACAAGAGAATTTCAAGACCATGCTTAGACAAAAGCCTATAAGATGGTATGGCCTAGTTGTAGATGGTATGGCCTTAGAGCACCTTACAATGTGGTGAAGCCTAAATTTGAATGTTTATACCCTTTGTATTCTAATTGTTATAATGTCCATGTTATGCTTGCAATGAGTTTGTTTTTATGTTTAAAACCTCTTTTTAAACCACTATTATTGCTATCTTTAAAGGTTCTTCAAAGTTCATTTCATGGTGTTCCAAAATGTCTCTCTAAAATTCTTCAAATTAGAGCTTCTTGAGGTTCAAGCCAAAATCCTTAGGCATTGCATCGTTTCATTTCACTCTATTGAGTTTTGCATAAAATGATCTTCAAAACAACCCTCTTTAAAGAAGTTTTTAAGTTTTTGCTCTCTTGAGATTGAAATGGTTCCAATGTAACCATCTCTTGAGTGGTTTCCAAAAATTAGCCATATGAATCAAATTTTCATTTGAATGGTTTTCAAGTGTTCAAGTGGTTTTCAAAATAACCTTTTCTAAAGAGGTTTTCAAGTTTTATCTCTCTTGAATTTATGATTGAAATGTTTCCAAGGTAACTATCTTTAGTGGTTTCCAAAAATCATCCATGTGAATCACACTCTCATTTGAGTAGTTTTCAAGAATTTAAGTGATTTTTCAAAACAACCATCCCTATAGTGGTTTTCAAATTTTGACTCTCTTGAGTTTATGTTTAAAATAGTTTCAAGGCAACCGTTTCTTGAGTGATACTAAAACTCAACCTTATGAATCTCATGCTTACTTGAGTGGTTTTCAAAACAACCCTCCCTAGAGTGGTTTTTAAATTTTTGCTCTCTTGAATTTGTGATTAGAATGATTTCAAGACAATCATCTCTTGAGTGGTTTCCAAAAATTAACCATATGAATCTCATGCTTACTTGAGTAGTTATAATAAAATGGTTTCCAAAATCCATAATTCCCTTGAGTTGGCTTTCCAAAAGAGTTTCACATGAAATTATAACTTTCTCACGCGAAATGATACTTTTCAAAACTTTCTTTAAAGGGTTTTCACATAAAATCACAAGGTTTTCACATAAAATCATAAAGTTTTTACATAAAATCATAGCTTTCAAAACACACTTTCAAAATTTTGTACATAAAATGACACTTTCCAAACCTTTCAAAACCACTAGGTTCAAAACCCTAGTTTCTCTCTCTAGGTTTAAAAACCCTAGTTTTTTCCCCTAGGTCTCTAAAATCCTAGGTCAACCTAACCCAAGTTAGTTAATCTTAAGTCAACCTAACCTTAGTTAGGAATTATAACCTAGGTTGTTTGACCCTAAGTTTCCAATTCCAAACTCTCTCTCAAATCATATTTTCAAATTCAAATTACATTTCCATACTTGTTTCTAAAAATCTTCACTCTCTTAAGTATCCAAAATTGGGTATTGACAAAACATTTGCCATAGCCTTTTCAAATTGTTTTAAAAAAATTTCTTGAACTTGTCTTACCCAAAAATGGCTAGACACTTAGTATTTTCAAAATGACTTTCTAAAATGTTTTTTAAAAACTCACAACCCTAAAGATGGTTCTAACCCTCTCATGGTTAGGGTCTCCAAAGCAAAGTGATATATTGATTGAAACATTTATGGTTCATATTAAGGTTCTATACCCTAAATGCTTTTAAAACCTCTTTCAAAAAGGATTTTAAAAAATTACATTATTAAGACAATCTTAGTCCTTCTCTAATTAAGGTTATGTTGGTTTGATGTAACTTTGTAAGATTTACACATTCATATGACCTGGACACTCCAATGAGGTTTTAGTGAGCTTAAGCGTGCATGTGACAGATTGGTCCGATTGAAATCAGATCGAACTAGCTCAAGCAAGAAGTGACGATTTTAAAGTTTCCTATTCAATATGACAGAAATCATGCCAAGAAAGAATTTGCTTTGTACTAGACTTATTCCAATATAAACAGAAGTGCAAAAGATAGTTTTAGAATTAAAATAAGAGCTTTTATTATTTATACACATATCTAGAGTTCTCTCTTAATACTCAAGAAACCTTTATAAGAAGGAGAATCTCAAATCGTCATTAAACTTAGTATTGGTTGTGTATCAAGATGAGAATTCGAGGCGTAGTGTTCGTCATGGTTCGGGCATAGGAGAACGGTGAATCGCAAAGTACTAGGCTATGTAGATTCATTGTTTTCGAATTGGAACGGTCATAAGTTATACGTTATTAACAGTTCGCTGATTAATAGTGCTTGAAGATTGGATTGGATGTTTTAAGTCTATTAGTTTTTACCCGCTTTTGATTTTTATGTTAAAATCGAGTGTTCATTGTGTGATTGCTTATTATTTTTGTATGCGATTTATTATTGTGTATTCATTAGGTTAAACAATTAATAGTAATCTAACATATCTCCAAGTGATCGTAAATTCAAATATCTCAGAATTTTCAAATGCAAAACCAGATCTCTTTGTTCTTTATCAAATTTTGAGAAACAAAATTGGACAAAGTGGTGAAGTTATTGACACCCCATTTTGCCTGTAACAACTGCAAAATCCATGACCCAAATATAGATTGGACCAAACCGTAGTATGATAGTAGAATTTCTCTGTTCAAAGGCCTAAGGGTAAAAATTTCTCCGTCAAAAGTTTTTTGCCTTAAAAATTTCTCTTTTCAAATGTTGACAGCAAATATTTTCTATTCGAGTGTTGACAATATAATTCCTCTATTTGAGAGTTGATAGCAAAATTTCTCTGTTTGAGCTTTCACAGTAAAACTTCTTTGTAATTTTCTGTAACATTAGAATAAACTTAAAATTTACTAAGTAACATAAATTATGGGAGTAATATAAGTACAAGTTAAGAATTTAAGTACGTAAAATGTTTTTCGACTATGAGTGATAATAATTGGTTATGGCACAGAAGGCTTACACATACTAGCATGGATTTAATTTCAAAATTTTCTAAAAATGATTTAGTCATTGCACTGTCAAAAATTAAATTTGAAAAAGATAAATTTTGTGATGTATGTCAAAAAGGAAAACAAACTAGAACTTCGTTTAAATCTAAAAATATTGTTTCTACCTCTAGACCATTACAATTATTACATATGGATTTATTTGGTCTAACTAGGATAATTAGTTTGGGTGAAAAACAATATGCATTTGTCATTATTAATGATTATTCAAGATATACATGGACATTCTTTCTTGCACATAAAGATGATGCATTATACACTTTTGTAAAATTTTATAGAAAAGTTCAAAATGAAAAAGGTTTTACAATTTCAACTATTAAAAGTGATCATGGTGGTGAATTTGACAATTTACAATTTAAAAAATATTGTGATGAAAATAATTTTGAACATAACTTTTCGGCACCAATAACATCATAACAAAATGGTGTAGTAGAAAAAAAAAATAAAACTCTTGAAGAAATAGCTAAAAAAATGTTATGTGAAAATAATCTACTAAACTATTTTTGGGCAGAAGCCGTTAATACCGCTTGTTATGTTATGAATCATGCTATGATTAAGCCTATTCTTAAGAAAACCCCATATGAACTTTGGAAAGGAAGAAGACCTAATGTTAGTTATCTCCATGCAAAAGATGTAAATGTTTTGTTTTGAATAATAACAAAGATAATTTGAGTAAATTTGATATTAAATCTGATGAGGCTATATTTGTTGGATATTCTATATCCAGTAAAACTTATAGAGTTTTTAATAAAAGAACCTTAGTGGTGGAAGAATCTATTCATGTAGCATTTGATGAATCTAACAATGTTTCTTCTAAGAAAATTACAAGTGATAATGATATAAATATTGAACAAAGTATGAAAGATCTTACCATTATAGAAAAAAAAAGATAAATCTTTAAAGCAATCTTTGCTAGAAAAGAATCAAGGAGAAAGTTCCACTGAGTTTCCTCCAAGTGAAGAAAGATCTAAAGAAAATGCACAAGACTTGCAAAAGACTGGAGGTATTCACACAATCATCCTAAGGAGTTGATTATTGGTAATCCCTCACAAGGTATAAAAACTCGTTATTCTCTCTGTAATATTTGTGGTAATTTAGTATTTTTATCTCAAATTGAACCTAAATGTTTTAAAGAGGCTGAAAATGTTGAAAGTTGGATCATAACTATGTAAAAAGAGTTAAATTAATTTGAAAGAAATAAGGTTTGAACTCTAGTTCCAAGTCTCAATGACTACTTTGTGATTGGTACAAAATGAATTTTTAAAAAAAAAATGGATGAATCCGAAGTTGTTATTAGAAATAAAGCATGATTGGTAGCTCAAGCTTACAACCAAGAAGAAGAAATTGATTTTGATGAAACATTTGCACCTGTAGTTCGACTAGAAGCTATTAGAATATTGTTTGTATTTGCATATTTTAATAATTTCAAACTTTACCAACTGGATATTAAAAACGCATGTTTAAATGGCTATATTTCAGAAGAGGTTTATGTTGAAAAACCTTCTGATTTTCAAAATTATGATTTTTTAAATCACGTTTTCAAACTTACAAAAGCTTTATATGGTTTAAAAGAAGCTCCTAGAGCATTGTATGAAAGATTAAGTAAATTTTTTTTTATTGATAATGGTTTTTCAAAAGAAAAAAATTGATACTACTCTTTTTATGAAATCTAAAGATCATAACATGTTAGTAGTGCAAATATATATTGATGATATTATTTTTTGTGCTACTAATAAAGAGATGTACAAAGAATTTTCTAAATGTATGTAAAGAGAATTTGAAATGAGCATGATGGGAGAATTAAATTTCTTTTTTGGACTCCAAATTAAACAATCTACAGAAGACATTTTCATCAATCAATCCAAGTACATAAAAGATTTATTAAAAACGTTTGGAATAGAGAACTTAAAGCTTATTGAGACTCCAATGGGTATTACTACAAATCTTAACAAAGATGAAAATAATAAGCCTGTAGATGAAAAGAAATATTGAGGTATGATTGGCTCATTACTTTACTTAACTGCTAGTAGACCTAATATCATGTTTAGTGTGTGCATGTGTGCTCGATTTCAATCATGCCCAAAGAATCACATCGTATTGTTGTCAAAAGAATATTGTTAGACCAGGTGGCAACTCAAGAGGGGGTGAATTGAGTTTATAATTAAAAAATACAATTTAAAATAATCTAATGCACTTAATTTTCAAGTGGTGAGATGGAACAGAAAAGACATAAAATATTAAGCTATGTATGTAATGAATAAGATAACCCAAGATATAATCAATGTGAGATGAGTATAATAGATTCAAATGTGTGTGTGTATATCTCAAGTATATCAAGGCAATATATATAAGAAAGATATTAAATAAGATATAAAGAGAGAAAATAGAAGAGATCAAACACAATTATTTAAAGTGGTTCAATTAGCTCCTCTTATGCCAAACCTATATCCACCTCCAAGGCTCTTTCCACGAAAAATTCACTGTTCTTCAAATAGTTTTACACCACTAGCTTATCCGGTTGCTAGCAAACCTTTACACCAAGTGTTTTATTACAAAAACACTAAAAAAACAATCCTTTGTTTTGCTCTCCAAAACAAAGCATCAAGAGGATCTTTTTCTCCAAGTGTTCCGTGTAACCACCCAAAAAATAAATCACAAGTGTTTAACAACCCTTTTACAAATGATATAGGGAAATTGAAACTCACAACTATAGATACAAAATTCTCAATAGTTAAATAAAATAATGAAGTTGAAACATGAAATAAAATGATAAAGAAGTAAAGTTCAAAACTTGAATATCTTGATGAATATCAGTTTTTATGCTTAATCTTTGTAATATCTTGTCTGTGTCTTACTTCTCTTATGTATCTCTATTTATAAATAAAGATAGGAGGTGGATTTGTAGTTTCAAATGAGTTTCTAGCCATTTGAGAAAGCATTGAAGATTTCTTCCCGTTGAGCTATTTGTTGCAAGACAGTTTTTTGAATTTCTAATAAGATGCCCTCACTTCTACCTCGATTTTTACCTTGATAACGTTCGAATTTGAAAATGTCTATAAAATAAAGTTATAGACATGGAAATCATCTTTTCATAACCTCAACAATCATGTCAATCCAATGGTCAAATAAAAAGTTATGATCAAAATACTTAAATTGTCTCCCAGTTGGCATATTTAATTTTTTGCAGTTTTGTCTTCACTTCCACCTTAATTTTATTCATTGTAACATTAGAATTTGAAAATAGCTATAAGATAAAAGTTGTATACATGAAAGTCATATTTTCATAAACTCAAGCATTAGGTCGATCTAATGGCCAGATCAAAAGTTATGTTCAAAATACTCAAACTGTCTCCCAGTTGGCATATTTGAATTTATGCAAAATTGCCTTCATTTCCACCTCAATTTTCTCCATTATAACATTCAAATGAAAATGGCTATAAGAGAAAAGTTGTAGATATGGAAGTCAGTATTTCATAACCTCAAGAATCAGTATATTTGAATTTCTGGAACAAAAGATATGGTCAGATCACTAAGGCTATCTCCCAACTATCATATTTTGAATTTCTACTCCAATGTTTCACCTTTTAGCTCCGTTTTGTCCCATAAGACATTCTTTTCACAACGTCCTCATAAGATATCATTTATAGAAATTTAAGTCTTATTTCTAATTCCATAAATATCAGATCAATCCAACGGTTGGATAAAAAGTTATATACACAAAACTGAAGCTATCTCTAATAAGCATTCTTGCCATTATCATTGACTGAATCTTCTTCATGCTATGTATTCATTTTACATCCAAGACTAACAATAATTTCAAGAAATATTACATAATTAACATTTAAAAGATAAAAAAATTAAGTGATTTATATTTAAAATTTTAACATAAAATTCTTTAAAAATCTTAACTAATACATCAAATATACTTTATTACGAATATACACAATACTAGGTTTAGGATCAAGTGCTTACCACTGCACTAAAAGCAATTGTTGTTAGCCAAAGTGTAATTTTATTTCGTTATACCTTAGCAACGAAAAACTCCGCACGAAGTGACATGTGGGCATAAGGGTATGCGCCATATAAGTGTCACGAGTTGGCTAGTCATGTACTCCATGTGGGTCCCCATAAGACCCAATCGAGTCACAGATCGATTGTTGGCCCCCATAAAGCCAACAATCTCCCCCCTAGCAACAACCCTGGGAGTCGAACCTATGATCTCGCTCTGATATCGGGTTTAGGATCAAGTGCTTACCATTGCACTAAAAGCAATTGCTATTAACCAAGGCACAATTTTATTTTATTATACTTTAGCAGCGCAGAGCCTTACATTGAGTGGCGGGTGGGCTTGAGAGTCTACGCCATGTAAGTGCCATAGATTGGCCAGTCACGTATTCTATGTAGGTCCCCCATAAGACCTAACTGAGTCAAAGATCGATTGCTGGCCCCCATAAAGCCAACAATGTGACCCGACATGATGATACGCAATGGAAGTAACCCGTGAGGTGACTATGCACCAAGCAATAGTTCGGTCAAACTCAAACACCAAGGCATATGACTATGCGCTCGTCCAAGATCCATCCGTAATGCCCTGCACATCTTGTTAAGCTCTGGCCTCTGATGCTCAAGCCCTTTGGCTTATCCAAGCTGTAGGCGATAACAACGTCATTCTCAAATACACACACATATAACAAGCAATGTGCTTATCACTAGTCCCTCCCGAAGCATAAGCAAGCTAGCAATGTGCAATCGAACATACGCGTGAGTCAAGCATCACCCGTTAGGCATGCCGCCTCTAACCATGAAGCTTTTAGCACCCCCGTTAAGGTTGCAGCCTGCAAGGATAAGTACAACTAAATAGCAACCGATAAAGCCCACAACATAATGCTTGCGACACCAATGCTAGCTAAACCAAGCGGTCGTGTGCACAAGCTTAAACCCAGCGCGCAAGCAGTCATGAGCATAAGCCCTGCCACGACACAAATGCGGCATAGCGGATGCGAATGTCACAACCCCATCCTCGATGCTAATGCCCAACATTTGTCCTACCGAATACAATGTCGTCTATGTAGTCCCTTGAATAGCATGAGGACTATAGCCATATGCTACAGTCGGCCCCTAAGTCTCACTCACTCTCTTGGGGGACTCACTTGAGTGTTATCCCTTTCAGTAGCACCACGAGGTGGTGGAGTCAATACCAGACCCCCCCTTATAATGGCATTATGAGCCATTTCTAAACTGCCGGTAAGAAACATCCTACCCTCTCGAGGAGTTATAATCCATAAATCTAACAAATATGAAAAATATAAATTACGAGATTGCCATGACGCCATGCCGTGTGCCAACCATACTCAAACATGCCCCTCCACATACTCAAACATGTGCGAAACGTCCCCAAGGTTGACAGAAGTGTCAACTTTTGACACATAGCCCGGACCTATCCCTACAATGCAAAATTCAAATCTCTTTGTATGAGATCAATGCATTCCTCTTAGTTTCCAATTTTTTTTTTTTAAAAAGCATTACAATATCTTTTTCTAAAAGCCATGGATGTGTTCATAGAGATGACTATAAGTTTGGCAAAAGCATAGAGTACCAATTTTTGGCAATGTAGTAAGGTGCCTAACATGTTCTCTACTCGTAATCGAATCCCCAAAACTAGTCTTGATTTATTTGCACCAAAACGAAGTTATTTTTTTGATAATGGCCTTTTTAAACACATGCATGTTGTCCAATGGATTTTTTACCATACAAATATTGAAGTATATGAATTTTACCGACATGGTATCAAAATTTAGAAAATTAAGCCTTTTTTGTGGACAAAAATACCCCTATGGTGAAGGTCCCTTGGTTTCTACATACTATTGGCTATTCCCGTGTAGGAGTAGCCTAGTGGTCGGTTTGTCTTCATGCTAAGCGTGAGATCTCAAGTTTCATCACTTCTTACACTCCCTTATAGCAAACAATTATTCATGCAATACATGAAATTTACATAATTTAGGTAGACAGTAGCCCTGCATGAGCTTGATGGAATAGTTGACCGAAAACTTGAACACCTTATAGCAAATAGTAATAATAATAATAATAATAATAATAAAATCTCAATTGTGGACTCCTAGTCGTGCTTTGCAAACCATTATTCAAAGGGCAAGATGTTGCTTATCCTGTAACCATTTTCTACAGTAACCACAAAGGACATTGAGCATGCTACAATTGAATTTTGTTCCTTTCTCATTATTTTTTTTATTTTAATATTGCAAGAAAGTGCAAGCAAATAATTTTATTATTGATATATCACATTTGTTGAAAAATTTTCCTGGAATTGGTGCTAAGAACTTTACTAACACCCAGTCACATTTTTGCAGCTGAGTTGAATATCTCCTCTTTAATTACCTTGCTTGTTATCTGTTTGTTTTTTGGTAAAACCCCCTTTTCCAATTAACAAAAAACTAAGTGATCCAAAACTACGATTTTAAAGTGACTTAGCACACTCGATGTTAGGTAGCAAAGAGTCTTAATTTTCCAATAAAGAGCCTTTCTTATTTTCAAAGATGCTGTTAACCGTGGCGCAGGGTTTTAATTTTCAAACTCATTTTCTTAAAACAACAGATTGCGGGGAGGGTAAATGATAGTTAGAGTTGGGAAAATGGCATTGTCATCAAGTTCTAGTATACACGGTTGAAATAGTATTGCCTCTAGAACATAATTGTCAGAACAATAAGTGAAAGTGAGAAAGATATAGGAAATGAAAGTGTGAAATGTGACCTAAAAAAAATGATAGGAAATGAAAAACACTAGGTAATGTAAAATAAAATAAGTTATTTATAAAAATTATAATAAACCCCCCCCCCCCCCCCACCCCCCCCCCCCCCCCCAAAAAAAAAAAGCTATATAAAGTATTTGGAAAACTATTACGATAAGTAAAATAATAATACTACACAATATTTATAGAATTTTATTAAAAAAAAGTATATATTATTGTTAAGTAATACGATTTGAGAGCATAAAAAATATTAAAAATTATGATAAATGAGCTTTTAAAGAGTTTTCACTATATTTTTTAAGAGTTTTTAACAAATTTTTTTAAATTATATTAAAGTTTTAGAAACATTTTGAAATTATTTTCTAAAAGTTTCTCTTACGATTTCATAAAAGTTTCGTCTCTATTTTAAAAATAATTTTTCAAAAAAAGAGAATTTTCCATCTCCATGAGAGTTTTCCGATACCTATGCTCAAAAAGGGTTAATCATCATCTTTAGTATTAGTAGCACCAACCACTGTCAGTCACTTTTGTATAGTCATTCCTCCACCACCACTTGCTTTCTCAGCACTACGTCCAACGCATTCATTTGGCTTACAAAAGTGCACTACGACAGCAAGAGATATATAGTTTTTAGGGGACCATCAATTAAAATTAGTATAGGAGTCGTCCGAGGAGAAGTATGTTTTGTTAACTAAGTTCCAACTTATGATCATGTCTAAATGGAAAAATCAAAGTACAAAATATCAGGACTCATTTTTTTCAAAAACCCTTTTGGGTGCAATGGAAGTGATACTTTGGAGAGAGAGAGAGAGAACTTTGGAGACTACCGCCATATAGTGGTGAGCATTTTCTTTAATTTTGTTTCGATATTTAATGGTTAGAAGTTGGGATTGCACTGTTAATCGAATATGGAGATCCAACTCATCGTAAGAACACTTTGAGAGAGACCTTACTGTACATGGAAGTAAAATAAAAGAAAAGAAATGTCAATCGTAAGAAAAAGACAGAGTTCCCCGAAACGAACGAGGAAGTAAAAAGACCAGAAAAGGCACCATTGTGAAAAAATAGGAAGCTTCAAAATCATGTTCCAGCAGACTCAAGACTAAGGAAGGAGCACACACAAACACAAATCTCTCTCTCTCTCTCTCTCTCTCTCTATATATATATATATATATATTTAAGAGATTATTTGTACACGAGGCTAGACATCGTTCTGGGAGTACTGAGACGGAAGAGGAGATGAAAAACACACACATATATATTAGAACACCGAGTGAGAGTGGGAGAAGAGAGAAGCTCGTTAATTTATAGAACCATCATTTGCCAATACTACGCTAGCTTTGCTACATATTCGACAACTAAATTCCCAGCTGAAGAAAAGCCAGAAAATTCCTAGATTTTAGTATCCACGCACGGACGGAGGCGAGAAAGTGCAAGGCCTGTGCTGCAGCATAAGAAAGAAGACCAACTTAATTTCACCATTAACAAAGGACAACAAAACCAATCAGTTTAACTAGAACCAAGATCTATGTAAAAGGACTTTGTAAATCTCTAGCTTTCCTCGTTTGCCTAAGCTCTCTGTCTCTCTCTCTCTCTCTCACTGAATCAATTTCCAATTTAGTACCTGTCTCGTCTTGAAGAACCAGCACTAGAGATGTGAAAGAACTTTACTGGAGTATTAGATGATGTCAAACAAATTTTAAAACAACAGGTTCAATTACCAACAACCAAAAAAAAAAAAAAACCCTTTAGCTTCATAAGTTGCCAATCAAACTGTTGGCATCTTCCAATTCCTTAAAACCAGAATTATGGGAGTGGTTAGGTACTTTTGTATTATCTATAGATATATTCTTTTGAGCTTTCATTTCGATCGGTTGAAATATGTGCCCTTGGTTATGTATATATATATATATACGGGATCTCTCGTGCATGTTGACCTGCATGCCCATTTAATTTTCATATTGAAGGGTATATATCTAGCTGTTGTATCCAAAAAGAAAGAAGGGCTGGTGGTGGTGGGTGCCTACCAGACACATCATAATTAATCTGACCATAAACTTTGCAGATTATATGGTCCCAGCAGCAGAGCAGAGGAGCGGCAAGCCCTCCTGCTGCCACTGTCAGATTCTTCCCTCTCTTCTTATTCTTTTTTTTAATATATATATTTTCAGGTCAAATCACCAACACCAACCATAAATTTTAGCATATTTTTGCATGTAATTTTGCAATAACAAATGAAAACGCAGCATGCCTTGCAATATATATATATATATGTAGAGCTATTGATTATGGGTTCTCACGGGGTCCCCTCATCACTTATTTTATATATTTTTCCTGTCTCTCTTAGATCGTAAGTGGGGGAATAACACCAATCTGGCATGTCTAAGTCCAACCTTGCTTTAGAATTTACCAGTTTTAATTTCAGTAATTAACTAGAGAATTCTTTTTCTTTTTCTTTTTTGTATTTTGATTGAGGTAAATGACTGCACAGCCAACTAACCTTTTCCTTGTTACACGTAATCACCCTCTGTTGCCTATAATTTTCCTTACTCCTAACCCAAACAAAAGAAGATTTAATTTACATAACTCTATGTTTGGATCTTGTATTTAATGAGGAAAAAAAAATGAAAGAGTGATGAAATTAGTTATTCATATTTAATTTTTAATAAACAGGAAAATAGTTTTTTTAATAGATATCTATTTGTTTTTTTTAATTTCCTAACCCAACCAGACAAAAGATAAAATAAAAATAGAATTTAGCTTCCTTCACTATATTTTATTTATTTATTCATTTATTTTATCACCTCAAATTCAATATCCAAACTGAGCATAAGTCTTGATCATGCACTGCAAAACTTCACGGTTATAAAAACATGTGCCTTTTAAATTATTTTGAAAGAATGTGGGTTAAAAATTCATAAAGGTGGCCACTGTTCCAAATAGTACACACTTATTAATATAATCAAGTAACCATATGGCACAAGTCTAGTCCTTGTCCATACCTAATTGTGGTAAAATTTTATGGCTCCTTTTTTAGCAAAATGGGAAGCTCAAGGTCAAACCATAAAATTGAGAAAGAAAAATCTGGGAAAGACATAAAAGAAATTAAAATCACTGAAAAACTGTGACTGAAGTCTGAATAATGAGTATAGGCTCGAATTTTCACTGCTACATAAGTCTTAACTAACCGTTACATGTGTTGTAGGGTAAGTGCGTGCGACACTTAGGGCATGTTTGGTTGAAAAATATAAGGTAAGGGATTGGATATGTTATTTTTAGGGTCCACCTATTTTCATATTTGAAAAAAAAAGTGATGGAGGTTTATTCATCTCTCTGGACTATTAATCTCTCAAAATGTGATATAAGTAATACCACCGGTATTACTTATTTCTTCCCTTAAGATAAGTTGAAAATGACATTTTTATCATTTTTTAATTATTATAATATATTAAAATAATATTAAATATCTATATTATAATTTAACATTAATTTTTCTATTAACTTTTTTTTATTTTTAATGTTATATTTTAACGAAATTATATTACTTATCCCATCATAATTTCATTTTAACCAAATGTAATATGAGTAATCTGTCATCAGATCAAATATTACTTATCATCCATCACTATCTTTCTAATTCTACAATATTACTTATCTTGTATTTTTTCATTCCACAAACAAACGGGCCTTAAAAGGTTGATCCCCCGATTGTCGGTTTGTTGTTTTTTACTTTTTTCCTTTAACATAAGTGGAGAGTCCCACAAGCAAAAATCAAATGGAATTGAACTATAAAATCAAAAGGAAAAGGTGCTCTCTTAGAAACTTCATGGAAAAATCATAAATAATTTATGTAAAGAATAATATAATTTATTTAAAAAAATTTAATTTGAAACATATTAACTACTAGTATTAATTAATAAAATAATACTCTTGAGACATTATCCGGTCCAATTTCAATTGATACGTTTTTTGAAAGACGGTGAGTTATATTTCAACCTCAATTATAATTTTAATTTAATTTAGAACAGTCAAACTTAATTTGACAATAACTATATAAGATATAAGATAGTAATACGTTAATTCGAGATTACTTATAACTCGTACGGCGTCATTAATTGCAGAGTCTGGTTTAATAATGTCTTGGCGCTAATACAAATGAAATTCTTGTACAGCTACTTTTATAAAAGAATAGTATTTTTATTATAAAATAATATGTAAAGGAGAGAGAGAGAAGGTGGGGGAAGAGTCCACAATAATTGGCATCAAATGCTGTTATTGGGATTCGCACTATTGCTGAATTCCAAGATCTGCACACACTCACACACACTCACAATAAGCAAAATAAAAAATAAAAAAAAGAAAATTAAAGAAAATGAATCAAAATATTTAAAAATACCCACAAACCCAAACAACCTTTTGCCCTGGTCTGCTTCCCTATTGGCTTGAGCTATATGTAAGGCTGTAAGCATTTAACTAAAAGAGGGATGAGAGAGGGAGTTAAAGAGTGAGAGCTAAAAACCAAACCAAAAAAGCAAAAGGAGAGAAAAAGGCAGCAGAACCAATTAGGGCTCCAGTCGGAAAGTTTGTGCATTTAGAAAGGTAACCCTTCCTTTTGCTCTCTCTCTCTCTCTCCCTACACCTCGCTACTTGATATAATCGCCATTTCTTGCGGTCTGGGTCTCTGTTAGCTATCATTTTTACTATGGCTTGTGAGTTCCAAATGTGGTGAATTATCTGGAGCTTATGATGCTGCTAAGTTACGAAGTCCAATTTGATGGATTGGCGATGAAGATGCTGCTTTTGAGTTGTTCCTCTTGTTGGTAATTTGCGTTTCAAGAGGGATTGTTTTGGGTGGTTTTGAATTCCATTTTCTGCCTATATTTAGCTGGTGGGTATGGTGGTCGTGGTGGTTATGGTTATGGTTATGGGATTCGTTAGGTTGGTAGAGTCGGCCTGTCTTCATCTGTTCATTTTGGGAATCTAGGGTTTTGTTTTGGTGGATTAAGCTGAACAGTCACTGAGTTGGCTCTCCAATATCAGCGGCTGCATTGAAGCTTGATTGAGCTCTAATCTTTGTTGGGGGCACAACTTCTAGGATTCTGAGAAGGTAAAGTTTTTGAACTTTTGGAATCTTTAGCTGTGCTTAGTCACGGGATCTAGGAATTCTTTTCTGACTATAGTTGAGGTTTCTCAGCTTCTCATAAGGCGGAGGTTTTACGCTATGTGTAAAGTTTAATAACGCTGTCGGGTTGCTTTTTGGAAGGTTTTCTTGGATTTAACATCCCATCGTCGAATATTGGGTGTTTCCAGGCCTTGGAGGGTTCATGATTTGTTAGCTTTTAAGAAAATTAGTGTGGAAATGGCTGCGGAATCGAATACTGGCTTTCACCCTGGAGGGACTTTGGGCTCTGCTTTGAGTCGGCACGCAACATCCTTCCAGTCAGGTGCAATAAACAGCACATGTGAGATGATACCGATGGAGAGTTACTATGGGGTAAATAGTACAGCGGGCATGATGTTTTCTGGAAATTCCAGCATTCCTAACCTCAATCCAGCAATTACTCAAGCTGGGAATTCTTCTGCTTCTCTTCTACTCGATTCTGTGCCGGGGCTTAAGCATGACACAGAGTTGGCCGTGGAATGGTCTGTTGAGGAACAATACAAGTTGGATGAAGGACTTGCTAAGTACGTAGTTTGTGCCAGGTCTTCATTAGTTCAATTGTCCTTCCACCAAATTACATGTTTTGTCATTTAATATACCATGATTCTATGATTCATTCTTGTGAAATTTGCTGTAATGACTGTTTGAATTGTTAACCAGTGAGCTTTTTCTGTGATACTTTGACTGAGGACAGAATGCATGAGAGTTCATGTGGTTGATCCTTTAGCTAGTGTTCTAATTTGTACACTGAAAGAAAATTAAAAGGGAACTATGAAAATACTCACATTAATTTATCTTCTGTTCGGCCTTTTGATTCTCCTGTAAATGATAAGTTTTAACAGATGTTATAGGTTGCTCAGATGTCAAACTAGTATAGTCGTAATTCTCCATCGTTGCTACTAAAAATCATGGTTGTGCTGTTAACCAAAGCAATTAGTGTGGTTGGTTCAATTACCAATGGAGCTGCACTTATCATTTGCATGTGAGTTTGGTTAAGAATGTTTATACATAATGCTGATTCACATATTGTATAATCCTCACGCTTTTTATGTTTCACATAATGAATTGTTGAATATGGACACTTCGGTTTTTATCTCACGTTCCTCTTTTTGAAAGCTTATGCACATTTAGCGGTTGTTAATCTTTTGGTTTGTTTGTGTTATTGCCATTCAGTTCCTGCTCACTGCCATTACTGTTGCTCAACCTCTTTTCCATTCAGCTCCTAAAATTTGACTAGATCTAGCTATGCACCAGCAACATCCTTTCACAATCAGAGTAGATAATGCATGTTTCTACCATTTCATTGTTCAATTTTAGAATTTATTCCCTTTTAATTGCATCACTATCTGGATAGTTTCTCAGTGATAGCTTGCATTTACTCTGTTTTTTTTATTTTTTATACAGATGTTAATGAATTGATTTTTTCCTGTATGAAATTTGTAGATATGCTGATGAACCCAGTATCATGAGGTATATTAAGATTGCAGCCACATTGCCTGATAAAACTGTACGTGATGTTGCTCTGAGGTGTAGGTGGTTGACGGTGAGCTCCTCACTTGTGATGATGCTTTTGATCATCATTCACTGGGAAGAACACTAATGTGATATTTAAAAAAAGAAAAAAAAGAATTCAGTTTCAGCATTGTTGGACATGCTTGTTTCATTCTTTCTCGTTTTGCCTGCTCTTCTGTGAACAAACCGTAATGATTTCTCAAGTAGACCATATTAGATGGGTCACTTTTTTCTGGTTGATTATAATTCAGTGTGCAATCAATTTATTTAATTGAAACTCTTTACCAATTTGGTAGTCATGCCCAGTTTCGCTGTATTGAGACAACACTCTCTCTCTCTCTCTCTCTCTCTCTCTCTCTCTCTCTCTCTCTCTCTCTCTCTCTCTCTACTTTGAATCTTTAATTCCTCCTCAACTTAGTTTGACTTGCTTGGTTTTGGTTACATAACACAATTGGTTGAGATCCTCTTATGTGAACAGACTTTTCTCTTGTCATATAATATTAAATCTGTGATCTTGCTTTAATTTAGGTCTTAAACTTTAGTTATTGTAATACAGTTAAATTTTAAATTCTAGATTGGTAAAAATATTTTTCTCTTCCGTTGTGCTTAATTTTTGTCATTACTGTAGTTGTTAGTTGGTTAAATTCCTTAAATTTTGCTTGCTTATATTGATTCAAGCATTGTGTGGCCTGACAAACCTACTAAATCTTATATTTTTAAGGTGTCCTAATAACCTTAATGCCATTTTGTTGTTTGCTGTGTATTAGAAGGAAATTTGTGATATGTTTACCCTTTGATAGACTGCCTGGTTGAAAGATGATAATGAATAGATCTGGTTGAAACATGAGAATGAATAAATTTTGGTTGCAGAACATGTGGACTACATAAGACAACATACTTGAGCTGCCATTTGTGAACCATCCTATCTAGAAGCACTTTGTTTCATTATGCACTTAAACCAAAACCCCACCCCCCCCAAAAAAAAAAAAAAAAACATATGGCATGGTATACATGTGTATATGCATATATTTGTGCATTGACAGAAATATTTTGCACCCTGATTTTATTGAGGCCTATCTGTTTGAAGCAGTAACCTTACATGTATAATGTTTGGCAGAGAAAACGAAGGAAACAGGAAGACCATAATTTGGGGAAGAAAATGAAAGACAGGAAGGTATTCATTTGTGCCCTAATTATGCTTTCGTAGATTTTGTTATGGATGGTTTTATTATGAAAAATAGTAAGTTGTTTCAGCTTAAGACTTTACTAGAAATGATGGTTGAGTCTGGTAAATAAGATATACATCATATGAGATCACTTATGCTAACCATGGTACCTTGCTCAAATTGTTTAGTTTGTAATTGTTTATTTATTTTTAAGAAAAATAACCTCACAAGCATTTTTAGCTTATTTGAAGTGTCATGCAACTTTGCCTGATAAGAATTTACACTGTCAATTAACTTTGTAAAGAACTATGGTTTTGCAATCGATTCTTGCAGAACAGGGTTGTAGTTAGTTGGATGGCCATTGTTGGCAAGAATTATGGTAGATTTGAAGTAATTAGTAAACTAACACAGCTAGGACTGATTAAAAACTCATTCTAAGAACCCTAATGTTTGCAAAAATCATTTTCCAGGTGAAGCAGCACAGATAGGATTGCTCTTTTAATTTATTGAAGCAATCAATGTCTTTAGAATTTAATGCTGATTGAAGAACAAGTATTCTAAATATCATGCTTCTTCAGGATAAATTGGTGGAGTCATCCTCTAAGACGAATATATCTTCGGCTTCACCATCAAATCTGGCTGCATATTCTTTGATGATTAACCATCGGGACCACAATGAATGTTTGCCTTTTGAAGGTTAGTGTTTTTTGTTCTTCATTAAAGACATCCTTGTTTATGTCCTTTTTCCTTACAAACTGCAAAATTGGTGGCGTAATTCCTTGCAATTGGAAGTTATTGGCTTAAGTTTCTCTTATTGTCTTGTATTATGTTTTGTCTTTTGCTTCTTTCATTTCCAACCCTTTTACTAACTAAAAATAAGGAAATTAAATCGGTAAACAAGTACAACTACAAAGACGAAGATTCAAAACGATGCTTTATAAACATGAAAACTGACACAGGATAATATGGAAACTTAAGCATATAAAATTCTTGAAAAATAGGACATGGATGTGGTTGGGACACAGCAACATACACCTATGCTACTATAATGAAAACGGTGTGCCAATTTTTTTTTTTTTAACTTTCTGGTTTTGACGCCCATTTTAATTTTTTTTCTCATTCGAGTCCAATCCTTTATGTTATATATGAAGCTTGCAGAGCCCACATATTTTCAAGCTTCTTTTATATTTTGTTTGTATATGCTGTTTCTAGTAAGTTGAAAAGTATAGACACTTTTTTTTAAGAAGACATTTTAGAATGGTTGAACAGCCACCAACCTTTGTTGGACATTTTCTGACACGTGTCAAACATGTGTCCAAGCATGTCCTCTTGTTTTTTTTTTTTTTTTTGTTTTAAATTTTTACAACTAGACACGTTGTAGACACTTGTAGGACCCATAACTTGAGATCCAATGCTAAAATAAAAATAATGTGGATTTATACTCATTAAAAAAATGGATTTATACCTATTAAATTGTTATGCTAAGAAGCCCATATACTTCTAAGAAGTTGTCGTGTTCGTGTTGAACACAATACTCGTTAGACTCTCCCTTGACACATGTCGGACACACGTATGTCTCTTATTATTTTTAATTTTTTTTCTAGAAATGGACATGTTTCGAACACTTGATGGACAAAGTTGTCCATCTCTTAGACACAAATGAAACATATAAGTTTAAAGAAAATAATCTAATTCTGAAATAAGAATAATATTAATTTATATCTAATTTGATGTTTGAATTATAGAATACTTAATTTCTCGGGTGTTGCATCCATGTTGCGTGTCGCGTTTCCATGTTTCTTAGTTATTATGTTTTGAATTATAAACTTATTTCATCTTATCTAATTGGTTCAAGGGTTCTGTAGATCTCTCCTTGAATCAATTTTTGATTTTGTGGAGTTTTGTGAGTTGTCCTCATTTTATAGATATTATAGGCCTCTCTTTGTTTATGTTTGTACATGGGTGGCACCCCTTGGTGCCTCTTATAATATACTCCTTTCCTTGAAAAAAAAACATTGATTATATTAAATGATGTTTAAATTATGTAGTGAATTTATTTCTTATGTAGAATTAGTGTTCATTGGTTAAGTTTTGATGGTTTGTGGATGTTACATTCAGATATGTAGCTAACAAAAATATATGGAAGGTTAACCTTTTTGCCCTATGTCTTTTGAAATTTGTTGTATCCCCTGTTTGTAGGCATGTCGTGTCTGTGCTTGTGCTTCCTTGTAGTAAATTAATATTCACAAAACACTACAATCTTTTTTATATGATAGAAATTATCTGCTATGATCTTCATTTTAGTTTATTTTGTTGCATTTTGGACCCTTTAATCCGTCTTCATAATTCTTGTGTTGGCTTTCCTTGAATTTTCCCTGGATATAATTTGATCATTACAATATACTTCAGCAATTTTTTTCTTTTACCAAAACTAATTGACAATAACGTCAATATCGTTAGTGAGGTTACTTATTTTACGTATTTTACCTTTAATTTATATTAATATTACAATAAAGCATTGGTCATGTCTATACAATTCATGTATCTCCTTACTGTTAACTGATGATATTGATGATGATTCTCCATCTTTGCTCTTAATAAGAATAACCAATAAAAAAGTGTCACTGGTTGCTCTTGTTGGCTATTGTTGCACACATACATACATAACTAACAAGGACTATATTTTTACTTTTCCTTTTTCCCCATTATAACAAGTTATTGACTGATGGTTAATAGCAGGTGCATTGTATGTACCTTATTCCTTTGTCTGTACCTTATTCCATCCAATTGACAGTTAGAAACATGGGAATGGGATTGTTGGGTAAGTGTAAGGACCCCTTCTGTAAAACTGCTTAATAATGATGCTATTTCATCTTGACTTTAGTTGTTATAGGTAGTAACATTGTTAATATATTGCGTAAGTTAAAAATCGAACCTAAACGAAATTTTGTTTACCTCTGTTTCTTGTGCTGCCTCTAGTACTAATTGATGATTACACTACTTACCTAGCTTTCAAATGAAGAACAATTTTTTGTGTTAAGTCAACCATTTGTTTCCGTTCTTCCCCTTAATAATAATTTACTATAATGATAAGAAGATAATTCTGTGGTTTGTCATACTTTCAAAAAAGTAGTGCCATTATTTATCATAGGAACAGAAGCTAAGGCTCATGATTCATGCTCTTTATCCCAATTAATGATAACATTAATGAAATGGCCTGATACCAACACTACCAACCATACTAATTGACAATAATAATAGTGGCATTGAAATTTTTTCTTTTATTTTTTAATTTTTCTTGTTGATATTTTTTGGCCATCATTTATAACTATATGTTTTTAAAAATTATCTATTTTATTATTCCCTCAAGTTTGTTTTCTAGGGGTGATTAGCCGGTATGTACATATGTATGCAAACATAATTGTGCTGGATGAACTTTGAGGACGCTTTCCTACTCCAATCCCTGCTTCTTTGATTAAAAGCACCTGTAGTCGTAGTTTCGTTATTTGAATGTAGTCAACATTTTTCATAAAATTATGTAGAAACCCTTGATTTGTTTCTCTTCGAAATCATATCTTTTTCTTCTATAATAAATGTACATCACCTCTTGCCGTCGTAGGTATGTTGATCAAGTCTTGGAATTTGGACACTTCAAAATGTGGCCAACACTTTGTTTGTAGTGTCAAACGAGTGTAGATGTTTGCATATGTCTGGTATGGACACTGCTCCTTGTTAGAGGGTTGTGCTTCTTAGGTTCAAGGTGATGACAGTAGTGAAGTTGCAAGACTGCTTTCTTTGTCAAGGATATCCTCTTTGACATTTCCTATGTTAAGTTTACCAATATAGAAGTTCAATGCTCTTTAGTAAGGTTAGCTAATCTACATAGCCCCTTTGTGAAACATCTACCAAGGTTTCTGACTTACTGTTCAGGTTAAACTTATGATAAAAGCTCTTTACACAAACTTGTCAAAATGCCCCAACGTATCTGTCACTATGACACGACATGAGTCTGGATATCATCTGGGATACAACTTGACAAGGCTGCCACACGACGAATCGAAGAAGAAGAAGGAGAGGGGGAAGAAAAGGTAGCTTTCCATGGGATTTGATTACCTTAGTTTTCCATTGCAAAAATTCTATGCCGTAGAGTTCACTGGAGGTGGAGAAGGTCTTCTAGGAGGAGATGTCCTAAGGTTTCTTCTAGTTTGCCACTGCGAACAAAGGTCTCCAACGATCGAGACCTGCATGCCGTTTTGGGGGAAAGAAAAACTTTAGTGTTTTACTCCTACCTTAGAATTTTCCTACTTATCACAAAATCTTTTCATCCCTAACTTTCCACTTAAATTGTTTTCTTTTATAAATGCCCACCTCTATTATAGGACACTCTGAAGTACATCCGTACCTGAACTTTAGTGCTAAACTAACAATTCTACATATGTACCTTAAGCAGCTTGTACGGTTTTTTGGATTTATTATATAGTTTGCATATAGACCTTGATGGTCTAAGATCTGTTGATTCTTTTAACTCTACATGACATAATTATTTTTCATACTATGATGGTATGATTAATTGAAGATGATGGTCCAAGTGAGCTTAACTTTTTTTTCTTTCAAAAAAGCATCCAAGCTGCTTAACTTGGAGTCCAATTAGAATAGCCACATTTGGAAAAAGAAGATGGTTAGCTTAGGATGCTACAGCTATCTTAAATGTTCATGACCAAGGTGAGTCATCACAAGAGGCATCTATTCTGTCACTTACATATAGGGGTGGATGTTAACTATCTAGATGAGCAAGGAAAGATATCAGGTTATAGCACCCAATCCTTTTTCTGTGTGCCCAAGCATTCTAGATTCCATTCCTTTGCAACAAACAATTGTACACAGATTAGGCCATGCAAACTTATGATTTTATGATTTCTGGAAGCAGAAGTTCTCTTCAAATACCTGCAGGACAAAAATCTCTTCACCACTGATATGAAAATGCTCTTCCTTAAGTGACTAATTCTAACTGGTTGTGAAACAAATTGCATATTAAGTGATTTTCTCAATTTGCTTTTTTGTTTTTTGAGGTACAGAAACACTTTTGAAAGGGAATCAAGTCTGAACTTTCAATGCACAAGACTATTCCTTCGTTGTCAAGGTTTTCACTTTATGCTATCCTCTTTGCTTAAGTGTAGTCCGCAAAACCATGTTTTGGACAAAGGGCCAAAGCATTTTTCCTTCAAATAAATTCACTAAAAAGAGTATTGAAGAAATTTCTTGGGATATTAAACCCTAAACTCCATATCTTTATTGTTGGTTTTAGCGTAGTTGGCATTGTTATTAGTTCACTAAAGGCAAATTCATGTATCGACGAGCAAATGAGAGGAACTCGTATTTTTAATACTTGTGCATGGGCTTATAAGTAACTATACATTACAAAAGTATAGTGGTGTCTTTTCTATTTTTTATTTTTTTATTTTTTATAATGACAAGTAACCACTCCAAGGCAGGGATACATTGAACCCACCCTTGTAAACCTCAAATACGTACAATCGCGCACAAACCACAGGTACTAGTTAAAGCCTGGAGCGTGCCAGGTGAGACTCAAACTGAGGATGTTTGAGCTTATGGTTCATCCCAGATTCCTAGTGTCCACTCTTGTTCCACGGTGCTAACCTGTGCACGTTACAAAAATATTGTGGTTCTACCAAATATATGGAATGTGTCCTTATTTTTGCTACATTGAAACCCACCCTTGCAAATTAAACCCCGAATGTATACAATCACTTGCAAACTACATGTATTAGTTAATCCTAGAGCTCACCAGGTGAGACTCGAACTCATCAAGATGTTTGAGTTTACGGTTCATCCGAGGTTCCACTCCCGTTCACTGGGCTACCCTGTGTGGATTACAAAATATCATGGTTCTATCCAATATATGGAATGTGTCCTTATTTTTATTTATATTTGAAAATAGTTTTACTTGGATCTTTTTTACATGGGAGTTTGATATTAAAAGTTAAAGCTTCATTTCCCAACAGGATATTTGTTTCTACATTGAACTCAAATTTAGAAGTATTTGTCCTGCATTTTCCAACATATTTATAAAGCTTGTTTTCCATGGAGCATGTTTAGCATTTTTCTGATTTACTGAAGGGTAGAAATTCCCTGCAAATTTCTCAGAAGCAAGGAAATTTAGCCTTTTAAGTGTTCAAAGTGAAGCTAATATAAAAACTTATTTTTTTGTTAAGCTTGTTGAAACAAGCACCCTAACAATCTGTCAACGGGAAGGTTGGGGAAAGTCTATAAGGAGACAAAATGACCACTAAGTGGTTGATGTGGGAGATCTGTATTGTGCTGATTATGCTTTTGACATGTAATCAATAGCAAAGTGTCTTGTGTATATTTTGATAAAACTTATTTTAAGTAGCCACTGATCCTTAAAGCTGCCAGTTTAATTGATAATCCCCTTCCAAATAGTGCCTGAGAAGCAATTTAATTCCATGGAGTTGGGTGGAGAGAGGCAAGAGTAGTTGAAAGTTGTGATGCCTTGTAATTTTGGATTTGACAATGAGTGTTAGTACCGTCAATCACGTAGAAATTATGAAAACAATATATACCTTTGTTTGTTTTCACTTTACTTTTTCGCTCCTTCAGGTTTATGTTTTTCTCTTTGTCACTTCTTACGAATGAGTGTGCTTACACTCCTGCAGTGCTTAACTACTATTTTGCTAGTTCCTTCATATTGTTTTTAAGTTGTTGTGCTTTTGTTGATACTCATTTTAGCTTTTTGACTGCAGCATTAAGTGGCACAACAAGGCATCTTTTGGAGGAAAACAATCATATTCTTGGTCAAATTTCAGCTAATCTTTCTACACTTCAGGTGATTCAGGTGATTGCTTCGTATCATATATTTTTGAGATATCTCAATGCCTGTCTATATTCTTTTATCAAGGCAACATCCCATTGGATGTAACCTTCTTTTTGAAGCTTTGCACACTTACCTATTCTTGTAAATCCCTGATGGTCAAGGACAGACAACATTCAAGTTGAGGGTAAATATGATATTCTCCGCAAATTCATGACCATTACTCATATAATAGAGTGATGATCACGTGCCAATTATATAGATGAAATTATAACAATATAGAACAAATATCTGTCATTATAAACAAGAAAACCTAACTTTAATAATTGTCATAATTAATAAAATTTTGTTTCCCCAGCACTATCAATATATTTTTTTTTGGTCATAGGGTGCATAATATGTTCAGGGTTTTGAATTCTTAAGGGTTACTTGGAATTCATGCTAGTTTATGATAGTGACAATAATCAAATGTTCTGTAGCAACTTTTTGGGTGGCCATCCAATATGTTTCATAATTGTTTTAGATAATACTATTATTAAATAACTTTTTAAACGGTTGAACTACTTTATGAAGTCATGTATTGAATTCTAGAGGGCATTGCTGCAAATGAAATTGATGTGACAATCAGTTGTTAGCTTGAGTGGTATCTTCTGCCATCTCAAAGCATGGATACAGGATTTAAGATGTCGAGGCTGTCTCTGTCTTTAAGTTGTTCTCTCTCCCTCTCTCAATTTGAGGAGAATAGTTAGAAAGAAGTCCACATTCTTGTTGATTAAAAACTTACGAATTTGGATGAATCAGTTAAATAGGCATTGCTCAATTTATGCAATCCCCTGCGTAATTTGTTCCTATTTTTTAGGTTTCTGAGATATCCATATTATTTATTTGAAGACTTAGCCTGTTGATGTAGAAATAGCACGTTGTTATTGTGCCCCAGGAAATGAGGCTCTGTACCTTCTCAATTTTTTATAATTGCATATAACTGGAGAAATTTTTTTAATGCATCCCTTTGCGATTCATGAATCATTTCCTTCTCCATAAATGTATTCTCATGTTTTATGCTGATCTTGATGATTTTACTATTACTTTTGTGCATGAGATATAATTGCCCACTTCTCTCCTTACAATCGTCTACAATTTGAGAAGCCTTGGCTGCTTGTTGACATATTCTGACACTTTAACAAACAGTTACAGGATAACCTCGATCTCTTTTATTGCACAAGGAACAATATAGCTGCCATCCTAAATGCGTATGTGGATATTCTTAACATATTTATTTTATGGCTTTTGATTCTAATTCATATTTGGTTTACCATTTGCTAGTAGTTTGTTTTGTCAAAAATGCTATTTCAATTCTTGCAGCATGAGCGAGATGCCCGGCATAATGAGCCAGATGCCACCATTGAATGTGTCCATAAATGAGGAACTTGCAAATACTGTTTTACCTAGTACATCTCAGGTAATATCTCATGCAGAGCCACTGTTTCGCGCATATTTATGAAAGTTCGGAATTCTCTTCCGTCTCAAATTCCATGGTGTATGTTATTCACATTTTAACTTGTCCAAAAACAAAAAGATGTTATTAACAGTTTTGGGACACCACATGTGTTCTGGCGCACATATATTTGTAAGAGAACTTTCCTTTAATGCCTCGGAATCCATTGCCCTTTGTCATACATCAGCCTTTCCAAAGTGTCTTCTGGCCCTTTATTACCCCTCAATGCATTTTTAAGTCCCTTATATATAACAGATCTTAACACACATATCAATCCAAATTGTCACTCTCTTGCCTAAGGTAGACCCTAAAACAGCAAATAATGTAGGGATGACTGCGAAGTTCAGGATTGATTTCATACTGAAGTGAACATTTTTGTATTTAATTTATTCTGGATTTAGCTCCAGTGGGCTTTTTATTTCCCTTTGCAGACCAGCGACACTAAGATAACTCCAATTTTAATGTTTACTACAGTTGGAGATGGTTGATTTATAGGATGTTAGTGGGGATCCAGAGTATTGTTTTTAACTTGTAGCCAGCAAGTCACATGTTCTAGTTTCATAAGATGCAGTGTTGTTTATGCCTTGCTGGACTGTGTGACCTATAAGCTTCCGAAATCTTCGATTAAGCGGAAACCATCCAAGTGTAGGAAATGATTAATTGCCTGCATGCAAATGTTAGCCTCACCTGCACTTAGAGCAGGACAATGCGTAGATTAGAAGTCAATGCATTCACACCTGCATTTAACACTGATTTTCTTTTGTATCCAGGCGATGATGTTTGGCTCATCAAGTGGGATCCACTTGAAGCAGGAGCCGGGATGTTGATGGCGAATCCTCAGGTTTGAGTTTGGATTTATCCGGTCGGTCTGTGTAAGTACAAAAATTTTTCTGCTGTAAATGCCTAAGAAGATGGTAGGAGCTCTTTCTTCGTATTGTGTACAAACATACACATTGCACATATTGGGTCCCATGATGAGAAAATTTGTAGAGATCCCATTTTTGGAAGCTGAAATGTCTACCTCACCAGATGGTGCATTGAAGCACCAGATAATAATAATTGCACAGGCTCCTCCGTCATCTGGTAGGGCTCCAAGGGGGAGTAGTTTCTGATCACATAATCTCTTTTAAGCTAAATGTTGTGTTTATAATAAACTTGAGAGAGAACAGAGGAGACCCTCCTCTGAGTGGATCCTCTCTTTTTTGGTGCTCCATTTATTCATATTAGCTGTAGAATTTGTGACGTATATTTTCTTATTGGATCCATCAACATTTTCATCTCATCATCCATTAACAACTTCCCTCGAGGAACTGAACATTTTTTTGGCATATTATGTAAAAAACAGCGCCGTATTGTCATTGTGATCGATTGCCTGATCTTTTCTGGGCTGTTTCTACCTTCAGGCCCCGTTTTGTCGGGCGGCTTGGAATCATGCGCTTTGTTGTCAAAAATGTTAAAACATATGCTTGGTTTTGTTACTTGCATGTAAAAAGCACTTTTGAGATTGAAAGGGCCGAAGGTAATAGTTCAAAAATCCTTGTATTGCATCTCACCTTGAAAACACACTTCAATAGAAGCTATTGCACTACCAAACGGGGACTTAGCCTTGTTCCTTGTTTGGTTGTAGAAAAAAGCTTTAATAGGATCAGATTGGGATTATTAGGATATGTTGTCCCAGGTGGGTAGGTTTTGTAGTCCGGACACGGGAGATTATGGGGTTAGGGGTTGAAATAACTAATCTACCCTTACCAAGCGTGCATTATATTATATTATTTATATTATATAACATAATACATTATAGTATATTAATGTAGTATATTATGTTGTGTAATATAATATTTAAAATATATATTCATGTACGAGTTTTATTATTATATAATTATAATACTAATAATAGATTATATAGAATTGATATAACTATTACAGCAAATAATATATTGTGTAAAAATTTGTATGTTTATAATTTTCTTGCCCTACCTATAATATTATATTATATTAGGAAATAATTTTATAATAAGAAATATAACATAATACAGTATTAATATATTTTAAAATTTAAAAAAAGATATATAATAATATAATATACATACTAATATGTTTGACATATATATACTGATAAATAATAATTAATTACAGTATTATTATTCATTTTTCATTATATATATTTATATATAGCATGTATAATATATAAATTGAGGACTTTACTAGAATTTTGTTGTTTAGTGAGGATGGTATGGTTATTTCTCACATTTATCCCAGTCCCACAAATCAAGCAAGCGAAAGATAAAGATAGGTAAGGTTAATTAGGCCGTTATCTAATGTGCAAATAAATACTAGGTTGAATCATTAGGTCGTAACCCTAAAATATAAATATGTATGTATGTATATATATATATGTATGTATATATTTGTTTGGAACTATTAGTCCTTGAATGGATTACCAATCCTTGGACTCTTAGGACTAGGACTACTTGTCCAAGTTGGAAATTAAACTCACCCTAGGGTTATTCAAAGCCTAAAATCCAAATATGGAAGACCTTTTAATCCCTTTATTTCCTTGGATTGCTGACCCTTAAGAGCAAAGCGCGCCTCTCACCTTCCCACTCATGGCCAGAAACCAAGTCCAAATGTGACGAGAAATTGATCTTATTTACTGGTAAATAGACTTAAGATTTGTCAAAATGTGATTTGAGGAGAAAATGATCTTATTTATATGGTTGAAATATAACCGTTGTAATTTTTAGTTGAAAGTATGAATGTTATGAGAATATGACTGTTTATGACTTTTGGTTGAAAAAATAACTGTTAGGAGATGCAAATATTACCATTATCACTTTTAGTTGGAAACTATTATCGTTTAAAAACTGTGGCCTTTTTTTACGTTTAAAGAGAAGTGTAGGAGTTTCTTTCTAAAAGTGGCCTTTCAAAATAGAAAAAAGTATTATTTTATAATATCTAGACTCTTCAAAATATAAAGTAGAATTAGAGTCCCCAAAAGTGACCACAAACAACTTCAACGTTACCCTCTCAATTTATCGAAGAACCGAAGTTGCAAGAAATAGGGGTGTATGGAAGCTATCATACCACACATGTAAACATCAAATTTGTATGTTAGACACTTTTTCTATGCAAAAGTAGACTTCAACCAGTGTCAATATATATATATATATATATGTATGTATTTTTATACGCATGTGCGTATATATTGTTATTCACTCTGTGGTTTAATGTGTTATTGTATATAGATATTTAGAATGCAAACTTAACTAAATTATAAAACTTCAATAAACAAAAAAAAAAAAAAAAAAACCATCTTCAAATCCCTTGAAAAATTGTTATTTCTACGAAATTGAAAGGAATAAGACGTAATCATAGTCTATCAGTTGAAGTTGCTATTTGGCCATATTAGTCTACTTAATGGGAAAAAAGCTATGTAATGGTTGAAGTTGCTAACCTTTATCCTATGTTTGGTGCAAGGAAATAGAATAGGATGGAATCACTATTTTCACTTTCATTCTCATTCTCTTATTTGGTACTACTATTTAAAAGTGGAATGATCATTCTCACATTTTGTTGGAATGATCATTCCCTATTTCAAGAGCGAGAATCGTCATTCCATTCTCACATGAAATAACATAAAACAAATCTTAGTAAGATTTTTGTTGTCAAATTTTTTTAAAAAAAATATAAAACATGTTTGGTAATTATTTTTTTGATTTTAAAAATTTTTTAAAAATTTAAAAAGTTAAAAATTCATAAAAATATTTAATAATTAAACCACCGCTACAGCCGCCACCACCACCATTACAAATGCTTAATAATATATAATAATTAAATAATATATTACTAATATTTTACATAGACGTAATATTAAATTTTCATATCATTTACAAATTTCATTTATATTCTATTTTAGCATTGTTCATTAGTCTTACCAAACAAGAGAAATGAAAATAACTATTTCATTATTGTTCTCATTCTCATTCCATTCCCATTCTCATTTAATTCTTTTCTATTTTCTTGTACCAAACATAGCCTAATAGTCTACTTGAAAATAAAAACCATAATGGTTGTAGTTTTAATTTCAGAATATGCGGCTCTTTGGATTCCACGATCCAAATATACATAGCTTTGCTTCCGTATGGTACGAACTATTTCCTTATTTCGAATCCGTAACATTCAAGTTATAATGAATCAACCTTTATTGCTGCATTGAAACCCACCTCTCACATGTATTGAAACTCTTAGTCAAAGAACCACCAAAACTCTTTAAGACAAGGCTTAAGCATCTCACTAGCTAGAGGATTTACAGATCTTCTCGTTGAAACTGATTCTCGCGTTGTGTACTCTATTTTGTGCAGGAAACAAGCCACCACGACCCGAACCGCCCTTCTTCTTCAGGACTGTTAGGAGCTGATTCTTCAGTTCCACCATCTTCAAATTAAGACTTGCTAGCGACAAGCCAACTTTGTCACGGATGCTTTAGCCAATTTTGCTGCTGATAATCCATATCTCCATGAAGTTTTTGAAATACTCCCTGTTGCTTTTAGTTCTTTTGTTTTGAATGATCTATTGGGAGTTACAACTCCGCATTTTGTACCTAATCAAAACTCTCATGTATCTTTTTGCATTTTAATTTAAAGTTAACCACCAAAAAAGTAATAATAATTAAATAATAAAACAAAAACAAAAAAATTATTTTCGTTCCATTCATGAATGGGCAAAGTTTTGGTTCTGCGGCTGTGTTTTCAAGCAACCAGAAAACAAAATATAAATTTGGGTATTGTTCACTTGATTGAAAAATGGGACATCTGGAAAGGTCGGAAGGGAATGAGGACATAATAATATTACAACCGTCTCATGACAGTGAGAACCCAGCCATTTGAGAGATCAATGACCAACTAGTCTTGGCCTAGGACTAGTTTAGGCATAATTACCAACAAAAGAAAGAAAAAAGAGAATAGACTTGTAATTTTCTTTATTCTCATTATCTATACTTTCCAATATCATATCATTGAAGTTTTTTTTTTTATATATATAGAAGCTTTCACATTGCAATACCCATTCTAATATACGTCGTGCTCCACCAGATCCATATACTCTTTCTCTGTAAAGCCGTCCTCCTATTGATTTTGTCACCAACATGTAAAAAATAAGAAAAAAAAAAAACCCGCATCATCCAGAAACGGCTTCTACGCAGCCACCATGGGAACCCGATCGATCAACCATCTTATCCTAATCTAAAAATAGCTCGCGACTCCAACCTTCTCTAACGCTCAATTGCGAATCATACATAGTTTGTGTGAGAGCCGAAAGAAAGGTGTTTACAAGTAGCTTTTAAACTTTATATCCTAATCAAAGAATTTATATACACGACGAGTACTAGCTAGTATCCCATTGAAATTTTGGCACACTATAACAATTGACATCAGTTCTCTGAAGGCATGAGTGCCATGACCTCTTGCAAAATGACAGCAGTCTCGTTGTAGCGGTCATGGGTCAAAGGAATGCTTCGAATTTTCACTGCATTATCCAACTGTAAAAAACAGGCAACTTATGTTTAATGTGATGATCGAACTTAATTAGTAAAATTACTAATATCATACATTTATACATACAATTAATTTATATCCATTGCCAAAAGAACATTATAACACTAATGTGTATTTTTAAGTCTAGATATTTCTTTTTTTAACTTATTGCTCAGAATGTGTCCCCGAAGGAGTTTCACAAAGATGGCAGTCCTCTCACAGTCAAAGACTTGTTCCATGGAAACCTTGAAACAAACCCATCCCAGATTTCCACTACTTTATGGTCTAATAAATTCAGAGTCTAATGTATCAGAAAATGAATGGCATAAGTTGGTCAATAATAATAATAATTAAATACCTCTTCAATGGAGCAGAATAATTTATTGGCAAGTTCTGTAAGAGTCTTCCTCTGGTTTTGTGGAGCAGTAGAGATCATCTGATTGAAATCGCAGAATAAGAATGTCGATTTTAGTCGAAGATCTCTTCCCATTAAATCCCATGAGTCATCATCATCGTCCATCAGATCACCCATCATTGACAATAAATCAATTCCACATTTTCTGATTCGATGTGCACTCCCCTTGAACTCCACATCCACCATTTGATCACTAGGGCCTGGACAATAGGGTGAGTAGAATGAGACAGAAATCCAAGTGCATACCAAGATGATAGTCAAATAGACTGTGCTTACAAAGGAAAAGATTATATCGTCTACTGTCACAAGAAAAGCATAACAATTTGATCGAAAACTTTGAGCTTAAGGAAAGCTAAAAGGGGGAAAAGAATAGTGGAGCTGCATTATCCACGTAATAAAAGCACTCTTTGACAAAATCACTTTCTTTCATGTATCCTTGTCAAAAGGTATTGAAACCGCACGGGTATAAGTATGATATCTGAAGCGGAAAAAACAAAAGTTTGCTGTCAAGACAACCAAAAAGGAAACCAAAACTGTCTGTTGAATCCACAATTTTGTGAAACTTGTTATAAACCAAAAAAATCTGCACCTAAATTCGAAAATTTACACAGGGTCCTGAATCTTCTTTGGCCAGACAATAGACACATGCACAAAGAAATCATACTGACTTGTACGTGTCATGCGTTTGAAATTTTCCATTACTGAATTTAGAAATAATCAGTAGGATCCAAACATAAATAAATCAAAAAACATTGAATACAATTTGCTGGAATGAATAAAAATCAACTTAAAAGTAGATAGTGATTCAAGTTTTGAAGAATATTACAAGATGAGAAATATAAAAAATAAAGCCCAATGGCAACATCAGTGCCAGATCTGTTCTGTATTATCCATGGCTTTCCACTTGTTGCTGTTCAATTAACTAAGATTCAGATGCTTTTTTATTGTGTGTATCCTGAAGGATGCCTCCTAGACAAAAATCTGCAACTTGATGGACAAAATTTTAGAAGGGGCCTGTGCATCTCTTGGCCTCTTAAGTTAGAGACAATAAACATCCATTGAAAAAGTATGACAGCCACCTGGACAATAAACTTCCCCTATATACATATATAGGGATAAAATAAAGGCTGAAAAAAAAAGTGTCAACCATTAAATAACTCTATTTATTCAATCAAAATCGATCTGAATACAAAAAAAAAAAAAAAAAAAAAAAAAAAAAAAAAAAAAAATTTATTCCAAAGAATATCATGGCCTTAGGAGCAAAAATTATTCAACGGTGTTTTAAACAAAAGCGAAGAAAAGAGAGACACAAGCCAAACAATGTCAAATATAATCCAGAAAAAAAACTCAAAGAATTCTCTAATAAATTGCAAATTTCTGAGTAAATAAAGTCATTTTTTTCATTAAAAAAGGGTATTGCAATAATTTCTTTTTTCAATCCACACACACCTTTCCACAAGAAAAATAGAGAAGGAAGAAGAAAAACCCACTTGTTTTTTCCTCAAACATCAAACCCAGATTCTCCAATGCGAGTCTTCAAACAATTAACATTTCAAAAAGAAAGACCCACCACGCACACGCGTATATTCACAGAGAATATGTATATTTACAAAAACAATACGAAGAACACAGAGATGACTCACCTGGAAATTGCTGTTGACGCCAAAGTTGTCCGTACACCTTAATACCAAATTACACTTCAAAGAAAATAATTTTAAATTGGTACTATGATTAATACAGAAAATAATGATGTATGATTAGTATTCTTATATATATATATATATTATATCTACATGAATAATATAGTGTTAGTGACAATAATAATGAAACATGGGACTAACAGAAATGCAGAGAATTTGGTTTTAAAATGTGCTTCTTCTTCTAGCTCTAATGCCTAATGGTTTACCGTGTTTTACTCCGCTCTTAGCTAATTCTAGTGATAGAGATAGAGAAAGAGAGAGAGGGAGTCGGTCTTCTGATGTAATAACTAATAAGTGAAGGCTCAAATTTTTAGCTAGTTTGGATGCCTAATAAAATAGTTATAATTATTTTATTTGATTATTCAAATAGTAAAAATAAATAGTGGTGTTTGTATATATATATATATATATAAATACATACAATTATACAGTAGAAGGTTAGAGGTGGAAGCGGCTGCTCGGGCCTCAATGAGTTAACCCTTTTGCAGTTGTCGTGCTAAGAAAGCGGCAAGCCAGTTGGACCTTGCTCAATAGATAATACATACAGAATTTGGGTATGAAATAAACGTAGAAATTCAAAACACAACATTTTAACAATTTTATTAAATAATAGTGTTTTCAAAAGAATTTCTTATTGAAATAGTTTACTAAATTCAATCTTCACGAAAATAGCTTAATACTAGGTGAATTTTAAAAAATTAAAATCAAAACCGCAACCAAATGAGACTCTTGTGTTTAGTTAGTCAAGGATTAGAAATGAAAGGAAAATAGTCATTGATAGTGAAAAATGATAAAGAGTTTATGAAATTTAATAAATAGATGCAATATATTTTTTTGAAATGGATATATGGAGAACACGAAATTAAAAGATAGTTAATAGGAAGAGGGGTAAAATGAATTGACAAAAAGTTCGGGTTGAATGTAGCTTCCAGCACATAAGTTGGCCTTTCGGATGTTGTGCTTGATCTCTATTTCGTTAATTGTTTTAGTAGCCACCTACACTTAGAAATGAGAAATAGAAACTTTTTGTAAAACGTATCATTGAGTTAATCGAAAACCGGCATCCACATTGATTCCTACAAGGATTTTGAGATTCAACTTCGAATTCAGTGATTAATAAGATACCAAGAATTAGAAAGTCTATAATAATATTTTATAAAAAAAATTAAAAATGTTAAGAGTTGATCATACCATGTACGATTATATGTACATCACATATAAACAAAAACAAAATAGTGATGATTATGTGCTAATGAAAAACAAAATTAAACATCCCATTGGTTGCCTTTTATTATTTTAATAATATGTGGTCATAAGGAAAAATATAGAGATAAATGTCCTACTCACGACATTTGCATTTCTGAAAATAGTGATGATTTGTCACGCATTTCACCATTCAACTTTAGAATCGCAAAAGTCTGAATGCATGGTACTAATAGAATGAAACATTTTCTATGAAAGACCCATTTTATACATCAATGAATTAGTTCAAAATAGAAAATCAAACAAAAGTAGAGAAAATATTGAAACAAACTAAAAAATAAAAAGCTAACAATGAAACGCACGTAAATAGCTTAAAATGTTGCCCATATGAGATGAAGGTCTGTGAAAGCATCAAATTTGTTAATTGTTTTAGGAAAATAAATGGCCTTGACAACATAGTTTTCTTTCCTTTTTTTTGTTTTTTGGTTCTTTATAGATGAAATAGAATCTGTTTGGTTATGGACAAAATGATGTTAGAAAGCAAATGTATAAAAAAAAAAAAAAAAAATGTCAAATGAAATGAAATGAAGATAACGGTTGGACATAAAAAGGAAGTTACAAGAAAAATCAGATTTTTTGTTTGAAGACAATGAAAGTAAAATAGAATACTTTATATTTGTCTAAATTAACGTTATATACATCAACATATATAAGAGAAATTAGATATAGGCAAGAGTGGATAAAGTGGCAATGTTAATATTCGGAAACCAATTTTCACAAAAATTTTCTGTGATTTGAGTGACAAACGAGTCATTTTCTAGGCAATAAAATTCCAATATTTTCTGAAAATTGTTTCGTTCTTTCCTGTAGAAAATATAAATTCTCACCTCAAAACGACGAAGTTTCAATAAAGTTCCTTTGAGCTAGAAAAGCGAGAGCACCCAAGTCAAATGGCAGGACTTAGGGCACCCATACAGTGGGATAGAAGTATCACGTGGATTAGTGGCTAAAGATATAGGATCATCTAGGTGGGGGTATTGTCTTGATCTCAAGGACCATGAGTCACTTGAGATAAGATTGAACTCTTCGCTTCGGCCTGACTAATAAAAAATCTTGAACACATGGTCCTAAAAATCACATGTCACTCATATATGAATCCAGTATCCCTATAAATAAATCTACTACCCAATAGTAAGCAAGGAAGAGAGGGAAGAGGCGAAGCTTTGCCCAAGTATGTTCTTGAAGCTCCACTACCATTATCTCTCTGTTAACAGTCTAATTTGTCCTTCAGCTTCAAGTGACCCTACTGTCCATGCTAGTCTTTGACTGATTTGTACCTCTTCAACCTTTTACTTAGAATCATTTATATAAAGGCAACTCCGCTCGGAAGGAGGGTTAGTGGAAGGCCATTACCTGTAGTAGTCTCCATACAACTCCAAATTCGGTTATGGCTGAGTAAGAAGGGTCTTCTAGTCATAGTTCGATACATCATAGTATTGATTTTGACAATACTCTAACTCTGGACACTCTAAAGACTATCTAGGACACTCAAAGCGAAATGCTCATTCTTCGTCGAAGCTTGAGTGCGAATATTCTCGCCCTGATTCCGAAGACCAGTCTACACCAGCCTTTGGTTAACAGTACTGATTACGCTGGTCCCTCTACGGTTGTATTACCACAGATCTAAGTTTCAACCCCACAAGTTGGAACAAATCCAACACATCCTGTTAACACAGTCCTACCACTTGCTGGTTAGTCCACTCCAGCCACTGTGTTTGCCTCTGTGGCAAACCACACTAAGCCCACAAATGGCGTAGATCCAACTGATACACCTTAACAATTTGTCACTATAGTGGATGTGCACCCTCTTTTGCTACAGTACCAAGCAAACTCTGCCCTTACTACCTAATCCTAATATTAAACCACCATACTTTGCCTCGAATGTGGATTTAGACCTTAAGGGGTACATTACTCCAAAATTGCTTCGGTTTGATGGGAGATCTAGTAATGCCAAAGAGCATGTAGTTCAGTTCATTGAGACCTTTAGGGCTAATGGATCAAATAATAATCTCCATCTCATGGAATTCTCCCAATCACTTACGGATAGGGCATACAACTAGTATGTTAATTTGCCAGCCAACTCCATCCTTACTTGGGAGGACATGGTTAATAAGTTCTCTACCAAATTCTTCCAAGTACAGGAGCGAGTCACTACTCTTTCTCTGGTTCGCAAAATCCGGCAACTAGGAGAGGAAATTCTAGATTTTGTGCAAAGATTTCAAGATCGAGCTGTTAAATGTCACGAGCAAGTAGAGCAAATCAAGCTGGTGAAAATTTGTGTCGAAGGGATGCTTCTAGAGTATTGTGTCCACCTCGTCAACCATTTCATTCCTATTTTCTCAGTCCTGATTGAAGCTGCTCAAAATCTCAGCACTACCATCAAGCGACCAGCTTGAGGAAACGCATGGAAACGCTGTAAGAATCAAGTCTCTATGGCTTCTATTACTGTGAAGTGAAAGCCTCAAGGGGGCAATTCTAGGGGAAAGAAGCCAAAATACAAAGTTGCACCCCTTACCCATGCATAATTGATGAATTTAAGATACTAAGGGATGAATGGGTCAATGATGGGGACTTAACGTTGTCCGAGCCAAAGCAAACAATCTCCAAGAAGGATAAAGAGAATACTTCTTCTGTGTGTGTCATAGGACCCTGAAACATCCTATAGAAGATTGTTTGACGCTCAAGCGAATCTTTCAGAAGAAGCTCACTACAACTGACCTTTGCTTAAAAAAACGGGAACAACATGATATTCGAGCTAATCCTTACCCAAAGCATGGTGATAAGGCAAAGAACGTGAATATGCTGGCGTACTATGGTCCTCTCAATGAAAATGTTGATTCCAACCACTGGCTTAATGATAATGAGCTCGATGATGATGAGTTCTATAGCATCAACATGGCCTTTTACTTTGATGAAAACGAAGAACTGGCTGCTTATTAACCACCTGTCGTGGCAACTGGTCTCAACAAGCATGCTGAAACTTTGCAAAATTGTGTCAAGTTTAGATGTTTCTTTAACCAACTGGGGTTGTCAAGCAATGATTGATTGAAGGCCACTAAGTACATAATCCGCATTGCTACTGATCATCATAAAGAATGAATGACAGTTCCATTGCAATTACTTCCTCATAGATTCATTTCCCCATAATAAGCGGCTTTATGTGACAGCCTACATCAAAGAGATAGAATTTAAAAGAGCTTTTCACGATGGAGGAGCCTGCATAAACATAATACTTTATTGTTGCGTCTTGATTTTTTGCACTTAAAAAAATATATACAAGTGAGAAAAATACAGTACTCTCTTATTAGAACTCATTCTCCTAGAAGAACAAGTGCGACTAGGTTTGAATTAGAAATTAATTTGATTAAGAGTTTTTAGAAAAAGTTTAGAGTCGCCACCTTACTTGATTAAGGTGAGTTAGGTCACCTAAAACCAAGCACAATCCGAAAATTAAACTTAGAATTTTTTAAAAGGTTTTGAAAACTTTCTCAAGAAAGAATTTTTTAAAAAACAGGTTGTTTGGCAACCTTTATAAAGATTTAAGTTCTTTTTGAAAAATAACTTCATTTTAATTTTTGAAAACAGTAATTCTAGACTCGAAGGTTAGTTACGTATAGGGAATATATTCTAAGATCATCACCCTGTCCCGCCCTTGCAGTACTGACATGTCTATTTACCCTAGGTTCACTCATTAAAATCTTCAATTGATAAATGTCCACTTATATCCACTTTGAAAGACCTTTAGAAAGAAGTTTGATATGATGCATGACATGCAAGTGCAAGAAAAAAAAATTTGATTTTGAAAATAGATTTGAAGAAAATATTTAATTTTGAAAAAGGTTATGGAATTGAAAATTTGAAATAAATGGTGGAATTAGAAATTTGAAAAAGATTGTGACCGCACTCATGAAGGTTGCTTACGTATCTCTTTGTTGGGAATTAGGTCAGTCGTAGTTCGGACAAAAGTCCGATTGAAAATAAACACTTTGAAGTCTTTAGGAAGTTTGATTTGAACTTTGATTGGAAGATTTGAAATCAAACTTTATTTTGAAATCGAACTTGGAATTGACTTGGAAAAATAACATTGAATTTTGAAATCAATTTGACTTGAATTGAAGTTTGAAAACCATCTTGGTTTAGAAAAGAGTTTTAGAAAAGAATTGGGGCCTCCTAACTTTAGGGTTAGGGTTGAACTAGGGTTTGGCCTCCTAGGGTTTAGGTAACCTAGGATTGAAGCATAAAATTGAAATATGAAGGTTTGATTTTAGAAAGTAGAATTTTAACAAAGTTTCGACTTAGGAAAGTTCCAAATTAGAAAAGTTTTGAATTAAGAAAGTTCGATTTTAAGAAAATTTTGAATTAGGAAAGTTTCATTTTAGAAAAGTTTTCAAATTAAGAAAGTTTTGAATTAAGAAAATTTTCAAATTAGGAGAGTTTTGAATTAAAAAAGTTTCCTTTTTAAGAAAGAGTTGATTTTGGACAGATTTGAATTTGAAAAGTTTTGAATTTAGAAAGATTTGAACTTATAAAGATTTGAAATTTGGAAATAAGATTTTAAAGTTTGAAATTAGGAAAATTTTAGAATTTGAAAAGATTTGATAAGTTGAATTTTAGAAAGTTGAGATTTAGAAAGGTTTGAAGTTAGGAAAGTTTCAAGGTAAAAGATTTGGGCGTATGTCCTAATGACTACCATGTAATTTTTAACTTGGCTCCACTAGGAATGACTCCGAAAGGTTCGAGAATGATCCGAAAGGCCGGGGATGGACAAGAACCCTTGAAAGAGTGTCCCAGAGGTAATGGATCTAAAAAATAATGCCAAAATAGGTGAAGCATCCTTAGAGAGTTACTAATTTGATACCCAAAGCCGACGTGGTTCCCGGATGCGATCAGATGCCTAGGGGCAAAATAGTTATTTTGACTGGATGGTCTCAGAATTGATCCAAAACTGACTGGAAACCACTCGAACATGCTGGATTGTCCTTGATATAATCTTAGAATGGTAGACTTACTGCTCTAAGGACTTAGGTACTTTCTCAGGAAACGTGTCGAAAGGGCTCAAGGGGTAGTTTAGTCATTTTTCATCGGAGTGGGCTAGCAGGCACTAGTGTTAACCCAGGTTTTAAGTGTTTCTATCACTTTAACAGTGTATGATAAGTTGGTTCCAAAGGTATCCCATCCTTCGATAAACGTGTCACGGCCAAAAGGTGTGTTCGGTCCCGAGACATAGGGGTTTTGTTGGCAATTCTCAATGTCAACCTGTTTGTGAGTGTTTTCGCCACTTTGACGGTTGCGATGTTTGTGAGTATTCCCATCACTTTGACAGTGTACGTTCATTCCGAATACCGCCTGATCTCGACAAACTATTAGATGGCCTTATCGTCTAGGGATCAACTTTCTCTAAAGACGTGCTGAATAACAGACATTCTATATTGGCGGGCTAGCAAACGCCAGAAATGAGCCGTTCTACTATCTTGGGGACTTAGGTTCCATCCCAGTCGATGAGTTTGAAGGGACTTATCATTCTAAGAAGTTTTCTCGATAAACGTGTCGAACTGGATAGACTTACTGTCTGAGGGATTAGCTTTCTCGAAAAACATTCTAGATTGAGTTTGATCGATCTAGACTGAAATTGAGATTGAAATAGGGAGTTACAGTCTTTAGGAAGACGTGCCAACTAAAATTGGACCGAGCAATACAGTAAAGGCATTTTGATTATTTTGACTCTATTAAGCCCGCTGGGTCCGCGAAACAATTGATTGACTAGATTGAGTCTAAAAAACTGGTTTGGACTTGAATGTGTCTGTGTCGGTTTGAATATGAATCCGGTTGGGTCAGAGATTACCGAGCGGGCAAAAATAGAGTGCTTACACTAACCAAGGTGGGTTAAACTTCCAGACTCCAATTCAAAGGCCCTTTTCAAAGGATCTTTCAATTCAAAACTATTTTCATAACATGCTTTCAAAAATATCCTAATATCTTGAGTTTTCAAAAATTAATTCTAAAATCTTTTCAAATGCTTCCATGCTTTATCCCAAAAATGTTTCCAAGAGTTCTCTTAAATTTGTCTCAACTAAAATGGCTAGACACTTAACAATTTTCAAAAACTATTTTCAAAATCCTTTGAAAAAAACTCACAACCCTAAGGTGTCCCTAACCCTTTCATGGTTAGGGTTTTTTCTAAGAAAAAGTGATATATTAAATGTAATATTCAAATGTTAGTAATAAGGTTCTAAACCCCAAGTGTTTTTCAAAATCTTTTTCAAAAATGATTTTGGAAAGTCACATACTTAATACAATTTTAGTCATTCAATGATTATGGTTTCTTAAAAAAAGTGAGATATCAAGTAAGATTTTATAACCCTAAAGCTCTAAAAGCCTAAGGGAAGTCTATAGCCCAATTTCCAACATATTTTAAAAATTCATAACCTTAAAGGAATTAGTCTCTCAAAAACTAATCTCTCAAAGGTAGTGAGATATTCAACTTATCTTCTATAATGTATTCAAAAATGATTTTCAAAAACTTTTCACAGACAAATTCACAAGAGCTTCCAATCCAAACTCTATTTCAAAATCTTCGAATCAAGCTTTCAAAAAATATTTCAAAACTCCCTTGAGTTGTTTTCAAAAATATTTCAAAACTCCCTTGAGTTTTAAATTTTTTTTTTAAAACTCTCTTGAGTTATATCAAAAACATTCCAAAACTCTCGAGTTGTTTTCAAAACTTTCCATAACTTTTTCAAGTTGCTTCCAAAAAGCACTTCTAAAAACACCTTAAAAAACATTCAAGTTAACTTCAAGAACTTTTCAAAAACAATCCAAGTTCTATCTTAAAGGTATCTTAAAAAAATTCAAAATCCTATTCCAATGGTGTTTTCAAAACTCTCCAAGTCTAATTCCAAGTCAAACTCTTTTAAGTTTAAGTTTCAAAAAAAACTTTTCAAGACTCCCATGAGTCCATTTTCAATCAAGCCCTTGCTCAAACTAAGAATGACTTAATTCTCGTCAAATGAGATATGTAAATAACTTAAAATGGTGCAGTCGTAACTTTTTTTTCAAGTCAAATGTTCATTTCCAACATGCTCTTTCAATCAAAATTTCTATTTCAAATCACTTCAAAACTTCTTATATTCAAATATCTTTTCAAAAACGTGCATCGTGCATCATTTATCCAAAAAGTAATAATCAAAAAATTTTCTACGTGTATAAAAGTGGATATTAGTAACCGGTGATTCAAGTGAGTGAACTAAAGGTGATTACACATGTAGGTACCGAAAGGGTGGAATTGGGTGATGATCTTAGGATATCTTCCCTACATGTAACTAACTCCCGTACCATAGATTTCTGTTCCAAAAACCAAAACCGGAGTCATGTTTTCAAAAGGTTGTTAAATTCCTCTTTTTCAAATACCTTCTTAAGAAGGACATTTTCAAAACCTTTTCAAAAACCTAAGTTGAGTCTTCGAATTACACTTAGTTTTAGGTAACCTAACATATCTTTAACTTTGTTAGGTGGCGACTCTAAATATTTTTCAAAAAGCCCTTAATCAAATCAAGTTTTCAAATTCAAACCCTTGTACCACTTGTCCTTTTAGGAGGGTAAGTTTTAACATAGAGAGTATCGTATTTTTTTTCAAGCCAAGACGATTTAGGTAAAAACCAAGCCGCGACAGCTGATAATGGGAGATGAAGAATCGAAGCATGGTAGATCCGGGGGAAGGCAACACCTGAATTATGTAAGGGCGAGCTTCAAAGTCCTTTTAAGTGCCTCGCGGAGCTCTTCTTAATCCAATGAGGCATCTGGGTTGAATTCCTAGCAACTTCCTTGGTAACAAGTCGACCTACCATATCTAATACTAATGGTCCGTTCTCATTGACCGTGTTTATTATACCAAGGTCATCATATTCATGAGGGAAATGGGGCAAAACTAGGAAATCTCTCGAAAAGAACGGCTAACAAAAACTAGGTGTGCATGAAACTGGCTATGTCGTAGCGCCCCATTGACCACTCCATCTCAGATTTAATGTGGTCCAATCGAGTATAAAGATTACCCAGAAACAGGGGTACTAAAGGAGTAAACATTCCTCGAGCCAGTTGAACAGAAAGCAGGAGATCGTTTGGACTCACACTGTTTGTTGGATGATTAGGAAAGATGTATACCGTGAGAAAGAATGCCAAGAAAGCAGGAAGGTAAAGGTTCGATAAGTATTCTTCCCTTTGGAATTCGGAGCGCTCTTTCTCATTTGTGTAACTCCTTTCATGTTGGAGATCCTTAAAGAAATAAGATCCTTAAAGAAATAAGGAATCCAAGCCACATATGAGCACTTGCTCTTTGGTAGTTGAACTTCTAGAGCACGACCATTATCAACAAAGCATGAGCCTAATTTAGTAATGTCATGGAGGCATTATTAAAGACGGTGGACCATCCATTGATCCTCAATAGTGGCATTGTTCATATCAAATGCCTCACGACCCTTGACACGCAAATGAAAAATGTATGAGAATCCAAACTCCAATAAGTAATCAATGCCTCTAAGCTCAAGTTGTTCTTCAGGATTGTCAATTCCTTCGAAATGCAGAACACAGCGAGGAGGCCCACACTGGCAAGATGTCGCGCGTACACTTCGTTGTGGGTCATCTCATCTACCCACTCTTTCAATCCAATTGTTGGGAGACAGAGACACTTGAACTGAATGAAAGCATGGGGAAAATTCCCCTTTCTATGTGAAGGTGTATCACAGACTCAGGGTTGATCATCTCGGCTTAATCAAACTCCTTTTTCGGCAACCCTGAGAATAGCGACTCCTCCAATACTTCATCTTCAGGAATGAAGAAGTCACTTGCCTTCCAAAACCTGTCATTGTAAAGTATGGGGCATGACGCCATTAGTGTGAGGAGGAGTAGCTTTTGATGGAAAAATAACTCCTCTCTCCTCTGTCTTCAATGACCCCTTGAATGACTACAGCCTTATTTCCTTTCGCCATTGAAGCAAATGAGAGGTCATCAAGGAGTGAAATGAAGAAAAAATATGAGCAAAGTAAAAGAACTTGGCAAGGAAGAACGTCGATACAAATGCACGTGCAAATTTATGACGCCAATTTCAGAAGGAAGTAAAAACTGCACGTGCAAAGACCTAAGAGTATACTTCACCCACGTAGGGGGCAAAAGGTAAATAACATTAAATCTCATCCCAAAATGGCGATGTTTCGATGAAGTTCCTTTGAGCTAGAAGGAAAATAGCACCCAGGTCAAATTTCTGGGAGCACACATTACAGCAGAAGGAGGTATCACGTGATTTAATGGCTAAGGATAAAGGATCGTCGAGGTGGGGGTTATTGCCTTGATCTCAAGAACCACGAGTTACTTGTGATAAGGTTGACCTCTTTGCCTCGGCCTATGGCTGATAGAGAAAATCTTGAACACATGATTTCAAAGGCCACGTGTCACTTAAATATGCTTTTAGTATGCCTATAAATAAACCTAATATCTAAGGGTAAGAAAGGAGGAGAGAGAAGAGACAAAGCCTTGCCAAGTACATTCTTATAATGAACTCAACTGACCCCACACTACTAAAAGTTGTAACTGCCCAATAAATTTTTTAATAAACTCTTTAATAAATGTTATAGCTAAATAATTAAATAATAAGATTAAAGTTTTAAAACTTTAGTAAAATATTCCAACATAATGTAAGTCGGGCCCTCTTATTGGCAACCATCCATTGCAAAGCAAAAGGTTTGCCTGATTCGTATAGTGGCATGGCGGCGCCGGCATAAAGTAATGGGGTGAATTGACCCAGCAACCGTAAAATAATTAATATATTTTTAGTACTAATCTTCCTCATAAATAATTTGATCAGAATTTCCACCCATTATCCAAAACTTTAACCCCCAATGATCCAATAAGAAAAGAAGGAACTCATGAATTAGGAGGCTATGAAATTTCTTTTAAGTGTGGATTTACCATGAGGGTCTGTGGCTCCAGTTGCCCTATTCAACTTATAAAAAATAAATCTTTATTGTTTGTTATTGTTTTTTCCAATATTGCTTTTCACTGTATACCCCACATATAACATGCATGATCACACTCATTTTTAGAAAGAAATTAATTGCACATAAAACATGCATCTAGTGGATAAACAGTCTTGAAAAATGAATCGAGTGTTTATTAAATAGTAATAACATACAGAAATATTACATTTATGATATATGAAGGAATATTCGATCTAAGTAAAATTTTAAAATATAAAGACTTTCATTTTCATCAAAAATACTCCTTTGTAAAATTATTATTAATTTTATTAGTCAGTCGCAAGTGCAATAGTAAAAATAATTTTTGTAACAATGAAATTAATAAATAATCAATTGTGTAACTAAAATGAATGATTAGTTCATATAACTTAACAAAAGCATTTGTAAAAACACATACATAAAAAAAATAGCATCATGTATTACGATTTTCTTTTATTTATGATTTAAATTTACATGACCCAGTAACAAATATTTCTGGAGCTGCCACTAAAGGGCACCCTAAAGAAAAAAATGAAGAGGTGAAAGCCACCTATTGACTTAGAACACGGTACTTGGCTTCCATGTTGGACCTACTGTCTTCCTTCTATTCTACGCATGTACACAGTAGCAATGAGCCCCTGGATTTTTAGTACAAAAATTGCAAAACAAAATTTAGCTACTACCATTTTATAACCTAAAAACAAACATAGAACCAAAAAAAACAAAAAAAAAAACCCCTTAGTGCTTCCAAATGTATAAACAAATATTAATTAAAACTATAAAAATTAAACTAAAAGTATAAATGGTTACTCATTGTCAGTGGCAGACACAGAAGGTTTTCAGTTTTCTTTGAGGAAAGCTAAATTAAATTTTGTTGAGGCTAAGATAAAATTCCTAAACTTTATGGGGAGGCAATGTACTTTATTTTCAAATAAATACGTTAAAAGATACAGAGGGTAATGAGAACTTTGAAAGTTGAGCTCGTTGTCCTATTATTATAAAAGACTTGAAAGAAATAAAAATAAATGCTTTAAATAATAAAAAAGCATACGTCAAACAAAATTAAATAATAATAATGTATGAATTATACTTCGGAGACCTTTACCTCTTCAAGTTGTGAAAGTTTCCCTCAACCTAATTAGATAGTGATGTATGATGATACTAATTGTCCAAATAATGCTAAATTGTAAGAACTGGATTTCTACTTGTAGGCCAATTCGTTTCGAAACCTCAGGACATTCATTCAGGAGATTACAAATCCGGTGGAGAGTAGCAATTCTCTAATTTGACAACTAATAGCAGAATGAGCTATTTCATTTAAAATTCAAGGAAGGCTTGTATATATATATATATATATAATTGATGTCCAGTAAAAATGAAAAGCATAAAAGATTCACATTCACTATTAAATGACAAATACAACGTCCGCATCGGCCCCCATATTTTCAGATTGCTAATTAACAATTAAGATAAAAATGACAAACATTCCATAACATGCGGCCCCTACTCTCATATTATAGAAGAAGAAGAAGAAGAAAAAATCCAACGAGATACACAATTGGTATGTAAATTTAAATCGAAGGGCATAATTCTGGTTGACACAAAAAGTGGCAATCTGGGATATGATGGGAATGAAGAAACACAGTTTTACCATGTCTATCAAGAATACGATGGGACTTCGAAGAGGCACTTAGTCTCCTGGTCCTGGCTAATGCCAAATCCACGACAAATAAAACAGTAATAACAACCCCCCCAATCACCCTGGTGGGATCATCTACCCATGTCAAAGAGAGGAACTTCGATACATCCAATAAGGAAAAGGTACGTAGACTATTTGCTTTTTTCATTTTCGTTGAGTAAAAACAGGTATTATAGAAAAAACAGTTCAAAATTTCCCATCATCTGCATGCCTCACACCACCAGTCTCACCTGGTAGAGCCTAGGGGTCCCCACATCTTGGAAAACTAGTTTAAAATTTTTAATTGCAGAAAACAAAGATGAAAGATATAGTTTAATTGTAGGAACCTGAATTCTGAGATGCAGAAACATTCGTATCTTTGAAGTATCCAAAAAAAAAATCCAAACATTCATATCTTTATACACTTTCAACAGAACAGCCACACACGAGAAATTCCAGGAAGGTGGATTTAGAACTCTCTTCAATCCAAACAGAGAATCTTACCAACCGTCCACCAAATCTTAAATATCAGGCATTCTCACTAGCTTATTGTAAAGAATCCGATCATCCCTCCCTGTATTGCTCTTTAATAGTGCACTTTGAACAAGTTCCTGATGCAAGACAGCAATTGACAGCTATCAACTCTCAGATGTAGTGCATGGATTATATTTTTCCTTTTTTGAAAAATAAAATAACACCACAGATCAAATATTGCATAACAGCACAAGTTTTCACCTTAACATCCCTGTGTGAGAGAAATTTCCCCAAGTTGTGAATGATCAGTCTCATATCTTCAACCTAAGCAAGTGAATAGATGTAATGCTTAATCCCTCCATCATTCTTAATAGCACAACGGTACAGAATGACAAGAAATACTAGTCATTAATTTTACCCTGATGTAGCCAGCTCGATTCCGGTCGAAAAACCTGAAAGCCTGTTATGAAGGTGGGCAATGTAAGAAAAAATTTAAAGCACAAAGAAATACAGGAAATGAAAAGTAGATGACAAGGAAAATTTCCATAAAAATACCTGCAAGATTTCCTTATCAACGGGAACCGGAGTTTCTCTCTTCTCTGTCTCTGTCTTTCCTAAGTTCTCTTTGCTCTCTGAACCCAACATAGGCTTCCTCTCTGAAGTTCCCTTAGCAGTTTCCTGTTCTTCATCCTTTGCATTCTCAACTGCCTTTTCAGACTTGACATCTCCATCGGTCGTCCCCACTTTAGCATTTTCCTGGAAAGGAAAATCACCAAACATAAATATATAAATATACATCAACAACCAATTAAATAGCATGTTAAATGACATTTCTTCTGAAATCTTGACAAACTGTGTTTTCCTTTAATGATGCTAATCTGTTCCTTTCCTGTATATTACATCTCGTTTACCTATGGTTTTCTGATTTTAAATTCAATTTGTTTTCCCAAAAATAGTATCACCAACACTTTCCTAGGGCCGCTTTTTTTTCTTTCTTTCCTGACTATAGGAAACAGGAATGAACTTAGTGAATCAGGTAGACCCTTAGAGGATAAAACTTCTTCTCTGGCATTTAACATGTCACAACACACAACACTGGAAATAATCTGTAGGGTCAGAGGACAGGTCTTCAAAAAGAGGGGTATGTCCTGAAAATCCAAAGAGATTAATCAGGACTGTTTACCATTTTAGTGTCATGCCACGTCCACCATATAGTAATCAACAGGTCAACCAAAAAACTGTTTTCTTTTACAGAGAAGTAACAAAAAACAAATAAATAATGATATATCCACATTTTTTATATTGCGAAATGAAAAATGAGGAAGGACGACTTGCCTCATTCGACAAATCATGTTGGGGGCTCGCATCCGGCATTTCTTCATCTTCCTCCGGATCTTCCTCTGGATCTTCATCATCCATTTCATCTTCTGGTTTCATATTTTCAACACCATCATTAGAAGTATCCTCTTCCCTGACTATAGCTTTTCCATCAGCTTGATGAGCAGGATCCTGTGTTTCAGTTTTGGTAGATTCAGGTTCCACAGTGGCCTCATCAGTCTTCACACGCTTTGTCGATGAATTTTTCTCACTTTCCTTAGAAATTTCTTCCCGTTGTCTTTTACGTTGGTTTCTTTCTGTCACAAACTTTATGCGCAATTTCTATACAGAAAATACAAACAAAAAAAGGGAGAGGGGAAGAAACAGGCATATGAATCAAAATAACCCAACAACTGAATAAAGCAGCAATACATACATATATAGAGGAACTGCCTCAACCAACCTGCAGAAATGTTAAAAGGCGACAACCCATTTGATACTGAAGCATTTCGTAGAGCGTTTCTGCAAACAGTGAAAGCTGCAGAAAGAAGGGGGAGAAGGGCAAACAAGAACCATTGGCATAACAAAAAAACTAGGTAATCTCACTTCAATATTATGAGCAACCTGAATTTAAGACATCATACGAGAACAACAGAGGACAACCAGAGCACCAAAGTACTGTCAATGAGAAATAAGGCATATTGCCTACATAATGAGATAAGAAAGGAAAACTATAAAGAAAGGACTTGGCAAAAAAAGGTGGGATAAAGAAAGGAGTAGAACACACCTCAAATGTTGATTCTTCAATGTCCTTGTCAGTATAATCCAAAAGTGAATCCAGTGAGAGTGACATTGAACGCAGCTGTAACAGAGGATTAAACAATTAGATAAGTAGTACATGTAGGGTCTATTATTACAAAAGTAGTGCATGAAAACTATCTTTGGCAATTATCCATAGGAGATAAAAGCTACATTTCTCGGTTTAGATTCAACCTACTTTAGAATCTTTGCTCCCTTTTGTTTGGAGAAACAGTCCAGGGCGCCGAGGAGGTTCTTCAGGCTGTTTCTTTCCTTTCACCTCCTTATTTGACTTGGTCCTAGACTCATCTTTTCCTTCTCCGTCTTTTTTCTCATCATCTTTTGATGTTTCTCTTTCTTTTGATTTTTCCTTATTGTCATTGTGATTATCCTTATGAGAAACTTTTTGCTTGTCAGCCTCATTATCACTTTTGGACACAGATCCACTTCTCTCAGCAACCCTCTTCTCATCCTTTTTATCTCCTTTGTCAGCCTTAGTTCCAGTTTTACTTGAATTGCCCACATCATCTAGCTTCTGAGGAGTCACTAACTTGGAGGTTGGTTCAGGTGTCATACTCTTTTCTGACTTGGACTCACACACTTGACTGTCAGCATCTACAGTTTGCTCTGCCATAATTTTTGCTTCATCACCGGCCTGAACTACTTTTTTCCCATCCTTATCGTCTTCTTTCTTACTATCAGCAACCCCATCATTACCTTGCACAACAGTTACTTTTCTTTTAGGCACCCTTTTAATTATTTTTTTCTTTGCAGTTGTTTTTACAGTAGAATCTTGCACCACAGCAGCACTGCTTGAGTCTGATATGACCTTTGCTCTATCATCAGAACACTCGGGTCCCTTCTCGGTTTTCAACACAGGCTGCGTGCCTTCATTTTCTTTCTGAACAGTTTTCACTACTGGGACCTTTTTCACAACTCTCTTTCTTATAAAAGTTTTAACACCAGCTTTCGCAGATGGCTCATCCTGTTGACCAGTGATTTCTAAGTTTACAATCTTCTCTCCGACATTTTTCTCTTCCAGCTTATTGTTCTCTTTTGTTTGATTCTCTGCACCATCTTTCTTACCAGCAACCTTCTGTTTGACAATTTTCCTTATAATTTTCTTTTTACCTGACTTTCCACTACCAGCTGTCTGAACACCAGCACTTCCTCCCAATTCCTGTTTGTCAACATTATTACTTTCCTCCCCTGTTTCAGAGCCTTCTTTTTTATCAAACTTCTTGTCATTCTTGCCCCCCTCTTTGCCAGCTGCATTCCCTTTCAGTTCATGGTTGTCTTTCAGCTCTTTGTTGACATCCACTGCCTGTCCAGATGAAGGAGAATCCACTTTTTTCCCCGATTTGTCATCCCTCTTCACTTCTTTATCAAATTCCTTACCTTAAATTGGAAAAAAAAATAAGCTAACAAAAAATTCATTTGATCAGAGAAAAATATAAACCACCATATTTGAGAAGTTTAGAGGGTTATTTACCTTTCAGCCCTTCCTTCTTCTCCCGAGACTTCTAAATGAAAGAAACATTACAAAGATTAGTCAAAAAGGTACAGTTTATCCAACTTTGTTTGATTGCCAAAATTGTAGGAAGACAAAAGAAAGCAAAGAAAAATAATGGCATGTAGGAACCAACCCGATAGTTTGTCAGATTAACCATGCCGTGCACAAAAAAGAAAACAAAATAATTCAAAAAGTAGTGGGAAGAAAAGCAAACATATATGAAATATAACTAGTAACCACACATCATCTACAATATTTGAAGTACTTTTCCCTTCTAGCGTGGCTCAAGACCACGAATTATTATCTCAGGGAAGACAAACAAGAGGACAATTTCTTTTGTTTTCTATCTCCCTCTTGTTCGTAAGCCCTGTATAAGACAAGGAACCCAAAGATACTTTATTTTCATTTTTTTTTAAATAAAGGAACCACAAGCTACTTAAAATAACTAATGGATAGTGGTTCAAGAACTTCACTACGGCTCTGCCCTCATTGTGATTTAAGAATGTGACTACCCATCTTGAAGTTAAGAGGTCTAGGCAATGGAGCTAACACTCATAAACAGCACAAGAAATCCCACAGAACCTTCCAAATTCATTCCTTTCATCCATCTCCAACACACAAAATCAAACAATCTACGGACAATAAACATTTCTAAAATTTTCCGGAGCGCTATCCATGGATAAAATCTAGAACTATCATTCAGTTAAAAAGGATACCATAACTAAACAGACAGACAACAGAAAACAATTACATCGAGCCCATTTTTTTGGTAGAAAATATCTGAAAAAGTTAAGATATTTCAAATTGAAATCTAATCAGACTATAATACTAAAGAATATCCTAAATAGTGCTGGTGGAAACATAGGACAATACGAGAGATCATGACAACATAAATTACGATTCGATTAAGCATATCAATGTGGAAACTATTACTCCTAAAGATTTTAATATATGAGACATTAGTTGCATCATATAATCTCATATGTATCTTACAATTAACCTGACAATACTTCAGCCACTGATGCAGCAGAGTGCAATACCTAAAATAAAAATAAAAAGAAAACCATTTTTGATTGTGTTAGTTGCTCCGCAACAAAAAGGATTCCCATTTGTGTAAAGTAAAAATACCTTTTGATTCAAATCATTTGAAGATCAAGTTACAGGATTATCACCTCCTCACAAAACCTAGATTTCTCCCTAAACAAAACTCGGAGTTTTTTTCCATGTCTTCATTTGTGTTCACAAGGGAATAAACCTAGTGTAATTAAAGGCTTTCTGTAATCGGGCAATTAAGGTTATCTTTCCCCTGTAATCAAACCTATGTATCTTGGTCCTCTAATAGATGGATCTCAGAAGTTTAGATTAAAAGCTTCAAACTTTCTACATGTTTGTGCTCTATTAATTTTGGTATAAAATCAGGAAAAGAAAAATTTTCCAATAAAATACAAATTTCCAGTTGCTTGTTAGTAATGGATTCTAAAATCAATAAATAAATAAAAAAACCCAGAAAACAGAAAAATCATGAAAAACAAACCAGATTTTGGTGCAGATGTTTTCTGCTGTGAAAAAAAGAAAAGAAAAGAAAATTGAGTTTGGACTCATAAGGTAAAAATGATGTTGCTTTCTTTACACGCCAGCTATTTTCCTCCCTCCCGTTGGTCAAAAAAGAAGATGAGCTGGAAGATATAAATCTTTTCATTTATGTCATTTTACACAATCAATAATATCGACCACACACCAAAACTACAAGGGACAATACATCAAGGCTGATAAGCAAAATAAACAAAATTAAAGGAGTGTTCATAAAAGATGAACATCCAAAAAAAGCAGCGTTGCAGCTTGTGATCAAGTACATAAATTTTCTTGCATATCTATAGACACAAAAAGAATTCGGAACTATCAGCAAATCTCGTTGAGAATCAAATTTGTGAAAATCAGAAGGCCAAAATTTTTCTTAGATTTCTACTGTTTTACTTGGAAAACTTTACTTGGAAAATAATTTGGCCGGAATATATTTTCCCACTTAAGCAAAGACTTGAGGATGAATCAGTGGAATACTGGAATGTAATGTCGTTTGTCATAACTGTTCATGCAATAAGGTTCAATGAATAGATGACTATCTCTTTGATCCCCAAGTATATTTCAAAAAACTAATCATATAGGGCTCAAAGCTTGATTCCTACAATATATGAATCTTCCACGTGCTACAAATTTCATCATACCTACTTCCAAAGTTTTAAAGAAAAGGGAGGATGAGGAGGAGAAGAAACAAACCCATCATGTCATAATGATACAATAATAAGTTCAATTACCCCCACCACCCAACAACCAACAAAAAAAAGAAAGAGAGAAAAGAAAAAAAGATACAATATCACATTACTAAAACACTGAAAAGGATATATAACACAACAGTTGACAACAATAACAAATAGCCCATCACAAAGATACAGTAAAAGGCACAGCTGCCACAAAAACAAGACAAACAAATATTAATAAAGGTCCGTATACGCTAACAAGAGGCTCTAAGCCTTTGGTCAACATAGACAAGCACCATTACTAAAAGTTCTTTCTTTCCAACCTAAGGAATATTTAAGCACATGTTTCTCCCACATATTATGTAAATCTATTAAATTCATAATAGAAAAATGAAATCAAAAGACATCATATCTCTTTCCATCCCATGCAACACATCAACTTGATGCTAATTAACTCGATGAAAACTTGATATACTTTATTCACTTAATGCAACACATCGAACTGTATGCACTTAACACAATTCCATGCTATTAGCATAACATGCCTCAAACAATAACACTAAACACGTAGTGCATCCCATTCTTTTTTTATGCTTACACTGCAATTTGAACTGCAAACAACTCTCCAGTTGGTCCACTCCTTCTTAGGGCACTTTTAGGTCTACCCAAATCCCATATGAAAATAAGAGGGGCAACCATATAACAGCAGCTGGTCAATAGAGGATGAAATGGAAATCCTCAGATAGCAGCCCCATAAGAATATTGCAATTGAGAACTTCACCTAGAAACTTTCCTTTAGATTGTTATATGGCATAGAGACAAGGTGCAATACCACCATTTAAAATGTCTCTTTAAGCATTAAGCATATTCTACAAAGTCAAACAGATTATAAGGTAAGACTAGCAACAATGCTGTTTCAGAGTAAACGAAAACAGCATACCTCCTTTTTCAGAGCACGCTGCTGCTCTCTCTCAGCAATAGCCTTCTTGTGGGCAAGCCATTGGTCTCGCCATGCTTCCAGTGATGGGAGACAATCTGACAAATCTGGCACGTACAGTACAGTGACTTCTTTGTGGCTAAACAGCCCGTCCTTGCCAACTCTTTCATAATGTATCTGCAAAGGTCAAGGACAAATAGCTTGCAGTTTTCATGCCAAGCGTGCAAGAAACCGAGAAGTAACATATCTAATTAATTATTCCAAAAAACAAAAGAAGCTAAAGATGAGATGCTAGCAATGCCCCCGTGCAGCATCTGATCAGACTTGATGGAAAACAAACAGTACAATGTTTTCATCTAAACATCCTGACTCTAGAAGAGTGAAATGTAAGAAACTCAATCAGAATAAGTTCCACTGTCAAAAGGAAACACTTTACATGCCCAAAGTGCTCTCTAATGATGACCAACTGCACAGTTGATAGGTATAATAAACAATAAGTAACCATAACAAGCAGGGATTGATGTGGTAACAAATTGATGCAAGTTGTCCTCACATGACAACTGATAATGGCAGAGTTAAATGAACAGGTACCCAGCTCAAGGGCCACCTCAAGATGAACAGCAGGAGGACCTTTTTATAAATTCTTTGTTAATGAAGAATGAGATTTAGACCCTAGGATCCACCCTACAACTAGACATGGGCACAATCACATACATGCATGATCACCACCCATGTGAAGGTTACGATATACAACCCGCCCGCGGGGGGGTGTTTGGGGGGTGTGGTTTGCTTTGGGGTGGTTTCCACATGGTGAAGTTTGTGCAACTGGTGATTTCCACTGGAAGGCATATAAAATTTACATGTTTACCCTTGATGCTACTTTCGATTTGGTGGTTGGAGGCCATAGCAGGAATAACAAAAATGTGACAGACCTTCAACACACCAAGATAGTGAGTTGCCTTCATAGTGTAATATAGATGTTCCTGAGTCACCACTAAGAGACCTTTTCAATTATTTAGTGGAAGTGTGGAACAGAATTTACTTCTAAGGGGGTGGAAAAAATATGTAGTTATTACACCCTCAAAACTTTGGAAATTTAAAAGGACAACTTTCTAGTTCCTAAAAAGGCCAGAAATGTCCATTCAATGTTTATTGTAGTACAAAGAAGGCCACCGCCCAGTGGTGGCACTCGTTAGTAACGGTGCAACAAAGGTTTGACGTCTATAAATGTAACCCTTATCCGTGCAAAGTAGCTGCCATCATACTCAACTCCACATCCTCACTCTTGGCAGCTAAAGTTTATATCATTGCACAAAACAGTGGTGCCTGATCGAAGAAACACAAGCTTAAACAATTACTTGTACAAAAAGAAAGTAAAAAAAAAAAAGAATTGAGCCGTAGAGACAGCTATTATACACTTACACTAACCTTACTTCAATCTAATTATTTTTTGGATGAAGGACAGGTCCTGTGACTTATCCCAAAAAAAAAAAAAGGAACTCTTCTTTTTTCTTGGTTGATTTTATAGGGCAACTAAGTTTTGAGATTTATAGTTTATATTTGATGTTTTCTATTTGTATATCCCTTATGAATAAGATTAATCTCCTAGGCATCCTGTTAATACCATAGTTACTTGTCAGGGGAAAAAAAGATTTAGCTTATTTGAGGAAACCAACACACAAATCCCTTCTTCCCCTCGTGACTGCCATTTCCCTCACTACATAAAAAGAGAAAAAATAAAAGATAATAGAAAAGGACAACACCGATTATGCACAGAACTAAAACCTTCAACTTTGCATAATCAAGGGTACAACTCCACTGGTTTATTACCTTCACTGTCTTCCTACAAAGCCCATTCTCTCAGATAAAATTTCTAATCCACTTCATTAAGGAAAGTCGCACCAACTTGTTATCCTCGTTAATTTATGCATGTACATATACAGGCAATTTTAATCTACTACCTCGTAGAGAATCAATTTTAATCTATTAGTCTTTCCCTATGTTAGCTGGAACGCAGATCGTTCTAGTACGTGGAACAGAAATCGGAATATGGAATGCCATGTGCTAAAAAATGTGGTACAATAGAGGTAGAGTTATATAAATTATGCCCTTATAATTTCAGGTACGTCTAGAGCACCTTTCATTACATCCAATAAAATAAAGTTTATTTTTTAAATTAATCAAGTAAAAACACATTTCTAGGTGTATTATCACACAATTTTTTGCATATTGTTCTGCCCAAAATCCATTTTCGAATGAAAGTGTACCATGTTTTGGCATAACGTTCTAAAAATGTAAATCACTAAGGTATTAGCATTTTCTGATAACACTACTTATTATTAAAAGAAATTATTATATTTTAGCTTTAAATCCTTATAGCTAACAAATATGGCTTTTTTATTTTTATTTTTTGATAGATAACAAATATGGCTTTCAATTTGAGTAACATGTCCATATTCATACTTTTTCAAACAACAAATAAAAAAAATAAAGAATGAGGGGACCTCTAAAAACATCTCTACAGTATATTAAGGAGAAACACATGTTGTCTCCAACTTGGTCATTTACACTACCTACGGAATAAGACTTGACCCAAAAAATAATAATAATCCATTTTTTAATTAAATTATTAGATTATCTTTATTGATTATCCTAGATAGTCTTAAAAAAAGAAGAAATTAGCTTTCGAATCTGTACCACATTATCTCATAAACATATGATATACTTGTCTTTTAGGTCTCTCTTCTGCTTTCCTACTTTCTACAACTTCCATTCGCAGACAACAAATTAAGCACCAATAGAAAACACTACCTCAAGCAAACGGTTCCACTGCCTGCAGTTCTTCAAATCAAGTTGGGTGATGTCCTTTGCGTATCTGAAAGAGCATAAACCTCTTCAGTACAGTTAACAATTGTATAACTTCTCTGCAAGAGGATACAATTAACAAAGTAAAGCAGAGACCTAAGAACAGTTCGAACTAGAGAGGAATCGTCAACTGATGGATCCCCACCATCAACTGTATCCCATGGGCCTCCAATTGCCATGAAGGAATGATCCTTTTTAAGAATGGCAAACCTCAGGATATTGCAAAAATGGGGGATGCGATCATCATAGCTTTTTTCAGATGACAGCTCCTCCAAAGCATTTTGGCTAAGCCCACTCATCAAAATCATCTGATTCACAGGGAGAGAGAGAGAGAGAGAGAGAGCATTAAGACGGATGACACAGTACATCAATAGGAATAAAATGTTGCTATCATGTAACATTCTGTAAGATGCAGAAATATAATTATATGGAATGCAATTGAGTAATCTTTCCGTGCTTTGACAATTGCACTGCAGGCAAGATAAGTTTTACAGTGTCAATGTGTCAATCTAATAACTAGAAGGCATTTACCAGTACATGAGGACGTCAGCATATTTCAGTATCTACAATGACCTTAGGGAGGAAAAGGGAAAGAATGAATATACACTGTCAATGTGACGAGTCTTTGCGCTGTATTCAAAACATCCATGATAAACTTAATGGTGCATGAATGTGTGTATCTATTCAATAGTTTAATGCTTCAAGCATCACTCTCCTTTCTTTATATATGTATACATGTAAGCATCATCCTCCATTAAGGTCAATTACACGTTGCACCCCTGCACTTTATACCAAATTTCACTTCAAGACCTTCACTTTTAATTGTAACAATTAAACTCTTACACTTTCAATTTGTTGCAATGTCAAGCTTCTACTTGAAAAATAGACAGAAAATTCGTATCTAATGTCGCATGGCCTTTTTCAAGAGACAAATATGCTAAAATTTAACCATTTTTCATTCAAAGACTCACATATATTGCACTTGAGTAAAATTGGGAGCTTTTATATGAAGCCTTGTTGCATTATATACATCACAAAGTTGATTATACTCATGATTTTGGAGTGATTTAAGAGGAATTTATAGTAGATTATTAGGAAGAAGTATGATTTTACATCTTCTCCCCTTGAAAAAGGCAACGTGCTTGTCATATGTGAATTTTTCGTCAATTTTCTAAACGAAAGTAAGCATAAGGTTGACATTACAACAAATTAGAAGTGTAAGGGCTTAATTTTTATAATTGAAAGTAAAGGTCCTGAAGTGGGATTTGGTGTAAAGTGCAAGGATGCGAAGTGTAATTAACCCTTAATTTAATAAGCTGACAAATATCAACAAGGCCAAGAACTTTGCAGGATGACCCATAGATAGAAGATTCGAACTTGCTTATGACATAAGACACGAATTAAATAGACAGCTATAAGTTCTCACACCTAATTGTTACTGATCTTCATACAAACCAGCAATGCAGGAATAATCAGTTCAATCCATTAAGTTCTATATTAATCATGCTAGATGCAGCATTTCTGACACATATCTATGCATGTATAACAACATCAGTTTAGCCATTATCTACCTTTGCATTCCACACGGTAGTTCCAATTTTTACAGGATCATCAGCTGACGGTATGGTAGGTGGTTCTTTCTGCTTAGTTGCAGTATCCTCTTCAACAAAATCGTGCTCAAAACTGTTCCATCCCAAATGGCACCAGACAGTTATTCTTATTTTCATTTCTTTACAAAATTATTGATTGCTAATAACATTTTGTTATAGAGAAGGTGATGTAAAAGAGCCAAAGAACCACAAAAATAACAACTTTCTAGAGTTTAAATAAAACAAAAATAACGTTATATTTCCTTTTTTTTCTTTTTTTTTTTTCCTTGGTTCTCGGCAGCAAAAGATGATCTTGAATGTGGACATATAATAGAGGTGGTCTCCCAATAGCAGAGACCTGGCTAATTCCCTTTCCGGTCCAAAGAATTGAAAAAGAATAAATAAACAAAAGGTTTAAAGCTGAAGTGGAAGCCAAGACAATAGGAAGTATTAGAACTTAAGAAAGAAATACAAATTAGAGAGCAACCAGGAGCAAAGTACCTGGCAGGATTATAGAAAGAAATTTTAAGATTCTCCCTTGGCCAGTTCACGACAACCTAAAGACAGTTGCAATGCATCAAAACAATTTTATCAAACATTTTAAAGTGGTTTTCCCTTGAGATTATAATAAGTTAGAATACCTTGGAGCAATCTGGAGAAATAAAAAGTTTGGGATATCGCTTATCCAATGACAAATAATCTCTCTCAACATCTACCAGACTAGACGAGTAAACCTGCATGGACAGCATTCATTTACATCAAGATTGAAATCCATAGACATTAAGATAGCAATCAGATAAAAACAAAAAACCAAAATAAAACATTCAGAAAGTATACAATTATAGAACATGCACCAAATAAATCCTACTTAACAAAAACAATATATATGAAACAAGGAAACAAGAAGATATGTAGAATATCACAGTAAAAAACTCAACTTTCTAGAGTTCAAAATACTTCTTCCTAAAAGCAAAGTTCATGACTGAAGTGGCTATAATGGCAGAAAAACTAATAGCCATCCACATTAGTGAAATATTTCTGGATTCAGCAAAAGATATCACACAGAACACTATCAAAGAAACTAAATGCCTGGAATAGAGATTTAAGAGAAGGATAAAGAAAGAAATAATTTTATGAAGCAATAGCAACAGAGATGAAGAAATAAGCGCTCTCAAAAGCATAAAAGAAGAAAAGTCATTCCAAGGAAGTAAACAGTCAAACCAGAGCCAAAGGGCTTCAGGAAGTAATGTGATATAGAAGAAAGTTTATAAGGGTAATGTACAAAAAGAGATAGAGGTCCTCAAAAAGTAAGAGTCAACAGAATTCCCAAGGAAATAAAAATTGAAGTTGAAAGTTCTCAATACACGATAGCAGAAAAGTCAACCCAAGGAAGTAACCAACCAAATCCAGAGCCAAAGGACAATAGGAAGCCATGTGATATAAAAGAAACTTTAGAAGGGTCAAGAGCAAAAAGATATAGAGGTCCTCAAAAAGTAAGAGAGTGCAATGATTCCCAAGGAAGTGACAATCAAATTTGGAGCCAGAAACCTACACAAAGTGGTACTCCATAGACCCCCAACACAAAAGTGAATAGCAGGAACAAGGACATAGAAGCTCTCAACACCAAATGCCACAGGGAAACGCCAGATCTTTGAAAAAAAAAGTTCCGATAATCATTCAATGACTAAGCTCTTGTATAAGCTTTTTTACCTTGCAGGCATATTCTCTTCTTTTTTCTTTAACAGGTGAATGATGCCTTCAGCATGAGAGAACACCAAGTTAGTTATGAAGGCTGCAAGTTAAAGCAGCTATATAAACAGAACTGCACACAAAAGTAACATCAAGATCCACCTATGCGAAGCTTCACGACGTGGTGAATCTCTTCGTAAAGACCTCACGTCCTTTGTCAATGAGGAACCACGTTGATCAGCCCTGTCCCTAGAGATTCTGGGTAGAGTTCGTTCACGCCCAATTTCAGGTCCACGTTCACGCCTAATTTCAGGTCCGCGTTCACGCTCTCGATCTCTCTCTTTCTCCCGCCGCTCCAACATGCGTTCCCGTTCACGCTCTCTTTCCCGTTTCCGTTCTCGATCTCGTTCTCGTTCTCGTTCTCGTTCTCGTTCCCGTTCCTTCTCCCTTTCTCTGTCTTTTTCTCTCTCACGCAAATGCTCCCTACGACGCTCCTCCTCTCTTCGCTCAAGCTCCTGAGCGTATCCGCCCCTATCATCTTTACGCTCATCAATCCTTGAATGACCACCACGTGACAACATGATACCTGGATAATCAGAGTCGAGAGATGTGCCATGAAGTCCTTTTCCTGTAGCATAGTCCCTACCAGGAGGCAGGCTGACTCCATAACCTGGATTTGAAGAACTCTGAGCAAGCATGAGATCATCCGCGTTTCTCAGCGGAGCTGCCCCTAAAATTGATGGAGCTGGTTGTCCACCATATGATGAACCACTTAACATTGATAAACTGCGAGGATCAGCATCCATTCTTCCACCATAAGGCATAAGATCTTGTGCTGGATGACGAATACTGGCCCCTCTTGCTGCAAGATAATCAGTTTGTCTGCCAGAAATGCGTTGCTACTCAGTGCAGTAAAAAATACGGAGTCATCGAGCAAAGTTGTGCACAGGTATTCCGTGCACAACCAGTATGCTATCACCATTGAAATAGGTCACTCATATCATGGAAAGTAGCATGGATTACTTATGCTGGCCATAGATTGGAGAAAAAATATATCATATAAAAAAAACAAAAGCTGATAACCACTTGCTATCAAACAATTGCATGCCATGTAGCAACTAAAACAGGTATACAATAAAAATCTATGAATAAAAAAAATACCTGGAACCCCCATCAAGAGAAGCAGACTGAAGCGATTGAGACTTCAGCATTTGTTCTTGTCGAAGAAGCGATGCTTGATCCATGCGATTATACATATCCGGCTGTTAAATATGCATCAATAGAAGAGAAAACTAATGTTTGAAAAACAATATTTGACAATAAGCAGACATGAGGGAAAGCAAATTAATATTATTTGTAAAAATACAATAGTAAAAAATAAAAAGCCAACACTACACCTGATGCTGAGTACCAAAACTGATAGAATCACCATATCGACCTGTTGATTCATTTTGCAAATCCCTCCCTACATAAGCACTCTGTCGCTCACCAAATTGGCGCCTGTCTATTGATGAATAATCAGATATCTTATCAGAGAATAACTGGTCATTTTTGTGACCATATCCATGGCTTGACGACGATACATAGTCACCAGATGTGAACTTAGGTGAATCTGGCATAGTTGAGCCATAGCCACTACGACCTTCCAAAGCTGATGGTCCAGCTCCTTTGGTACTCATTCCAGGAACCTATAGAAAAACAGATAGTAAGAGAATTTATGGTTCCAATGTCAAGTAGCGTGCGAAGGACCAACAAAGTCAACAACTAATGAAACCCAATAACCAGAGGTTTCAACTGTCAAAACAGCTCAGCCAAGGCTCACAGTTAAACTTGACAATTCAACAACTAGGGAAGCCTAAGAACCAGATGGTTGAACTGTCAAATCAGCTCAGCCAAGGATCAAAGCTAAACTGGCTGCATTCCGTGGATGAAAGAGAATGTCAATGGAAGGGACATGTGCCACTTCTCAGTTATGAATACTGAAGTGTCCCAACACATGCTTCCCCACACACACAGAGTATTGAAGTTTGTGGGCATGTAATTGGCATGCGCACATGCATCGGTGAAAGAGATTTAAGGTTTTGAAGGACTGCAAATGCATGTAGAGCAGGAGGGAGAGATGTTGAACAAGAACCAAAAAGTAATGCACTTCAAATCCATTTTGAAGTGAGGGCAATGTTGAAGTCAACAGGATTGACCAACAGGCCTGAGTAGAAGACCTGCTTTAATCATGGTTCCAATCTATCAATTTTTGGGGAAAACTTTGATTTTTCTACTGGTATGGCCCTATGGGGATGAAAAGTGCCACTTTACTTGCTTCCTTCTAATTTTCAGTTTGGGATAATATGAATACAAAGCTAACAACTCTTACATTAGCACACATGTAGCCAATAATCACAGTCAATATAAACTGCTAGCTTTCCTTTTGTTTAACTTTCAGCATTTTCTTAATATAATAACACCAAGTGTACAACCAATAAGTAAAACAGATCCCTAAAGCATGTATATGCAGCCATGAAGAATAAAGGGCGTAGACATTTTTAAGAAAACATATGAACATTCTAGTAGAGGAAAAAAAGTGAAACATGATCCCTTCGAGTTATTCCACTTTGTTGGACAAGGACTCGTCGAGTTAAGAAGATGAGATTATGCATGAAATATAATAGAAATTCATTCAGATATTAATTGAGGAAAAACCAACTGACCTGTTGACCACTGCTCAAAGCAGCAGAACCATACACAGAACTATATTGGCCACCAAAATGAGCACCAGCAGAGGGGTGACCTCTATAGGCACCGATATCAGATTCCTGAGGACCGCCTAACATCGACGAGTGTCGAGAAGCCATGGATAATTGAGAGCCTCCATCAGGTCCTCCAACAGCACTCCCAGAATAAGCTGATCCCAACTACAAAAAGATACAAAATACTATGATAAAAACAAATCGTGTGAGAAAGGAATATCCAACGAATTGAACTCCCATTTAGACCGATCTCAATAAATTGATTGATTAACAAAGATCAACAGATTCAAAACATTGAGTTTTCTTGAGTAAGGCAATTTTTTCCTAATGGTTTTAGTTATTAAGTCATCAAGTTCATGAAAATTGAACGCCTTATATGATATATCCTCCAAAACGAACTCCAAATATTCTACCACCTAAGGGCTTACATAGTTCTATCCTGGTTTCATTTTTCCCATTTTCCAATTACAGAAAAAAAAATTTACAAAGCGTATCCACTACTGAAAATTTAAACTAAACCCAACAATAAAAACTGTGTTTACAAAGCGTACCCAATACCGAAAGCATTCAAACGCCAAACCCAGTAAGCTAAATTGCAAGACATTGAAAGCAGAGCAGAGGCGAAGGCTACGAACTCTCACATTGAAAACATAAATCAATGGCAGTGAGAAACTTACATTCTGGGCATATGCAGATTGCGAAGCATACGGCGGCGGCGGCGGCGGCTGCTGCCCGTAAGTATTACCCCCTCGCGAGGAGTACATGCTCGCAACAAATTCAAATCAAAATAACCTGCCTGCACATCAACATGTCGACGCATATCAATGGAAAGTCAAGTTCATCCAAATGGTATACCATACATTACGTCTGTACAGACACGGAGAGTTCTGAATATGCGAGACGGCAGAGGTTGCTTACCGGCGCGAATGGGAAGAACAGAGGGATGATGATGATGATGCTGAGAAGGTATAGGAAGGCCAGCGGGCATCAAAAAGATGTGTATAGGTAATAGATATGGATTCCTATGTGTCTAAAGTAGAAGTGAGGGAGAGTTCGGGGCGGCGACAATGGGTTTAGGTTTATATCGTTAATTTACGCTGAAGATTGTGCAACCCTACCCCCAATGTTTCCTGGGATTGGGTAGTTCGGGTACATAACGGGCAGGCGGGTTAGCCCTTGGTCCGAATTCAGTTTGGGTTTTGCGCTAATCGCCCGGATCCGAACACTCTTCCATTTGGAAAAATATTATATGGGGGCTAAAGATAAAATGGGCTTTTCATTACTCCAATTATCACAACTAATCGTGCCTCCACATTTTATTAAAATGAGAATAAATTGCTTGCAATAATTAGACTATAGGTCATCTAATCTAATCTATTTAATTATATATACTAGATATCAACCTCTACAATGCACAGAGGATCGTCACGTCTCACTTCAAAAATCACAACATATTATGTATAATATTAAATTATCATTATATGTTATAGAGAGGAGATAGAGCATTAGTGGGAAAATCTTCTGAGTTTTTCTAATCACGTGATTTGCCACCTAAAAGATATCCATCTCAGCTCACAATTATTATATTTTTGTTTACTGAGGGCCTACTTGGTATAGAGTTTTTCAAGTTTTTCAACTTAATTTTTTTAGTTTATAAGCAAAAAAATAAAAAAGCTAAAAAAATTTAGCTTTTTTACTTTTAAGCAAAAAAAATTAAATGAAAAAAATTAAATTTAAACCCTACCAAACAAAGCCTGATAAACCTAATTTAATACCAAAGATTTTAAAAGTGAAGCCCATTACTAGAGATTCTAATTATTTACTTTAGAATATCTAAAGTGGGATAATTAAATACATGGTAAAAAGTACCAAGAGAGATAGGAATATATTTTTATTGAAATATTTGAAAATTTGGAACATCTAAAGAGATATACATAAATATATAACAAAAAGTACAAAGAGATAATAGAATATTTTTTTAAAAGATTTAAAAAAGTTTATGTTTTACGGTCATAGATCTACAAAAATAACAGAGATTATGAGTTTATATCAATATATCAGTGTCATGCCCCAGTGTCACAGGTTGCCACCCGTGGCATGTCTAAGGCCGCGAAGAACCTTGGCATGGGGCATGTCGGAGCATGGTTGGTCGGTGGCATGGCAATCTCGTAATTTGTATTTTTCATATTTATTGGATATATGGATTATGACTCATTGAGAGGGTAGGATGTTTCTTCCTATTAGTTTGGAGATGGCTCAGAATGCTATTATAAGAGGGGTATGGTGTTAACTCTACCACCTCCTAGTGCTACCGAAAGGGACAACATTCAAGTGAGTCCCCCAAGGGAGTGGGCGAGACTTGGGGGCCGGCTGTGGCACGTAGCTGCAGTCCTCATGCTAGTCAAGGGGCTACATGGGCGGCATTGTGCCCGGTGGGGCAGATGTTGGACATTAGCGTCGAGGATGGGGTTGTGGCATTCGCACCCGCTATGCCATAATTATATAATGGTGGGGCTTATGTCCATGACGGATGGGGCCTCGGTGTGCACACTTGCATGCCATGTGCCTCGTGTGCACTTGTGCATTGGATTCACGCTTGTGTACACGGCCGCTTGGTTTGGCTAGCATTGGTGTTGCGGGACACTATGATGTGGGCTTAATTGTTGCTATTCGGTTGTGCCTATCCTTGCGGGCAACATCTTGACGCAGAGCGCTAAGAGATTCATGGATGGAGGCGTCGTGTCTAACGAGTGATGCTTGGCTGACGCGCATGTCTAGTTGCACATAGCTATATTGCTTGTGTTTCGAGAGGAACTAACGCTAAGCACATTGCTTGTCATATGTGTGCACATTTGAGTATGGCGTTGCTATCGCCTATAACTTGGGTTGCCTTATGGCTTGAACATCAAAGGTCCAAACTTAAAGAGTTATGCGGGGCATTACGAATGGATCCTGGACAAGCGCGTAATCTTATGCCTTGGTGTTTGAGTTTGGCGGGACTATTGCTTGGTATATAGTCGCCTCACGGGTCATTTCCGCTGCGTATGATCATGGCGGGTCGCATTACTGTCACAATGTGGTGCCCGGCCTACCAGCCCGTGACTCCCAAGTTCATGACCTGAGCACATGAAGAGGGAGAATGGAAAGGGAAATAGGGAAAGAGAAGGGAGCGAAACTATTTTGAATAAAATAATATTTTTAATGTTCTAAATATCTATACCAAATGAAATTTTTTAATAAGCCAACTACTACAATTTCATTTCATTATTTATTTATTTTTGAAATGACAAACATATTATGGTGTAATAAATCTGAATCTTGATTGTAAAGCTCGAAAGAATTGAGAAACAGAGTAATCATTTTCCCATAAAAACTTATTTTACAATTACACAAGGAATAAAAACTTATAAATCTCCAATTGGACTATCCTGTAACAACATATTAGGAACATTATAAACTTCATTCTACATTGATCGTTAAATTACCAAAGGATTACCCCAAGTGCTTAAACTTTACAAGCAAATAAAACATAGGTAGTACTAACTAAACATGTCTATAATTCTTCATGCTCCAAAAATAGCACAAAAGGGTAACACTTCAAAAACTCCACAACGTCAACACAGCAACTAAATCTTCTATTTATCATTTGCAAAAAGGTAGGTTGAGCAAAGCTAACCCATAAAAAAAACACTAAAATAGCTAATCATTAATATGGTGGCATGTGCAAGTGTTCATTATAATAACAAGAAATGAGACATGAATATTGTAAGCGCCACATTTTCGCTCGCTTATCAATTTTCAATCCAAAGCATTACTCTAGTAAAACTTACAAAGCGCTATCAAGCCCCAGGCGGCCTGCTAAAGATTTGTTAGAGATTTTTACTAAAAGACATGGTTTGTATAATGGTTTTAGTATTTATTAATAAATTGGTTATTTTGTTTTAATGAGAATTTATGTAAGCAATATTTGCCTTGCATTATTTATTTAATGATTATGCATGTATGTCTCTTATTCTGTATAGTAGATGATCTAGTACGTAGAATACGGCCTACACACAAAAGATTAGATTATTGATTCATATAGAATATAAGATTATAGTTCACATTCTTAGATAGAACTGAACACACTATCAATAAGACTTTAGCTAAGATTTTAATAGGTCTTACTTGACTATAGGGAATGGTATAGTTTCAACTCCTTGTATTAGTACACTTTGTGTGTATTGAACAAGACCGTATTGAAGTAATTATTTTTATACTGATTATATAAAACAATTAATACCTCATGGTTATTATGAGTGATTATGCTCTTAATCCTAATATAATTACTAGACATGTGCATGTAGTATTTATTGTTTTGATTCATAGAATAGTGAGATTATTTATGGGTTAATAAACTCAAGAAGTTGGGTGATAACATTACTTGTATAGTAAATATAAATTATTAATAGAATTCACATCCCGGTGTAGGGATTGATGAAACCCCCTTGAAAAGCTTATAGGTTTTGATTATGTCAAACTTTGCAGGTAGATTATGAATCCGACATATAAAATAAGTTAAGTGGAAGGTCTCAAAGAATTAAATAACTTTATTATATTTAATTGTCAGTAATTTAATTCAATAAATGAGTGTAAGCACTCCATTTTTGCTCGCTCAGTAATTTCTGGTCCAAACCGTTTCTTCAGTAAAACATTGCAACACTATCAAGCCCAAACCGACTTTTCAAAACTTCAATCAAGTCAAACCAGTTGCTTCTCGGGCCCAATCGAAGCCAAATGACCAAACTGTCCCACGGGCACCACAACACGTCTTGCGAGAAAGTACAAATTCCTCGAGACAGTAAGTCCATCCATTTCAACACATTTTGCGAGAAAGTACAAGCTCCTTAAGACAGTGAGTCCATCTTTGTAAAACTGTCCCTAGATAGTCTGGCATGTTCAATATGCCATTCAAATCGACTATGGACCTGTTCCGGTTAAAATGACCATTTTGCCTCTAAGCATTCCAATACATCTTGCGAGAAAGAACAAACTCCTTGAGATGGTAAGTCCACCACTTCCAACTATCTCTCAATAGTCTGACACATTCAAATTGTCAATAAAGTCCATTCCAGACCAATTTTGGCAAGTTTTAATCAAAATGACCATTTTACCCCTAGCAGCTCAATTGCCTTTTTTGACCACACCGACTCTGGGAATCAAACCGGCATCTACCGGGATACTCCCGAGAGCATCCTGTAAGTACTTCATTTTTGCTCGCTCGACAATCTCCGGCCCGACCGGATTCGGTTTCCAACGTCACAACACATGCAAGCTTAAGATGAGTCTTTCAATCTCCAATCCAACCAGTTGGTCGCTTCTCGGACCCACAAGGTTTTGCTAAAGCCTTAAGCACCATTATTCCAGGCAGTTTTTCGGACCAGGCGGTCCCGGAAACCAACGCCATCCAGGTAGCTCCCCGGGATCGGGCGATCTCGGGGACCAACACCTCATCAAAGATTCCAGACGGTTCACTTCTGACGCTTGCTAGCCCGCCAATATAGAATGTCCGTCATTCGGTAGTTCTCCGAGACCAGGCGTTCTTGGAGACCAAAACCACCCTTCTAGGTAGCTTTCTGAGACCAGGCGTTCTTAGGAACCAACACCACCCTACAGGTAACTCTCTAAGACCAGGCGTTCTTAGAGACCAACACCGCACAGGTAGTTTTCAGAGATCGGACGGTCTTGGGAACCAACACCTAGGTCAACACCGGCGCCTGCTAACCCGACTCGGTGAAAAACGACCAAACCTGCCCTTTTGGGCCTCCAGGCACGTTTTAGGAAAGTTCAAAATCCCTCAAAACGATAAGTCCATCTTTCCAAATGTTGTCAAACCATCAGGCGTCCCCCGCATGCCATTCAGTCCAAATTCGGTCCTATTCTGGCTCACTCCGGTTAAAATGACCGTTTTGCCCCTAGAAGCCCAAAAACGCCCCGAAACAGCACCAGCCTTGGGATTTTGAGCAAAGGGTTTCACCACACGCCTTTGTTTAACCCAAGGAACACCTTACGACACTAAGCTCACATGACGCGATAAAAGTTCCCTGGAGCGTCTCGCAAACGCTCTGCCTAAATTGTCTTTTCCCCCAATTCCCTGGTTAAAATGTACCGTCAACTGACTTGAGAAATGCGTAAATCAGGGAATTCTCAAAAGCTCATCCATAGATCTTCCCATTGATACGGTTCAATCGAATAGATTGCCCCCCAAAGCCCTCTATCATACGGTGTGCAAACCATGACTTTTAGTAACTCTTGAAGCGTCTCGCAGACGCTCCGCCAAGGTTGACTTTTCTTCGATTCCCTAATCAAAATGCACTTTAAACGACTTGAGAAATGCGTAAATTTGGGAATTCTAGAAAATATTTCCAGAATACTTTCCATCGGAATGGTCCGATCAAATAGATCGCTTCTCGAAGGCCTCGATCACATCAAACGAAAACAGCCACTTTCGAACACCCATGGAGCATATCACAGACACTCCACAAAAGTATCCTTTTTGGCACGCTTCCCAAGACAATATCCCACGCTTCCAAACATAATTCAAACTCTTCGAAAACATGAAAGTTCATCTGATGCACTAGGAGAACATCCCGAGTGCAATCGATTCCCCTGGATCCTTCCCGGTTGGCCCAATTATCGAGGCAAAGTTTGGGCAATTCTTCCCGGTGATGGAGCGTATGCTATATGCGCTCAAATTTTGTTCAGATCAACCGACTTTCGATCAACGGTTGAGATTTAACTAGTACACAGGGTGCCACGTGTCATTCTGGCAATGGAACAGTACCTACGCATGTCCTACATGCGCATGGCCAAACTTTGGCCTTGCGTATGTAGCACATGCTCACGGTCTGTTCCAGATTGCCTATAAATAGAGGCCTCCCCCCTTGCATATTCCAGGTCTGAAATTGATACGAAACTCTGCTGAAATCACTCTAGAAACTCGAATCTCTACATATATTCCTCCCCTCCAACACTTAGGCTAGATTCTACCTCTTCTAAGCCTATACACTCCATATACAAAGCCTCATACACACCTATACACTCCACTTAAGCCTCTCAAGCCTTCTTGAAGTCACTCAAACTCCAATCAAGACATCCATTGAAAACTACAAGAGTGTTGAAGGCAAAAGGTGGTATCCTTTTTACATTTGTGCTCTCCCCCACTATTCTCTTCTCCCTCCTAGCTTATTTAGGCTATTCTCTATTTTAATCCCCATATTTAATCCCTCTTTCTTGCATGCTTGAGCCAAGAGGACTCCTAGATCATGCTTAGAGGAAAGCAAGTGAGAGCCACCGTGTAGGGGGACCTCTCACTAGCCTACTTTAAGATGGTATGACCTAAAAGCCCCTTGTTTGTATGGTGAAGCCTAAAAGCCTTGTATGTGAATCATGACCCCTTGCATATTATTATTTTGATCATGTCTTGTATGCTTGGCTTCATTTTATGTGTATTGCCATATTCCACAATGCTTGCATTGCTCTTAATTTTATAACATTTCCAAGTTCTACATGTCCTTTAAAAATTGTTCAAAGAGTTGGTCCCTTGAAGTTTAGGATGAGACTTTAGGAGTCATACCTTAGAAAATCCCTCACTACCCCCTAATTCACACTTTTGCCTCATTACATTTCAACTTGCACAAAGGTTGCTTTCAAACTTCCTAATTTTCAAGGTTTCCATTCTCTCAAATTTAGTGGTTAAAATGCCCCCATGGAACCCTCTCTTGGGTGGTCTCCCTTTATATTGGTCATAGGACTCCTAAATCGTTAGAATAGTCCCCTTTTCTCCTTATGATCACCTAAAAAATGATGTTCAAATCCTTTGATTTTTATGGTTTCCATTCTCTCAAGTTTAGGGGTTGGAATGACCCTATGGAACCCTCTCTTGAATGATCTCCCTTTTTATTGGCCATATGAACCCTCTCTTGATGGAATGGTTCCCTTGAAAAATGGTTTTCAAAATCCTTCCCCAAAGATGATTTCAAAAATGTATTCTTCCCATCTTTACATAAAAAAAAAATGATTGCAAACCCTAATCTTGACTAAAGTCAAAATTTTTCATGTTCTAAAAAATTACCATCAACATGTTGATCTTTGACCCCTTGTATTCTTGTCAAGATAGTGGTTATAATGGCCATGAAAAAACTTTCCTTGGAATGGTCTCCAATCACCAACCATACAAACCCTACTCTTGACTAAAGTCAAAAATTTTCATGAAAATGATCTTTAAAAAGATTGCCAACTAAAATCCATTGCATAACATGTTGTGTTTTCCAAAACTCTTTCCAAAAATACACCAAACCACACTTCAAAACTATCTTCCAATCCAACCGTAGGTTAACTTGACCCTAGTTTACCTAACCCTAGGTTAACTTGACCCTAGTTGCCTAACTTTAGGTTAACTTGACCATAGTTGTCTAACCCTAGGTTAACTTGACCCTAGTTGATCAACCCTAGATTAACTTGACCCTAGTTGACCAACCCTAGGTTAACTTGACCCTAGGTTGACTTGACCCTAGGCTAACTTGACCCTACGTTGACTTGACTCTAGTTACCACACCCTAGGTTAACTTAACCCTAGTTACCTAACCCTAGGTTAACTTAACCCTAGTTAGTTAACCCTTAGTCTTCTTAGCCTTAGGTCCACCTAACCTAAGTTAATTAACCTTAGGTTCCCCCTAACCCTAGGCTAACCCAACCTAGGTTAAGTGAACTTCAAGGTCCCAACTCGTGGACTTTTTTCTAAATGATCATTCAAATTTTCAAACTATTCTCATAGCTTATTTTCCAAAACCTCCTATTTCCTTGATTTCGAAAACCTAACTCCATACACTCTTCTAATGTTCCTACACTCCATCTTCAAGGGATTGCCAAAAATATTTTCAAAAGGTCACAAACCTAAGGTGTCCCTAGCCCTCTCATGGTTAGGGATCCCAAGGAGAAGTGATAAATCAAGAACAACATTTAAGATTGTCCATATTAGGGTTCCAAACTCTTGGCCATTCCCAAAGACCACTTTCAAAAATAAATTCATCAAAACATTCTGAAATCATACCTCCAAAGTTTTCAAAAAAAAAAAAAACACTCTCAAACTCTCTTGAGTTATTCAAAGACATCTTCCAAAACTCTCTCATGTTGATCCAAAAGCATTTTCAAAACACTGCACTTCCAATTTCAAGTCAAAACTTCCAAGACCACAAAGAGTCTTCAATTTCTAAAGACCTCAAAGTGTCTTAAACCCTTCCATAGACCTCAAAGTGTCTGAAACTTATCCAAAGACCTCAAAGTGTCTTAAAACCTTCCAAAGACCTCAAAGTGTCTTAAACTTATCCAAGACCACAAAGAGTCTTCAACTTTCAAAGACATCAAAGCGTCTTAAACTTTTTCAAAGACCTCAATGTGTCTTCAAACCTTCCAAAGGCCCTAATGCGCCTATTTTCCATCGGGCTCTTGCCCGAATTACGAATGACCTGATTCTCACCAAATGAGATACGTAGGCAACCTAAAATGGTGCGGTCATAACTTTTATTTCAACCCCAATCCCTTTTTCAAAAAAAATTCCAATCAATCCAAAGTTTTTATTCCAAACTCTTTCAAAACCTTCATTATTTTTAAATTTTTACCAAAACTTACATTATGCATCATTCATCCAAAAAGTGATGACTAAATCCCTTTTTCAAAGTTCTAAAGTGGATATTAAGTGGACAATGGTAACCAGTTATCCTAGTGAATGAACCAAGGGTGATTAGACATGTAGGTACCGAAAGGGCGGGGTAGGGTGATGATCTTAGGATATCTTTCCCACACGTAACCAACCCCCGAACCCTAGATTTCTGTTTTCGAAAGACTAAAATGGAGTTATTTTCAAAAAGGGCTTAAACATTTCAAAAGGTTGCCAAACAACCTATTTTCTTAAAAACCCTCTCTTGAGGAAGTTTTCAAAAAAAAAAACCCTTTCAAAAACTCTAAGCTTAACTTTTGGATTAACGCTTAGTTTTAGGTGTCCTAACTCACCTTTATCAAGTTAGGTGGCGACTCCTATTTTTCTAAAAAAGCTCTTAATCAAATCAATTTTCAAACCTAGTCGCACTTGTCTTTTTAGGAGAACGAGTTCTAGTGATAGAATTCCGTGCTTTAGGGTCTTTGAGCCGAAAGGACCTTGGACACCCCAAAAACCGGGGCACGACACATCCATATCTAGACAAGTCCTTCAACTTAAAACCCCTCTAAAGTGAACAAAAACTTCTCGAAGCGTATCATAGTTGCTCGGCCAAGGTTTACTTCTTTTTCGATTTTTTAATTATAACGCACCATCAAACAACTTAAGAAATGCATAAATCAGGTAATTCCATGAAGGCTTTCCATCGATATGGTCTGATCAATATAATTGCTTCCTGAGGTCCCCGATCGCATGGTACAAAAGCGGTTACTTCGGCAAACTAATAGAGCGTCTCACAGACGCTCACTAAAGGCTTATCTTTTTACACATTTCCTGAGGCGATCACTCCATCTTCCAAAATCATCTGAAGCTCCCTGAGGGCTCCCAGTTCAAGAAAAACTGTAGGAGAACGTCGTGAGCGCAATCAATTTCCCTGGATCTCTCCCAGATGACATGAACATCAAGGCAAAGTCGACATAAAAGTTCTTGGAGGCGGAGTGTGTTTACATGAGCGTAGATTTTGATTAGATCATCTAAAACTTGTTGTCTAAGTCAAGGTAGTACAATGATTCCACATGGCATTTTGTGAGTGGCTAGGGCCTTGCACATGCACTACATACGCCTAGCCAATTTTTGGTTGGCGCATGTAGCACATACGCCAACCTTGAGGCAGATTGTCTATAAATACCAGGTCACCCTCCAACATATTTTAGAGATGAAAACAGTGAGGAAACTCTGCCAAAATCAATACAGAACCCACAAAATTCAATTCAAGTCTCCAAAACCAAGGATTCAAGCCTCTTCAAGCATATTCAAGCTCAAGCTCCATCAATCATGGTGGATTGAAGAAGATTGAAAGCCAAAGGTGAAGCTCTATTTACTTTTATGCTTCTCCCACTCGTCTCTTCTCCTTCCAAGCTCACTTGAGCTTTTCTTCTCTTTTAATCACCATCTTCTACCCCGTCTTATTGCATGCTTGAAACAAGAGAGCTCTTAGGCCATTCTTAGAGGAAAGCTTGTGAGAACCACCGATTTGGGGACCTCTCACAAGCCTACTTGATCATAGTATGGCCCTAGAGCTCCTTACAATGTAGTGTAACCTTTCAACCTTGTATGACTTATAACCCCATTGCATTATAGTTGTTATTAGGTTTATGTATTGCATGTGATGATCTTATTTCCATGTTAAAAACCTTTTTCCAACTCTCATTAGTTTCATTTTCAAGTATTCTACAAAGTCCATGTTCAAATGATTTTCAAAAAGTGCCCCTAAATGTCTTTAAGTTGGAGTTCCTTGAAGTTTAGGCTTAGAAACCCTAGCTTCTATGTCTTAGATTGCCTTTCAAAAGTCTCTAAACCTCATTTTGCATTATTGCATTTTACTCTTTAAGGTTTGTATGAAAATGGCTTTCAAAACAATACTCCTCCAAGGAGATTTTCAAAGTTCTCTTAAGTTTTGAGGTTGTAGTGGTCTTAATGGAACCTTCTTTTGAGTGGTTTCTTCATAAATCAAGCATATGAACCCTTACTCATTAGATTGATTTTAATGCCCTAAAAAGTGGTGGTTTTCAAAACAACCCTCTTTAAAGAGGTTTTTAAAAAGTTCACTCCCATGGGTTTTCACAAAAGTGGTTTTCAAAACAACCCTCATTTGAGTGGTTTTCAAGTTTTCAAGTGGTTTCCAAAAACTACCTATTCTATATTGATTTTCAAAGTTTTACTCTCTTATGTTAGTGGTTGTAATGGTTCCAAAGAATTCCTTCTTAGAGTGGTTTCCAAATACCAACCATCTAAACCCTACATTTACTTGAGTAGTTCTACAAAAATAGTTTTCAAAAATCTCCAACTCTCTTAAGTTGTCTTTCCAAAATGACTTCACATGAAATGATGTTTTACCTACATGAAATGATAGCTTTCTTACATGAACTATCACCTTTCTAAACTTTTCTTCAAATCTTTCAAATAAATTGATAAGGTTTTTTTTATATGAAATCATGATTTTCAAAGCATTCTTTCAAGTTAAGTGCATAAAACCATCTTTCTAAGCCTCCAAAATCACTAAGTCCAAACTCTAGTTCAAAACTATTTTTGAAAACCATTAGGTCCGAACCCTAGTTCAAAACCACTTTTCCAAATCCACCTTTCAAAACCCTAGGGTAACCTAACCCTATTTGTCCGATCCTCGATTTATTTGATCCTAATTATCCCACCTTAAGTTAACTTGACCCTATTTACCTAACCTTAGGTTAACCTAATCCAAATTAGTTAACCCTAGTTAACTTAACCCTAGGTTAATTTAATCCAAGTCAGATAACCCTAGGTCAACCTAACCCTAAGTTAACCTAACCTAAGTTAGTTAATTCTAGGTCAATCTAACCAAGGTTAGTTGACTGCAAGATTCTAATTTTAAGGTCTTTTGAGCCATCACACTTTCTTAAGTTTTCAAAAATCATGACTCCAAAGTCTTTTCAAATGCTTCCATACCCCTCTCAAAAAATATTTTCAAGAACTCTCTTGAACTTGTCTTAACCAAAAGTGGCTAGAAATCTAACATTTTCCAAAGTTTAATTTTTGAAAATGTTTTTTAAAACTCATAACCCTAAGATGATCCTAACTCTCTCATGGTTAAGGTCTCTGTAAGAAAGTGATATATTCAAGGTAACCTTCAAGGTTCGTATTAGGGTTTTCAATCCTAAATGTTTCATCTAGTAATGAGCACTTCTTTTTTTTAATTTTTTGGTATGAAAATTAAATCTTTGATGCTTTAGCATCTGTTTTTGCTTGGATGAAACTAACTCCAGCTAGGGCAAAAGGAAAGATTCAGTTGTTCTCAAGTTATTTCTCGTTACTCTTGCCAATACCTTGCAATGAAAATAAAATAAAAAGGATTAAAGGTAATTGTACAAATCAACTCTGTAATGAAAATAAAATAAAAGGGTAACGTAACAACAACAAGAACTATTCAAAATAAACTACTATGCTCATATTCATGAAAGATTTTGTCAAATCTCTATGTCATTAGAAAGAAACAAAGTATACACAAATGATTAACATAGAAAAAGAGGTTTGAAGAGTCACACCCTTGAAGCAATCTTAGGCCTTCCAAAGTTAAGGTTGCTCAAGAAAAAACGAGACATCAAATAGGATTCTATAACCCTAAAGTTTTCAAAAACTCTAAAGGAAGTGTCTATTCCTTTTTCAAAAATGTTTTAAAAAATTATAACATTAAAAGAGTTTAATTTGTCAATAACTAATCTCTTAAAGGTCATGAGATATTCAATGATATCTTTCTTAAGGTGATTTTCAAAAACTTTTCAAAAGACAAGTTCACAAGAGCTCTTATCTTACCCTCATCCAAACTATATTTTTAAAAGTCCTTAATCAAGTTTCAAAAACGTTCCAAAACTCCCTTGAGTTATTGTACAAACGTTCAAAATTCTCTTGAGTTACTTCCAAAACACTTCAAAAAAATTTCAAGTTCTATTTCAAAAGCATTTTCCAAACTCTCTTGAATTGTTTCAAAACATTTCAAAAATCTCTCAAGTTCTATGGCCAAAGACATTTTCAAACTCTCAAGTTCCATTTCAAGTAAAAATTCTTGAATCTAAAGTTTCAAAACTTTCCAAGACTCCCATGAGTCTATTTCCAATCAAGCCTTTGCCCGAATTACGAATGACCTAATTCTCGCCAAATGAGATACGTAGGCAACCTTCAATAGGTGTGGTCATAACTCTTATTTGAATTCAAATACCATTTTAAAAACTCTTCCTCAAATCAAATTGTCTTTCCAAAATCAAGTTTCAAAAACTTCCATCTCTTAAAAATCAAATTTCATACTCTCTCAAAATTCCTTTAAAAATTGTGCATCATGTATCATTCATCTAAAAAGTGATGACCAAACCCCCTTTTTAAAATTTTAAAGTGGATATTTTGTAACCGATAATTCAAGTGAGTGAACTAAGGGTGATTAGACATATAGGTACCGAAAAGGGTGGGGTAAAATGATGATCTTCAAATATCTTCCTTACACGTAACCAACCCCCGGACCATAGATTTTTATTTCGAAGACCAAAACCGGAGTCACATTTTCAAAAGGGCTTTAAAACACTTTCAAAAGGTTGCTAAAAACCTCTTTCACAAAAACCTTCTTAAGAAGGCCATTTTTAAAACATTTTCAAAAAATCTAAGTTTAGTCTTCGGATTACACTTGGTTTTAGGTGACCTAGCACATCTTTAACTATATTAGGTGGTAACTACAATTTTTCCAAAAAGCCGTTATTCAAATCAAGTTTTTTAAGTTCAAATCTCCATCGCATTTGTCCTTTTAGGAGGGTAGGTTCTAACAGAGAGAGTACCGTGTTTTTTTTCGAGCTAAGGGGGCTCGCCAAAAAATCGGGGCACTAGAATGGATATCTGTGATCTTAACATGATAAGATAAATAAGCAAATAATATGGAGCTCGAAATATAATTCTTAATATGATAGGGAGTGAAATTATAATTTTTTAATGGTATAAATTATAATTTACATAAATAGGGATTAATCCTAATTGGATTAAGAATCTTTATTTGTGTAGGAAGCCTTAGTCATACTAATTATGTGGTCCTTGTTGTAGCCTCTACATGTATGCACTCTATGAGTAGCTAGGGTTTGACTTATGTATAATATTATATACACGTTTTTATGAGATAAAAAAACCTTAGCAGCTGCAAGCCTACTTTCTCTGGAGTAAGTCGTGTACAAGAGATGCTGTAGAAGTCTGAAGGTTGCATTCAAGTAGTTGATTAGTACTCATTGCTATTTGAGATCAAAGCAAAAGGTTCCCAAAGATCATACCTATTGATGTTCGGAATCGAATCAAAGAGATCTCGAAGGTATGATACTAATTACATAAATTAGTTTCTGTTAATCATAATAAACTTTTTTGTATTATGCATATGCACTATAGCTGGGTCAAGGGAAATTCGACAATCCCTAATAAGATCAAATTAACCTTTCAAGATCAAGGTGATCACTTTCGATATTCCAAGGCCATTCCAGAGTCAAAATAACCAAAATGTCCCTAGGCATTCCCTCACGCCCTTAGGCATTTCAAGCAGCTTTCTGAGACTAGACAATCCTGAAACCAATTGTCAACACCATTGGAGTAACGAAAACACTCACAAACCTAGCATGATTCACTTCCAGCATTTGCTAGCCCACCGACGTAGAATGTCCGTTATGCCTCTAGGAATCAGACAGCCTTCCCGAGACTAAAAGATCCTTAGAGCCAATTGCCAAATCTGCCAGACTGGCGGAAATACTCACAAACTATCAAACCGTTATAGTGGCAGAAACACTCGCAAACAAGTCAACAGGGGCACACCACAAGCAACCCAGTGTCAAAGGACCAATTATGCATCTTAGCTATGGCACGTTTATAAAAAATAAGATGTCTTCAAAAACCAACTCATCACAACCGTCTGAGTGACGAAAACACTTATAAACCCAAGTTAACACCAATGCCAGCTAGCCCTAACAGATGAAAAATGACCATTTTGCCCAGGTAAACTAGCACGCCTTTCGATAAAGCATTGATCCCTCAGGATGGTAAGACCACCCTCAACACTGTCTTTAGACATTCCAGCATGTTCAACATATCATTCAAACTAACTTCGATCCTGTTATGGAGAACTCTTGCCAAAATAATCATTTTGCCCCTAGACACCCCAACATGCTTCTCAGGAAATACATGTCCCCCAAAATGGTAAAACCATTCCAAACTACCTCTAAGCAGTTAGACACCCCTTATTTGCCAAATACGGTCCATCCTGGTCTCATTCCGAGAAGCCCTAGTCAAAATAACTATTTTACCCTTACGCGCCCAAGCACATTTTCAAAATCACACCAGCTTTGAGAACTAAACCGGCCCCCACCGAGATGCTCCGAAGAGTGTTCCTTGACATTTTAAAGTGAGTCCCGTGGCTCGAAGACACTTTAGTCAACAAGAGCTTCCAAAAGCGTGCCACAAACGCTTCTCCAATTTTTTATTCACTTCCCTAATTAAAACACACCATCAAATAGTTGACAAAATATGTAGATTAGGGAATTTCTAGAAGCCTGAGCAATAGGCTTTTTATTAGTATAGTCTGATCATAAACGACATTACCTGATGGTCATGATTGAACTATTACAAGAAGGACACTTTTGGAAATTTGGGAAGAATGAGAAAGATGCTTCCCATTTTCCTTATCAAATCTTGATTCCGTGATTGTAACGCATTGCCAAAAATGCATATATTAGAAAATTTTCAAAAGCCTTTCCAGAGGGCTTTCCATTAGTACGGTTTAATCAAGAAGATCGCTTCCCGAAGGCCACGATGATATGGATCAAAGACGACCATTTCGGAAAACCAAGTAAGTGCTTCGCAGATGCTTTCAAAATGCTTATTTTTAAGCTCACTTCCTAAGACTTTATGTTCATCTATCGGAGTCATCTGAACCTCCCAAGTGACATTAAGTTTAAGAGAAACTGAAGAAGAACATCGCCAATGTGCCTGATTTCCTCGAATCATCCCTGGATGGCACGAATATCGAGGAAAAACAAGCGTAAAAGTTTTTGGCATGGAAGCATGTGTTACATGCGTCTATATTTTGATCATATCGAGACAGAACTTGGATTGCTGCCCAAATTTGGTAAGTACAAGAATGCCACGTGGCACTCTCCTATAGTCAAAGTTGGACGTATAAAGGACATGCGTCTAGCGAAATTTTGGATTTGGTTGGACTCATGTCCTTCAATTTGGCTAGATGCATTAAGGACATGCGTCCAACCTTGGACAATTTGCCTACAAATAGAGGCACACCCCCCTGTGTATATCAAAGAAAAAAATTGTAAGGAAACTCTATCAAATAGTCTCCCAAACCTAAAATTCACAAATAAAGCTCTATGTCTTCCAAATTCAAGAAGCTCCAATCCAAAGAGGAGATTAAGAAAGAAGCCACGGTCGACTAAAACTAAGGTAATCTCAATTTAAGCTTATGTCTACTCCATCTTCTCTCTTTTATCCTCTAAGGCTCACTTAAGCCCTTCTCATTTTTAAACCCTATCTTGTACCCCCGTTTCTTTGCATGCTTAAAACAAAAGAGCTTGTTAGTCATGCCTAAATGAAAGCTCACAAGACATACAGCACCCAGGAACGTCTTGTGAATCTAGTTGTAGATGGTATGGCTTTGAAACACCTTAAAAAATGGTGAAGCCGAGCCTCGTATCTTCATACCCTTTGCATTATACTTGTTGTGACTTTCATATCATGCATGTTATGAGGTTGTTTTTATGTTTAAAACCATTTCAAACTATCTTTGATTTCATCTTCAAAAGCTTTTTAAAGTTCATTTCTAAGAGTTTTGCAAAATGTCTCTTAAAATATCATTAAAGTGGTGTTCCTTAGTGTTTCATGCCAAAATCCTATGTCTCTAGGCCTTAATATGCCTTCAAGTCCATTCAATCTCTAGGTTGCATGTTTTTCAAAAATCTACAACTCTCTTGAATTGGTTTTTTAAAGTTATTTTATAAAACCTATAACTCTCTTGGGTTGATTTTTCAAGTTGCTTACAAAAACCTATAGCTCTCTTGAGTTGGTTTTTTAAATTGTTTTATAAAACTTACAACTCTTTTGAGTTGATTTTCAAGTTGTTTTTATAAAACTTACAACTCTCTTGCATTGGTTTTTCAAGTTGTTTACAAAAACATACAACTCTCTTGAGTTAGTTTACAAGTTATTTTTTAAAACTTGCAACTCTTTTAAGTTGATTTTTCAAGTTGATTTATAGAACATACAACTTTCTTGAATTGGTTTTCCAAAAGAATTTCACCTAAAATCATAAGTTTCTCACATAAAATGACACTTCTCTAAGTGTTTCTTAAAAGTTCTTCATATGAAATCATGATTTCTACATAAAATCATAAGATTTATACATAAAATTACAGATTTCAAAAGTAATCTTTCAAATTTTGTGCATAAAATGACATTTTTCAAGTCTTGTAAAACCACAAGGCTCAAAACCCTAGTTGAAAACCTCTCTTGAAAACCATTAGGTTTAAAACCCTAGTTGAAAATCACTTTTGAAAACAATCATGTTTAAAACTAGTTGAGAGTCTTGGAAATTTTGTTTTAAAAATCTTGGAGTTAGAGTTAAGATTGAAGTAAGGTAAGAGCACTTTTGAACTTGTCTTGAAAAAGTTTTTGAAAATTATTTTTTATATACCTTGTGAAAGGTATTTTGAAATATTTCATCAACCTTATAAAATTAGTTATTAGTCAACTAAACTCCTTTAGGGTTATGATATTTGAAAAGCAATCTTAGAAAAGGGGTAGACACTTTCTTTAGGGTTATAAAACTCTAGTTGGATTTCTCACTTTTCCTTGAACAACCTTAAATATGGAAGGACTAAGATTGCTACAAGGGTGTGTCCCTTTGAACATCATTTTTGAAAAGGGTTTTTGAAAACCATCTAGTTTGGAACCCTAATATAAACCTTTAAAGGTTTCATTTAATGTATTACTTTTCCTTAGAAACCCTACCTATAAGAGGGTTAGAATCACCTTAGGATATTAAGTTTTGAAGATATTTTGAAAACAATTTTTGGAAAGGTTAAGTGTCCGACCATTTTTGTTAAGACAAGCTTAAACAAACTCTTGAAAATATTTTAAGAGGAATAAGGGGGTACTTTGAAAAGATTTTTGAATTAGGGTTTTAGGAAACTCCAGAGAGTAGAAGGTTTTTGAAAATATCATTTTAGATTGAAAGATGGTTTGAGAAACGGTCTTAAAATTGGAGAGCCTTGAAGTTCAACTAACCTTGGTTAAGATAAGTAGGGTTAGGATGACCTAGGGTTAACTAACTAGGGTTAGGTTAACCTAAAGTTTGGACAACTAGCGTCAAGTTAATCTAGAGTTTGGAAAAATAGGGTCAAGTTAACCTAGGGTTTGGATAAGTGGTTTTGAAAAATGGTTTTGAACTAGGGTTTTGAACTAGGGTTTAGACCTAGTGACTTTGAAAATTGGTTTTGAACTAGGGTTTTGGACCTAGTAGTTTTGAAAAGTGGTTTTGGTCTAGGGTTTTGGAACCTAGTGGTTTTATGCATGAACTTGAAAGGAGATCTTGAAAACCATGATTTCATATAAAAATCTTATTATTTCATGTAAAAAAAATTATCATTTTATGTAGAAAAGTTACCATTTCATGTGAAACTATTTTGAAAAACCAACTCAAAAGAGTTGTGAGTTTTGAAAACCATTTTGGAAAAATCACTCAAGTAAGTATAAGGTTCATATGGTGGATTTTTGAAAACCACTCTAAAGAGGGTTGTCTTGGAACCATTTCAACCACAAACTTAAGAGAGTAAAACTTTTGAAAGTCAATATAGAATAGGTAATTTTGAAAACCATTTTGATAGAAACTAAAGAGATTGAACTTTTTGAAAATCATTTTGGAAAAGGAAGTTTAGGAAAACCACTTTTATGGTGTTGAAAATCACTATATTAAGTAAGGGCTCCTGTGGTTAATTTGGGAGAAATCATTCAAGAAAGGACTCCATGGGGACCATTCCAACCTCAAAACTTAAGAGAGCAAAATTTTAAAAACCTCTTCTAAGGAGGGTTGTTTTGAAAACTTTGAAAATCATTGAAACCTTCTCTTGAAGAGGGGGTTGTGAAAACCATTTTTATGCAACTAAAAGGACTAAAAATGCAATGATGCAAAATGGATGGTAAGGGTTTTTGGAGGGGTTCCTAAGGCATATAATTTAGGGTTCTTAGCTTGAATTTTAAGAAACTCCAATTTAAAGACATTTTTTTAAAAATCATTTTGAATGAACTTTGAAGAACATTTGAAAATGAAACCATTGAAGCTTGTAAAAGGTTTAAATCAAGACAACAAGACCATCACATGCAACACACGAACATGGTGACCATTATAATGCAAGGGAGTTATGAATCATAGAAGATTTAAGGCTTCACCGCATTGCAAGGGGCTCTGAGAGCCATACTACGATCTAGATGGCTTTATAAGAGGTCCTCTAACCGGTGGCTCTTACAAGCTTCCTTTTAAGCGTGGCCTAGAAGCCTTCTTATTTCAAGCATGTAAGAAGAGGGGGTAGAAGATAAGAATAAAAATAGAAGAAAAGCTCAAGTGAGCTTGGAGGAAAAAGAGAGGAATGAGAGGTTGCATAAATGTAAATGGAGCTTTACATAGGCCTTCAATCCACCATGGCTTGCTTCTTTATTGGAGAGATTGGTCTTCTAAGCTTCTTAAACTCTTGATTCTTGGATGCTGGAGGCTTGCATTGAATTTCAGAGGTTCTGACTTGATTTTGGCAGAGTTTCTCTACTATTTTTGCCTCTGAAATGAGTTGGGGGCTGCCTGATATTTATAGGCCAAAAAATTGGGGTTGAGAGCATGTAGTACATATGCCTGGTCAAAATTTATCCAGGCGCATATAATACATGCGCCATGTGCCATCCTCTCACATGATGACATGTGACACTCTTGTACTATCCTATCTTAAGCAGCAAGCAAAGTTTTTGAACGATCTAATCAAAATTTGGGCACATGTAAGATATGTTCCGTCGCTGGAAACTTTTATACTAAGTTTACCTCGATATTTGTGCCAACTGGGAATGATATGGAAAAATCGATCGCATTCACGACGTTCCCCTATAATTTCTCTTGAACTTAATGCCCTCGAGGAGCCTTGGATGTTTGCAGTGACATCAAACTATAGGAAACACCTATAGTTTCTCTTGATCAAAATTTGGATGTTTGCAGTGACATTAAACTGTAGTACACACCTATTTTGTGTTAAACAACTCATCCCATAAAACCAAAGGTTGATTAGCCTTTGATTAAATTTACGACAGTACTGTTACCCTAATGATAAGCTCAACTACTAATGTTGGCCAATCAAAGGTCATTTATTATTTCCAATGGTAGGGATATTTTCATACTTCCCCATTAATCTTAGAAGCATGACGTCCATTTCCCTGTAAAGCCTGAAAGCCAGGCATAGTAAGGCTATTATAGCATGAACCCAACATCACATTTAAAAAATATACTTAATCTAATAATAAAAAATACATAACATGAAGCCAATTCCATATATAAAACCACTCTATAGCTATAAAGAAACATAATATAATGGATTAATTTTTGGTTCATATAATTTCATATACTCACCACAAACTAATAGCTGTCTAATTTTAGGTCCTTATTTGATCCTTAGACAGAGTTGAAGTGGGAGTATGACTTTTTGGACCTAACAAATCAAATCATTTGTTGTATTGAGTAATAAATTCACATTCTAATGTCCTTATATTTAAATGCATGCCTAATTATTATTCAAATTAATTCTTATTCTAACTTTCCAAAATCATGTATTGTTATAAAAGCACGCAATAAAAGCACACTCGAAGGAAAAGTGTCAAAAACCTAGAACACAAGATTGGACTGACACATATGCTTGGTGTTTACACCCAAAATTTGCACTGCCCGTACACATATTCTTAAATTGGTGTCCAACAACTGTATCTTGGTCAAACTCTGATGACCTAGCTCGAAGGATCAAACATCTCCAGTATCCTTAAATGAGAGTCCAACAATTGCATCCCGGTTGGACTTCGATGGCATAGCTCTGAAGGATAGACATCTTTGGTATCCTAAAGCTGGAGTTTGGTGATCACATCCTGGTCGAACTCTAATGTCACAGACTCGGATATTAGATATCTGTAGCATCCTCAAAATAGAGTCCGATGATCACATTTCATTTGGACTCTGATAACCTGGCTCCAGAGATCATCCATCTCTAGCATCTTTAAGTCAGAATGCGACGATTACATCCCAGCCAAACTTCGATGACCTAACTCTGAAGATCAGATATCTCTGGTATCCTTAAGTTGAACTTCGATGACATAGCTCTGGAGATTAGACATCTCTAGTATCCTTAAGCTGGAGTTCGACGATCGCATCCCGATCGGACTCCAATGACATAGCTCTAGAGATCAGACATCTCCGATATCCTTAAGTGGAGTTCGGCGACTACATCCTGGTCAAACTCCAATGACCTAATTTTAAATATTAGACATCTCTAGTATCTTTAACATAGAGTCAGACGACCACATCTTGATCGAACTCTAATTACTTAGCTTATGAGATCAAACATCTCCAGTATCCTTAATTCAGAGTCTGGTGATTGCATTTCAATTCGAACTCCAATGACCTAGGCCTAGAGATTAGACATCTCTGGTATCCTTAAGCCGGAGTTTGGCAATTGCATCTCAATCATACTCTAATAATGTAGATCTAAAAATTAGCCGTTTTCAGTATCCTTAAGTAAGAGTTTGGTGATTACATCACAATCAAACTTTAATGACCTAGTTTTACAAGTTAGACATCTTCGGTATCCTCAAACCATAGTCCAATAACCATATCCTGGTTCGACTCCGATTATACAGCTCCAGAGATTAGACATCTCTAGTATCCTTAAGCCAGAGTCTAATAACCCTAGTCAGATTCTGATGACTTAGCTTCAGAGATTAGACATATCTGATATTCTTAAGGTATAGTCTGCCGGCTGCATCCCGATCTCTTTTGATGGATCCAGCCTTGGATATTTGATATCTTCGATGTTATCCAATTAGAATTTGACAATTAAGCTTTGGTCGAATTCCAACATATTCAGCATTAATCAACTAGAGTCTAATAACCAATTCCCAGACGAGTGCTATAGAAGCGATGTAAAAATTCTTACTCTAGTTGTTCCTAATTGTCCATGGTGCTAGATTCAAGATCACAACACCAATAAAAGCATTGTCTTTGAGTGTTTGAATAATTGTTTGACAATTAAATCTCCATTGGCTCTAGCTTTATTGTATGTTTCTACAAAATGAGCAACATATTGTTTAAGGTTACCCTTACTATTAAATTATTGGGATTTTGGTGGTTGGTAACTGACATGCATCCTCAATTGATCAATCTTTAGGGGTAAGGTTTAGTGTAAGTGAGAGAAGATTTTGGAATTTCCCCATACTTGTCTTTAATGGCACTTACGATTACCTCCTTCAATTGATCAACAAGGATTAAACCCTCATCCTAGGCTTTAAAGTTTTGAATCTTTTATCGCTTACCAGAAGACTTGGCAATATGTTGAGGTTTTGGTAGATTAGAAGCAGTTTGCCTTGTCTCTTCGATATTCTCTATCTTGTTCATCATCAATGTCATTTGAACATCACGACCTCGCGTAACGTTGCATAGTCCTTCAACTATTTTAGTTAAGAGAATGACTTACTCCTCTAGAGTAAAAGCATTAGTTATCATGACTGGCATGACAATAGAACTGTGAAAATCGGTGGAAGCGTAAAGCAATTTGAGCTTCGATTAGGGAGTATGATGAGAAGAAGCAGAATTAGAGCTACTTGAATTGTTACTTTTTCTATGATCTAATTCTTCAGGCATCACCATAGCATCCTTTATTGCCCCCAATGCACTAGTTTCTTTCTTGCCATATAGTAAGGACAAAGAAGTCTTTAGTGTTTTTATTAGATTAAAACCAAAAATAGGGATTGGTTAAGGTAGGAGCGAGGTTTGAGGCAACGTTTCAACTGTAGACTTTCCTTTGCTTCCAGTTACTAGACCAGTACTTTGAGCAGTAAATCTTGAACTGGCCTAGCACCTGAAGATTTCGGGCCTCTAACCTAAGTTTGAGTAGCTTTCGAATTCTCATTCTTGCCAGCCATTTCAAAGTTGTCTTGATTGATTTGATGACTAGAATAGATGAGAGGCAAAGAATATCCCATTAGGTGTGCCAAAAATTTGTAACATGCAAATGTCGAGTCTAAAATTTGAGACAAGAAAATGTAGCAGCAAATTGAATTATATATATCTAAACAAGTGAAGTACAATCTATGTTACAATTCTAACTAAGGAAACAATCCTCTTTTTAACTATGGACTTGAAGGCTTGCAGCTTGATCTCAAATCGGGTAGGTGCTTGAATGGGATAGTCTTTCGGGTTTCAAAATTTTCAATCCATTAGAATTCTGGTGTATGTCAAAGTCCTTTTCTCTCTTAATGATCTCTCTATATATAACTAAAGATGGAGAGAATTCTGATAACTTTGTAACTCTTTATAATAGTTATCTCTAATTACGTAATTGTAACAGATAATAATCAATAAAGATAATTTATGGGTACATGTCCAAATTTAATTGGAGAACATGTTTATCTTTTCTCATTGAGATTCCTATGCAACAAAGGGCATGACTTAACTAACCCAAGTCTTGTTAGCTTGACAATTGTATCATTTTAACACATGGTATCATTTGATTCACCTATCTTGGGACTAGAAATGTGGCAAAATTTAATTTGCCAACTTATGAATTTATTTATGCCTTTATTTGATAGGTGTCAATTTATGATTGGTTAAAATTTGCTCGTTTATTGATTTTTCTAGTCAATCATGTATTTTACATGATATTAATTTAGAAATTATTACACTTTACCCTCATGTAGTTTGAACAAAAATTAAATAACCCTCAGTGGTTTAAAAGTAAATATATAACCACTTATGGTCGGGACTTTTATCTGTAAAATAGATGGACTCATGATAGATTTGTTGAAATAAAAAAAAATGTACCTATAAAGGATAACCTTTTATTTTGATATAAAATGGTAAAATCATCATTTTCATGTTCCATTTTAGATAAATGAAATTATAAAAGCACCCCTATCACAAAATTGCATTTAGAATTAACGGTTGCTATTCATTTTACAGATAAGTCCAAATCATAAGAGGAGGGAGGCGCGAGAGAGGTTTTGCATTCTGTTTTAACGACATGTGGGTCATGTGATATCGTTAAAATCATAAAGGAGTAAAGTGTAACCACATGGAGGCTAAGTTTACAAAATATATGATTTTATACCTAAATTGACATTCTCTTTTCATAATAAACGTTTAATGACTAAAATGCCATACTTTTTTTTTAAGAAAATTGAAAACAAAAATAAAGTAACTTAATATCAAAGAAGACTTATACTTGTTTATGCATGTTCGATTATGGACTATAACATAAATTTGATGTATGGTATAACATAATAAATACTATTATTAAACAATATTACAATTTATGAATAAATATAATTATTAATGCTGGAAGTTAAAGGATAAATTATAATAACCAGAAGCTTGATTAAATACATATTTCACTTTTGTTATCTCAAAAATCATATTAACCTTCTGTATTCAAAATTTATACAAGAAAATTTCTCTTGTCGCCAACTAACTTTCAATAACACCCTTGATAAAAATAGTTCACATTTTATGACCAATAAAATGAATAAAAATTGTCATTTCACAAAATGTGTCTTATAAGACATGTCATCTTTCACCCCTTCTCCCCCGCTCCCTATTTAATTAACCAGACTCACAATTCCAATTCCGCCACTATCACCTAATATATATACTTTTGATAAAACTTAGTCCACATTTTATGATTAATCGAATGAATAAAAATGTGTCACTTATAAAAGGTCATGTGTCCCATAAAGCCACACCATCTTTCTCTATTTTTTAACCAGACTCAAGCAATGATGCCATCATTGCATTGCATTGCAAATATGCCACTATTACAACAACGCTCATTTTACCACTACCATCGCTGTCAACACCCTTATATATTCATCCTCCCACAACACAGTTACCTATTTGATGTAATACTATCAGCAATATCAAACTGTCTCCATTCTATGACCTTTATAACTTAGTGAGCCATTCATTTATAACTTATGGAAGAACCACTAAAATCAAACTCTTTTTCTAGAAAGACAAATTCAAGAATCATTACCATATCTTGTAAAATTAAACTCAAGAATCATTACTCATATCTTGTAAAAGTAACATTTATAATTTGCGAAAGAACCACTAAAATCACACTCTTTTTCTAGAAAGGCAAATTCAAGAATCGTTACCCATATATTGTAAAATTAAAAATTATAATCCTTTGTTTATTTTTTGTTAAGTAATTTCTGTGATACAATTAATTGATGCATATTGTTTTTAGATAGTAACACAAACTGATGAAGAAAACTTACGTGGAAAAGTCAATTCAATTATTGTCAACAACTATCCTTTTTTTATTTATTTATTTTTTTCAAGTCTAATCCAAAACGTGGAGCCCATGCACTGTAAAGAATATTTCCATCGAAACTGAAAAGGACAACTTGCACCACCTGTTCCTCTAGACTATAATACCATTGATATAAAAGTTGTCCACAGCGGCATAGCCTCATGGATACTACTCGACAAAGCGGGTCACCTTAACAGGACTAGCCGGTAAAATGAAACAGTCTACTCAAAGCTGGACTGTGTTTTGCTTGTTTAAGTTCGATTTACTATGAAAATAAGTCAAGTTTAATATTTTAAAATTTAAAATTTTTTAAACTCGACTTGAACACTATTGAAACTCGGCTCAATAAATTTGAAAATTTTAAAAAATTTAAATTACTCTAGTTTGATTAATTAAAATTATAAAACTAAGCTTGAATAACTTACAAATCAACTCAGCTTGACTCCTTTATTACTTTGGTTATCACTCTCTTTTTAAATTAATAATTGCTATTTGCTAATAGACAATGCAATTGCCCCCGTGGCTATGTGAGATAGATTATATACTACAAAAATCTTTATCTTTATATCGCGATAGGCATCAAAAAGTGATGAGTTGAATTAAAAGAAATAGTTGTGTTATACCTAGCCTCCTTCTCAGTAAAAAAAAATTATTCAGGGTAACTATTACACCACGTCACTATGCTTATGCTGTATAACAGTTTATTCACGTAATGTCATATATATAGAAAGACACAATACTTTTTAAGAAAGTATAGATATTATTTTAACAAGATGTTGTATTTTTTTAGTCTGAAATTCATGTCACTTGTTATAATTTAACTAAAGTACCACGTCACAAAAGTATAATGACGTAATTTAATTGTTACCATGGATAAGTACTCACTAAAAAGAAATGCATATATGAGAAAAAATCACTGTTGTGTGGAGCTTAATTTGCATGGTTTTTTTGAGGGCAGCGGCTGGGTTTGCGGCGGTCTGGTTCGTCAAATTGGCGGGCTGGATGTGAACGGAATATGAAAGATTGATGAAGGTCAATTTCGGAACTGAAAATGTTTCCCGCAGAAAAAACCGTGAGTAGCCAGACGGATAAGAGAGAAGTGTGTTCGGCTTTCACTCAAGAGTCAAGGATCAAGCAAGGACAAAGAGAGTCTTAAACCCCAGAAGAACAGGTAGGAAAACTAAACCGAGATGAATTCTTGTCACTCAAATCAGAATTTCTATGTGAAGCATGAGCTTTGGAAACCGAAATCCCCATTCTTGATGTTTTAGTAAATCCATCGTTACCACTCACGAATTGTGACCTACGCTAGGGTGACCTTAAAATTAATCACATATTCTTGTTCCCCCTGGAAATTTATCATCTGGAACAGTCAGAAGTCATGTTAAACATGGAGTTTAGCAAGGGAAACCCTAAAGACCTTGGGGTTGCCTAGGTCTTGAATCTGAGGCAAATTGTCTGTTCTTTTGATGTGAAATTACCTTACATTAGCTGCTGTAACTTTATTCTCTGTTCTTTACATTGAAATGCGGACTGTTAGGTGACTTTAGACATGTGGGTGCTTGATGGATTCTTAGTCTGAGTTTTGGGGTCTTTGAAGATGAACCTTGAATTCCTTGAACTAGTTGAAAGATGATAACATTCTGCAGAATTTTCACTGTGGTGCTGTGCACTTTGTTTATGCCCATCAAAATTGACATATGATGTTATGAGATTAGTTTATTGAATATACACATATAAGAGCAAGAATTGGAAGACATGAAATAAAATTTCTGCACATTAAAAGCGAGTGAAGCATGAAGATTGGAATTGATAGAAATAAGATTGTTGAGAAGAATGTTTACACATGGCCACGTGGGTGTTGGTCATGAGTGGGGGTCATTATAACCCGATTAGAGTTTATATTAGAGAGTTAAAAACCTAAGAGAAATTGAGCTTAGATGCTAGAACAACCCATGGGACCGATCCACAAAAGTTTTAACCGAAATAAGAAGAGTTAGGTGCTAAAGTCATGTTCGGAGGAGATGAAAACATTACCAAGCTGTTGGATGAAGATTTGGGACTGATATTGAGGGATATTTAAGGTGGAATTAGTAAGATGAGTAGTTGCAGATCACAAGTGACCATCGAGTTCCTTAACTCCTAAGATGTCTTTCTTTTCCACTAGTGAGATCTTAGTACCAACTAGGCCTCCTAGGGATCACTAGCCAAAACTTTTGTTGTTAATAATAGTATTTCTTATGAAATTTCTTTTTGAGTATTTATCAGTATTTCTTTTTACTGTTATTTTTCAGATTGTTACTATTATTTTTGCAAGGCATTCCATTCACGGGCTATGAGCTCACACTCATTATAACATTTTAGGTAAGCTTGGAGATCGTTAGATTCCGACTCTGGTTACCAGGGACTTTGCATTTGGCCTCCATAGGATACACGTTTATTTTTTTCTCTGTCCGATAGACACTGACAATTGGAGTTTAGACTTAGTGGGTATTATTGTCTGTTTTGGTTCTCGGGATGATTTGTCCAAGTTGGGTGATTCTCCTATTTGGAATTTGTTTAATTTAGAGTTTATTCATCCTAAGATGATAGGTTTTACTTTTGTTTTGGTACTACTCAATTGAGGTGTATTTTACTGGGAAAAGTCTATTCATTGTATTATGTATGTTAGATTGAACAGGTGATTAGGCTTTCATGTTCCATGGGCCATTGCACTGTGGTTCACGGCTAGTCATTACTCTTAAGAGGGGTGCAAGACATATCATAGGTTAACTCATTGGCATTGCAGGATTATCATATAATTTTGAGGCTGCGTCCTCTAGTTCTTTGCATGTTTATTTACATTCTTTACTTAAACTTTACCAGCTCAATTAAGTTACTAGTTTCTGGCGTAATGACGTGCTACCATGCAGGATAAGATGATTATCCTTGGAAGCCACCCTTGCACCTGGTTGCTAGGAGTTCGGGAGCATCCTTTCAAGGGAAGATTTAGTAAGGTACCATGGTTTGGATATTACAATCCAGGCTTTTATTTCAAGGAATCAGTTTTTCTACAAGGTCAATACCTTGCAACTGGTTGTCAGCGAAGTACTAGGAAATATCACCCTATTTTCTCAAGAACAATGGATGATGGGACGGATCCAGATGACTCTTCTGAGGGGATTGATAAGGATGAATCCTCTGAAAGTGAAACTGAAGCTGTAAGTTGTGCTGTGTTTTTGAGTTTTCATTTAACAATATGGGTCATCATGCAAGAAACTTATTTATTTATTATTGATCCTGCTATTATTATTGGTTAGTTTGTTACTTAACTTGTAAATCCAAAAGCTTATCCATTTTCAATTTTTGTGTACCCCCTCTTTCTTGTGCATCTTGATTTCATAATCTGTTGTTTGAGCTATCTCTGAACTGTTTGCCACTGTCCAGCTATTGTTACATTTTTGTAAAACCTGTTTAAGAAATGATTATATTGTTACTCAGTAATTTGCAATGTTCCATTCAAGGGGTGGTGAGGCACTTTGAGTGCTCTGTAATGGATGAACTAGGTCTAGCTTTCGTTCTGTGATTATGGCATTTGGTAATTTCTTGTGGCCTTTATTGCTAATATCCATCTTACTCAAATCTGTATTTATAGCTTACGCAAAATTTAAGCTCTCTTTTAGCTGCTATGCTAATTTGACAATTGGCCTCAGTGTGTGAAGTGCATGTGAGCTAATTGGGGGATTTCATTTCCCTTCTCTTTTCTTGATATATTTTATGTTTATGCAATCAATAAAGTCATGCTAGAGGCCTTTAAAGATGCATTACTAGATTGTGCTTGAGTTTTTGTACTTTGTTGTCTTTTGCATTTCCATTGTGAGGGAAATAAGCATATATGTCTATCTATATTTCTCTCCTCTCTAGTTGTAAGCCTCTCTATGCACAATGATAATTGGAATGCTTATATTATATTCATGTGCATCTGCATACATCCACACTCATGGGTGTGCATGCACTTATTGCTTTGGACTTGAATAAGCATCTCGACTTCACATTTTTCAGGTGAACAATGAAATGCTTAGAGAAAATCTTGAAAGAATTGTTGGTAAAGATGACTCTACCTTTAGTGGGATAGACCTGGCAACTCTTATTAGGAACAAGTATGGGAGATCCTATGATGTTCAACTAATAAAGAAGGTATGCCTTTGCATGTGTAGTGCATTGTAATACTGGAATTCGGATGACTTAATACATCTATAATACCTTTTTCTATATTTTTTATTTTTATTCTCCATCACAGCAACCCCAACACCCCCCCGCGTGCACCCGGTGCGCCTTCTTGTCATGTGAAGAGCTCCTTATTAAGAAAGGCCAATGTCAATTTAGGATTTCAAGAACTGGGTGATTTTTATTTTATTATTGTAAAGAGGATTTCATCTATTGCATCCTGCTTGCATGTTCCAAACTTCCAATTGTATGTGATAAATAGTTTTGAGTTTCTTGGGACATTTAGTTTCTCCATCGGTGATTTTGTTGGTTGACCATTACATAATACAACAAGGGGTTTTATTGTGTATGTGGGATTTTTTTAATATTTTATTGGAATGCACTAATTTTTTAAATTTGAGCAGCAAGTGCTTACTGCTGTAAGGAAAAGCTCTCTTTTGTTATGACTCAACACCAACACTTAGTTGTTCTAGTTTTTCTGAATTTGCTTTTATATTAGCATTGAGGCAAGAGTAGAAGAGATAGATAGAATGTTGGGAAATTATCTTGCATGTACATTCTTGGTCAAATATTATTTCCTAGTTTCAGGTTCACAGAAAATGTTTTCAAAGTAAGCCTTATCCTACCATCAGTTAACTGTTTTATGTTTAGTGTTCACATGATGTGGGATATATAATTGTAGAACTGAAGAGAATGTTGGAAATGGAAATTGCTTTCTTAACGTTTAAGTATAGCCATCTGTAACTTGGCATTAGCCAAATATGCTGTACATAAACACCCTTACTTGTGATTTTTCTTTATCTTTATCTTACTTTTCATGATTGTATAAAAGCATACAGTTCAAGATGTGTTCTGTTTTTAATCTGGTTTTACCACTTTGTCGGTTCTTAAGCTCTGGCATTGGCAAGATTGAATATCGGTCCTAAAATATTGTAAAGGTGTGCCAGGTTGATCATTACAGAACTCTTAGCACTATTCTACCAAATTCAAAATGCTGATGGTATAATTCACTGTAGCACTTCCTATAACCAAATTAATAATTGCCTCCTTGTTAAAAATTCATGACTTGATCTACTCACCCATTGTTGTATATGAGCTTGGTGCCAAATGTATAAGTTCCAAACAACGAAGAAAAATGAATAAATTTATTACATAGGCTGATAGTTCCACATTGATTAACTTTGATCAGATTGTTAGACGGTTATAATGACACAATTTGTTGCCATCAACAATTGATTTACACAATTTTGATAAATTCTTGAAGCCATTTTGAATAGGGTCTGGGGAACTACCTGTAGAAAGACAACACCATGGTCTTGCTTGTTTGATGGTTTTAATTTGTTTGGAAAGCATTTTTTGAGAAAAAAATTAATTTCATCCTTCATATCCTATCTCCCTGCTGTGCACCACCCTCTTTTTTGTATAATGTTTTGGTGGGATTCTGGAACTTCTGTTGTTTGGAGGTTCTTGAAAGTTGTTAGAGGTTTTCAGAATTATGTATTGAGCAATTTGTCAACTGTGCTTAGTTGATTTGATGATTTTTCTCTTTGTGGCCTTTGTTTTATGATTCCAATCACCTGAAGTCATTTTGAGACCATGTTCTGCCACTAACCTGTTTTGTTTAAATGCCTTGATATAGGAATTCATGGGAAGAAATCTCCTTGCGTTGAATGTCATGTGGAAGTACATGGAGCAGGTTAGCAAATTTTTTACTAGAAACCTATGGTTATAGATGGAGTGTTTGACTGATTACAAGTTCCAAAAATATTTGAATATGCTAAGAGTTTTGAAGAAAAATTGGAAGCTTCATATCATTGTATGCAGCCAGTGAAGTCTTTTCTCGTGTCATCTTGCACTAAATATTTTGACTTTATCCATGTTACTAGTCTCTTAATTTTCATAAATTTCTTTTTATCTTGGAGTAGTATTGAACTGAAGTTAATTGTCTTAGAAATAAGTGCAATCTGCACTATTTTTTTTTTTATGAAGTTTGGGTATCGTCAGAGGCATAAACAAGGACTGGCTATGACTTTCACTGACTTGGAAGTGCAAAAATTAAAAGCACTCCTAGAATCCTTTAGGCATCGCCCCTACTGCTGAAATTTTCTTGAATGTTACTTTACAACTTGTACAATACTGAATTGGAAGAGCTATATATGGGACACGTTTTCTTCCCAGATGATGACTCTCAATTTGGAAACAATGGCTGTCTCTTAAACCAATCTAAAAGCCAACTGGAAAACATATATGGAGACCCAATAACATTTCTTTAGCTGTTTTAAACAATGGGCAAAAAAATTAATAAAATCATAAGATAAGACTCCTATTGAAACAAAAGGCACTTATGCAAGGTCCTAAGTTAGCCCTACAGCATTCAACATGTGCTAAATCAAGGTTTGGGCTTTGGAAACATGTCTTTTGTATTTTTTTATGCCTTATGAGTTTTTCCTCGCCTTCATAAGTTTCCTTCTCCATTAGTCCCCAAATGAAAGGAATCTGGAATTGGTCATTATATAGTAGGTAGGGGGGACACTTCTTGAGAGAAGAAGGTTCTATGTTGCTTATTTTTCAAACACAATCTTGGGCTCAATATGCCTGAACACAAACAGTGGTGCTTCAGATGTGACTGGATTTTGTTTTGTTAAATTTACTTGTGGTTGATAATTTTTTCATAAAATCAGGTCATTAATGAATTAGATGAAATAAGATGTTAGAAGAGTTTCTGTTATTGGGAGGAGAACATGGTGGAGGACAAAAGTATACACATTTATTGTGTATCTTTGTATTATGTATTTACAGTTTCCTTCCCCAACCCCCTGCCTTCTATCTAATTTTATCAAGTCAGCATCTCAGCAACATAATATTTCTCCCAATATTGTTATTATCTATGTCCTTACAACTTACCTATTTCTTTTCTCATTTTCCTTTGTTTTGTTTTCTTGTGCGTATCCATGCTACTTTATAGTTCTCCCAATTTTGTTATGGGTCCCACGAAGAAGAAATTAAGGGTGTGAAACGCATGTGCATAAAATATGCATACTAAAATTCATATGACAAACTCTTTGGCTCTAGCCACATTATGGGAGCCCAAATGGTCCCATTTGCAAGGCCATCTCTCTTTACCAGCAAACCTCCTCATAGATGGCTGAGGCCATTGTAAACACATCTTATTGCCAACATCTATGTTGCATGGACTTGGGTACGGGTTTCAGGTGTTGTTATGTCAATGTCTGATTTTTTCAATTCCTATGGCCAAGGAAACAGGGACACGACAAAATATTCCTATTTTATAATAGATTCCTTTTATGTTATAGGACAAAATAGTATTTACAAGGTGCTATAAAGACAAGGACTAAGGAACATGGATATGGATATGCGACCCGGACACGGACATACCAACTCATCGATTTTCAAAAAATGCAGGACACACGACATAGTAGGGACACGATAAAATTATGTGTTTTATTTATTTTTTTTATGTCATATATAGAAATATTTTACTCTAATATTAATAAAAAAAAATGTAGAATAGCACTAATTAAAATTAAAACTATATAATTTATTGTTTAAACATCAAATTAGATATAAAAAAATACATTGCTTTTAGTTTACAATTGAATTTCAACTTTTTTTCTCCAAACTTGCAATGTGTGTTTACTTGTGTAAGTGATGGACATTGGTGTCAAAAGTGATAGACACGTGTGTCACCCAAGTGTTCGAAGTATGTCTGATTCTAAAAAATAATAATAATAATAATTGGACACGTTTGGATACGTGTTCGACCTGTGTCGAGGAGTGTTCAATGAGTGTCGTGTTCGACACCTTCTTAAAAGTGTATGTGCTTCTTAGGATCAAAATTTCATTGCAATATGATGTTTCGATTAGCACAAAAACTAAAACGCTTTGGAGACATTTTGGAAATATTTTGGGATGTTATGGAGATATTTCAAAAGTGACAAATATTAACATGGTAAAACTGAATTTTTTTAATAATTTTTGTTAATAAAAATTATACAACATTTATGAAAAGGTCTAAATTCCTGTTGACGCAACTTATTGTTTTAGTATATAAAGTTGTGTTTTGGTGCATTTTTCTATATTCTGGTGTATTTTTGTGGAAACCATAAAATTTCCTTATTACACTAGAACCCTTATGAATTTTTCAATGGAAAAAAATAAAGTTTTGTTCCTTGTATAATTGTATAAAGGATTTCATGCACAATATAAGAGTTTTATTTATATTTATATGATAAACTTGAATTACTAAATATTTGTGTTGGGTGAAATATTCGACAGACAGATTGGACACTTAACATATATCCCTACCCTTACCTAAGTGTTAGAGTCCAAATATTGAGTGTTCGAGATAGGTAGTTCGTATATTTTAGAAGAGTCCGGGTAACATAGGTCAACACTTATTGAATAGGAGATTGTATCAGGTTACCCCCCCTTGTTTGCCAACAGTTATTCAAATGATAAATGAGGAAACATCATCTAAGATCACAGTTAGGTGGAAAGTAGTCTCACAAGTGCTCCAGTGTGGAGGAGGGATTTGTTTAAGTGGAAGGTAACAATATAAGAAGGGATATGCGACATCGACACAAAACGACATGAATATGCAAATACGACAATTTTAAATAATGCAGGACACTACACGACACGGCGGGGACACGTGAAAAATATATATTTTATATGTCATAATATAAATATTTTACTGAAAACGTTAAGTTAGATATAAATCCATATTGTTCTTATTTTACAATTGGATCCTAAGTTATTTTTTCTAAACTTGCAATATAGTTTATGTGGTTTTAAGTGATGGACATGTGTGTCTCTCAAGTGTCCGAAGCATGTTTAGCTCAAAAAAAATTAAAATTGTAAGACATATTTGGATGCATGTCCAACAAGTGTTGAGAGAATGTCTGATGAGTGTACATGGACATGATACCTTTTTAGAAGTGTCCGGGCTTCTTAAGTGTGAATTTCAGTACCTCCGCCATGTCACCGGACTAATAGTAACAATCAAAGACTTGACCTTGCCTTCATATGTGCTGTTTTAAAATGATTAATTGATACAACAAAGCCTTCTATGAGGAATTTCGCGTTGTCCCACTATTAGGTATCGAGGGTTAGAGCTTTGATTTATAGGGCTTAAGTTTGGGAAGATAGAATTAGAGTCGAAGGAAGTTTTGAGGATCAAATTGGCTGACGTTTTAAGGCTGTTTTAGGTCTGAAAATAAAGATTAAGCTTGCTGATTTGTCTGTCTGCAGGGAAATTCTGGGAATTTCTAGACCACCGGGTATCTAGTTTTCTTAGGCTTTAATTTCTAAGGTGCTTAGGGTTTCAATAAAAGGTTGAATGTGGCAGCTTAATGATGCACAGGCGTGCTGGAAACAACCAGACAGAAATAAAGAGAACGAAAGAAGAAGGAAGAGTTGGAACCTTAGAATGTTTTTTAGGAATCTCATGTAGAATGGTTTAATGGAGTCACCATTAAAAAGAACAAATTCTGCAAAAATTTCATTAATCAAAACTTGTTTCTGCAAATTAGCATGTATAGAAGTATAAGACTTCTATTAGAATGAAGGATTTCATTAATTCCAACCAGGAAAGGATTTCCAAAACCAACTAGGACTTCAACATATGTCCAAATAAGTAAAGGACGTATTAAATTTCCTAAATAAACATCTAACTAAGCTGAACCCTAAAACAATGGAACAACCAAACTACCTCAGATTTGAAAAATGACAGAAATACTCCTCATCTGGACAATTAAACATCTAACTAATCTAAACCCGAAAAACAATGAATTACCAAACAATCTCAGATTTGAAAAATTACAGCAATACACCTGTTCTGGAAATTTTCCAAAATACTCCTAACCAAGGAATACTAAATGATTACTGTGATTGGAAAGCCTTGTGGAGGAGCAAGTATGTTTACTGTGACATGGGAAAGTGATGTTGGTCAATTTGCAATTCAATGTATTCAAACATAATAGTGATGCAATTGATATGGTTCTTTTCTTAGGAGCAAGTATATTAAGATGTTAAAGTTTCACCATCTTGTTTGTGTTCTAATTTCATTGCTGCACATTTTTTTGAAGGAATGACAATGATATCTATGTACTTTATCACCAAAGCAATAATGAGGCAAACAGATGTCTTGTTGAAGTTCTTTTATAGTTTGGAGATATTAATGATACAGATTATGTATAATTGCAGTTATTATCATGTTATACTATGACTGCAAAAGCTAATATACATCGCTTGACCCATTTCCTTATAGCTTAAGCTTTTGGAAGACATGATTGTCTAACATTGCATCAGACGATTCAGACCTCTGGTTCTAGGAGATTTGGTTTCAATTCTCTACCCATATGTTTGTTCTGCTAGTCTGTTTGTCAGTGTTCACACTGTACTGTTTGGTTGCACCTCATCTGGTTGTCTATCTCCATGTGAGAGGGAGTGACTCATGAGGGAGGGTGTGCGAGCTTGATACACATTTTTAGGTCCACTCTCCTTATTTGTGTATTTAATAGCTGTGTTACAATGTGCAATACTATGACATGGTTTTTTGGTCCTATGTAAGTACCTACAAAATCTCCCGGACTCTAATATAGAAGTTAACTATGCGTGCTTCGACAAAAGCTACTGAAACAGACCACAAACCATTTTTTGAATGTGTTAGTATTAATTTCATGGTTTATTTTAAAGCATGTTTTTAGTTGCTTTTTCTCTCAGAGATCCTTTCCACTGACTGAGGAAGAGTATTTACTGAGGCTTGATGATGTGGCGAACATTTTAAAATGTTGGGGAGCTGTCTCACATATTCGGAATAGCCTAGCAAAGTTGAAAGAGCGGCCTCGGATAGGGAAGGTAATTTAATTGGTATAGACATGGCATTTTCATCTGTCCAATTTCTTATAGTAGAAAGCAAGGAAAAATGCTAAGAGAAATAGAGAGGAGACTGAAATTTGATGGAAAACCTACTTCTTCATTTTGGTGTAAATGAAAATTTTCAATTGCATTGTAAAACACTCAACTGAGTCAAATGCTGAGCACAAAGTCATAAGTAGTTTTCAACAAATCAACTATGTCCAAATCCACATGCTCAACCACAATAGCTTTTCTACTCTGAATACCATGATCATACATCAGTTATACTTTCTTCACAATTTGCAATACTAATAGGAAATAAGGGAAGGATCAAAATTTCATTTCAGTATGTATTTCAATTAGCACAGAAACGGAAACATTTTGAAAATATTTTGAGATGTTTCGAAAACAATTTAGAAGTGACAAATATTAATATAGTAAAACACCATCTTTTGTATTTTTCTTCAATAAATGTTGTACAAAATTTATGAAAAATTCTAAATTCGTGGGGACACAACTTATTATTTTAGTATATGACATTGTGTTTTGGTGTGTTTCTTTATGTTCTAGTGTGGTTTGACACAAATAATAGTGTTTCATTATTCCACTAGTGTTCCATTTCGGTCTCTTGGGAATGGACACCTCTTGACTGTTTCGATAAAAACAAATGAAAATTTTGTTTGTTAGAATAAGGTAGATGTGAAATGAGCAATAAGAAGTGCCAGGATGAGTCGTGTTAATAAATCAAATTTTCTTTAGTATTGTGGCCCTATTTTTCCTTCTTTGTTCCTTTTCTGGTTAAATGACTACAGAACAGTATTGTAGTATGACACTGACCACCAGTGGAATAAATATTTGAGCTTTGAACTTGTGAATTCTAATATTCAAGGATCCAATTGCTTAGAGGGAATTTGTGATATTTTTTTATTGTGCAACAAAAAGTTCACTTTCAGATTTCAATAAGAATAACCATTTTCCTATTGCCTATTAGGTGTTTGAACTCTATGGGAATTTTATTTCATGAGAAATGGAGTTTTTGATTTTTACTTTTCTTGGGCGGTATTCCTTCTTTCTCCTCTTGAAACTACAAAAGTTCTTGTTACTGCTTTTCCTGAGAAATGATATTTAGCTATCGTGGAAGATTCTTTTAGTCGTTCAGAAATCAAAGGAGAAAGGATAGTAAAATTTCATGTGGAGTTTGTATTGGAAAAACTACAGATTTTCAATTCAGATTATAAAATTAAGAAGGCTATGAATTTCATGAAATGAAGGCCCAAGGATGTATGGGGCTCTTTGCCACTTGATTTTAGTTTTTTCATTTTTCATATTTTTTTTGCTGGTCTAGATAAACATTTTTGTCTGGTTTCTCATAAATTTATAAAATTTTTTGGACAAACCAAAATCCCTAATGGCAAATTAAACTCTTGCCGTAAAACAGATACAGCTTTGAATGCAAATTAAGAAATCTTATAATGTTTGTGTAACATTACTGTAATCGAGAAATGATGTCACTGGGTTATTTGGAATATTTCTATATCTTCTTTGCTTAAATCATTTTTGCAAATCTGGTGTTGACAAAAATTATGCATTAAACTGGACGAGGCAATGCAAAATCGTGAATCTTCCCCTCCCACTGAACCAAACCCTGGAAGAAGTATTTCTCAGCATGTCATTTAGTAAAATACATGATGAATAATAATAAAATGTAACTTATGAACAGAAAATAGAACTAAATGACAAAAAAGTGGGTTCGCATACATAACTCTCATTAGGAGTCTGTTATTAGGATTATTGAATCATTATTTTTATGCAGTATTGTTTGTTCGTAATATTTGCACACAGGCAGTCAGCATTTTTATCAACATGGACGAGACTGGAGGCCGTGCAAATGAATGGATTTACAAATAGATTATTTGGACGAGCCAGAAAGAAACTTTCTGAAGTCAGTTATAATCTTCCAAGTGGGGAACCATATTAACAGAGGAGACATCCTTACTCCTGTTCACTCTGCAGGATTGTGGATTCCATTTTGATACAAGACTGGACAAAAACCTAAAAGCTGGTGGTTTGGTGATGTCTTGATGTTGGCACTAAAGACACTGAAGCAATGTTTTCTTGTATTTCTCCAATTTTCTTTGTTGCATTTTCCGACAATCCAGTAGTGGCATACGTGTATTATGTATATACAGAATTTTTGTAGAATATCCATTGGCAGCCCCTAGTCTAAAATCTCGGCCTGTTTTCATCATTTGTATTTTATACTTAATTCTTTCTTTTGCAATGTAATACGGGATATTCTTCTTTTCCTTTCAAATGGTAATTTTGTTCTTTCTTTCTTTTTTGTGGTGGGATAATCTTGCCTAGAGAAGGGTAATTTTTTTGGAGAATTTAAGAGAGTTGATTTGAGATTTGGCAGGTCTGATTGTACCTACTGATTTCCCTTGATGATGGGGTTGACAGCAAAACTATAGACAAAGACGGTTTAAGTATATAATAAGATCTCACTCGTAAATCTGCAAATAGCTAGGAGAAGTGATGGAGATTACGTAAAGCCGTTGTTCGATGCTGGATATGAGTTCTCACTTGAGAGTGAACTTGACCCCCACCCCTTCCTTACTTAAATGAGGGACTGTCCGCGCGCGGTTAGAGAGAGAGAGAGAGAGAGAGCAACCATTCTCGTTATAGTGTTACCGACAGCTATAGTCAACTTTTTGTTTACTGTAATTTTCAAATTTATAGGTTATAACCCAAACATGTCAAAGTGAGAAGGTTTGGAGGGGTCTAAATGGAGAAAAGACGCATACAAGCCCACTGATCTGGGACGAGAAACTTTTGATTCTTTAAATAGTTGCAGTGCAGTAATGCAAGTGATAGACAGGCTTATAAGTGCCAATCCAGTTGGGATGTACTTAATTTGCAAAGATCCAGTTTTCTTCACTTTTTATATTAGTCTCTTGTAATTTTATTGACTTTAATAAAATTTTACAATTCGTTTGATTTTAGGTACGTTGCATACTTGTATTTTTTGACTAGCATATTCCGTATTCATATAAATTATTAATTATCATAAGTTTAATTATACAAGTATCTTACCTATTATTATTAGAAGTCTAATTGATTATCATATTAAAATATAAGTTCAATCGTAAAATATAACTGTTTATATCTTTTGATTTATTTTTTTTAAGTTTAGTTTAACCATCATTTAAATTTAACCTAAAATATAATTTATTTTTTTTTTTTACCAATTAATTATCGTTTTTTAAAATTTAGTTTAAAGTTTAAACTAATATGTAAAAAAAATTATTCAAAGAATCAAAAATTCCCCAAGCCCAAGTGAAAGTCGAGTCCAAAGGGCATTGGGTAGGGCCAAGTGTCACGATCCCACATCGAATAAGAGGAAGGAGGTCTTGGATTATATAAGGAGGGTAGGCAGCACTACCTAATAGCTTAAATTTTTGGGTTGGATGGCAAGAGTCGGACCCGTGACAAGTAGTTTCAGAGCAACCCAACTCTTGATTCGATTCTACGCTAAGTGCTCAAGCGGAGTAGGCAGGATAGTCTGACCCGCGACGAGGGTGTCGCGAATTCGGGTAGGAGAGTATGTCACGATCCCACATCGGATAAGAGGAGAGAGATCTTGGGTCATATAAGGAGGGTAGGTAACACCACTTGATAGCTTAAGCTTTTGGGTTGGATGACAAGCGTCTGACTCGTGACACAAAGCATAGGGTTTTAGCTTTTGGCCCAGCCATGCCTAAAATTCAGCGGGAGCGCATCAAGCCAGCTCAAGCCTGGCATGCCCAAGGCCAAACTGGACCGATCTAGGCTGGCGGGATTGACATTCCTATAGTCCTTGCTCTTTTTGTCCTTGCTGGATTGACATTTCTACAGTCCCAATGAGGTAGGGGTTGCTATGGTCACACTCAGTAGTTACATTGGTCGCCCCTTTTTACTCTTTTTTCTTCAAGAAAAAAAAAAAAACAAGGTATACACAGATCTAGGGTTTTATCTCCCATAACATGTGTGAAAATTTCTGTAATTATCTCAAAGAGTGAGTATTGCATTTTTCAAGCTTGATTTGTGAGATATGTATGAAGAAAAACCTTTTGTTTTGTGAAAATATGCCAGATCTGTTTGAGGTAGCTAGTTTTGTCAGCAAGTATTTCATTTTCTTGGCCTGTAATCTATGACTTTTGAGCAGAAATATTTAATTTTCGTTTGGTTTTTGTTAGAGCTTTTTATGAACTGGTTCTTGTATGTCTTGCTCTTTTCTTATCATTTTTTTTTTGTTGCATTATTTGAAGATATTTTATTTAGTTATATATCATTTACTACCTCTGTTAAAAAGTTCTACAGGCAAGGTTGTTGGTTTTGTAGCTTTAGTATAATAAAACAAAAGCAATTGTAAAGACACTGCTAAGGATCTCACTTGAGGGATCCTTTTTTGTTTCTGTTTTTTGTTATAGTAATTTTTTTTCCGATCTATTGTTTTGCCATTCGTGGGGTGTAGGATTTCAAGGGCAGACTTGTGTTACTTGTTTGCGGTGAGTTTCTCAGCTTCAGTTTTATTCATTAGTATTATTTTTAGTTATTTCTATACGTTATGTTTGTCATGTTTGGAATGGTCGGTTTGGAATTTTCTTTGTAGGAAGAAAACAGTCTCACCACCTTCTTATTGAATAAATTTTGAAGTGTGTGGACAACAATGCTTACATGGTTTGGAGAATCATGGAGATTAATAGAAGTTGGGTCTTCAAATGTTATGTAATTTTGAATTGCAAGTGTTATTCACTAATTATAGGAGATTAATAGAAGTGGGTTTTTCTAATTTTGAATTGCAAGTGTTATTCACTAACTATATGTGCAGATTGGTACTATTGACTTATCTTTTAAATCCTAGCTATGTGCAGTTTGTTTATAATTATCTATGTGAAAAGGAGCTGTATCAAGCATATATAGCCCTTACACGAAATTATAGCTTTCCATTAACCATGCATGTGGTATGTATGTACAACACGGTTATATATGTTGCATGCATGCTGCATTAATGGAGGAGATGCACCAGAAAAGGAGGGAGCCATTGGTGAGGGGACCTAATCTATTTTGGTTAAACAAATAGAACACATCAATCGATTGGTGGTGGATAGTGACAAAACATGTGTTGAACAACTTCGCATATATATGGATATATATATATATATATATAGGCGTACTCTGTTCTCCCTTTGCATATGCTGTCAATCTGTGGGGTTGGTAGATTCAAAACATGTTCAGTACAAGAGAAAGTTGTAATGTTTCGTTGTGTCCTTTGCATACCATAAAAAAATTGAAGAGAAAAAAAATCAGGTGGTGAAATTTGATTTCATACGATCGGGAGAGGCTATCAGCAGGCACTTCAATGCTATTCTCAAGGTTATTTTACGCCTTCAAGAGCAGCTTCTTAAAACACCACCAGAGCTAATACCTGCCAATTGAACAGACGATAGCTAGGTGAGGTGGTTTCAAGTACAACACAGTTTTTATCCACATTTGATTTCACATTACACGTACGGATACCATAGTTCAAGTAATGTCTAATTGTTTGGCGATTATTGTTGAAAAATTTGTAGTTCCATGTGATTGAGAATTGGATTGTGTTTGTTTCCAAACACTCTCTTATTTCTTATTGTCATTTAAATTTAAATTTAAATTTAATTTGAATGATTGTGACTATTCAAAACACTCTTTGGATCGTGTCTTTTTTGAATAGTCACGTATCTTTCTGGGTAGACACCTTTTTGTCATGCATATTTTTGTTTTTTTTTCTCTTCAAGTGCTAGATTTTTTCAGTCATTTCTATTGCGCTGAGAAAGTCAGTCATAAATTTAGTTTGCCGGACATACAGATTGAAGTGTTGTTTCTGTATGGGGTTAATCATTGTATCCTAGGAGACGAACGTCCATTCATCCATGAGCATTATTGTGGGAGCGTAATTGTCTTAAGGATATAATGTCAAACACTAGCTTTGATATTTTCTTTTTCTTCTTTTGATTCTGAATTTGGCAACTTCTGAAACTTCAATCCGCGTAAATTCTTCTTGATCTAATCTAATTGCATAATAATACTTGTGGTATTATCTTCTTGGTGTATCCTTAGTTTTGCACAAGGCATGCTTAGAATTTTTGTATACACAGATTGAATAACAATCTTAAGACAAATTACTATTCTTTTTTTCACTGTATATTGTACATGATTATGTGAATAACATTTTTTTTTTTTGGCGTTGTTGAATCTCTTAAATGAGAATGTACATTGAAAATTTAAAATGATTTTTTATTTGGTTTTAATGCACGTCTCATTTGTTTGGTTTACAACCAAACGAACAATGTTTGGTTTTTGTTATTATTTGTTCTTTACAACCATCGGAGTGGTGCTTTGCATATATCAGTTTTTGGCCATCGTATTTGGTTTGTTCTTATTCTAGTATGTTGAAGCATTTGGTTTTCTTATTAGTGGTTACGTTGCAAGTAATGATTCCATGATATTAAAAGTAAATGCCGATTTATCTAATTAGTAATGATTCACTATTTTTACTTTCAATATTTAGATTTATTCATAATTTTGAATGTTTGTATTTAAATATGTCTGATATGAATTTTTTTGCACAAAAAGTTTCGTATGGGTGTTAATAGCATCTTGGTCACCAAATTTTATGAAATTTAGTATATTGTTGAGTACACATATATGAACGTGTCCCTAAAGTTCCATGATCAAATGGCTTACCATTTGAGAGAAAATTGCCTTTTTCGGTTAAACTTTTAAAAGTTTGTCGATTTTATTCTTTTTATCCGTCAAGTTTTATTGTGTGATACTTATATAAGTGTATTCAGTTTGTGATTACCTTTTCAAAAGTATATCATTTGCATGATTTGGATGAACGAATCAAAAGTTATGTAGGATCAAAGTTAGTCCTGAATTGGTTTACATCTCTGGTTCACAGAACCAAGATAAATGAATGAAAGAATTACCGTTAGTTAAACCGGTGCATCTTTTCAAAAATTTAAAATTTTTGTAATTACAAAAAATATTTGGATCTAGCTTAAAATTTTAAAAACTTTTGAGTTTTTTTTAAATTTTCAATAGTTGAGGAGGCAAAGTGTATTTTCATAAAGTTTTGAAAGACAAAGTGTAATTTCATAAAGTTGTATTGTGCACAGTGAAATTTTCCAAAGTATTGGGGGTGCATAGTGTAGTTTCTTGAAAAATTTCTGCACAAACTTCGTTTTCTTTTAATGTTGTATGTTTAATGTTGTATGGAAGAGTGTGCAACAATTCGTAGCTATATTTTTGTGCAAAGATTAAACAAGTGTGCTTGTTGTGATTCTCTTGTGTTTTAAATTTTCTTATAAAAATTATATGATTACATTATTGTGTATGTAGCATTTTGTTAAATTTTCTATACCATGTTTTAATCATTTGGATTTATTTACTATAAAATAGTGAATTTTTCTACTATTAATAAGTATATATCTGTTAGATTACTGAACATACGTATTATGATCATTTGTGATTGTAGCTCACATAAAGATATTTGATTCTTGTAAATTTAAGTTATCGACCAAACTTGTCTCTTATCGAGCAAGGAAAGTCACGTAGGATACTATGACTGCAATAGAGGAAGTGGATCAAAATTGAATTGATAGATCGGCCTATTTGCAGGGTTGAGGTGAAATTTCACATCAATGATCAAAATGGAGTACCAATACAACCAGTTTTGCCAAAGACATTGGTTGGACCAAACCTATCTATTTATAAAAAGGATTCAATCATTCGGTGCACCGCTTGTAAGAGTGTACCATGCCTGCCTTACTTAAAAAATTGTGGATGTTCACACATTCTGTTGGCACAAATCATAATTTACATAAAGTGGAATTACTTTTCGGCCAACCGTGCGTTCTATTTAAAGAGCATAGTAGAACATTTACCCGTATACGCATTGAATTAAATAATCTAAAACGGGTAGAAAAAATAATTTCAAAATTTTCACTAGATTTGTAATACCGGAATTTAATGTCTTAAAATATCTTATTTACCCTTATCCCACCAAGCGAAATGGAATTCCATATATAGCTCCTTTCCCTCTAGCGAGCATTCATTTAGTACACTATCAACACCCACTACGCACTTATAAAAAGATACACACCATATTGACTCGACTCCCCATAGATCACACAAACCAATGGCAATTTCCTGATTTGTAAGAGCTGAAAAGCAATGAATCTGAGATCAATCTCGCCATATTTTTCTTCTCCCAGCTGCAGGCTATGACTCAATATTTTTTTAAAAGGACAAACATCTATTTCATGACATGGAAGTGATGTTTTTGTCCCTTCAAAAGAAGAAATTATTCAGTAAATTCATAACACTATGTTAACTTGGTAACTTGGTATTCTCAACTTATTAAAAATAAACACATGTTCTTATTTTAGGTTGATTGATTTAATTTTTAGGTTAACTAGCCTAATTTTTAAAATAATAAAAATAACTTTTGTAACATGTTCATATTTATTATTTATTTAGTTGAGTTGATAAAAAATACATAATGTGTTTATTTTTAATAGGTTAGGCACACTAAATCATCATGTTGATGTGGTGTTTCGAACTTAGTAAATAATTTATCCTTCGAAGGCCGTTATTTTTTGAGAAATTATTCAATGTTCATGAAACATTATGTGTCTTTATTCTTTTTCGAACGACTCATATGAGAGTGAGTTCCTCACTCTTTTAGAACGTCACATGTTTTTACTCCTCCGGTCACTGTCACATCATTGTGCTATATCACATGGTGTTCTAGGAGCACCAAATAATATTTCGTACTTTGCAGAGTGTCTGGCCTTAATTTATTAACGGGTATCATCTTAGCCTAATGGTGCGTGCATGGCTCTTTTGTCTTGTTATGAAATGGCAAAATCTCCATTGCACATTCTAATTATATCACTCGGAACAAATCCTCAGAAATGGTCATATGTCCTTCCAAATGAAGATTGGTTCAACAGCACTGTATTCAATTGCACCAACGCATGTAATTCTTTATTACGACGGAAGGTATTTGGCTTTAGGTCAAATATCCATTGATTTTTTTTATAATATAATAACAAAACGATGTGTTGTTTTTAAAACCTTGAGCATCTGATACTTTTTTGCATGTATAAGTACCCCAACTGTACTGTCTTTAGTTTATGATCGAGGAGTTTGAAACTGGTACTATATATTATATATGCAACTAATTAAACCCCCACGGGTGCTAATGGCATAACCTGTCCTACTCGGTGATAAGCGTGTATTAGGACCGCACAAATTGTTAAATCCATGTCTAATTTATTTTGAAGAGGCCTTGACTCTTCTAGGCGGCACTATGATGATTCCGTGAAGAATCAACACGTCATTGGTGAAGAGAGAGAGAGACAGAGAGAGAGAGAGAGAGAGAGAGAGGTGTCTTTAAGAATGTTTTATAGCAATTAAATTTAATGTTCCATGAATGGTTGGAGGGGTTAAACACAATTCATAGTTTATTGATCTTGGGTTTTCATGTCTCTTATGCTTGTAGTTTGTTTCATAAATGTACTGAGTCCAACTTCAAAGGTAAGACAAGAGAGCTGCTGTCATGGCTTAGGCAATCATGTACTCTCACCACTTTTACGGCCATGAAAATTAGTTCTTTGTGAAAATGCGCAAATGCGAAACTATTAGTTGATGCAACAACTGCGGACGGGGAAGTGGCCGGGCATGTGCCCAAAAAGAATTGCTCATTTGTTCTACTTATATAAATATATATATATATATATTGTTATATATGTATGTTATGAGAGGTCAAGGAACATTTTTTTTTATTAATCGAGTGTTCGAGTCAACTTGTGCTTACCTCGATTAATCTTAAGATCTATACAGTTCTCTGTTCCACAAAAACTAAATAATTACCAAATCGAAACCTTGAGAGTAGCCTCAAAGAGTTAATAGCACTTAAGATATACCGAACTTATGACTTTGAAGGAAGCAAACTCTCAAATCGTAAGCACTAAATCTTGACGTTCGGGCCAACCCCTTAGGGTTGTCAAGAGGAACATTTTTCTCTCTCAAAATATGAAAGAAAATACATATATATACTGTCATAGATGTTTAAAATACATATTGTGTATTGTTATTATAAATACAAATCAGATTCTTGATTTTTTTAAAACGGTTGAAGATTCCTAAACTATTCACTATATTAGCCTTTATGTATGACAACCTACCTCAGCAAAATTTTCATTATGAAAACAAAGTCCGTGGGAAAGCCAAAACCACTAATATAGGTAGTCAAAGTTTCCTTGTTACCTTTTTTTTTTTTATATATATAAGATTTTAAATATTTTCTCCTTTTTTTATTAGAAAAACACATTAACACGATTAAGAAGTAGATTGAGTAACCTATTCATAGTTCTATATTATGTTCTTTGCTACGTATATAGTATATACTAGAAGAAGAAGAAAGTACTCATAAAGCTTTTATCAAATCATTAGGGAAATAAACTTTTATACAGTAATAACTTTTTTAGATGGTATTTGAGTTATCTTTTTTCGGAAAACAATTTGGGAGCTTATATGCCATACACAAACAAAAACGGAAATTAGGTTTGTATGAAAATCTTTTATTCGCGAATGAGAAAATCAATTGGAATTGATGTTGTTTGATTAAAATTGGGTTAATTATAAGCACACTTTTTGAATTATGATTCAGTATCATAATGACCATTTAAACTCTAAAACGTAACAAATTAACTCTTATACTACTAATTTGTATCAATCAACCCCTTTTCTTGATAGTGTATTAGCTATCAGATAGAAAAGTAGATAAAAAAATTATCATGTAACTTGCACATATTCACAAAAATTTATTTTACACCTAAATTACATTATCTTTTTTTGTAATAATTGTTTAATAACTGAAATACCACTTATTCTGTTCCTACATTTTCATGTTATTTCAAGAGACATTACATTTATTAGGCAATTATTATAATAAGAGAAGATCAATTTAGGTACAAAACTATACTTTTATTAACTTGTACAAGTCAACTAATAATTTTTTATTTATTTTCCTAACGGATTGTTAATAGAAGGAGTTGATTTATACAAATTGATAGTTCAGGGCGTCAATTTGTTACGTTTTAAAATTTAAAGAGAATAGTAATACTAAGTTATAGTTCAATGGGGTGTAATTATAATTAATTCTTTAATTTTTTTTTTTAACTTGTTCAACATAACTACTTTTTGAACATGACTTGCCCTTGAATTAAATTCTTGATTCCCTCACTGACTTAATATATCTAATTAAAAAGACGACATAGACCAAAAACTATTGTTATTAAACGATTTTAACCCTATGATCTAGTACAAAATGCTTCAAGAAATATTTGATACATCAAATGGTTAAAGCTTTTAAGATCAACAATGCTTTTTTAATTTAATACATATAGCCAAGCTCTATATAATAATAAATTATAAAATAAAACAAAGAATGACATAAATTAGATATGTGGTAAATAACAGCAGCAAAACTCAAGGAGAAATAAGTGTATCCAAATTCATCTCATTCGTTAGATTGAGCATTAAATTTATTGCAACCACTAGATTGGCTTCAAAACAACTTTTCACTTTTTTTTTTTTGGTTCCAAAACCACCTTGAATCATGCAAGAGTTTTATAAAAATGAGCCTCACTCAATTGTTAGCCATAAACCGGTAATTGATCATTGTGTGACTAAGCAACTTTATTTCTTACAAAGATTACCTACCCAATGGTCAGAGTGTATTTACTTGATTTTGACTAATAGGTAGAAATTTTCCAAACCAGTACCTAAAATTACTATTGGGTTACCTGAGAAAAATCCGCAAGGAATGCTGGCTGTTTCTTGACTAATTTCTAGTCACCTTTATACAGTCAGTCCAATAAGGTGGCTTTAATTCTGCGTCCCGATACATTTTCAAAATATCTGTACTTTACATTATGGACCATTTTCTAGCTTTCACACTGAGGGTAAATTTTGACCCTTTTTTCTAGGATTCACACTCTAGGATTCACACTCAGGTCAGGTTGTCGTGAATGATTCCGTGTCCTTTTGTGTGGTGTTAACCAGTGCTCATTTTAAGTCTTCTGCATGGATTTTACAGCCTGTTTGAAATTTGGGAGATGGAAAAAAAAATAATAATAATTATTTATTTTATTTTTTGCCCTTTATGATTCTACCCAAAAAAAAAAAAGAAAGATAAAGAAAATGGAATAAAAATGGAAAGAAAAAAAAATCTCTCTCTCTCTCTCTCATTTTTCCTTTTTACTTTTCTTTTATTTTTTTTGACAAAATCGAACAAGAAAGAGATTTGACTTTTTTTTCATTTTCTCTTTATTCTTTTTTCTTTTTTCATTACCTTTCCTTTTTCAAGTTCCAAACAGGCTAAAGTAAAACTAAGGACTACATATGTTAATTTGTAAAATTTAATAGATGAAGTATTATGAGATTCAAGTTTCTTATCACCGTGCCGATCGATCTCGGTCAATTGTAATACCTCTTGCTCCTCTCTTTTCATAATCTTATTCAAGCTAGTTTTTTCTTCTCTTTTTATTTTTTATTTTTTGGGGTGGCCTCCTTGCTTTGTACTTTTTTTCCTATTTAAAAGGACAACCACCCCACACATTTTTTGAAACGGTCTCATTGATGGAGATTCTGTTTGCCGCTAACCGGAAATGTAAGAGGCATATATATAACGGGACGAACGACCCAACTTATTATTGTATATAGATTATAAAAATTGATGGTCGAGGACTTCCCAAAACAAACAAACAATATTATAGTTAAGGGGCCGAACATATCACGATTTACTCCGAACAAATAGAGAGAGAGAGAGAGTAAGTACCAGACTATTGCATAAACATTTTCATGACATCAAAGTCAAAGGTCAAGTTTGTCATGAATAAGTACCTTTCGTTGTTCCCTCTGAATTCTGCTGGGTTTCAAGGTTCAATACATAATACATGCATAAATAATGGTGTATTATCTGTCTGTGTAAACTTTGTCTGTGATAGACAATTTTCCATAGACGACAGACAACTCCCATTGTGACAATTGTCGCAATTTGGGAGCTTCTCCTCTACTTTTGTTGTCTTGTCTTTCTCTCCTGATGAATCTGTCCTGCTCTGCTCTGCTCTGCTCTGTCCCCTCCAAACCATATACATATAAATACTATCCATTCCCATCATAAGGGCTCTACCCCTATATACGCTCATTCTTGCTTAATAATTAATTTAGAAGATAGATCGAACAATGGTTGAATCTAACCCCCCTCTCCTCCGCGATTATGGCCAGATTCAGCAGCGCCACTCCGGCGAAATTTCCGCTACTTCTCAGAGCATAATTAGTGAACAAGTACTGGTCATGGAAGAATATTGCGAACTACCATTGATAGACCTTAGTGGTATTAGAAGTGACAATGAAGGCGAGAGGCATGCTTGTGCAGGAGCAATTTCAAAAGCTTCTTCAGAATGGGGATTCTTCCAATTGGTGAACCATGGCATAAGCCTCGAGCTCCTCAGGAAGATGAGGACAGAGCAAGTCAAGTTGTTCAACGCACCCTTCGACAAGAAGGCCACTTGTGGACTCCTAAACAACTCTTACCGATGGGGAACTCCCACAGCAACTTGTCCCAAGCAGTTCTCCTGGTCTGAGGCTTTCCACGTTCCTCTCGCCAAGATTTCAGACCAACCTAATTGTTACGGAGAATTCACCTCTTTAAGGTACTATATACATATATATATTGTCTCCAGAGGTTTTACTTATAAGCAAATGTTGATTTTTCAAAAAAATGATGAGAGAATGATACCGTAATATTATTTTTATAATTAAGAACTATCATGACTGATGTTTAAATTATTTTTTTTTTAAAGTAAAAGACTCTCATACAATTATGACATTATATACAAAAATTCTATATAAAACTTTAATCATGTTATTATGCATACTGTATAGTAGTTGTAATAGAATAATTTTATCTAGCTTGCTTGTTGAAACATTAACTAATGTAAGACGACCGGCCGGGCATAAATGCGTAGGGAAGTGATGGAGGAATATGGCGCTGCAATGCAAGAGCTGGCGAGGCTGCTTGCAGGGGTTCTAGCGATGAATTTGGGTCACAATAATAATAAGGGAAAAGCCAGCTTGTTGGAAGAAAGTTGCAAGGAAAGCACATGCTTTCTTCGCTTGAATCGCTATCCGCCATGTCCATTCTCGTCCGAGATTTTCGGTCTGGTGCCCCACACTGACAGTGATTATCTAACCATCCTTCACCAAGATGAACAAGTGGGTGGACTTCAGCTCATGAAGGACTCCAAATGGGTGGCCGTCAAACCCAATCAAGAGGCTCTTATCGTCAACATCGGAGATCTTTTCCAGGTACGTAATTAATTACTGCGCTGGCCTGGCTCGTCTTAATTAATTAATTAGTAACCCAAGATTAATGAAGTTTCTTAACTAATATATATTTATACATATATAAACATGGTATCCCAAGGTTGCTAATGGTGCTGCTTTCACATCATTATTATAACGATAATAGAAGTGATAATAATAATAATGGTATTAATATTAACTTTGATAACAACATCATTCATTCTCAATTAAACCAAAAAAAAAAAAAAAATTGCAATAAATTCTAGTAACCAAAATGTATGTTGGCACGTTATGCTTGTCAAAACATGCCCCTGCAGGTCAACCTAATCGGCTTTGATAATAACACAATCATCTGAGATGCCAATTCAGCTGATTAATTTGTCCATCGAAATGAAAGTCCCAATTAAGTTTGCTGATGGTACCGCCTCTTTGACAGAAGAAACAATAATTGTAACATCAACAAGAAAATGGTGTTCATTCTCAATAAATTAACAGAATCATATATATATGTTGTATTTTTGTCGGGTATGTTTGTCGAAACATGTCCCAAGTCCAACCAACTTTGTCTTTGCTTATTATTATATTCATTTGGTTAGTTCACAGATTCTTATATATACAATACACACACTTTCTGCAAATGAAAAAATTGCAGGCTTGGAGCAACGATGAATATAAAAGCGTGGAGCACAAGGTGATGGCGAATGCTAAGGTGGAGAGATACTCAATAGCCTACTTCTTGTGCCCTTCCTATGAGTCTTTGATTGGGAGTTGCAGAGAAGAAGATTCTTCAATTTATAGAAAATTCACCTTCGGAGAATACAGAAAACAAATTCAAGAAGATGTCAAGATGACCGGCCACAAAGTAGGCCTTGCCAGATTTCTGCAGATTTAGAATACGCAATGGGAGAGAAGACCTTAAAGCATCAAAATTTGGTCCAATTGGATTTAATTTTAAGGTATAATCAGGACAAATAATGCATGACAGTTTTGATGAAGACTCTGCGCGCAGCTCTTGACGTAGATATATATATATATCGAACACCCCTACTGCTAGTTCCATATCTGATTTGTTATAAGTATATTCAGTTAATTAAACCTTCCTAATTCATCATATATATATATATATATATGTATCGTTCTACCCACCCTTTGTATTTCCTGAGTTCGATCATCAAACTCAAACAAGTAATTTTATTAGAGAAATAGTAATGTCACTGGCCTATATATGTCAAGAAATATTTTAATTATTTATACATTAATGTATACGATGTGAAGGTTTTGTGTCGATTCACTATATATATATATGTGCGCTGTATACAGTTATAACTTAATAAATAAATAAATAAATAATTGTGCTGATCTTAATCTCGATCCATGTCATGCTCTAGGTTGTGTTTGTTCAATGTTTTGACTAGAAAGCCCGGAAGTTGACATGTGTCAGTTGTCTATTGAGTTCTGGGGAGACACGTGGCAAAGATCTGAAATAGGTCATAAAATTAATGCGCCAAGGTCCTTGCAGCAACAGCCCTCTTTGATACGCAACCAGTATTTGTGATGGCCAATTTTTTGGTCTATGCCCGGTGAGGAGACCACTCGTTAATTTGGAGTTACGGAAGATGGGACCCAATAGCAAAAGCAAAAGCATGCTGAGATCCATGCCAAAATTCAGATCAGGTACCTTCTGCTGCTTCACATGAGCAAAATAAAAAAAGATAAATTACACTCATCTCCCTTAAAGTATTGACAATAACAGGTAACATCTTTATAATTTTTGAAATAATACTGACCTCCCCTGTTAGATTTTGTCTCCTAACGCCATTAACGGAGGTTGACAGTTTACTATTTTACCCTTATGTTGACCATGAAAAAAAAGTCAAAAACATCAAAATGGTGACGACCCATTTCCTGCCTTCACCACCGTCGACCACCTTCCTCCCCTTTGCCCATCACCTCCACTGCCGACCTCCTCCAAGCCCACCCACCGCTCAATAGACACCAAAATCATTAACCATTAGCCACTTCCACAACACACACACCTATTTGCACATACATATAAGAATATACATCTTGTGTACATATATTTTTCAAGCTTTGCAACTGATGCCCATCTTCACGGCCAACCATTAGATTAACTACCAAATAATTCTCATTAATACACCATTAATATACAATAAATGCTAAATACACCGTTAATACACCATCAATACAGTTGATAGGCGTTCTTGGTTGATGATTGTTCACAATGATCATCAAATCGCCGCCGCCCACTACTAATTTTCTTTCTTTATTTTTACACAAATAGACTATAGACGCATACATATATATACACGCTTAAACCATATATATAACCATATATATCCATCTATACACAAATGCTTCAACAACATTCGGGCTTCCGAATAATGGTGGTCGTTCGAAAATCGAATTGTAGTGGTGGTGGTATTGTGGGTTTTGGCAGTAGGTTTGACATAGCATGTTAATTTTTGTGAGGGTTTTGTTGCTATGGTCGACGGGGTGGGTTCTGTGGGTTTTGGGGATGGGGGTTTCGAACGTTGGTGGTGGTCCGATCAATGATGGGGGTGGGGAGTGGGGCTGTGTGGCTGGTGGTATGTAGGCCTAGTAGTGGGGTTGGTGAAGTATTCTCGGAGATCGCCTTTTCCATCTTTGTGAAGATACAGATTAGAAATTGGGTTTGTATTTTGTATGATTCTCGGATTCTTTCAGGTGGTTTGGAAATTGGGTTTGTTGCAGATTAAGCATTTGTAGTCAGTTGACTTGGTTCTTGAGCAACCCACCTTGACTGCGCTGGCTTGGGTGCTCCAAAGCTGTTTATCAATTTCTCTAATTGAGCTAAATTTGTCGGTCTCTATTTTGCTCGGTCATACACTTAATATATATATAGAGAGAGAGAGAGAGAGAGAGTTATTGGAGGGCAAGCAGACACGGTAACACCGGTGATGGATGGACAACAATGGATAAGGGAGGGAGAGAGCGCGTTGGCAAAGGAGGACAGGTGGCAGCATATGATTAGCGGTTCTGAAAATTATGTATTTTATATTTTATATCATTCTTTTGTTACGAGGGTAAAATTGGTGTTTTAATATATAATTGAGATGACATCAATTGACAATAACGGCCCATTAGCATAAGGTAGAATCTATAGCCAACAACTAAATCAAAAAGAAGCTTAGCGTGATTTCAAAAACCGCGAGGGTACTCCCTATTATTATCAAATATCTCAAGAAAGCGTAGTGTAACTTACCCAATAAAAACACACTCAATGCCAGTCAATGGCAGATTGCACGAGAAAAGGAAAACCACCACAGAAATCAATAAGCAATTGTGAAATCCCGAAAATGCAGTACACCAAAAAACAAATAGAAGCTGGCAGATGATAAATGCTGCGATGGCCGAGTGCATGACGATACGGTACTCCCAAGCACCATACTTGCCGTCTTTGATGGGTAAATGCAGAAGTAACTTTCTTTAAAAAAAAACAGCAATAAGAGTTCAAAAAAGCCTTTTGGGAGCGGGGATTTATCTCGAGTTGATTAATTAACTTAAGTATCTAATTGTAATAATAGATAAATTATTTAGGTACGTTAATCTTATGTGCAACTTTAAAGCAATAAAGTAAAGAACAAGACACACAAAATTTTATGATGAAAACTTTATCAACTTGGAAAAAAATCATAGGATTACACACAGTCATTAACATACTTAACACTATAATTTTAAATAGTTACAAGAATAAACTTACAACCTAATCCATTGATCCACAACTCTGCATTGATTTACAACTATGGTAGAAGTTTCAAACGTGATCACTAGACACCCATAATTTACTATTCTCCCATGCTCTCAACGTTAACCTTTGAAGTTCACCAAAGACAATATATTTGAAGTTCTTTGTTTGACCAAAAGAAATACTTTAATAATATTTGAAGTACAATAAAACTCTCTCAATTGATTGTATGCTTATGAATTATGAAACTTTCAGAGCCTTTATATCGAGTCTGTAGTGTTTGCAGAACCTTGTATGAAGTGTAAGTCGAAATAGGAAAGGTTTCCAAATCCGACAAGGATTAAAATCTCGAGTCCTCAGTTTTGTCAAGCGTTTGAACAGTCTGGCTCACCGTTTGAACACCCAGTCAGGCCGTCGAACGCAAGGCAAATTCTTTGTTCTCTCTGCTTTGCCTTTGATGCAGCAACTTGATTTATTCCTATACTTTGACATATTTATCTAAATGCTGAAATTACATATAAAGTGCTTGTGTTCAGAGTTAACCAATATAAAAACCTAACAATTTAGCTCTTTGGCAATTCTATAACAAAACACAATAAATAACAATATACACACGAACAACTCGAAACAACAAGTGTAAGATGAAGTCAAGATCTCAGTATGCCCAAAGAGTCTTCAAGTATTCACCTAATGCCTGCACATCCACAACTAACAAACTATGCAATCCAATCCTTTAGCACAGCCCAAATAAAAATTACCTCTAAAAAGTTTTAAAATAGGTCAAATAATAGTGTATGACATGTATAGAGTAATTTCAAGACTCAAGCATTATAGTAGACACAAAATACATTCAATGAATTAAAAATTTGAACATTTTAGGCACAAAAGTGTAATTTGTAGACATAGTCATGTAGGTGTTCTCGATGAATTTGAAAACTATAGAATTGAATTAAACACCAACAAAGATCAATGTTAATGAGTCTATTCAAATGCTCAAGATAATAACACAAGTAGAACATTGACCCATCATGCTTGTGGGATTCAAGTATGGAAACTCCCCCTTAATGAGATCATGTATAGAACCTTTTTAAAAGTTGAAGTTTTCTTTTGTATAACTTAAGGATTTTTTTTTTCTTTTTATACAATCTCAATAGTTAAAACATGGAAGTCTTTTTTACGATTTTACTCAGAGAGTGCATATTTTGATATACATCCATAGTGACTTTCACGCATAATAAATTAGGGAGTAATCGAATGAATAATGGAACATGAACATTAGTCAATCTAGTATGCAACTATCTTAGAGAACATAAGAATAGAGTAAACTAACAAGAATCACATACATGTTTCATCCAAATCAGGCACACCAAGTTTGCTCAGTAATCACATGACATATGTTTTCAAATTTATTCACAATGTAGGCAAAAATGAAGGAATTTAAATCTAAATCATTTATTCAATGTCTAACAACGTACATTACCATCATCATGAACAATTACTTAACAAATCACAAAAATACTAATGACCTATAATCAGAAAATATTTTTAGTATTTTTGAATTTTGCTTAAAAAAATAATTCAAAAAATCTACAACAATGATCATAGCACTAGGATAAAAGAATAAGAATAAAAAAAACTTCCTATGCTATGTCACAATTAGGACCTTATTCAAAAAGGCCAACCTCTATAGACTTCCTAGGAGTATTCAGGGCTTGTAAGTCAGATTTTTGAACTTAGACGAATTTAGAATTTTTATAATTTTGAAATTACTTGTCTGAGTTGAGTTATTTGGGTTTTCAGATCCTTGATCTGTCTTTGTATTGTATTATCAGGCATTTTAGGTTGCATATAATAAAAAGATTTTTTTAAATTTTGCAAGTGATTGCACCTAGGCCTAATATGTCCCACAACACCATAATAATTGCCTACAGGAACAAAATTTAAACATATTGTTCTATGTGTCTCAAACTACCAGCCATTCGAATGCTTGCCCTTACCATTCGAACCCTTGACATACGCATGCCACTCCTAGCCATTCGAATGTCGGGCATTCAAACTCATTCTCTTCTTGATCAAATGTTGTTCATAGTTGAAATTTGTGAAATCGGGAGCATACCTTGGATTTTTTTACCTTTTTTTATTTCTTGAAGATTCTGAAATGTTCTGGTATGTTTATGATTTTGATGGATCCACCGGAAGAATGAATTTAGATGTTTTTCTCGATGAGGTCCTATCTTTCTCTCCAAACGTCTTTTGATTGCTCCAGATATGATAATCTTCTCGGAGCCTATATTGAATCTCTTGAGAGAATTTTTAGTACGAGACAAATCAGATTTAATAATATCAAGTTCTTTCTCAATATTCTTGTTTTTCTCAAGTGCTTCAAACAAATCCTTTTCGGTGACAATTAATTTTTCAGAAAGGGTAGTCTGATGGGTCTGAAGTCAACTAATCAATGCCCAACAATCCTCAGAGTTCTTGTAAAGTTTTTCATGTTCCTGTTGACCATTCTTAATGTTTGTATCTAGATCTTGTTTAATCTTGCCTAGGCTAGACAATTTTGATTTTAATGTCTTATTATCTTGAATTATTTGAATCAAAATGGCTTCTCCAAAGAAAGTGGGTTCCAAATCTAGCACATGATTAGTTGAATCAATACAATTTAGGTCAATAGGATTTTCAAGGTTTGACTTAGAAATAAGGAAATTTGACTCAAGCTTGGGGGAATTTGATTCAAAATTAATAGAAGCAGTAAAAGCCTTAAAATTACTTGAATCTTCTTCATGATCTGATTGTTCTTTTTAATCAGTATCATCCCAAGTCACATTCATAGCATTATCTTTTCTTTTTAGATAATTGGGCCGTTTTTGAGCAAAGTGACCAAATTTTTGACATTCAAAATAACGTACAGTATTTATTTCCCTTAACATCAACCTTAGGACTATTGTTATTTTCATTGCCGTTATTCTTGTTATTGAACTTGTTCAGATTTCAAATGATTTTTACGAAACCGATTTACAAGATACTCCACAACTTCATATTCTTCTCCTTTTTCCTTCTCATCAAACTTGTTTTTGTTAACATTGGAAGTATTTAAAGCAAAACTTTTTGGTTTATTAGTTAGACGAAAACTAGTCTCATAAGTCTGAAGGTTTCCAACAAGTTCATCAACCCAAAGCGAATCAATATCTTAATTTTATTCCAAGGGCGGACCGGTAAACTGTCAAGGGTAGGCGGCCGCCTCCCCTAAAATATGGAAAAAAAAATTTTTTAACTCAACCCATTTTATACTTTGCCATGAGTTTTATCTTAATGATTTTTTTTCTCATTTGAGCTTATGATACTTGATAATCAACTTAAGACTTACATTCTAGATGTAAGCTCTAATGATCAATTTTCAGAAGTGATAGGAAATAGTGGGTTTGCTTGAAAGTTAATTCAAACAAAAAATGATAGTGTTTATCCATTAGTCTATTTACTTGTAAAGTTGGCATTGATCTTATCAATTGCAACTGCGTCGATTAAGAGAGCTTTTTCTACATTGAAGATTATCAAGACTCCATTACACAATCGCATGGGTGATGAGTGGATGAATGATTGTTTGGTATCATACATCGAAAGGGACATATTCAAAATAGTAGACAATGAAACTATTTTGCAAAGATTTCAAAATATGAAACAATGAAGACGATTATTGTAATTTGTCATTTACTTTTATTTGAACGTTGCTTTGTGTAAAAAAAACTTTGATATTAATATACAGAATTTTAAAAATTATTGTATTCATTGCATTATCCTAGAATCAATCATCTTACTTATGAAAATTTTTTGCCCCACTTGAAAAAAATTCCTGGGTCCACCACTACTTTCTTCAATAGCAGTCACTTTGGGTTGAAATCTTTCAGGCAACGATCTAAGAATCTTTCGAACAATACAAGGGTCAAAAAAATTTTCTCTAAGATTGAAACTAGAATTTACAATATCACTGGATTTTTTACAAAATTCATCAAAGGTATCGGTTTCATTTATTAAAAGATTTTCAAAATTTATAGTCAACCTTTGAAGTTTTATAATTTTAACATGAGTGATTTCAAGGATGTCCCTTGCCTCCTTAGCAATCTCACATATTAAAATACGTCTAAATTCTTCAGGTGAGAGATTGTTACAGAGGATGTTCATGGACTTGCTATTCCATCTAGCAATTTCAATGTCAAGTGGAGTTCATTGATTTGAAGTTTTTTAAACACAACTTCTCCAACAATAGTAGTAAGTTGAGTCCAACTATCAACAACTGAAATCCATATTCATCGATTATTTTAAACAAAGTTCTCATGTGTACCTTTCAGTATGAATAATTAACACCATCAAAATAAGGTGGTCTAACAGTGGAATGTCCTTTTCTAAGCATATTCATAATCGCAAGATAAAGATCTCACTCATAGGGTTTTAAAGAAAATATTTTGAAAATAAGAGTGAACCCGCTCTAATACCAATTGAAAAAGCCTTTTAGAAGCGTGGATTTACCTTGACTTGATTAATTAACCTGAGTATTCAATTGTAATAATAGGTGAATTATCCAGATTCGTAAATCCTATGTGCAACTTTAAATCAATAAAGTAAAGGATAAGACACACAAGATGTTAGCATGAAAACCCTATCAAACAGGGAAAAAATTACTGGACCACACACAACCACTAATGTACTCAATACTATAACTTTAAACATTTATAAGAATAAACTTACAACCCAACCTATTGATTCACAACTTTACGTTAATTTACAACTATGGTAGAAGTTTTAAACTTGATCGTTAGACGTCCACGATTCATCATTCTCATGTGCTTTTGACATCAATATTTGGAATCTGCTAAAGACAATATGTGTGAAGTTCTTTGTTTGATAAGAAGAAACACTATAATAAATTTTGAAGAGCAAGCTATGATTTAAGCATAATGTTGATCTCACCTATTGCGGTTGATTATATAATTATGATTTTCATGCTCATATCCCATGTTTAGTATGTTCACGTTGACATTGACATCACATAACATTACATAGAGTTGATTTTGAATACGAGCACTAGTTTGTCCCTACTAAGCCTTGCAGGTGCTACGCGAGGTGAGGAAGGGAACTACATTCCTTAGTTATCATGATGACGAGGCTTATGTTAACTTTGAGTTGATTGTGGTTTTCACAGATATTATTATATTTGGATTATTTGTGATGTAAACTCGCATTTAGTCTCAGATATTGAACGTATGTCTCATTTTAAGATTTTGAATAAATAGATATTCGGTTTATCTCTACTGTAGATATTTTTATTGGCTATGCAATTGTCAGACATTCCCCTTAGTCATAATTATTGAGAGCTGGACGGACAACATTTATGTTATTTTTTATATTGTCCAAGAAATTGCAAGTTATTCTTATATAAATCACCCCCAATTTTCGGGCGTGACAATCTCTCGCTACAATTCCATGATGCTATAATGCAACACACTTATGCAACGCACTAAAGCAATCTCTATAATGCAACACACTTATGCAAGAAGCAAAAATACGATTGTTTTGGCCTATACAATGCATGACGCTATACATATCCTTACATGTAATGGAAGACTTAAGAGATAGTGGGGACAGTTGTCCTTCTATCAAGTGATGAGTGTGGCACTCATGATGTGAGGTGTCAACCTTTTAAGCAATCAAATGGGTGAGTCCATGCATAATCAAATCAAGCTTACTTCTAATTAAGTATGGCTAATGATAATTATTTGCAATTAATACTTAATTACACTTAACTTGATAATTACCAATTAGTCTAATTATAATCATGATTAGCCTTAATTAATCATAATTAGGTCTACAAAAATGTACCAAATAAAATTAATATTATGCATGGGCCTTCAGAAGTATTCAGATCTCAATAATAATATACGTCACATCAACTGGTATATATAGTTTATTTATTCACAGAATCCACCATTAGCTGCTGAAATTTTCTTCTAACTTTTCATGAAATTAGTTCAAACAAAAAATGATAGTGTTTATCCATTAGTCTATTTACTTGTAAAGTTGGCATTGATCTTATCAATTGCAACTGCGTCGATTAAGAGAGCTTTTTCTACATTGAAGATTATCAAGACTCCATTACACAATCGCATGGGTGATGAGTGGATGAATGATTGTTTGGTATCATACATCGAAAGGGACATATTCAAAACAGTAGACAATAAAACTATTTTGCAAAGATTTCAAAATATGAAACAACAAAGAGGATTATTGTAATTTGTCATTTACTTTTATTTGAATGTTGTTTTGTGTAAAAAAAAAAAAAACTTTGATATTAATATATAGAATTTTGAAAATTATTGTATTCGTTGCATTATCCTAGAATCAATCATCTTACTTATGAAAAATTTTTAGCTCACCTGAAAAAAATTCCTGGGTCTGCCACTTCTTCAATAGCAATCACTTTGGGTTGAAATCTTTCAAGCAATGATCTAAAAATCTTTCGAACAATACGAGGGTCAAAAAAATTTTCTCCAAGATTGAAACTAGAATTTACAATATCACTTGATTTTTCATAAAATTCATCAAAGGTATCAGTTTCATTCATTAAAAGATTTTTAAAATTTATAGTCAACCTTTGAAGTTTTATAATTTTAACATGAGTGATTTCAAGGATGTTCCGTGCCTTTTTAGCAATCTCACATATTAAAATACATCTAAATTCTTTAGGTGAGAGACTATTATAGAGGATGTTCATGGACTTGCTATTCCATCTAGCAATTTCAATCTCAAGTGGAGTTCATTGATTTGAAGGGTTTTTAAATACAACTTCTCCAACAATAGTAGTAAGTTGAGTCCAACTATCAATAACTGAAATCTATATTCATCGATTATTTTAAACAAAGTTGTCATGTGTACCTTTCAGTATGAATAATTAACACCATCAAAATAAGGTGGTCTAACAGTGGAATGTCCTTTTCTAAGCATATTCATAATCCCAAGATAAAGATCTCACTCATAGGGTTTTAAAGAAAATATTTTGAAAATAAGAGTGAACCCACTCTTATACCAATTGAAAAAGCCTTTTAAAAGCGTGAATTTACCTTGACTTGATTAATTAACCTGAGTATTCAATTGTAATAATAGGTGCATTATCTAGATTCGTCAATCCTATGTACAACTTCAAATCAATAAAGTAAAGGATAAGACACAAGATGTTAGCATGAAAATCCTACCAAACAGGGAAAAAACCACAGGGCCACACACAGCCACTAACATACTCAACACTATAACTTTAAACATTTATAAAAATAAACTTACAACACAACCTATTGATTCACAACTCTGCGTTAATTTACAACTATGGTAGAAGTTTCAGACTTGATCGTTAGACGCCCACAATTCATCATTCTCCTGTACTTTTGACGTCAACTTTTAGAATCTGCTAAAAACGATATGTGTGTGATATGTGTGTAGTTCTTTGTTTGACCAAAAGAAACACTCTAATAAATTTTAAAGAACAAGCTATGATTTAAGCATGATGTTGATCTCACCTATTGCGGTTGATTATATAATTATGATTTTCATGCTCATATTCCATGTTTAGTATGTTCACGTTGATACTGACATCACATAACATTACATAGAGTTGATTTTGAATACGAGCACTAGTTTGTCCCTACTAAGCCTTGCAGGTGCTACGCGAGGTGAGAAAGGGAACTACATTCCTTAGTTATCATGATGACGAGGCTTATGTTAACTTTGATTTGATTGTGGTTTTCACAGATATTATTATAATTGGATTATTTGTGATGTAAATTCGCATTTAGACTAAGATATTGAATGTATGCCTCATTTTAAAATTTTGAATAAATAGATAATCGGTTTATCTCTATTGTAGATATTTTTATTGGCTATGCAATTGTCAGACATTCCGGTAGTCGTAATTATTGAGAGCTGGACGGACAACATTTATGTTATTTTTTATATTGTCCAAGAAATCGCAAGTTATTCTTATATAAATCACCCCCAATTTTCGGGCGTGACAATCTCTCGCTACAATTCCATGATGCCATAGTGCAACACACTTATGCAACACACTAAAGCAATCTCTATAATGCAACACACTTATGCAAGAAGCAAAAATACGAATGTTTTGGCCTATACAATGCATGACGCTATACATATCCATACATGTACTGGAAGACTTAAGAGATAGTGGGGGCAGTTGTCCCTCTATCAAGTGATGAGTGTGGCACTCATGATGTGAGCTGTCAACCTTTTAAGCAATCAAATGGGTGAGTCCATGCATAATCAAATCAAGCTTACTTCTAATTAAGTATGGCTAATGATAATTATTTGCAATTAATACTTAATTACACTTAACTTGATAATTACCAATTAGTCTAATTATAATCATGATTAGCCTTAATTAATCATAATTAGGTCTACAAAAATGTACCAAATAAAATTAATATTATGCATGGGCCTTCAGAAGTATTCAGATCTCAATAATAATATACGTCACATCAACTGGTATATATAGTTTATTTATTCACAGAATCCACCATTAGCTGCTGAAATTTTCTTCTAACTCTTCATGAAATTAATTCAATCTCAATAATTAATGACTTTAAAATTTCATCAGCTTGCTTGACAGACAGGAGCATGCTTAGTTCTATGAATAGATGATGATCCGTGGGCAACTATCAACTATTTTTGAGCAATCCTACTATTTTTCATGATATGTGTTGTTTCCATTCGTTTTCTAAACGTTTGTATACGAAAATGAAAATGAAAATGATATATATACATAAACAATTGGTTTTATGGATCCCTTTTTTTTTTTTTTTTTGAAAACACGGAAAACATAAACAAAACCGTTAACAAATGGGTTTATGAGAAGGGAGAAAGTTCATGTTGCTTCGACGTCTAAAAAGTAATACAAGTATCATCTGGAATCCCGTTAGATAGATAAACATATCAGACATAGCTTCTACTATCAAATTTGCACTGCATCTTCTAGGTCTTGTATCAGCATAAACATGTTTCAACAGTGCATATGTCCCAAACATACAACTGGAACTACAAGTCATAACATCCACAAAATCAAATTACAAATCACTTGACTCAAAACTATCCCAAGTATACAAGCCTCATAACTATATATATAACAATCCATGTAAAAACACGTACATACAACTTGAGAAAATATATGGAGCTTATTCTCCATGTAGCCCCTAACTAAGCTCTCTCATCAGCACTTGTTAGAATGACACACTCAAAAAAGAAAAAATTAATATCTAGGTATAGATTTATCTGCAATTATGGAAACAACATATATCCTATCACAACAGATGAAGTCTCTGTATCCTCCTCCTCCCGCCACTGCTGATGATGATATAACAGATGTAAATACGTTTAATTTAATTTAATTCAATATTCGCGATGCTATCTGCAAAATATCATCTGAGAAAGGTAGGTTTCTCTCTCATGGTCGGGAGAAAGGTAGATTAAAGGGTAGGAATGCACCCTCCCGTCTTTGGTTATATATAATTGCACAAAATGCCCCTTCCACTCCCACTCCCAAAACAAACAGCCAAACAGAAGCCATTACACAAGGTAAAATGCACATTACTTACCAAAATATATCAAGACTGAGAAGTTCTTTTTACAAGGATATGATGCAAATTTCAAAACTACATTCCAATTCTTGGACAGAATCATCAAATCCTAGTACTAGTTGTTAAAAAAAAAATCAAACACTTTGCAAGCAGTCCCGGCACATTTCCAAATTTCAAACATGAAAACAGATATCAGAGCTAATTATATGTTCTCCAAGTAACTCAAGTTTGCAACCCTTCTTGCTGAGAGGTCAGTAGCAATTGATACACATTTTTGCAGTCATTTGGCCCTATGCGCGGCACACAAGTCAAAAACAGAATGTGGAGGCTCAACTAGAAATAAATATTAAATGTCATCACAAAGGCTGGAGTAAGATCTGCAACACAAAAGGGAACAAGAAAATTAGACAGAAAAAAAAGGGAATACAATGAGAACATCACCGGACAAAAAGAATTTTTATTTGTGCACAGAACCTCGTAAAATGCTTTTTCATCCAATTAATAAATCCAAAGGATCAGAAATTTCTAATGACTTGGACTGACTGAGAAGTCTAAGGTCACTGTAACATTCTCTGGAGCAACTGTTATCTTGTTTCCACTGTCTCCATGCGACTCCCAGGAAGTCCACACTCCACACACATGGACATTAGAGATTTTAGAAGTCTATGGCCACCAAAATTCACAAATATATGGTCAGAAGCATCCAGCGATTGTTGTTTAAATTTAGGTATTTTATTCAATAGGGCGCACTGCACATCTTATGCCAACCACATCCTAAAGTAAATCTTATGATTGTAATAAGAGACATTCTAACTTTTGAAATAGCCTAATACAATTTCCTTTACTAGCATATCTTTATACTGTGGCTTTTGTAACCCCAACCAGCCACCCCTTCTCTGTCTCTGTAGTGCATCCCTGTTTGCCATATATAGTAAACACTAAACAACAACATCATTACTGACCAATTAAGTGGCTCGTCTGAGATCGAAGCTGAGAGAAAGAAAACTCAAATGTATGGAATAAAGAAAAAACAAATAAAACAATAACAATAGTTTATATTAAGGTTCCTTACTAATTAAAAGATACCAAGTGGGGGTTTATAAACAAAACATCAGCAAAATAGGTGAAAACTGAGCATTATTGCCTTTGGAACTTCAATAATTAAGTGGTTCGAGTAAGACATAACAGAGGCAAGTAAAAGCAAAATAAATGGAAAGAAAAAAAAAAGAATATATATCAAGAATATGTCCGGATGGTTATGAGGGACCTAATGGGGGTTTGCAAATAAAAAAACAGCAAAGAAGTGTAATGTGAATATGGGGGTTTGTTGCCTTGGAAATTAGGTACCTCTTTAATTTAACGCATTTTTTGCATGTTTAATTTTAACTATCATTGAACTTGCCAACTAAAAAGACAGTGATGAGATACACTGATGATAATTCACCATATCTTACTTGTTCTAATGCAACCCTCCAAACTATATTCTTATATGCTCCCCTTCAAACTTATGGTCCTTTGAAAATCTCATTGTGTTTGCCCATGATTGATCACCACCCTATAAAGAATGCTTTTTTTGTGGCTGGAGGTCCCTTTGGGCTGAAATAGGGCCTGTTGCTCAAATAAACTTGTGCTTTCAATCGAAGTCCTCTCGTATCTTCTTTCTACGAATTTTTTGCTTCCTCTAGTTGAGTACAGAAATCAAGAATTTATGATCCTTGAAGTGATTAGCACAGCCATCTCCATAGATGGCATTGGAAGGCTTCACAGACAACAATACTGTCTCATAATCTGAAGAATGCATGAATACTTGAAAAAACGAGAATATTATGTCTGGCATAAGAAAACTGGATTTCAGTTTTTGATCAGCGGATACCTTCATCAATATGATCTGACAATAATTTCCTGTTTTATGCCATTCCATCATATACGACTTAATGTAATTTAACATTCTCAAACTAGACACCAAATTCTAACATGTAATATTATTTTTGGTGCCTTAAGCTTTTTTTTTTTATTATTTGAAGGAGGGGGGGTGTTGTTAAATTAGCATCTTCATCACCCCCATAATTAACTTTGCTTTGCTGTCCAACCACTTTTTCTGATTATGGTGCATTCCTGCCTCTGTGCAATTAGCCCCTTTTTATTTTCTGCCTTTAATAAAACACTGCTGGCCGCCACGCTAACACATGGGGGTTTTGGTAAGGACAACTACCATTATATTGATCTAACTCTTAGGGCAGGGGGAATATAAAGCGTCATATGAAAGAATGAAGGCATCATGTGGCTGCAAAACAGAGAAGAGGGAATATCTAACTAGGTAGGAATTCACTTAAGGGAAATAGCAAGAAGAGTACAAGAGAATCATATCATCTCTATAACATTAGAATTAATCCATCGAACCTTAAAAGGCCTCCAACAGCCTGGGGGAAGTCACCCTGCTTCAAAATTGTATAATAAAATATAGAGGTTAACAGAGAGTAATTAAAAGACAGTTCCTTTTCTTTTGGCATTTTACTTATTTATTATATTAATTATTTTTTGGGGGATTGTTGATGCCAGGAAAAGTGAAGAAAAAAGAAAAGACAAACCTAACCCACTGCCCCTGCAGGCGCCTCACTTTTTTATAGCTGCATGACATTCTTTATTCTTGACAATGAAAGTGAGCTTCCAAGATTTGAGGAATTACTGAGAAGTTAGTTAATAGCTGGAGATTTCTTTTTCAGCATTTCTTGGATTTTACTGAATAAACAACAAAAGTATTTTGTTTATTATTAATTTATTAGGTTTATAACTAATTTTTCATCTTTTTCCCTTACTTATTTGTCTTGTGTACGTTGAACCACTATCACTGTTAATCAGAAGAAAAGTACAAGCCACAAAAAAGTAAGAAATGCAGGCTCTCGCAAATAAGGACTAGAAGCACAACGCAGGGCCACTTGATAGTTAAGGGGCCTCATCAAAGTGAACTGCTGACAAAAGAAAGCAAGTAGCCCTTCTTGATTTTTCCTCTCTCCTCCACACTGGTATCTAATACCTTATAGTAGGACATGTATCTACCATTGCTAAGCAATAAGAAGTATTCAACCATAAAACCAAAGGTCATTGATAACAAGAGAATTTTGAATTCATGAATTAAAAACTGTTAAAGAGAGTTTATTTCTTATTTAAGGGTAGTTTTGTAATCTTGTTCTATTTTGACTTGTCTATATATAAACGTGGAGGTATAGGGATTACAATATGCAACCCTGAACCTATTCCCTCTCTTTCAATTCCCCTCTCTTTTCTCTTCTCTTTCCATCTAAACCTTGTTTATTATACTTTAACTTGGTAGCAGAGCATCTTCGATCCTTACCTAGAACGCATCAGAACTTACATTGTGTTCTGGTGATTTTCCTGCGCTGACGTCATCATCCATCCGGCAAACACCATTCCTAACTTGTTTCAACTTCCTGAGATTTATGATGATTTTTTTGGAATTTTTTGAGCCCATCTAATGTGAGTCTCTTCTTTTTTAATCTTTTTTAGGATTTTGGTCCAATTTTTTCTGATCTGCAACCCGAAGTTTTTTATGCCAGGATTTCTTCCTATGGGTGCTGAAATACTATTGTGAAGACTAAGTTGACGGTTTTCTGTTGATTTGGTATTTTTTTTTACTTATTTGGTATTTTTTTTACTTTAGGGTTTTGGTATTGTTGTTCCTACTCCTATGTCAATGTTTTGTGACAATCAAGCAGCAATCTCTATGGCTAACAATCCCATTTTCATGAGCGCACTGAACATATTGAGGTTGATTACTCCTTATGTCCGTGCCGAATCTCAGTTGGGTGATGTTCTCACAAAGCCATTAGCCCATTCTAATTTTCAGACTTTTTGTTCCAAGTTGGGCGTGTTTGATTTATATGCTCCAGCTTGAGGGGGAGTGTTAGAGAGTTTATTTCTTATTTAAGGGTAGTTTTGTAATCTGGTTCTATTTTGACTCGTCTAAATATAAACATGGGGTTACAATATGTAACCCTAAACCTATTCCTTCTCTTTCAATTTCTCTGTCTTTTCTCTTCTCTTTCCATCTAATCCTAATTCATACCTTAACTAAAACTAAAGAATCCAAATGACTCGCATAAATTTAACCGAGAAAACTAACAATCATAACATATAGTTATCACAGAACGAGAAACAAAACAAAAAAACTAAAAACTTCCCTCATGCTGAAGATACGATAAAAAAATCAAATTCCATGCATGATGACAGCCAATTGAAAAAGAGGCCAAAAATGGTAGTGATTTAATTGGACTTACACACTCAAACAGTTCTTGTGTCTTTTAATCACACCCAGTAAGCAAGACAAAAAGCTCCTCATCAGTTATTGCTCCCATCTCCATAGCCCTTTCCAGCGCACCAAGGCCCCCGCCATCTTTAATTGATGGCCGTGCACCTCTGCACAATACCCATTTTAGGTGATGACAAAAATGTGAGACACGGAGAGGAAAAAGGACCTTCTCACAAGTTGAAATAATATTATGAACTATTGGCTTCCTCAAACCATGATGGATGCTTTGAAATCAAAATCTATAAATTACAAACTTTTGGCCTGAATTTATTAGAGAACTTATGAGATTACTAATATTTGGTTGAAAATTATTTATTTTTCGAATTGATCTGCTAAATACGAAAGGTATTCAAATTAAGAAAAAAGTACTTTTTATTGACAGTATTGTATGACACTAAACTAATTTCTTGAAATTGGTATTTCTTTATGTAGAATTTGTCTAATATGGAAAAAAATTAACTTTCCTTCTTAACAATTTAGCAAGTTCACTTCTACGAATGCTACTCTATAATTAATTATTAGAATCTTCATGACAACCTCATTTTTCTTTAAATAACTATATTTTTGTGCACCTCATATGACAAGCACAATGTAAAGCTTATATTTCCTATAGCACAATAAAAGGATTCTAACATATGGGATGCATCATATGTTAAAGTGTCTACACACACACTCACACACACATTATATATTTATATATATTGAACTGTGGTTTCATTCTGACTAATAGACTAAAATATGGCATAAGCCTTAGGCTCTTAGCTGAAAGCTCTTCCCCCAAGTAAACCTAAAATTTGTTAAATAGAGGCCTGGCATGGCAAAATCATATGAGAAGCAACCACACCTTACAAACTTCTTGCAGTAACATTACATTAATGATAGGACAAAAATGCCACAACATAACTTAACACACATATATACATGTATGTATGTATATGTGATACAAATTTGGTCAACAAATAGTCCTGAATCCAATATAATATTTTGAGGAACTCATTCATCGATATGAATTTTACCACACCACAAATTACATAACACAGTTCTGTTTACACATAACCTAGCAATTACGTTTCCAGTCTACATATGGTGATCCATATTACAAACGCTGGTTCTTCTACAAAATGGAAGAACCTGAAATATTCACAAGTAGATATTAAATTCACAAATCTAATGTAAATATAGTACAGTAATCTATGGGAGTCCATAACATAGAATAATGAGGTTAAGGGATTACGAAGAACGCTGAGAATGGAATCCAAAAATGTTGTACAAGTAACTACTTGACCCGTAAATAAGAGTTTCAGATTACATATTACAAAAATACTGACATTTCAACTATAAATATATAAACTTCTAAGACCCAAGAGAAGTTGGATTAAAGGAGAACAGAATAACGGCAAAAGACTTTACACCAAGAGGTGCTAAGTGTGGCAAACTTTCTGTGATGTCAGTGGTAACCTAGAGAGATATGGATGGTAAGGACCTCACTGTTCCCACCAAAAAGCCCTTGTAAAATCTTTAATTGCATAACAAAGAAACAGAAGATCAAGTGGCACTCTTCCCTTCAATAAGGTCTCACCTGTTAAATCCAGGGGCTTTGGTTTGCAAACTAAATTACAAAATAATTTAAATTTGATATTGACAAGACAACCAGTGCCACATCAAGGAAAGGTTTTCAAAAACCAAAAATCTACGGATACTAATGTCCAAAAGAACCTAATATCAAAAGTTTCATGCAGATGTTACACCAACTATAGAAAGATGAAAGAAAAGCCCTGGAAAATTTTCAATTTACCACCGTATTAATAATGTTACAAGGCTCTATTGTGAACATGATACACATGCAACAACACTCTTGCTTTAATGGGTGTTTACAACTACCTGTGGGACATGGGATCAAGGCTAAAACTACAAGGTTTTTGATCAGCAGGTCCAGGAATGGTATTATCAATTTTACCCAAAGACGATCAAGACAATCAAAGCAAGGATTCATCCTAAAAGAATTTCAGAAAGCAAGTTTCACGTTTCATATTAATGGATCTTCATTGACAAAAGGCATTACCTCTTAAGTAAAAACTTGGCCAATTGGTTGTTTCTTTTGATGATGCAATGGTGCAGTGGAGTTCTTCCATGGTAGTCACACCTGTTTATATCCGCGCCAAATTGCAGCAACAGCTCAAGCATCACTTGATTGCCACTGTGACATGCTAGATGCAATAATGAACAACCTTGAAGACAATTTTCAGGCTTGCTGAGATCATTAATTTTCTGACAGGCCACTGGATCATGTTGTTCCTTTGGCACAGCATGAAAGCCTATCTGAGAGTCATCTTCATCAACGTGATGACACAAATTGATGGCAACCACCTCATCATAAGAGGTGTTAATTATGTCCTCATCCGATGTCACGATAAGGCGATACACTTCCCTCAAGTTATCAGTCTTAACTGCTTCCCAGATGCTACCAACTTGAGAAGGAATGGTAGATAAAATTGCCGCTTTATTGACTAGCAGTTTCTCCACATACTGGTTTCGGGCAATCAAAGTTAGGCCTTATTCCCGACATTACAGAATATTTTGGTTATAAAAAGAAAAGATTCTAAACATTGATGAAGAACAATAGATTTGATATACTTACAAAACTATGAATAAAGTTCTTTATTTTTCCCTTAAAATAAGAACTAACAAAAAAAATGAAAAAGAAAACAAAACTATGTAAATGACAGAGTTCCCAGGGCATATATGAAGAACTAAGAGCTGATAATGACAGTAATTTGATGAACCAACCGTTACATAACGTACAAAGTAAAAAGTTAAAACAACGTGGAATATGTTATCACAACTGATTCACATTTTTATTATAACCTTTTAAGAGAGAGACAACGGGAAAGTAAAACCAATGTTTCTTAGGCCATGACACCCACTGAACATCCATGAAGAATCAATTATCTGACTAACAAATTTGTTTTACACCAGCTATATTCCAAATTCATATATATTTGCATCAATACGACATTAAAAAATATACTGCAAAGCACAACTGTTTCACTTAAAAATGCTCACACAACTGGGCATGAGATGGGCCAAGGAAGACATAAAGGATGGAACTTTATAATTTCTTTAGAAAATACTTGATGGATTTGATGGAACACTGATTCTGCAGAAAAATTCATGCAGAAGATTGCCATAAATTAGAGGATTCAGAATTGCACTGGGTACAAAATTTCACACGCCAAAACGCAGAAGCAAAAGACAAGATTTCCTGTCAGGTGACCAAGGCTGATCCTGAAAGTTTCTATAGGGTCAAGAACCTTCTGCAGAAAAGAACAAAATAAGTAATATGAAATGAGCTGCAGCAAAGGAAAAGTTAAGTGTTGTGCCTTTGGTTCATGGATGTCTAGGGGAGAGGAAAGTAGGGTTCCGTGGGTTTAATTTGATCAGCAGAAGGCAGACTTAGGTTTCTTTAAGAATGATAACATTGGCGAATGGGGAGCCAAGAAAGAACAAAAACAAAAAGGATGAAAGAAGAATGAAGAACAACAACAGAACCTAAGAAGGAAAAAGAACAATAAAAGAAACTAAGGAGAAGAAAGGCAGCACAAAAATCTATGGTTATAGGGAAGCTACCTATCAACAGGTTCAGAGATTTATGACAATCTTAATTACTACTCTAATGCAAAAGTGTGGCTCAGAAGAAAGCAAATACCCAAGCTTATCAAAAAAAAGGTGTATAGCAAACAGGCAACAAGTATGAACAATGAAAAGGACTATGAAATAAAAAACAATCAATCAGTAAAATGTTGCTAATTTTCCATTAACCCAAAACCAAATGAAGGGGTTGGATGTGAAAAATCTAAGTAGCACAAATGCTGCTCCAAGTACCACATTAATTTAGCAGGCACTGATTGACTGATATTTTGTGGAAAACAGTAGAAGACAATCATACAACTGCAATCTGCACTAAGAGTACATGTTAATAATGAATAGCAATTGTTGCTTACAAAGATCATGCAGAAAGATAATTAGAGCGTTTAAGATATTATGAAAAGCATGTTGTCCGAGCAGAGAAATATTAACATTTCCAGACATACACAACACCAGCAAAGGTATACCTTCGCTTGAATGTATTTCTCCTTTTGGTGAAAAGCGTCTTTGGGGCTCGGCTTTGTAACTGATGAAAACGCATTTGATTCATTTGTTCTGCATAAGAAAGCATTTGATTCATTCAACTGGAATTAGGAAGAAGAATGTTTTTCTTCATAAACGAATAAAAGAACTTTAAAAACTAAAAATGCTTGTCGACATCAACAAAGTCTAGAAGCTAGACATGAAAGTTAACTTCAGAAACAGATCATCCATTCTGCGTAAACTTGTTAAATTGAGTTTTCAATCAAGTTGTTGACCAAATATCTGTAGCACTTAAAATTTATGTATGTGCTGTAATTGACTTCATCACATATTCACAATCAAGTGGAGAAACAAAATACAGAATGATAATTATTTTTTCCTTTAAAAAATAATTGCATTAGGATGTTTTGATGTAACTTTTTCCCAGTTTTAGATTATTAGTTTAAGTTACTTTCTCTGATGTATGATTTGATTCATTCATACCAAGACATCCAGGCCTCAATTCTCTGCCACCATCTTATTCTTTCCGTTGCAGAAAACTAACATAGGTCAAATTTATTTTCGTTTCTTAAACAAACCCAATTCCGCCCCACCCCCCCCAAAAAAAAAGGCCTTTAGAGCTTGGAAGAAAGAAAGAATGAAGAAAAAGAAGGGAAACGGACAAAGAATAGGAGAGCTCAGGAATTTCTCTCTGGTATTATTTATATAAAATAGCTAGAAATATTATTATATTCCTTTTAAAACATAAAAGAAAAAAATACCACTACAGTCCCCCCACAAGATGAAGCAATGATATCACATATCTTCAACTTCCTAAAGATAGAATGAAGATTTACACTAGACCCTCCACTGGTCAATGCACCTGCAACTTGGTTTACTGTTTCAAGTAGGGGGTACAATTTATCCTCACACATAGGTTCTTGACATGTCTACCTGCCTCACTATGTTTCATCCTTCGGTGTTGCATGGATTATGTGCAGTTCTTTACCATCAAAGCCAATCTCTGACTAAAATATTCAGCCTCAGAAGCTCCACACTCTATGAACCATGGCCAATAACTCTGCTATGTATTGCTATGGTTTGGAGGGATAGGAGTTATAGCTTATGTTTTGAACGTGTTTCCTAGTTCCTTTTTGCTTAGCTTGTACATGGGTGCATCCCCTTGATGCTTTTTAATGAAATTCCCTTTAATTATCAAAAAAAAAAAAAAAAAAGAATACAGTATAGGATATCACAGTCTGATGGGCTAGTGGACAACAAAATCTTCCAAAGTGCATGGTTTAGGTACACAAGTATCCCAAATCATTAACCTGATTGCAGCAGTAGGTGCAAATCTACACCTTAAAGAAATCCCAGCAACAATAATATAAGAGAAACAGCAAAGTCAGAAAAATAATTGAAGTGGAGGTAAGATAGTTGAGATTCTAGGGTAGTAGCATTTAACAGCCCCAGGATGCCTCTTTAATTGGTTTTCTGAATAAAACAATACAATCCGGCAGACAGCAGTTTAAGTCCGATTTACAGTTAAACCAACAACCCTAGTATTGCCCTAATGAAAGAAATGACAGAACAAACCCAACTCAAGTGACTCACGTGACCAGCACGACTTTTAGATTAAAACCACATGCCGGCACATGGTTATTAAGAAGATGAAAAGCTTGATAGCTAATAAAAGAAGCAAAGAAAATAGAAGGCTGTTGGAACAAATCAACCAATTTCCTTGCCTAGTCCTCCGTTACGCATTGGTTGCTCCTGAATCATTTCCCATAAGGTTGGGAAGAACTTGGCCCTGTCCTGAAATTCTTTATATGCTCGGCATGCATCTCGGGATCAATTCTGATCAGCTTTTGCTCTCCAATCGAAGTACCTTCACTTGGTGGTTTACCTAACCACTTCACCACTTATCGCCTCTCATGGACTTCACTTCTTTAAGGTCCAACAGATCTTCAACAACATCTGGAACCCTTCTTCGGAATTGTTGGGCTTGAACTTTGGTACCTATGAGCGCCTCATCATTCAAGCCTTAATATGAATATAATTCTAACTCATTAAATTTTCATATTAGTAGAGACAGGCTGTAGTAATGGTCCAAGGAACATGCTTTGGATCAAGTCATGTTATTGGCTCATTGCACTTGGTTTTTGCATTGTGATCTTATTGGATATAGAATCTCCTTAGCAGTAAAAATGTCAAAACGTGCTGTTTTGGAAGCTTGAAGCCTAGTAGTACAAGTGGATTTCTAAGATTATTGCAATTAGAGTTGAAGTTGTGGTTCGGGAGGTGATTGATAACTCCCAGTCTGCTTTTGTTCAAGGAAAAAGAATTGTCAACAATAATTTTCTCTTCAAGAATTACTGAGGGGATATCATAAGCCATCTCCTTCCCCTTGTTGTACTGCATGAATTTTCCAGATAAGATCATACGGCGGATTACTGAGTGTATCTCTTCTCCTTCTTTCTCTATCTCTATTAATGGTGAGTTGAATGGCTATTTTGAAGGAGCCAAAGGCTTGAGACAAGGGGACCCGCTTTCTCCTTGTTTGTGTTGGTCACGCAGGCATTTGCAAGATGTGTTAAGAATGAAGCCATGAAATTTGAGTTTAAATATCATTGGAGATGCTAAAATAGCAAAATCGCGCATTTGTGCTTTGCGGATGATGATGTTTTTTCAAGTCAAGGAGAGGCTGCTGCCGAGAAAGTCCTGAAAGCCGGTCTCGGTAATCGCGCATTTGTGCTTTGCGGATGATGATGTTTATTCAAGGAGAGGCTGCCGCCGAGAAAGTCCTGAAGGATGCTACTAAGAAATTTGAAGATATGTCTCGGTTCTCTACGAATCCAAAGAAAGTGTGGAAACCTCACATTATTAGTTGCTTGGGTTCAGGGAAGGTAGATTGCCAGTTCGATACTTACAGGTACCTGTTATATCCACAAAGTTGAAAGATGAAGACGGTAACTCCCTTTGATAGAAAGAATCACCAATAAAGTTAGATCGTGGGCTAACAATGCTTTGTTGTACGCTGGGAGATTGCAGATTGTGAAATCAATTCTTTTCTCCATGCAAGTCTACTGGCATCTCTGTTAGTGCTTCCTGGAACTCTGGAAGAACTATGGACAGAATTGAGAAGATTCTCAGAAGCTTTCTGTGGAGTGGAGTTAAGCCTACATCCACTGGTTCTAAAACCGGATGGGAAGATGTCTGCTTGCATAAAAAGAAAGGAGGTCTCGATACTAGTTATTTGTGAGTAGAACATTCCTTCTATTGTCAAACATGTAGGGTTCTTGCTGTCTAATCAGGGCTCATCTGTTTGGAGAAGCTGGGTACACAATTTTCTGTGAAAGGTAGGTTTTTCTAGGCTGTGAAGGTCCAGCAGAATTGTCCTTGGGTGTGGCGAAAGGTGCTGTATTTGAGAGACAGAGTGAAAACCTGGTTTAAATACAGAGTTGGTGATGGAGCTTCTATCATTTTGTGGTATGATTGTTGGTATCCATGGGGGCCTATTATTCTGGCCAAAGATGAGCGCATCTTTAACAATGCGGGTGTCTCAAAGGAAACAAAAGTTTTAGCTATCATTCAAGGAGGGAGGTGGCATTGGCCACGTTCAAACTATTCACTTGTTTGAGCTGAAGAGAGCCATACCTCAGTATCTTATGCCCTCAACAAATGTTCATGATGTTATTCAACGGGTGGCCGCCCTGAATGGGGTGTTCACACTGGCTTTGGCTTGGGACAAATTCAGAGCTCCCAAAGAGGCAGTGGAGTGGTATCAATCTCAAATATCCAAAAAACAAAAAACCAAGTAGAATTGGGAGATCTCCAGCATCCTCGTCCTCTCTCTCTATATATATTTATGTATATTTATTTATTTATGCACGTTTTCAATTCAAAGATTTTAGTGAGAAACTTTTGAGATTTTGTTGTCAGTAATGAGATACTTACTATGTGAGAATGCAGCGTAAAGAGGGGAGGTAAAACTCCTAGGTTAACCCTTGATCAATTGGAGCCCAGAGACTCCAGGTAAGATTCCTAGGTTCTTCTTCTATAGCTTTCTCTACCTTATTAACCTACAAATCTGTTGAACCAATAAAATTCAAAGGATTTTGACAAAGCTTGTGGGCTGCAATTTATAAATGTTCAACAATTTAAGGTTTTTGCAGGCAAATCTCACTCAAAAAAATAATGACTTCCTTAAAGATGGGTGATGGGCACAATCTATGTTACCTGGACTCTTTTAAATATGTAAAGTACCCATGTTGGACGCTCGACGCTCGATACTAGTTGGACATACATCTAAGAATGATGTAGAACTAATTGAGTTCACTAAAAAATTAAGCATAGGACTTCTATTTTATGTATGAAATGCTATATTTTAGCTTGTAAATGCCATTTTACCTTAAAAAAAGAAAAGACGTATTTAAAAAATATGAAATCTAGCCGTGTCTCAATGTCCTTGGACATGAGAATTAAATGAATCTGACATTTGGACACGTGCCTGCACCCGACACTCGTACCCGAGTCTAGATAACATAGGGCACAATGAAGGCATTAACAATATTTGGAAGGCCAAGCAATGGAAGAACAAAACCATTGATTCACAATAACCATTAAGTTGCAATCAGCGAACAATGCACGGATCAAATGCATAATACTAGGACATCTACAGGAGAGAATGGAATCAAATTGTTAAATGATTAATTTAAAGAATCCCTAATTTTACATTGTCTGTCATATAAATTTCCGAAGCACCGTAATACAAGGAAACTTAGTGCCATATCATGACACATACCCCCAAATTTCAAAGAAGTTCCAAGACAAATACCCGCATAACAAACTTTATCCAAATGTTTAATCATTTCAACAAAGAATTCTATAAATATGCTCACCGGGTACGTAAATTTAACAAATTGCACTTTCAAGATATTGTATGTAATTTGAGAAACTCACCTACTATTCTGAAGTAGCAGCAACTCCTCCCATATAGAGTTACAATAAGCATTGCCTAAAATCTGAAATAGATCCAAGATAGTAGGTTCCCAAACCTTGACATCCAATGTTATAGACCTCACCTGTAGTTGAAAAGACAAAATATCTAATTAGCTCTCTCACATAATTTTCATATATCTACACAAAGCTTTGAACAGAAGTACAAATAGTTGTACTAATGAAAATTAAAGTGTTGAAAAGAAAATTGAGGAATGAAAATTAAAGTGCACCTTTGAGATATGCACTCCAAGGTTCCGGTGAACACCAGAGCATTCAATGCACATCAAAATGCCAAGATTTAGAGATGCCCAATCAGGTTCAGGAGCACCGCATTCTGCACAAAGGTCATTTCCAGAAATTTCTCTGAGCATCCTAGAAACACAAGCTGCTTCATTAACTTTCGCATCACCAGGAAAACTTTCATGATTATCAAGTGATTGAACATCAAAAGAAACACCACCACTAGTGTTGTTATCTTCCATGTCAATTCTCCCTGGATGTAGCTGCAGAAGATACAATTAGCTCTTTTCATCCAAAACTAAAAATGTTTTGCATGTCCATTGTCATATTATTATTCAGGAAGATACTACCTGCCTCAGGTGAGAATTCAGAAGGGACGCAATAACTCCTGTGATTTTGTTCATCCAGTCGATCCTATCAGCTTCATTTTCAGCCTGCCCGAATCCGGAAGAAAAGGTTTGAATAATTTCTCCCAAAGTAATTAAATAATTATTACAATTTAATCCAAAGAAAAGGGAGAACAAAAAAAAAAAAAAAAAGAAAGGAAAAGACCAATTCTCCTCTTCCATTACAATAGCACAATAACAAAGACGTATAGCCTAAATCAGAGTGCTGCAAGAAGCCCCAAAGTATGAGATATAGCAACTGCTTTTCTTTCATAATCAATTCACAATATATTTTGCAAAATCCATCCCATTTGTTTATCCGGACAACTGAGTTTCCAACCAATGTAAATATAATAAGGGAAGAATAGGTATAACTGGCTAAATAATGTGTAACATGATGAGTTATAATACTCGTAAGATTGCAAAAAACTAAAACTTCAAGCTGTCTGATCGAACAAAAGGCCTTCTAGGTTAAGAAGAGATTAAACAGTCACATTAGACCATGGCGAGTGACAAAGGAGCAACTTTTTTCTAGGGATGGCCAAGAGCAGATGCACAACAAAGGAGTCCAACTAATGAGTAGACAAAGGTATCATTTGCCACTCTCTTATTTTTCCTCATGCTTAATGTCATGCGTTTTCGTCTAGTTAGAGCATGAAGTAAAGGCTCAAGAATATTCAACATGATCATACAGCCTGAACTCATCAGATCTTTCACCTGCAATGTGTAAGTTTTTGAGGGGGAAATTATTCTGAAGCAAAGCCGTAGATCTGTATCCTCTGCATCACTCTTTATTGTTGAAGTACGAAGATCAACAGTTCGACAACCGAAGTTGTCCTCACCAAGTGATGAAGTCCTATGGTGCCTTGGACGAAATCTTCCAAATACGCGGCTGTTTTGTTCCATTGAACTAAACGAATGAAACGAGGGAGAGCCCTGGGAAAATATAGTCAAAATATGTAAAAATAGAAATAATCATCAGGACGTGCATGATTTATCAGTACATGCCCAGAAATTTAAACTTAGAATTATAAGCATAACAAAAAAATACATATGCTAAAAATAGTACAGCCCTGGCTGCAAGTATAATGAGTACCAGTTCAAGTTTAAAACCAGCCACTTTAAATAGAGAATGACCAGATTTATATCGAGTCCCCCCTCTAAGCACCAGCATTCATGGGACAAGCATGAGGTAATAGCCTTTTATCCAAATATTTTAATTACCATAGCAAAATGTGTGGAAAGGTATTCTACATACTGCCGACTGTGATAGTGGACTTAGCAGGAGCAACAATCTATGTTCGATTTCTTGATGCTATTTTAACAGTTTTTAAGCTTTAAAATCCCCAATATTAAACAGTCTAAAGCAGTGGGGATTTTGTAGGTTTGAATCATACATTGTTTCTATTTTATAACTGGATCACCAATGATTTTCTTTAATTTTTCAACATGTTTCATGTGTGTCTAAATGATGGATACGTGTGTTCAAGCAAAGAACATGTGCCTCCTTCCCCTTTCCAACACCATGTGTCCGACATGTGTTGAGTGTCCAACACGGCGCCCATACAGCCCCTTCTTTGAAATATTTGTGCTTCTTAGATGAAAAGTATCAATACACCCACGTGGATCCTAGAAAAGCCATACCTAAAGGAATAGTTTCTTCGACCCAGAAGTTTGATGCAGGAAGGTTTTAAGTAATGGCAGTGGCTGCCGTAACGGTCAGTGGCCATGCCACGGTATCGGGGCGTAGTGGACATATCGTGAAAACAGGATATGTTAATTTTTTTATCCTTCTGACAAATCCCACAAATCTTCCTGATATGCATTTCTTTTTAAGAATCAAATGAAATAGGGTTTAAAATGGTTTTCGGCGTGTTTAATAGGATAGGTAAAGTATAAACATGATTTGATATATCATTTGTGCTATTTTTAAGTCGCTATTAAGAAGGTTTTACATATTTTCTTCCAAAAATTATTCATTTCAAAAGTATTAATCAACAACACAAATATCATGATATGGAAATATATAATGTATTTCAAGGTTTCAAAAATATGCTAATGAAATACTAAAAAAAATGTTAATATTGTCCTATTTGGTTGATTACAAAGATGAGAACTAAACAAGAGTATATGAGTAAAATCCAACCTTTCATCAACGAATCTAGCGTCAATCGAAGTAAATCTAAACTGATGTTTACAAATCTACCTATGTTTAACTAAAAAGAGATGAGAGTATACAACGCTCAAATTGACCTTGTTTGAAAGATCTGGGTTAAAGACTAAGAGACCCAAGGCAAAATCTTGTATATTTGTGCTTGAAAGTAGAAGACCTCAATTGTTATGAGTGTTTCAAAACTTGGGGGGTTTCATTTCGTCGAAATAAAGGGGAAAAGTCATTAAAAATGTGTTTGATATAAGTTGTTGCCAACAAACTGTAATGGTCATAACGGTCATAAAACGGTTTATAATGGCCATTACAGTCTCATAACTTCACATAATAACCGTTATGCCTGCGATTTTCATTAGCACCACTAAAGCGGTCTGTAACAGAATCGATGATGGCCAAAATCTTGCGACCCATTTTTAAAAATGTGCAACAACAACAATCTAGTGACTATAGCATCACTAATCATTTTTTTTATAGGTAAGAGTTTCACAAATCATTTTTTTTATAGGTAAGAGTTTGTTTTATTAGGGAGAGGGAGAGGGATTGCTAGGGTTTAGACCCCAGACCATGAGCTTGGTTGCACAAGGCCCCAACCACCAGAGTAAACCACTTGCTCTAAGTAGCATTACTAATCATTAGAATTGTAGTCAAATCAACCTTCCCTCTCATCAGGGTGAGGCAAGGAATTTAATCAGATGTTCATTGCTCAACATCTTGGCAACTCAAGAAGTTGAGAATAGTTGCTCCTCCGACCTGGAGTGGAGTCCAGGGAAGAGCAGAACCTCACTTTTACTTCTATTGATTATTGATTCGACTAGAGGGACTCCTAGCAGCAAACTTGTATGAAGGGGCCCCCATAGAGACGTAGGAGATGCAGGAGCCGCCAGCCGGATCGACCAACAAATGATAGGCCAGAGGGATGGGCTCATTCGACTAATCAGTGATCCCTGGGCCTACCTAACACAAACACAGATGTCCCTGAAATAGGGGATTGGTTGATCGGAAAGCTCAGGCAGGAGTAGGACATTCCATACAAATCTTTCTGATCCGCTAGCTGGTGGTCCTCTCAAATCCCATTTTTTCATCGACAGGTAGGGTGAATTCTAAGGTTCCTTATTCCGGTTGTAAAGCGGAAGAAGAGGGAGAATGGGCACAGCCCCACCAGCAGCCCGCGTTTCCGACCCGAAAGGAATTGAAAATGAAAGAAGAATCTGTGTGCACTATCTATGGAGTGGAGTGACTATCCTTAATCTCCTCTTCCCTATCTCCCCCCTTTTTGCCTTTTTTTTTCTTTCGCGCCGGCAGGAGAATCCATTTCTTTTCTTGTATTGTTTATTATGATTGATCTGCAGTTCAAGGGCACTCTTCTTAATCCGAGTTTGAGATGGGATAAGACCCAGACGTAGGTAGAGTCCCGTCGGCCGGGAAGGGATTTTTCTATTGATTTTTGACTCCCTTCTGGCTTTACCTTTAAATAAGGGTTCTTCTCTTTCCCCCCGAGGGAAAGCCCTTTCCAGATGGAGTAGTGCATCTCTGTCTTGAAAGCCCGCCCTATAAAAAATTATGATTAGGGGTTTTTCTAGTCTTCGGACAATGTCATAAAGGGCAGCCCAGTGCAAGAGGCTCCCACACCTACGAGGTCTGGGAACGATTTCATAATAGAAATTTAATGACATACTAAAATCTAAATTTTGGCTTTTATTATTTGCTAACAACAAGGTTCATATTGTAAGCAGCCTCCTAGGAGGATTTTCCTTTGTTTGCCAATAAGAAAGTTAGGCTTCAAATGATATTAAAGTAGGAGGTTGCCAACTCGCACTCCCCATGATGCCACTTGCATAAATGATCTTTCCCATAAAGTTGTAGCAACGACCAATCACATTAAAATAATTGAGATTCACACTGTGAACTCTAATCCATTATGAATTGCAATTGAAACCAAAGTCACCTATTAGTCTGGTGCACTCACGGGGATGGAACCAAAAATTTTCTTCTTCCTTTTTTTTTTTTTTTTTTTTTGGGGGGGGGGGGGGGGGGGGGGGGGGGGGGGTGGTTTGGTGGGAAATTAATATTTTTCCCTACTAAAGTCCTAAAAAAGTTTGCATATGGAATAATAAGAATATTGAATTACCTACAAATAAAAATAACTTAATAATTTAAAATATATATTTTGCCAAAGTCAAATATAGGACTTAATAGTGAAAGGTAAGAGTAGAAATCACAACCCCCCTTCTTCCATCAAATATTCTACTTTTTCCTGGATACTCGGGTTCAAATACCCATGGATTCACTGTTTGCTTACTGGCTTCATATAATTCAGAAAACAGTAATTTCGCGATAGCAAAAGAATTGTTTTTAATTTTAATAGAGAGCAAGAAAGATGAAAAGGCTCAAAACTAATGGGCAATTCAAATATTGGTACCTTGGTGGGTGATAGAGGAGAACGGGTTAGAGAAAGAAATATAGGAGTAATGTATTTATCAATTTCAACCCCTAACAATTAACCTTTTGTGTGCAATCACAAAAAATAATGTGGGATCCTTTAAATAATTTTTTAAAGGAAAAGGATCCTTAAAGTAATAAAGATATTAAATATATATTTTACAATTAATTTATGAAACTGGAACTATATAAAAAACTAGAATAGAGAGACCTTCAACACTATCAGGTTTCTTGGAGGATCTAGAACTTTTGCTTTAGAGAGTCATACATATTACAAGGAAGTTAATTTAGTTGGGGGTCTCAGTTCTTGAAGAAGTTGCAGCAGCAGTTAGTTGAACAGTTGTTACTTCAGTGCCAACTCTTTCCATCGCACATATTACCAAATAGACCATTTTTTTAGTTGACTTGGTGTGAAACAGTCCTGATTTTTCAAAAATTTTACAGGGGGTCAGGGCCCCGCCATAACCCCCACTGTCACTGAATTCATCACCAAAAGACAGAAAAGAACAAAGACATACCGCACGTTTGGTACCCTTATTTCTATGATAACACAGAGTTCCATGACTGTCAAGGACAAAGAATCGCCTCTTCCAATTGGCCCTCAAGCTGGAAGAATGTTTTAAGAGATATCCTTGCTTGATTGTCTGGACCTATAAGATTTAAAATAGACCTTGAGAAACAGCCCCTTTTGATAAATGAGACTTGAAAGAGAAGAAGAGTTAAAAAGTTCAATGAAGTATAAGAACTTCCCTGTAAGTCCAGAAGAAAATAGAAGTTTGGATGGTTGTTATATGCATCCCACAGCATTGTTGAGAATAAATGCATTGCCAAACTTGGAGCAAGAAACTATGTAAAATCAGTTACCTCCCCTTTTGCAGTAGACTGCATAATTGCTTCTATGTTTTTGTCAGAACTCATACCAACACCATTAATGCCAACAGCTCTTGTTGAGACTTCCAAATTACTGGAAGCTTGTAATTGGTCCAGCTCTGCTTGTGTTCTAAACTCTTGAATTCTTTTTGCAAGATTATCTTGTTCAATGTTGGCCAGTTCTTTAGATTGTTGAGCATACGTCAACACCTGAATTGAGGAAGAGTCCATTTACATATGGAAACTATTTTTTGCTGAGGAAACCTCAGTTTGAAGTGCATAATCACATCAACAATGCCAAGATTCAGATAAGCAGATAGGCAAAAAATATAAAGATCCATGGCATATGTTATCATATTGCCCATTAAAGTTTTACCTATCACGAACACAGACACATATCTACAGATTAGCAAGTCTATAACAATGATTCGAACTACTTAAAACTGGAAATGTTTTAAAATAGATAAATTTTTTAAAGCTAAGCAGCTTTAAAAAATGTAGTATAATAGCATAACCGAAATGTGTTGTGATCAATGCCCACCCAAAGGTTGCACACTTCATGATGATCGAGAATTAAATCAAGATGCGTATGCAATGAAAAACAGCTTCAGTGTCCAAAAAGGATATGGGAACAATATATTTTAAAAAACAGAACAAAGTTGGAGGAGGTCATCTTATATTGAATCCTCAGGCATAAAGAATAACATCTTACTATATAAGAAATGCTATTTGATTTATTCAAGAGGTTATCGTTATTATATGTTTGCTTTATTTTTTGTTGTTTTTGATGATGAAACGGTTTTTCTTTATCCATGGGCAACGAGTCTAAATGCATTAGGTGTATCTATAGTTTTCATGTGACACCCTAGACCTTAACATTCCATTTTATGCATTTGATTGTGTGTCATATGTGTTTAATTATGATTAGGTTATAATTAACTATGCCTTGATTGCTAGTTGAGTTGAAATTGCACAAGTGCATATATATTTGATGAGGGATTTTTCATAACAGGCTAGAATTGGATTTTTGATACTATAGACATGTTCAAATACTCTAATTAAGAAGCTTAATTAGCTTCATTTAATGTTAATTATATTTTAGTACATTTTTTTAAAAGTGATTCTTGATTAATTAAACTTAATTGTGATTAATTAGTCTAATTGGAGATGAGTAAGCTTAAGCATAATTAATTTAAGTAAAGATTAATTAGTTTAAACCTTGATTAATTAGTCCTTACTCATGTTTAATTAGAAGAATGAGTGTTAGCTTGAGAGAGTGACACCACATTAGGTGGGACCTCCTCTCTACTTATGCAATGGACATGTGTCCCTTCTAGCCATATTGTCTTGCAAATTGCAAGACGTGTTTATGTTTGCATGTGTGTGTATGTAGGTGTGTCATGCTTCTAACATAAGAGAGAGTCATGCTTCTAACATAAGAGAGAGAGAGAGAGAGAGAGAGAGAGAGAGAGAGAGAAGGAGCAGCTTGTGCAGAATTTGTGTTTGGAGAGAAGGAAAGTGAGAGAAAGTGAAAGAAAATAAGAGGGAAAAGAGGAGGAAAAGGGGAAAATCAAAGGGAAATCGCGTAAGACTCAAAACTAAGGTATAATCTCTTATTATAAACTTGATTTCTTCATTTTAGTTAGAAGAAAACACAGCTACGAAAATATTTGCATGTAGCTTTGATAAAAATTGGAGAAAAACCAAAGTGTAGTAAACCTTATTTGGATGACTTGTCATGATATTATTGAGAGACTTTTGTGAGCAAGATTAGTGTTTTTAGAGGCTTCGCATGAGACCTCATGAGACTCTAATGTAAACCTTTAGACCTAAATTAGTTGTCTAGTGTGGCTTTTATGCAAGATTGAACTAATAATCTAAAATTCAAAATTGAGCAGCATGTACTATTCTAGCCATATCTCCTTCGATACTTCGAATTTGTAATGAAACCAAAACTATTAGAAACTAGACTTCTATATCTTTCCAATGATGGGTTGTGGACTACCATCCAAGTCTGTATGAGATAGATATGCCCATTTGAAATTGGGTCACCCAATCTGCCTAGGCTGAATTAGTGCATTTGAATCGAATTAAATGCAAACCAACTATTGTATACTCGAAAATAAGCCTTAGAAGTAATAATGGTGCATTAATTTGTGATGTTTGATTACATTGCATGTTCCAATTGTGTAGGACTAACATAAAAAGAGCGATTATAAGTGTTAAAGACTTGAGGTGAGTGTTGTGAATGCTTGGAGCTATTCATTTCAACTTGATTTACATACAAATGTTTATTTTGGCATATTCAACCACAAATGATATGCTTTTGATTGAAATGCTATATTTTGAAATGAGATTTTAATTTCATGGACTCTTCTGCTTATGAAATGCTTAAAGATGTGTTTTAAATGTGTTATGTGCCACACTCGGGAGTCCTAACTCGAGGGACTTAAAATAAGCCGTTGCATGTATTTGGGGAGACGTCCCCTAAGGGCCACATGGTTCTTTATGGGTTCTACTGTGAGAATCAAATTATGAGTTTCGGCTCGTTATGCCCAAGGAGTGTCAATACATGATAAGTTGCGAAGCTTATTTTGAAGTATGAAAGGCTATTATTCTTATATTATGCTTTTTGAGTGGCAATGTTTTATAAATTGCCCATGGTTTAACTGGGAATATTGCTTGTATCATTCATCGGGCTTTGCTCATACTGTTGATTAACATTTCAAGGAATGGGGAGTAGGACCATGCCCGGAGATATTTGTGAAGTTTGCTTGAAAGTGTGTTTTGAAAGATCAATGCTTTGTTTTGTGAAGAGAGCCTTCCACTTTTCAAGCTACTGACTCTCTGTGAATAGTTGGAGTCAATGTCTTGTATATATTCGTTTTGTAAGGCCTCGGGATAGGCCTAATGGTTTGTAATAACCTTTATTTGGTTTTTGTCTTATGATGTGTCAGAATTTTAGGCACTTGCTTTGAAGATCAGTTTGAATGCACAACACTACATTATACTTCTACTATTATCTATATTATGGATGAATGCACAGGTGATGAACCTAAATTGATGTGTTAGGCCTTTGGTAACTACGCTACTAACCCGTTATGACCTTAATCTGTATAAGTGGGGTTTGCGTCGTGACATTTCGTGCTTATCTTAATTGTTGGTTCAGTTTATGCATGGCGAAAAGGGGCATTGGAATGGTCTTAGCTCCTGAATATTTAGACAATCAAAAGAAAAGCAAAATTACGATTGAGACAGTTATTTCGAACAACCCCAAATTCGGTTATTTCAACTATATTAAATATAATAAATTTTATAAACATAAAAAGAATAGAATTCAAAATATTTCAAATTCTAAACAAAAAATGAGAATTCTATTTATATTTATAAATTTTGTTAGAATTTTAGAATTTTTTTTCTTTAGAAAGAATCCTAGGTAACAAGAGAATTTGATTTGTATAAGAGCAATATCTATTTATACTAACTATATCGAAATCAAATTCTATCGAAAGAAATAAGTTTAATGGAAATAGGATTCCAGTCAATGAATCTTGAAATAAGCCATGGCCCATAGTAAACAAACAAAACTAGCCGCGGAAGGAAGACTAAAAATCTTTCCAAAAAAAAGTACGGAAGACTTGAAATATGTAGAAGAGGAACGTCTTTGACGGTATTTTCAACAATAGCAGTTGGGTAAACCTTTCATTCCACCATGTTGGGCAGTCAGATTGGGAGGAGCAAAATTCTAACATCTTTCAAGCAGCTACAGATTATACCCGGTTAAGTGATTACTTAATTCTTTCTTCTTTTTTTTTTTTGGGTTCAATAACAATGGACTACATTAATTGGGTAGCTCTCCCCTCTTTCATCTGAAAAGTAGAATTCTAGATGAAGGCAGCCAAAGGACTTTGCCAACTAATTTTTGCTGTGTTTGACAACTTAATTTTTTAAGGCAAAAGGTCAGCAATATGGCTCAAAGTTCCAAGCAACCTACCAAACACTAGACATAGAATATTTGTCTTTTTACTCAATAATGGGCATTATAAGATGCAAACTTGTATACTAGGATTGGGAAGAATGAGAAAGAAAATAACTTGAATTGGGATGATTTCCACCAATATTTGCCCAAAACTAAATTTATCTACAAAAAAAAAAAAAAAAGAAATGGAAGTGTACCTCAAAAATCTTTTAGGGCAGATCAACAGAAGAAAATGAATATATATGTGTGTATGTGTGTATGTGTGTATACACACACACCCACAAAGAGAGAGAGAGAGAGAGAGAGAGAGAGAGAGAGAGAGAGAGAGAGAGGGGAGAGGATAAAATAAATGGGTTGGTTAAGGCTTGTGTCAGAGAGAGGGAAAGATACAGCAGAGCCGGAATTTTCTATTGGATGCCAATAGCACAGGAGAACATAGAGGAGATGGTCAATCCCTGTTCGTGTTCAAAGATCACCATGCAAAAAGATAAAGAACCCAGTCTGGAGTCCTTGGCCTTCAGTGAGATCCCCAAATGGAGGCTATCTCTTCCCCTGGTTAAGGTGTCTCTTATGTGATTTCCTACTAAACATAAAGGACAGTTATCTATCTACTCATAAGACCACAGCCATGATCCCCAGCCACAACACCGATGAAGCACATACAAGAGGGAAGGAAATAAGCAACACACACACACTACCCCCTCTCCCAGATGGGCCCCCATGCGGTGGAAGAAAAAGAAAAAAGACAGTCATCTTAGAGCAGAATGCATTAAATGATAAGGATTTTATGTGAGAAGCTATGTTAGTGGCCTGAACACCCAGACCACTCAAGAAGAAAAATTCTATACTTATAGGTGCCAAAATTTTAAAATTGGACTGCAATCTTACTTGGTCAAATGAATTGGTAGTCACCAATGCCACATAATCTTACTGGTATCTAGAGGGAATCTCTAAATAGAAGTTGGGATGTTTATGCCCCACCATAATTGCTCAGAAAATTTAGAGTGATGTTCATTACGATACCAAAAAGGAGGGGGGCTCAACTATCAGAATTTTGCATCTCTTATGATCGAGGTTGGGAGAGTTCATATTCTCCTGCCAATCAATTCTGGATCAATTTCTCACCGTTTGAAAACATTGGCATAAAGAAGACACTAAGATAGCATCATGGACATACCTGGTGAATGAATGGCTCCAATTGGCTCAGCAAGTCATATCCCTAGTGATTAAGTGTGTTTAGTCAACATGATGGCAATCTCATCCAATTCTAAAGACTAATGTGTCTAATAAATTGAGAAACAAACCAGCTTAAAGTATCTCAGATGAGCATCCATAATTGCACTGAAAGACTCCAAAAACTCATACTTCTTTTTGGCTTCAATATTTGTGAGAGAGTTTACCTAAATTCCTTAAAGGCATCGAGAAAAATTGATTAGAACCAGAAAGATGGAAATATAAGAAAGTTACAAAAGAATTGCATATCTATAGAGCATACCAGATTGAAGCGGCTTCTTTCAAATGCTGACTTTGAGTTGTGTAGATCCTGTTATAAAAATGAGTTGATAAGCCCATGAATGTGGCAATAAGCATACATAGGATTAACATGGGTAAGAAAATACAGAAGTGCACACGTGTTCCCATAAAAGGAAGTGCTGCACTTGCTAATTATTAAATAATGATGCTTTTGACCAATTATTTATGTTGTGACTTGTCACTTTCTTTATGAGGGCTAAGTGATGCAATCCACAAAAAGACCACATATTACAAACTTTACTCAAAATAGACCACATATTTCCAATATAGCCACCATAAGAAAGTTCACCATACATTCAGAAAATGCTATCAACTAGGACTGAATTGAGCATATATGGGATTTGCAAAAGAAGACTACCAGTTTTTGCATACCATTGACAAGAAATATTCTGAGTTATACCTACTTGGTATAATTTGGTTTTCTACTTCACATATGGGTGTCTTCAGGAACTTTTTCTTGGATAATGATATCTATGTTCCCCCAAGATTTCTTTATTCACTTTATTAACAAACTGTAGGGGTCATATACAAAAAATGGAGATTTAAACAGCAAGAAGAATGAAAATGGGTAATAATAACAATGGTTATGTTGATGAGAATGACAACAATAATGATGATAAATCACAATCATACTGACAGTAACAAAAGAAAATAGATCATCTAGTTTGAATATACCTCTTCTAGTTCAGCAACAACGTCATTCCGTGTACTCTTCTTCAAAGAAGCAAACTTTTCCCGGGCCTGACTACGATTAAGGACAATAAACATGTTGAAGCTCACAGTAAGAGTTCTAAAACAACACATAGGATAATCCAAAAGAGACATCAATTTCCCCAACCAGCTATACCAACTGAAGTCTAAAACATTGTGGTTAAGAATAAAACTTAGCCTCAAAGGTTTTATAATACAAACAAGTTATTTAAGAAACTAAAGCCACCTTGTTAGCAAGCTGTATTACTCTTTAATATTGCATTGATTCACTTTGTGTCTCTAATTTTGTCCCTTTGCTTTGCATTCCTCAACCTTACTTGGCATATGTAGGCCTCTAACTTTATAATTTAGGCGTCCAAATAGCTCATAGAGTGTTTATAGGAGGCCTTTATGACCTAAACAGTCTCCAAGCAAGTGATTCATGATTGATGTCTGCACCAAAAGTATGATCGTCGTGTGTAATAAAGCAAGCTCTGCTTAATACTAAATGCCAAGCAAATAGACAGAAAATCCTTATCACTGACGAAGAGAAGATGGTACCTAGGAGTATTAATGCTCTATTACTGATCTGCGTGAAGCCTTTTGTAGCAATAATGAGAATGAAAAGGATAGGAATCAAATCAAAACCCAAAAACTTATAGAAAGAAAAATAATAGTCACAATGAAAACAAAAACCTACAAAGCAAAAAAAGCTACCAAATAACCATCTAGTAGGCTATTTTTGAATAATAATGCGAGACTCAGCAACTGCACGTGAGCGGGGACGAGATACCTAGTTACGGCAATGGCAAGCTAACTCCGAGGTTATGCGCTGTGATCCCACATCACTGAGAAATGAGAGGTTACTGCCATTTATGTTGGCACTTTCTTTACTTGGTACAACATGTTTTAAAGCCGTGCAAGCCAAGGCTCAAAACGGACAATATTATGCATGGTGAATCCTAGGTCGTGACAAAATGGTATCAGAGTCAATCTTAACCGAAAGTGTGCGGCTCCAACCCAATGCGAGGAGACATTGCCCTTTAGGGGGGTGAATTATGAGATCTGGGCAGCTGCACCAAGCAGGCTAGCTCCAAGTTTATGTGCTACGATCTCACATTACCTGGGAAAGGAGAGGGATAGCACCATATAGGTAGGCACTTGTCTCTACTCGGTACAAAGTGTTTTAAAGTCGCAAAGGCCAAGGCCCAAAGCGGACAACATTGTAGCATGTGGATTGTGGGTCGTGACAAATAAAGTTTTCAATCCAAGTTCTCCTCATCATTGAAAACCCATCCCAAGCTATTAGAGATCTAACACTTGAGCTAAACAAGGGTATTCATCAGATCCTGTGTTGTTTGGGGGCATTTGTTGTCTAGACCTTGAATATCTAACTTCAATGAAATTTTATGACACCCCTGATTCTTACGTTTCATATTAAACATAGTTTCATGCATATTATGGCTTGGGAACCTCTTTTCATCAGGGGGATTCAAGATTAGGAATTGGAGGAGGTGGCAGATTTCTTTGAATCTTTATATAATGTGCATATTAATCGGGAGGGAGTGGATAGACTGATTTGGAAAGGCAACAAGGGACGTTCTATGTTCGTTCCTATTATAATTTTCTCAATATTGGACCTAGAAGATCTTTTTCTTGGCAGGCTATTTGGAAGTCAGAGGCTCCAGTTAAAGTGAACTTTTTTGTGTGGACGGCAGCGTTAGATGCTATACTCACTATTGATAATTTAGGAAGAAGAGGCCAATTGCTTCCTAATCAGTGTTGCATGTGTTATAGAGCGGAGACTGTGGATCATTTGCTTATCCACTGTCATGTGGCATGACAATTATGGAGTATGTTATTCTTTGTTTTTGGGATTATTTGGGTTATGTTGGAATCAGTGGTATTAGTATACGAATCTTAGTCTAGGAGATGTAGAGATCGTGTTAAGAAGAAGACATGGAGGTTGGCTCCGTTGTGCATGATGTGGTGCTTATGAAAGGGGCGTAATAGGAGAACTTTTGAGGAATTTGTTTTGCTAGTCAATCGACTAAAGGATACTTTATTGCATACTTTTCATTTTTGGCTTTCTGGGAATTTAAGTGATTCCTCTTTTGCTATGATAGATTTTATATGTGATCTTTCTTTGAGAGGGAAAATCTAGTGTTCTCTTGTATACATCTTGTGTACTCGAGGAGCATCCTTCTTTTGCAATAAAATTTTATTTATCAAAAAAAAAAAAAAATAGTTCCATGTATATTGTGTGTGTATATTTGTTGGTGATTTATTTTTACATAGTTTAAGTTATTTTGGTTGTGTTACTTGAATTTGTACATATATTTAGATTGGGTTTCTTATAATGGACTAAAACCTAATTGTTTATAACTTGGAGACATTCATACAGCTTAATTGAGGTGCTTAATTAACTTCATTTAATGTTTTGCATATTAGAGCCTTTTTATAAAAAAAAATTTATGACTAATTAAGGCTAATTGTGATTAATTAAGTCAGTTCAGATTAACCTGTATTGACCTTGTTTAATTATGCCCAACCCTAGTTAATTAGTGGGGGGTGAATCATCTTCTAGATAGCTTGTGGGGCTGCCACTTCACTATGGAGAGACACCACATTAACCCTTCATGAGACATGTCCCACTAACTCCTTGCAGTCTTACAACTGCAAGACGTGTTGTATCTCCATTTTGCATACTAGCATGCTATTGTAGAGAGAGAAGAGAGAGAATAAGTGGGAAAAACTTGAGACTTGGTGTTTGGCTTGAAGAAAAGTGAGAACGTGAAGGGAAAACAAAGGAACACTCATCTAGGCTTGGAACAAAGGTTATAAATTTAATCCTTTGTCCATAATCTTCAATTTAATCGGTTTAAATTGCATGAAAACATAGTCCTCATGCTAGAATTTGAAGACTTAAGTTTTGTAAAGAAACCATGTTTGCATAGAATTGAGAAAACCCATTTTCTTAAGTTTATTTTGAAGACTTCACACAAATTTGCTCAAGTTATGATTTAATTTGCTTAGTTTGTAACCTGAAGCACTGCTTGTGACCTAGGAAGCACGGACACTCCGTTGGAAGAGCCGTACCCGTGTCCGACACTTGTTGGACACCGACACGCATGGGACACTCGTCGAACACATGTCGGACACTCCATTCTACGTGTCCAATTATTTATTATTTATTTTTACATTGGACACTCCACGGACACGGTTTGGACATGCGTGTCTCGTTTTGGACACTTTAGGGACATGCAGAGCCTCAACTATAAATTTTGAAACTAATTGTTGGTTCGAAGAAGAAGAAAAACAAGTATGCTATGATGATGGATAGTTGATTAAATGTAATGACATTTTAATATTTTTGTAGTTTATGACTTTATAGTATTGTGTATTGATAGAACAACTTTTTTGTTGTTAATGCGTGTTAATGTGTTTGTTTACTTTATATTTTTTATGGAATATAATTGATTAATTATGAATTTGTTGCCGATTAAGTAGTGAAATGTGTTCTTTTTTTTATTTTTAATTCGTGTAATCTTCTATATTTTTTACTTCTTTTATATAATATTTATATGTATAACATATAAGGAATATAAAAATATAGTCTTTTGTCATGTCCCTACCGTGTCGTGACAAGCATTTTCTCGTATCCGTGTCCGTACTTCTTAACTTGTGACTTTCTAAGACCAATGCAAAACGCTAGGAATGTGTATGAGATGCTAGGAGTGTGTTTGAGTTCTGCATATCCAACCACGAGTACCTTATTAAAAGCCCTTACATCAATAGCATCAACTTCAAGGAAAGGGGCAAAGGCAATCTTAGACTTCTACTACAAACTATGGGCTTCGCCGGCTGTCTCTGCCTTCTTGAGCCTCGAAGTCCAAACCTTGTATTGTTCGCTGGCGTCTCACTAGGACAAGAATCATATTTAGAGATCATGATTATCCAATACAGTTCATGGCCTTCTTACTAACTTCTCTCAGGTCGAGGTCCAAACATGACCATAGCAACCATTTCTATTATAGTTTGCCGGCTTCTTACTACCTTCTCATTGGGGCGAGGTTCGACTTGCCCAATTGGGTTATTAGTTTATGTTTGATGCAATGCTTTGTATGGATCATTTCAATTCATGTTATAAGAAATACTAAGTGGATTAGCTATACTAAGGATTTTTTAGCTAAACTTGAATATAAAATTTTAGTTAATAATTTTATTCTCAAAAAGTGAGAAAAATATTTTTTAAATAAAAATTTTACAATAATATTAAATATGTAAAAAGCATAAAAAAAAAATTGTAATAAAAGCCTTGTTTAAAGTTGTTGCTTTAGGTCTCAAATTATCTTGAGCTGGCCATTGTGATTAATATGGTCATTCAATGCTTGTTAAAATGCATACAGCAATACAAAACTTTAAGATGTACCCACACTAAGAAACATGGACATTGATATGGGTATAGCTATGCCCACGGGGCACCGCGGGAACACGGCAAAAAAATATATCTTTTATATATTTTATTTTCTATTTATATGAATGTAACATCCACAAACCACCAAAATATTTAAAAAATAATACTAATTCAACATGAATAATACTATTGACTATTGAATCCACGATTACTTATCAAAAAAAAAACTACTGAATCCACAATTGATCATTATTGAACATCAAACATAATGAAAACAAGTTTACAATTCAAAAATCATAAATGCATATTGTTTTTGTTTTGTCAGTGGATCCCAAATTGTTTTCTTTAAACTTGCAATGTGTGTTTTATGTGTCCAAGTGATGGACACGCCTTCCCCAAGAGTCTAAACCATGTCCAATTCCAAATAAATTAAAAAAATAATAGGACACATATAGACGTGTGTTCAGCACATGTCGAGAAGTGCCCAACAAGTGTTGGCATCCGACACAGACACAGCACCTTCTTAGAAGTGTCTGTACTTCCTAAACTCCACATATAATCAAGGATCAAAATTCATTTCAAGAGGTCGTTTCGGTTGGCTTGGAAATGGAAACGTTTCGAAAATGTTTCGGGATGTTTCAAAGACATTTCAAAAGTGACAAATATTAAAATAGTGAAATACAATCTTTTGTATTTTTCTCAATAAAAATTGTACAACGTTTATGAAAAGTTTTAAATTTGGGTTAGAACAACTTATTGTTTCAGTATATAACCATATGTTTTGGTGTATTTTTCTATGTTCTGGTGTGTTTTGAAAGAAATAATAGTGTTTCGTGATCCCACTAGTGTTTCTTTTCAGTCTCTTAGGAAACGGAAACCTTTTGACCGTTTCGATGAAAACAAATGAAAATTTTGTTCCTCGCATATAATGTCACATGCAACCATAAACTGTGACTAAAGGAGCACTATTGGATGCCCTTGGTTCCATTAACTCCAACTAAATCCCCAAAAGTTTAGGAAAGCTAAAAAAGAAGATAAAACCTTCTGCAAACATAACTACTGTCTCAGTGAAAATTTTTTATTAAATAATTGCATATACACAGGCAAACAAAAACATAAATCATTTCAGAGGAACTCATTTACCTGATCATAAGTGTATATAGCTTTGTCAAATCGTCGACGAGAGTCCTGCAGCACAAGAGGACAACCATGAGAAACAAATATGCAACTACATTAATCTAGGGACTCAGCACTTGGTTTGGAGAAAGAGAAGCAAAACTGGAGTGAGCTATTCCCTTTCACATGTTAAATCATTATGCCGAGCGGCAGGGAATGAGAAAAAGGTCAACAAACTCAAACTTGTTAATTTTGCAAACTCTTTCATGCTCATAAAAGCCAAGCTTCAACCTGAAATTCAAGCTCTCTTCTCAATCTCGCAAAGTTCAGTACTGAAATTCTGTTTGGATTTTAGGCCATAAGAAAATAGGAAATGACTAAAACTTGCAATAGATAGGATGAAAGACAGGAAACAAAGCAAAGAAGATTTCATGACTGCGCATAGTTCAGGTACAAACAACACCCCCCCCCCTCTCCTCTTCCTCTCTCATCCTTTATATTCTGTTTATTTACGTATCTCTCTATGTTGGTACATTACAATGTTTGTAGATGATTTGCCTCATAGATTTTGCTCCCTAGCATCAATACAATGATATTTTTTTTCCTAGCTTTAACTCAATGCTAATGTATTGCTCCAACTAGATAACATGAGTATAGTTAAAATTCAGCAAGGTATTCTCATTTTAAGGTTAACACTTTTCCCTTCCCTTCCATCTGTCGTAGACACAAGTTTAGGAGAAATACTTGTCTGACCGAGCAAAGCCATACCTGGCAAGCATATGACAAAGTATGTTCAAGGTACAGGTTACCACCACATGTTTGAGACAAAACAAAAGAACACATGAGAGAAAATGTTCTACTTCTGCCCTAGAGCAAATAAAAAATTCACAAATCTAGCATTTGTAACAGATGAAGGAAATGCAGGAACTTGGATTATATAAAGTGCAAAATTCGCCTGTTTCTTTCCCTCCATAAGCACCACAAAATACGAAAAAGTGCTTCCGCCAAGCTTTCTTCTTTCTTTTTTTCCTGAATCCAGCCTCCCAATACTGAAGCACCTGAATAACTGTTGCTGGCATTACCCATTGAACACCAAAAACAGAAAAAAAAAAAAAAAGCATTGACCACAGCTCCTTCGCCACATCGCAGAGCAGTAACAAGTGATCAACTGTCTCCTCAGCTTTGTAAAACATACAACCCTGATTTGGGAAGAAATATGAAATTAAGAACAAAGGGGAAAACTATTTTTTAACAAAAAATTTGATGCATACCAAGAAGGATTATGGAGGGACGGCCTTATCAAAAAGGATTATGGAAGACTTTAAATAGTAATGCGGAAAGAACTTGTAAATGATTCCTAAATAGAAAAATATGTATTTGCAAATCTCGTAGAAAGAAGAAAATAGAAAGGTTTTAACAACTTATATGTCTAGGCAATGATGTTGGAGCCATTGTTGACTAAATAGTTCGATAAGATCGCATGGACAAAGAAAATGCAAGATAAATGAATGGAAAGCACTTGGGTGCATCAGACACAGGTATATCCAAACAAGGCGGTGGTGGCCAAAGGTAGGCGGTTTATGGTGGTTGTGGTTGGCTGTGGGTGCTGTGCGTAGGGATGGTGGTGTCACTTAGAAGGGGGAAGAGATGAGAGAGAGAGAGTGTGTGTAGAGTGGAATGAGGGGTAAATAGTCAAACCTGTAGAGGATGACCCTCCGAAAAGTTAACGGCAGGCGCTATCTTAAACAAGGGACCACCGAAAGTGGAGGAGAGAGAGTTGAGGCGGTCGTAGGAAGAGAGAGAGTGGCAGTGTCCCAAAAAATTGGAGAGATTGAGAGAGATTCTCAAGGGTTGATGGTGAGCATTCAATGTGTAATGAATGTCTTGTCAATGAAGAAGTGGGTTCCCCTTAATATAGGTGAGGGAAATCCTTCATGGTGGGTTCTTCAACCGTCGAGGTCTGTAGTGATTGGCTCCTCAGACTTGTGACGGAAGCCCCTTGTTGATTAGCTCCCCAGTCTAAGGGCTTCTCAAAAACCTACATTCTGAATATCAACTTTGCACCTCTGTGGGTGGCAGTAATTTAGACGGCTCATGCATTAAATGAGATGCGCTTAGCAAAAAAGTTTCATGGCCGTGCCAGGAGGTGCCGAGCACGAGGCTATGAGCGAACGCCACGGAGGTGTCCAGAGGTTACTTATAGGCAAGGACCTTGATGTCTTAGCTCGGATGAGGCGCTCTTCGCATTATCCTCGGTGAGTGAGCTAGATTGGTACACGTCGCCTCGGTAGGCTGCCACGTGAAGCCAATCATGAGGACGAAGAACAGTACGGAGGAGTGGTGAGTCGCTAAGTGTCCCTGTACGGAGGAAAGTTGGACACTTATACCTACAATATGCACCTTGCGAGTGTATCCGCACTAATACTGAGGGTGCGCGCACACACTATATATTGTTTTACCGAGATAGTCTGATCAGTCTGAAAATCAAGGAGATGGATGTAGCAACTTTGCGTCTTGGAGCTTGTCACATTTGCCGAGGTGAAATGGCTACCGAGGCGATGTGAAAGAACACAGTGAACTTTGTTAAGTCGTCCATGGTATACAATGGTGAGTGACCCAGGCTTCAAGGTGAGTTGGGTAGTATAAATAAGGGCCTTGGGTCATGTTGCCCCTTTAAAAGTAGTGAGTTGTGAGTGCTTCCAGATTCTCTCAAAAGAGTTCTTAGTATTCTTGTGAGCCGGGGTTCAAGCGAGTTGAAAGGTAGTTCGGTGGGGTGAGTCAGCAAGTTAGGAGCGTCAGGGTCGAGTCAGTGCTAGGCGAGACGGGTTTGACCTAGGTTCCACGGAGGAGGGTTTTGAGCAAGGCGAGACGGGTTTGACCTAGATTCCGCAGAGAAAGGGTTTTGAGCAAGGCGAGACAGGTTTGACTAACTGGGACTCACAAAGATTTGACCAAGGTTGGAATACCGAAGTCAGGGTTGATATTTTTTACCAAGGGGAGGCACCACCGAGGATTCTACCAAGGCGTCTAGGACTTGTTATGGACCAAAATTGTTGGGTCAAAGGGGCAATTTGATCGACGGGTTTGGTGTCGCAGAGCGAGGCTTGTTGAAGGCTTGTGCGGCAGGTTGCACGGGACCTTTGTCGAAGTAAGAGCGCCGAAGCTTAAGGGCGAGGAGCTCACTGAACAAGGGCGCTGCCGAGGATTGCCATCGCAGAGGTAGCCACCGAGGGTGCTGGCGCTAGGCTTTGTGAGGTTTTGGGTTTCGTTGGTGGAGATTTACTAAGCTTTGCTGCAAGATCTAGGGTTCCACCGAGGTATCAACCTGCTGGTGCTTTGCCGAGGCCCAGTCTTTTGCCTAGGGGAGGATTCTGCCGAGGTCTGGGGTTTGTTGGAGTGTTTGGTTTTGTTGTGAATCCATCGAAGTAAATGTTTTGGCTTGGCTAAGGTACTTTTGTCGTGGTTAGTGCACGACCGAAGTAGAGGTTTTACCGAGATTGTCGCTATGGAGGTTTTACCAGTATCGTTGCTTGAGGCATTGAGCTCGTGATCTGGGATCTAGGTATGGGCTGTTTCTACTTGTGCCTCGCCAAGATTGGCAAGTGTTTCGCCGAGGGTAGAGGCCGAAAGTTTTGAGTTTTCAAGATATATCCATACTTTATGGAGCCTGTAAAATGGAGGTGACTTGAGGCGAGGCGTAGGATTTTGGTTATCAAAGGTCAAGGGTTCACTGTGGCGTTATTTCTAAAAGGTGGCGAGGTATAGGGTTCACCGAGGAAGCTGGGGGTGTTTTGTCGAGGCAGTGAGCGTGGTGGGCAAACCAAGGTGGGTTGTTGGGTTTGCTGAGGTCCCTCGACAAGGTCAACTAGGGCAAGTTTCCACCAAGGTTGGGTGGTGATTCGTGCCCTCGCTAAACTTGTCCAGATCAGAGCTTTGGTTTGGGTATTTCGAGAGACTTTGGTGAGTGCTTTGCTGCGGTGGCCGAGATCACCGACACACGAAGGGAGGCGGTGTTACGCTGCGACTGTTCTTATCGAGGGACGGCTTCTCCGAGGGAGGTGGGGCTTCGGTGAAGGAGGTTCTTGTCTTTGTACCGAGGTGAAAGATCCTGCAAAGCTGTTTTTGTCGCGAGATTCACGGGGGTTTCGGTGACTTTGAATTTCGTCTCCACCGAGGCTTTCGTACCAAGGCTTCCACCAGGCTAGGCATTGACCATTAGCTTCACCAAGGACTTCATCGAGGACATGCCAAGGTCCCTCAACAGGGTCAGCTGCAGCAAGTTTCCACTGAGGTTGGGGTTGACTTGGATTTGTTTGTTGTGGCACTGTGAGCGTGGTTGGTTGGTTTGCTACCATGGTGACCCAATTTTGCTACGGTTGGGCGAGATCGGGGCCTGGGCATTGGAAACCAAAGATTCTGAGTTCAATCCCCAGTAGAGTATTGTGTGTAGAGTGGAATGAGGGGTGAGTAATCAAACCTATAGAGGATGACCTACTGGAAAGTTAACGGCAGGCGTTATCTTAGACGGGAGACCACCGGATGTGGAGGAAAAAGAATTGAGGCGGTACTAGGAAGAGAGAAAGTGGCAGTGTCCCAAAGAGTTAAAGAGACTGAGAGAGATTTTCAAAGGTTGGTGGTGAACATTCAATGTGTAATGAATGTCTTGTCGATGGAGAAATGGGTTCCCTTTTATATAGGTGAGGGAAGTCCTTCATGATTGATTCTTCAACCGTCGAGGTCTTTAGCGATTGGCTCCTCAGACCTGTGACGGAAGTCTCTTGTTGATTGGCTCCTCAATTTAAGCGCTTTTCGAAGACCTACATTCTGAATGTCAACTCTGCGCCTCTGTGGATAGCAGTGATTCAGACGGCTCAGGCATTAAATGCGCTTTGTCATTTGCGTGGAAATCCCTCTCTCTCTAAGACCAGCCGAAGAGGCAAGGCCCCCTCGGCGAACCCTCAACTCTAACCTCCAATCCACTTGTCTCCTAATGATCTCATGCGGAGGTCCCTAGGTCTTACTCCCAACCTAGGTTATGGCGATGCGCTTATGTGGAGAATTATGCTTAGTATGGCGATGCGCTCGGTGAAAAAATTTCATGGTCGTGCTAGAAGCTGTTGAGCGCGAGGCCATGGGCGAACGCCATGGAGGAGGTGTTCCAAGGTTACCTATAGGCAAGGACCTCGATGTCTTAGCTCGGATGAGGCGCTCTTCGCGCTATCCTCGATGAGTGAGCTAGCTTGGTACACACGTCGTCTCGGTAAGCTGCCACAAGGAGCCAATCGTGATGAGGAGGAGCATTACGAAGGCGTGGTGAGTTGTTGAGTGTCCTTGTACGAAGGAGAGTTGGACACTTATACCTACAGAGAGAAAGAGAGATTGTATGGACTGTGGTCTAGTTTCTGAACTAAATGTAGAAGAAAGTGGGTGTTTGGTGTTTGGTGTTTGGTGTTTGCTGGTTGGGGTAAGAAATGATGAGTTGGAGGTTGGGGTACTACATGATGGGTGAGCTGTTTCGTTACAATAATAAACATAAAATGAAGGAAAATAAATAATTAGGCAGCTGCAATCAATCGAGAGTAAAATGGTGAAAGGCCAACTGCTTGTTAACATCGTTAAAGGGACAAGTCTAATAGAGGAGGTTAGTTGAATTTCAAAAACCACAGGGGAACTGTTTGGATTTGTCAGACACCTCATGGGAGATTGCTGTAATTTATCCAAAAATTTTATATATGAACGTCATATTAACATTATAATGTAGCTTTATTACATTATATTGATATTATAACATTGTACACAATATAATCAGTTTAATTAATAATATATTCATTATCCTTATCATATTGATTTCAGTTTTAGCTTATTCTTGGACCTATGGCCAAAGAAGCCATATGATGACCCAAAGGTAAATTTGCCAATTAGAATACTTATGCTTATCCTAACCAACTTATCCCATACCCTACCGAAAGCAGGAAACCTATCCAACCAACTTATCCTATGTCCTACCAAACATGCAACGAGGTAAAAGCTCTCTCAGACCTTTCCACTCTTGCCCTGCAAGAAAAGAGGTTTAAAGATACCTTCACCAAGTGAACGTAAGAGTGAAAAGCCACAAGAATATATACCAAATGCATCTACTCTTTCCCTCTTCCAAGAACAACTAAGAAACTAAACATAAAAAACAAAAAGAATTAGATATATATATTGCATGCTTGAGGTGATGAGCATGCATGCATGCATGCATGCACATAAACATTTAAAGAGTGGGTTCCAAAGCTGGGTGGCACTACATGACTCGATCAGTCATAGGGCTAGTGGTGTATTATTTCTATTTTAGGATGAACTCTAAGATAGAAAACTCCTTTAAGGAGATTTGTCAAGATAAGCAAGGACTTGTAAATCGAGTACTGCAAAAAGTATCACAATATTTCACCGTAGAAATTTCGCGAGAGTTTTCAATTAGATAAATCAAAATATGGAGTGATAATTATTATAAAGAACAATGATGAGATACAAGTGAACTTCTAAACTGAAGTGGAAAATAATAAAATTTACATCTTACATTTTGCATTGCTTCAAGAGCAAGTCACATGGTGATAATTTTACACTAACGATTAACTTAGCTGACCAAATTAGACCAAGGATAACTATTAGATAAAATTATGCGATACTGTTGTAATGTAAAGGCTTCAAATTAAGTATGAGCAAAACATAATATCCTGAATATAACTCCAAGCTTCCCGACAGGCCTCGATCTCATTTCAATCCTTTATTTATTGCATTGGATCGTAGATCCATGCTGATTAGGGTTAAGCAAGGCTAGAGCAGAACTGAAGTCTAGGAGATACCAAAACCTGACGGTTTCTATTGTCTCGGATTCCATAAGGAGAGGAGTTGGTAATGATGTGAACCATAAAAGTTTGAACGCAATAGAATAAGGGGTAAATGCTTCTAAAGAATTAATTCATAGTTGAGAATTTATCAAAAGTTAGTAAAGACGGGTGGACTTGCTACACTACCATGCTTTAATAAGGTACTCAAAGTTCGGCAGCAGACATGAAAATGTCCATAAGATGATTACAGCTGAAATGAGGATGTTGACAAGTTGAGATGAAAGGGTGGCAATACAAGGAAAATAAAACAAGAAATGGATGCATTCTAGAGAACCTGTCAATACAAGGATAGGTAGATATCCAAACAAGTATCAACAGATTAAGGATATAGACCTGATTATCTGATGTCATGATTATCCATAATCAAAAGTATTTCCTCAAGTTCAAAAATGATGTGATGGAGACAATATCAGAGAATTGAAATGATATCACATCTTCCAACTGCCTAAGCAACTAGAATGGCTTTGGAAGCACAAAATAAGAACTCTGGGCCTGAACCCAGTTGAAGAGACTTTTGGTTTGAAGAGACTTTTCCGGTTAGTTTTAAGGTGCTTAAATGTTAAGTTTGGGTTCCCTGTGGAGTCCTGATTTAATGATAAGATGGTATCTAAAGTCAAACAACATTTAAGTTATTGTAGCAATGATTGCTTAGGCTGTTGAAGCAACTCACAAAGCACGCTACTGCACTGCAACAATATGGATGGTACTACAGTAAGCTTCTTTTGCGCTTGATGTTAATTGATGGTGATGACCATTTCGTTGAATTAAACATATCAGGGTATTTAAGTGTACAAAACAGATTTAATCATCTTTCTGGGAGTCGTTGAACATGCAATCCAGAAGTTGCTGCTTTTGAGCTTTCTCAGATATCGTTTGCCTTTTTTTCCTTTTTTCCACCTTTTTCCCCTCTGCTAGTTATTCTTATTATCGGTCATCTTCTTAGTCTTTTCATTGTCATCATTTCCCTAGGACCTTAGGTCCCTTACTTTCTGCAATTAATCACTTATTTGCTGTTTTAAACAAAATTTTCGGCCACTTAAGTAGCTTCCTAAACCTATATTCTACTTTAAATCCACCCTTTCACATACCCAAATCACCCTTAATGCTTCGTTTTTGGCTAAATTTTCAAAAGGCCATGAATCATAAAGTTCTTAAGACATTCATGAGCAAAATCTCACATTCTTTAGAATAAACAATGGAATCCAGATTTTAAGGGACATCAAAAAAAAGCCCGGGGCCCGACAGCCCAGACCTGCAGTAGCACGGGCTGGGGCTGGGCTTATTTTAAGCCCATAGACAGCCCACAGCCGGCCTGAAAGCCTGAAAAATTAGAAAGTTTGGAAAATTTTACCCTTTTTTGAATTTTTGACAATTGGATTTTGTCCATTTTTAAACGTTGGAATCTGACAGTTTGAGGCTTTAAAAATCAAAATTTTGCCCTGATATTTCAACCTAATTACGAATATACCCTTCAGACAAACTACTATAAATTCTATACAAATCATTCATTTCTTTCGGTCCAATTTAACAAACTCTCTCTCTCTATATTCTCTCAACTCTCAAAGCTCATTATCTCAAGATCCAATTATGTATTCATTTTTGTGTTACATCTCTGGAAAAATTGTAATCTTGGTGGTTACGTGGTAACAACACTAGGCAGTGAGGAAGGACAATTTGAAGCTCGTCGTCTTCAACTCATGATATTGGTCACTTCAAGCCTCCAACAATTCTACCAATTATATCTGAAGGATTTAAGTAATAACTTTCAATTAATTTCTGCTATTCTGCATACATATCTGAAATTTGTTTAATTTAATTATTACTTGGCAATTTAATTATTTGCATTATTTACTAATATTTTCATTAAAAAATTTTCCATTTACCATTGAGGAGGAAAATGAATTAGTAGAAGAGATTCAACATGAGTCAATAGGTTCACCCTATGCGAACCCCATTGAAAGTGAACTTACTAATACTGAAAAAGAACCATCTTTTACTGCTGCACCATCTAAGACTAAAAAATTAACTTCAGATATTTGGAAATATTTTGATAGAATAGTATTTGAAAAACCAGACAACACAGAGGATGTAAAAGCAAAATGTAAAATTTGTCCAACATTTCTTAGTAGTGATTCATCACATGAACCTAGTAATTTGAGAAGACATCACAGAAACAAACATGAAAAAAAATAATCAAATGGATATTAGAGCGCAAATGCAACCAAATACAACTACAAGTGGAAATTTAGGATTGTTTAATAATAATGAGTCACGTGCTCGTGAAGAGGTTACTGATTATATGGTTAGAGCCAAATTTCTTTTTACATTTGTTGAAAAACATAATTTTGCACAAATGATACAAAAAGGATTTAATCCTCAATTTAAAGGGTTTTCATCACCAACGGCAAAGAGAGATACAGTGAAAAAAAATTCAAAAAAAATGCGATAATTTGAAAAACGTTTTTTAAAATTATGAAGGAAAATTTTGTTTAATGTCTAATATCCAGACATCAAGCCAACACATGAGTTACTTGTCATTGACTGTATAAAAAAATATTTGCTTTCAAAATGTTCCAAAGTCCACATACTGGTCTTGCAGTAGGGAGTGTTATAATCTATAAACTTCAAAGATGGGGTCTAAAATACAAAATATTTTGTGTCACATTTGATAATGCTGGAAATAATGTGGCTGAAGAATATCTTAAGCATTATTCGCATTTACTTCTTTCTGGAGAATTATTTTGAGTGCGTTGTTGTGCATATGTTTTAAATTTAACTATACAAGATGATTTACATATTTTATAGGAATCACTTGATAAGATAAGAACTGTTGGACATAATATTAATTCTCTCCCAGCTAGATATGAACTTTATAGAAAATGTTATGTAGCTGTAAATTTGAGAAGAAAAAATATAACCGTTGACATACCTCATAGATGGAATGCAACTTATGACCTTTTGAAATTAGCATTAAAATAAAGGCAAGCTTTGGATTTATATTGTGTGAAATTATTGCTAAATGTTTGCTATTGTTCTGTAGAACCCCCTTCCGACTATGATTAGACTGTTGCTGATATTGAAAAAAAAAATTTTAAGTTTTTGACTATTCAACCAAAGATTTTTGTGGCATTTATTATCCAACTTTTTGTAGAGTACCTATTCAATTGATTAACATGTGTTTGGTATTTAACAATTATAAAACTTTAGAAAAATTTGACATTGTATTACATGCAATGACACAAATATAATAAATACTGGGGAGATGTACCACTTCTATTTGGTATGGCTATAGTAATGGACCCTTGGTATAAATTTGAACTTGTAGATAGGTATAGAGAAGTTATTTATGCAAATGATAGTGACAAAATTAGAGAATGGATATCATCGGTAAGGAAAACTCTATTTGACTTACATGAATATTATAAAAATCTCATTGGTCCAAATCAACCCTCTACATCTATTCCCGCAAAGGGCACTTCATCATTTTCATTGTCCTCAATAGGAGGAGCTTTACAACTTTTTAAAAGTAGAAGAATGCAAACAAATTCCACATCTGCAAATAATTTTTCAAAATTGCAACACTGTTTTGATCAACCCATACTCGATGTTGATGAAGATGGTGATTTTAAGCTTTTAGCCTGGTGGAAAACACAAACCTATATTTCCTGTACTTTTCGCCATGGCCCGTGATATTCTAATAGTTCCTGTTTCGACCATTGCGTCACAAGCTACTTTTAGTGCAAGTGGTCGTGTGGCTGAACTTGCATTTGTATTTATTCTTCGTTATCATCTCATGAAAATTAGTAACTACTATTTTTTTGGCAGAGAAGTGCAAATGATTGACAGATATATAGCTGCCAACCTAGTTGGGACATGCTTATACTTCAATTATTTACACGTAATCGATCAAGATTGGATGATTTGATGTAACTATGTATTAATCTTCATAAATAAAGTTTTTTTCTAAACTCTTTGAATGTAATAAAAAGGCTAATTTTTAGCCTGGCCGAATTAAGGTAACAAGGCCTGAATGGGCCAAGTCTGCAAGCCCAGGCTTGTAGCCCAAGAAAAGCCCAGCCCGACCGGGCCAGGCCAGCCTGGGCCTCCCATTTTTTGTCCGGGCCCAGGGTAGGCCAGGCCCGGCCAAAAACAGGCTGGGCCAGCCCATTAACTACCCTTACTAGAGTTAGCATTTTGCAATACTCAACATCAATTTTTTTAATCGTGCGCTTGCAAGTTAAAGGATGTAGTTTGAAGTAATAACTAACTAACAAAGGAATTGCCATCTAGATTACTAATTAGCTTTTAAAGCCTACCAGTATCCATTTTCAAAGTGATAATTGATTATCATAACAAAAAAAATAGAAAAAGAATACCTTTGCATCTTGCAGATCAACAGACAACAATTGGGTCAGACGATCGATCAATACATGCTCTACCTGCAAACATGAGTTCTCATATCTCAAATTTATAATACAAAGAGTCTTAAACAAGTTTCATGAGTAAGGGAAAGGATACCAAGGTCCCATTCTCTAAAATACAGCCATCATCAAACACGTGTCCTATCAACCCTTGACTATTGAAAAGACATAAAAAGCATGAATACGTTGACATTGCAATTTGCAAAAAATACAGAATACAACAGAGTGGAGACACAGCAAAAATAAAATAAATACAAACAAAGCATGATAAAATCTATATCTATATCTATATACAATATAGAAAAGCAGGCCACTATCGTCGTGCTTGCAACAAGTGGCTCTAAAGTTTTGTTTAATTAGTTTTTTGTTTCAAAATAATTATTTAGTTGTCCCTTGGGTTCACTGTGCATGTATTTATTTTTTTGGATTATAATCCACACTTTACTTATTATTCCATGTAACAATAACAAATAATTGTTTCGTTGACTCTTTGATTTACTGTACATATATTTATTTTATTAGAAAATGATTCAATGTACTTATTATTTAATGTATTCATTTAATTCTTGTATTTATGGTGTTTATCTAGATGAAGGAAGTTAAAAATTCGTCTTTGTGACACGTGCTCACTGTGATATCTTCTTTCTTACTATACTTTGGAATTGTTATATATATTTTTTGTGGCTAATTGCATTTGTTTTTTGATTCATTTATTTATACATGTTAATACATTGTTTCGACGTATTAATGTCTATATTTATGTTAGTACATGTATCTTAAGTTCATGTACATATAATGATTAGTACATAAACATAAGATTCATTGTATTTGTGTTGCTTCATGTGTATTATGTTCATGAACATATTCTATATTAATGTAAATGTATAGATTAGTACATAAACATAAGTTCATGTATATAATGTCCAGATTTATGTTAATACATATATCTTAGGTTCATGTACCTATAATAATTAGTACATGAACACAAAATTCAATGTATTTGTGTTGGTTCATGTATATTATGTTCGTGAACATACACTACATTCATGTAAGTATATATATTACTACATACACATACATAGATTAAAGAAAAATTAGCATTTATATACTAATTTACTTAGATGAATACACAGTTGAACATAAATAGTTAGTGAATATATACTGAATTTACATAAAGGGTTAGATGAGTTCAACATAAATAGTTAGATGAATACACAATTAAATTATGTAAAATAAATTACATAAAATATTAAGACATAAAAATTAAGAAAAATATATGGTGCATCAGCCATTGTCGCTATTATTGCGACAAATGGCTCACTTTAAGTGTCTTTTTTTTTTTACCTTTGTTTTTTAATTTATCTAGATTCCCTTTCCTATGCAAACAACACTCGCAAAAAAAAATTGTTAAATCACTACAACAAAAATGAGACCTTAAAATTAAAAATTAAATCTGATGAATTGGTCATTGTCACTATGATTGTGACAAATGACTCACTTTGAATGGCTCTTTTTTTATTCATCATTTTTCAATTTATCTAGAATCTCTTCCCTGTGCAAACTAATAATTAATAATCGAAATATATTATTTCTTTAGATCTTTTAAAATTCATTCTAAAATGAAATGCATCCTTATTTAATAAGAATTATAAAAGTCAATTGACTATTTTATTAGTTTCCTAACTATTACATTAAATACATGCATTCTAAAAATTTATCATTGTATCTATAAGAATTCTAAGAGTCAATTGACTATTTTCTTAATTTTCTCAACTAATTCAAGTACAATCCTTTTTTCATTTAGACAAATGCTAAGGCACATGCTAAGTATGCATTGTTTGGTTATACAAAGTGGGGGCCTACATTTTTCACAACTTCCAACAATCTGTACAACAAGACAATGCATGCTTAACATAGCAAGATCCTTTTATTTACAATATTGTTTTATATATGAAATTCTATATAAATTGAACGTTGAGTTCAACACGAATTCTAAAAATTTCAATTGAACTATCTTCTTAATTTCATCAATTATTACCTTTAAATAAATACGTTCTTGCTATTGCTAAAGTTTCATATATATATATTTTTCAAACAAATTGAGTAAAACTCATGCTATTATAACTTGATAGATAATTACATTCATAACTTAAATAATTGAGATAGTGAATATGCATTTCATCTAGCACATATGGATAGACAAATATAAAATAAATATAGTTAACTAATATAAAATTAAAAATATGACCAAAAAATTTATATTTAGCTTTTATTTAAAACAATTGTCGCTAAACAATGGATCTAAATAGGTACTCCAATGCACGGGCCTAAAACTAGTTAACTATAATTAAAAAGCATGCATTCCCTAATTTAAAGGTGAAATTAGTTATAAATCCATGTTATTGTTATTTTACATTTGAATCCCAGGTTATTTTTTTCAAACTTGCAACATGTTTCAAGTGTGTTTTAGCAATGGACAAGTGTGTCCCTACGTGTCCAAAGCATGTCCGATTCTAAATAAAAAATAGAAAACATAACACATATGACCACGTGTCCGCCACTTGTCGGAGAGTGTACGACGAGTGTCGGTGTCTATCGCGAACACGACACCTTCTTTGAAGTAGTCATGCTTCTTAGCTCGAAAATGTAAAATCAATACTAACAATTGTTTGGCCGTATTATCTTACAATAAGTATTCCCTGGCATAGCTTTTTATGAACCTGATGTCAATAGTAACAATTGCTTGGCTGCATTATCTTACAATGAGTATTCCCTTGCATAGCTTTTCATCAACATGATGTTTTACTAAATCATTCATTGGGATGAAAGGACTAGCAATACAATCATATATAAACAACTTAAGGCATCAATTGGAATGTAATTACAGACAAATAATAACAAAATAATAATTAAAAAAAGAATGCCTTTTGAGGAAAGCAAAAGAGTATACTTTGTCTTGTTAAGGATTAAAGAGACATATTGTGCACAGAAAGTAACATCGCTCTGGAAATCAAGTTGGTATATACAATTGTTCATAAACATAAAAACAGGAAATAAGTCATGTCTTGAAATCTAACATGACATGAAAGACCCTGCACATTAAGCATAATTTTGTAACGTACTTGCGAACGTAGAAGCTCCTTATAAGTAGCAAGCTCACGAAATGCAGTAATGAACTTGGATATGACTGGACCTGGGGGCAAAGGCAGCAAAATGAATTAGTCTTGTCTTTCTAGTGGTTGTAAGCTTCACAAAACAAGGAATCTTTCATATTGTGGATTACCATAAGGCAAGCCTACTTTTAACATGATTAATTACTCGAATTCACAGATAATTTGGAAGTAGGGTTCACTCGGCAAAAAAAAAAAAACCGGTGCTTAGACAGGTGAGTAATTCCTAAATGTTTGAGGTTTCACATATAAAGACCTATTTGTCTTGGGGAAAAAAATCAATCTAGAAGAAGAAGAAAGAAATTTGAGTGCTCATGGTCCATTAAGTGTTTTCAGCAGGAACAAAAACCAACCATCAAGTCTGTTGCTTTAATTCAGATAAATAGAAAACTAGAGCATATTTTTAACACAACGAAGAGAACAATGAGGAATCCTTGAAGAGACGAACAATAAATTTAAATTTAGGCTATAAACAATGAACCCACGACTGCTATAACAAAAAGCCAAACCCCATTAGGAACTTGACAAACAAAACTTGATAAGTGGTTTCACATAGGGCTGCAACTAGGATGGGCTGTACCTGAGCAAACCGAGCCCAGCCCAATCTCTTTTCAGGCTTGGACAAGTTATTTCATTCAGTGGGCCGAGCGTGGGCTACAATTCCTGAGCCCAAATTAAGTTAGGGCTAGGAATGGGTATAGGAAATCCCATATAAATAAGGGTTTCCCATTCTTAACATGTGTCTCTTACTTCAGTTGATATGGTGGCATCTTTCTGTTTCTCCCTCTTCAGCTGCAGCTTGCAGCAACCCCCACCAATCCTCAACATCACACCACAGCCAGTCCGCATCCCATCACACAGCCCCTTTGCAAAACACTCGCACCCATGGCTCATTGGTAACCATTTTGTTTCCCAATTTCTCTCTCATATATATGCGAAGATTTTTTTCTTAAGTAAAGTATACATGTGAATATAAATATATGTTTCTGTAAATGCATGTGTATATATTTCAATTCATCAAAGCTTTTTTTTTCTGTTTTCCTTGTATAAATCAAGCTGTTGTTTCTTTCTTTCTTCATTTTTTTCTTTCATTCTCTTCCTTCTTTTACTTAGCACCAGATTGGTTTTTAAATTTTTGTCCAGTTTTTATTCATTTTTTTCAGTCAAATAACTGAAGCCCTCATCTAATATTCTCTCGGCCACAATAGTCCTAAGAAGTAAGGACAAACACTTCCAAAAAGGTTCCGTGTCCATGTCAAACAGCAACATTCATCGATGCTTCCTGGCACGCGTTGGACACATGTCCAAATGCGTTTTATTATTTTTATTAGCTTTTATAACTGGACATGCTTTGGACACTTAGGGAATACACGTGTCCATCACTTAAACATATATGAATCACATTGCAAGTTTAAAAATAATAACTTGAGATAGAATGATGAAATAAAAATAATATGGATTTTTACCTATGACATTGTTATGTTTAAAATTGTCAACTTGTTTTCATATAGTTTTATGTTGAATAATATTTAAATTATGGATTGAATGATGCTTTTCATATTGAATTAGTGTATTTTTTTCAATATTTTTTATGGCTTTGGGATATTACATTTGTATACATAGAAATTAAACTTATATAAATTTTTTTTTTTTTGGTCATATCCCCGCCATGTATGTATCCTCATTGTGTAAAAATCATCTGCCCGGTGTCCATGTCTGTGTCATGTCAATGCTGGAGCTTCTTTTGCAATAGTAAGACAAGCTATGTAGTACTTGTGCAATAGTTCGGCAACCCGAGCCTAGCCCAATCTAGTTAAGTTCGGGCATGGGCTTGGGCAAGGGACCATAGGTGCTATGTCGGGCCTAGGCAAACACCAATGTATCTCAGGCAGGGCTTGGGAATGCCCCTAGCCCAACCAAAGATGCCCAAGTTGCAGCCCTAGATTCACGTGCAATAGTTGAATAGGGACAAAGGAAAATTATAAGTAACAACCAATGGCAAGGCTCTATATATATGTGCATGCATGATGTACCATGCTTTATGTTCCATTGGGACCAGTGATTATTGTTTGAAAGGCTAACACCCCCCCCCCTCTCTCTCCTCTCTTATCAAGATGAGTGGTTCATCGCCATCATTAGTAGCACCTTACATTTTAATATCATTTTCTTGAGATGAAAGTAAAACAGATTATGAGTGTGGAAATTTCAACAACCTCCTATGGATACACTGACAGGATCATCTTGGCCACCACCAAAGGCTTCTAATGAGTCTGCAAAGGCAGTTTCTCCATTACATGCTTCTCCCATAGCTTCCCTGTCACGTAGAGACCGAGAGATGGAGAGAAAGAGAAATTAGAAACTTTCGTCTGAGCTTGGCTTCACATTATCTAAATATTGATAAACAAACATGAAGATTAACCTAGGAAAACTAAAAACAAGGAAAAGATTTTAGGCTGAAAATTCTGAGGAAGGGCAACCGAACGAGTGTAACTTCAACAGCAGGAAACCAGCCAAAAACAAGAGGTCAATCATAACTCTAACATGACTCAACTAATTGCCAAAAGAATAAAAACTTGCTGAAAGAAAGAGTACTAAACAAATTTATGTCAACTATTCAGACTTAACCTGACATCCAGATCATCTATGGGATGCTCTAGACCATCCAAGCAGCAATAAGAAAATCCATCATAATTATCTTCTCAATAGAATCTGCCCACTAAAAGAAAGCAACCTTTCCTATAGGCTTTTCACATGGTACTTTGTTTTCCTATAGGCTTTTCAGACTTAACCCAATTGTCTCCTCAACTTGCCAAACAACACGGGCATAGGAAATTTTTACAGCTTTGACCCCATACCAGGGTCATGTTAATGACTGATAATAATGCTTAATAGTTAAGGAAGAAATTAAAGATACATCGATCAATAGTTGCCTATGTTACTTATCAAAAAAAAGTAGTTGGCTATGTAGAACAGGCACTGACAAGGGATTTGAATTCGAAATGATACAAAATTGTCAAGTAATTGATGCTAGAAACATTTCTCTGATAAGTAAATTGTGACATTATAAAAGAAAAGTGTCAAAAGGCCACCAGCCATATATACTTGAGAGAAAAAGAAAATACAAAGAACCTATTCACTTCGAAACTCATGTTTGTGATGGTGACAAGTGGCAGCACTCTCTTAATGTGTACAAGAGACACGGAAGAGATGCTTCCAAGCCAAAGCTTTATTTGGCGATGAAGCACAACTGATGTAGGACAGATAGGAAACTAAGGCCTAGGGCTGCCCATAATTGGAATTGAGGTGGCTTTTGGTCATAGTTTTCAGAACCGGACTGGCCGGTTCGACCGGTTCAACCAGGAACAGGAGGGTCCAGCTGTTCAGTTCAGGTATAAGTACTGCTTCAGCAATAAACCAGTAACCCCTCTCATACAACGTTGCAACAGTAACTTCGTTACTTCTGGCATGCTTTACAATTCAAAAATGGGGCTGAGAAAAGTTGAACCTGGCACTTAAAGTGGAGAAGAGCACTTTACTGACAATGCTCTGGCCCTTTCTTTGTGTTAATTTATTAACACATTTATTATATTATACAATTCAGGTAATAAATGAACAATACACATGTAATGCTATAACACCAGTTGAACCAACAAACAGTGAACCGGCTCCTTCACCGGTTTGATGTCCGATTCAGTTCCGATAACTATGCTTTTGGTTATGGAAAACTCTCGATTTAGGGTTCTTGGAGAGAGAGTAAAGGATTTAGGGTTTGCAGAGGTGGAATTTTGCTTGATTTCTGAAAAGGTAGATTCAAGGACTTCCGGAATTAGTTGCAGGAAATACCTGGACAGCCAATATTTTGGGGTTTTAAGGTGTTAATTCAAAGGCCCAAAAGTAAGGGAAGTGGTTGGGGTAATTCAGGCTTGATCTGGTAGCATTTTGGGGCTGAACTAGGGGTCTTTTATGGTTGTGAACAGCAACCCGAGAACAATAATTAGTTTTCCTGCATAGAGAAGGGGAACAAGGAAAGAAAGAGAAGGAAAAGGGCAATGACTACTTGGAAGATTTTAGACCTATTATAAACCACAATTAGAACCCCAATAACATTACTTGACCCATAATGCTAGAACCCATGTTCAGTAAATTAAAAATACCAAAATATATATTACTCTTAAAACACGAGAAAACCTAAATGAAAGCAACCAATAGTAAAGTAACTCTAGAATAAACTACATTACACTATCAAGGACACTTCCCTTTAGACCAAAAAGTCTTCTTGCAGGGGGTAGGGGCTATAAACTTTGTTTAAGGCTTCCAAAGTGGATATGCCTTGTCCAACCAAGCTATAGCTACTAAACAACCCACTTGGGACCTCGCATAATCAAGATTTAGCCTAATAGTGTCTTCTCTTAAGCTTGTTTTTACATTATTTATACTGGTGGTCAAATTTTTTGGTCAAGGGAGTCTCGGTAACTTAAAATTTTGTTGGACATGAGTGGTAGGGGCCGCCCATGGGTCGGGAAATCAGTCAAGTATTCTTATTGGGTTTTTACACATTTTTTTTAATTAAAATAGATGAATTTTAGAAGTCAACCCCAACTGGAAATCCGAGTCCTGCTTATTAGTCTATACAATGTCGCAACTTTAAGAGAAATTTTCAGAAAAATATGCTTCTTTTAAATTGTGGGATGCCTGAGGCTTCTAGGAGTGATTCCTAGAATTATCTTCCACTTACCTTTCTTTCTTCTTTAAATTTTTTAAACTGTAAAACCCAAAATATCCTCAACCAGATCTGATTTTGTCAATTTTTTCTGGTTATTACACTTTATTCTACTAGCCTAAGCCATTTCCCCTTCAAAATCTGCAACGTAAGTAAGCATAAGACAACCCCAGAATACAGTCAGTGTTGTTCTAGGGTACTGTTCATAGCACCTGGAACAGCCCCAAAATTCATCTCGTTCCCCTATTTTATTAAGCCCCAATCCTTATTCTCATACACCATATAAGCTCTAAAATTCCAACTACATATTAGCAAAATCACAACAGGACCCAACTCTTAAAGTTCTGCAATGTGCAGCCCTACATCAATTTTGGTATGTGAGCCTGCAGGAGGGTGTTCCCTGCATTCATTCTACATCAGTTTATACACAAAATACAAAAAATAGCCAAGGGAGGGGTCCACCCTTCCTGCTAAATAAGAAAAAAGAAACCTCAAAAATTTACTCGTTAAACTAAGAAAAATAATCCTCCACGCCGTCAGATGAATTGAGTTTTCCTTCCTCCCTAGATACACACCAAAGGAGCAATGTCCCACACTTCCTCCTGCTCTTTTCGACCCTCAAACCTCTCCAGCCTTGCAGTAACCTAACTACTTCCTTAGAAACTCCTAAGAAAATCCAAACCATATCCGGACCACATATCTCTCGCCACCAAATGAACAAGGCATATAAGTACATACATACTCATGTATATTTTGACCAACACACATACATATATATACAAAGCCTCCATCCTCCTCCTGCTGCTGATGTTCCTCAGTTGAATTCACTTATCTCATTTCTGCTTCTATGATGAATCATGAGCATAGTTATCGTGTTCTTTTCTCCCAATTTTACACTTCAAAAGATTGAAAGGTCTAGCCCAAAATGTTGTGTTCACGTTACAAATTGAAATTTCAGATTTTGGGCGACTCTAAGACATGTCAAACACAACCTGGAGTGTCAAAGAATTTTAATGTATGACACATGTCCAACACAAACACTATTGCTCTTTAGCAGTGACCATGCTAATTTGTTGGCTACTATCTCCAAAATGTGGAATCAGGTATCTCCTCAAATAGGTTACTTCTGCTTTGGACTATATTAAGGGTGGCAAATGGGGAGGTTCGGGCAGATTTGGGCAGGTTCTAAATGGTTTGCAGGTTAAAAGTAACCAACCCAAATCAGCCCATTTAAAGGACAGGTAAGATATGGGCGGGTTGGATACGGGTCAACTCAAACCCATCAACCCAAATCCAACCCGTTTAATTACAAAACTTTTTTTTTGTTTTTGGCATTGAATTTGTTTGGAAGTAAAATTGTAAATGACCCCAAACAAAACATAAAGAAATATTTTCATCAATCTAAAATGAAAGATTGTCTCTTGTTGAAACTATGGACCAGTTACATTCATGAACCCCAATACTCTTTTAAATAAAACATTGTTCCTAAATCTATGAAAAATATGATAGTTGTAAATTCCTTCAATTAATTGGGATTAAATTCCTTGCCTACTTTTTCGTGAATTTTGTTCTCAGATTATCAAGAAAGAAGAATTTAAAGTGGCCATTAATTGAACATTAGCACCAAGAGTCATGAATCCTTGGAGAATCCTCTAAAACTGGGCTTGTACAGTAGGGGTGGAGGCCGGAGAAGCGTGGTGGTGCCAGTGGGTGATCGGAGAAGTGGGGGAAAGCGGCGGGGAAGGTTCTTTTTTTTTTTGCTAGCATTGCTACGAGGCTTAATCTTGATTGCCCCCTCAAGAATATATAGCAGGCAATAGTGGGGAAGGGGTGGGTGTGGCGGTGGATCGTCGGGGAAGTGGCGGGCTGGGGTGGTTTGGCCGGAAGGGTAAGGAAGAAAGAGGAGAGAGAAAGAGAGAGCACTGAACCTTATTGTGACGGAGACTGGACAGAGAAGAAGCTACTGGTACTTCATCGTAGACGATGCTAGAGAACTTGAAGAGGCAAGAAACAATTGGAAGAGCCCTAATCGGGAATCAAAGAGGATCGGAGTCTTGAGGTTGTGGGGGTGTTTTGGGTTTTATTTAATTGGGTGTTTAATGGGTCCTGTGTATGGCTAATTTCCCTAACAAAGAGGTTTTTTTAACTTTATTCCCAACCTGGGTGCTGATTAAACTTTATTTAGCAATTCAGAAAAAGCTCCATTTGAATTGGCGTTTTTACTAAAGACGCCATTTCAAATGGCATTTTTTCAAGTATTTGCCACCCCGTATTAATAGTGTATAAAAGGTGAAAGATTCATACATACGGTGGATAAAAAAAGCCTTTTTCAATAAGCCTTTTTATAAAGGAAAAAACGCCATTCTAAAAAGTGGTTTTAACAAAAAAAACGCCATTCCAAAAGGCGGTTTTAATAGGAAAAAATGCCTTTCGAAAAGGCGGTTTTATACCACGTATAATGAAGTTAGGGCTCAATCATTCTCTCTCATTCTCAGTGATCTCTCTCTCGCTCTCTCTGTCTCGTTCGCTCTCTCTCTCTCTCTCTCTCTCTCTCTCTCTCTCTCTCTCTCTCTCTCTCTCTCTCTCTCCACCATAACAACCAAAGGCTTGGAGGCTTGTCGACCTACATATTGTAGGCTAGGGCTTGGAGGCTTGTCAAGGTCAGGGTGATTTAAAGTTTCATACAGGAATAAGTCGTTGATTGATGACTTGTATTATTAGCATTGATGGTTAATCTTAAGGCAATTGTCCATTACATAATATTGTTGTGCTTTGTAAATGGTGATGATTTGTAGGCTACCATTAACCAAGAACCAAAACAATAATGTTGGTTTGCTAACATTCTTAAAACTAGTGGTCCTTGATATACATATATACATATATATGTATATTGGAGAAATAATTTATAAGTAGTACTATACTATTTCTTCTTACCATTCTATATATATTTATATATGTATAGTGATTGGAAGCAAGGACTAGATCTTCAAACTTCATGTCAAAATTATAGCACATAATTGCTCAGTTTCTTAGCATAGAACTGTTCCTAATTAACTAGTATTTTCGAAGTATACATTAATGGTGGTAATGAATCTCATGGGATCAATCTCTTAAGAAACATTCTTATGGTCCAGTTATATATGTTATTTCACATGAAAATGAACCATTATTTCATAACCTTAAGACTGATAGAAATTTCTCTTCTAATGAACCATTATGGTTTGGGTCATATTTGTTATTTTTTATTTCATATCATATATATTAAGTTTTCGGAGTTAGGCCAACCAGGGCATTGGGCTACCAAAATGGGGAGAAAGGGTCCGGAGAGTACGAAACTTAATGGGAGGCACCGGTGTGACACGAATGACATGTGAGAGTTGACGGCACGTAAATCGGTATCCCGGTTTGGAAGTTATACAAAGTTTTAGAATTTCAAAACTTAGGTTTTTGGAGTTAGGCCAACTCAAGCGTTGGGTTATCGAAATGGGGAGGAAGGGTCTAGAGAGTGTGAAACTTGACAGGAGGCACCAGTGTGACACGAGTGACGTGTGAAAGATGATGGCACGTCAATTGGTGTCTCAGTTTAAAAGTCATGCAAAGTTTTAAAATTTCAAAACTTAGGTTTTCAAAGTTAGGTCAACTCAGGCATTGGAATACTGAAATAGGGAGGAAGGGTCCGAGGAGTGCGAAACTTGACAAAAGACACCAGTGTGACAAGAGTGATGTGTGAGAGTTGACAACACATTAATCCGTGTCCCAATTTGAAAGTTATGCAAAGTTCTGGAATTTTGAAACTTAGGTTTTCGGAATTAGGCCAACTCGGGCGTTGGGGTACCTAAATATGGAGAAAAGGTCCGGGGAGTGCCAAACTTAATGGGAGGCACCGGTGTGACACAAGTGACGTGTGGGAATTGACGGCACATCAATCGTTGTCCCGGTTTGAAAATTATGCAAGTTAGTTCAACTGCTTCATAGAGATAAAGTGTGGCTGATTTCTTGATATAAACGCCAATTGAAATAGAGTTTTTGCTATTTCAATTGGCATTTATAAGGAAAAAAACGCTAGTTGAAGTAGCATTTTTAGGTGGTATATATACACTTCGTATTTCCCTATATTTCCCTTATAACTTGAAAAAACACAACATAAAAACGCATTTTAAAATAGCGCTCAACCTGGGATGCTCAATTAAGTTAAATTAGCACCTAGGTTGGGAATAAATCTCAAAAAACCTCTACGTCAGGGAAATTAGCCCCTGTATATTAGCCCATTTATAAATGAATATTTTATAATTAGCCCAATAACAACCCAATTAGTACAACAGTCGGACACAAACCCATTTAACATAGGCGGAGTTGGGCGGGTTGATAATTACGGGTTCATTTTGCCAGCCCTAGATTATATCTAGATCGTCAACAAGGTGAGAGACTTAGCGCATTAAGATCTTCAGGGGGAGTCTCCTCAAAATAAGGAGATATGATGGGGTTCAGTGTCAGCAGCCTTTAAGGTATAGCAAAGACATCAAAAGGATTACAGCATGACAAAAACCATGATTTACATAATGCCTCGTATTTATTTTATAAGTAAGAAAAAATATGAGCAATTATTAATTGTTGAGCAATCCAACACAGACTAGCCAAAGTCGAGTTATTTGAATTCCAAAATTAATTTGCCAAATTTTCTGGGAGGCAGTAAACCCAAGTAGAAAGACAACAAGAATCAAAAGAAGTAAATCAAATCATAGAGAAACAGCAAACAATTACCAATTTCATAATAGAACTCTTCAAATTTGACATGAGCTCACCTGAATCTTGTTATGTTACAATAGAAATTTTTTGTGGACTCTAAAACCTTTCTAGAATATAGAAAACTTTTAAAACCAAACTTACCACACAAGGTGACCAGCAAGGACTAAAAAACTGAGAATAAAAGGTCTCTGAATAAAACTCACGTCAAACCAGCCCAAGAATACACTCATAATTGAAATCAAACAAGGAACCTATGAAGGTAAGAAACTTTTAGACAATAATTTTGCCAAAATAGAAAGTTCCTAAAAATTTAGCCAAGATACTTCCAAAACCCTAAACAGGACCTAACTAGTCTTCAAAACCCGATAAAAAATTTAAAATTATATGAGGTTTACTAAACCGTATGACCAAACAATTACTTAATTTGATACCAAGCATTAGTGTCTTCAAAATTACTGGAGTACCTGTAACATGCTAAAACTTAACAAACTAATAAAGTAATGAGTCAATCAACACTTCTGATAGGACAAAAGCTCTTCTTCAATGGCTTGATCCCCCCGCATGCAGGGGCGGAACCAGGATTTGGCTTTGAGGGGTTCCAAAACATAAAACCAAATTTTCGCCGATTCATATGGTTATTATATTTGATTTCTTTTCCAGATATTTCTAAGTTCAAACATCATAAATATATTAGGATGCTAGACTAAAATTCACATGAAAAATAAAACTAGTTTCTATTCCTCAGCAAAATATAGATAAAAAAATAACCAAATTAATTGTTTCTTAGACAAAAAAAAAAAAAGGCAGGATTCACAATCTAGTATACAAAAATATTAATATTTTATTGAGTTAGGAACCTCGAGCATGGTTTTTAAGTGTTGGTGGTGCCCATAGGATAGATCTTTGCCGTGACATTTTATATTATGTACTATATATATACAAGTGGACCAAAGGCGAGGGTACCACTCCCCTTCAAAGCAGTTCCACCCATGCTCGCATGGTTATCAACTCAGGGTCTCCCCCCACCTGCCTTTTATTGATGAGAAGAAGAAGAAGAAGAAGAAGAAGGAGGAGGAGAGAGAGAGAGTGGCAATTATTTTCACGTTTCTGAAGCGTATACATAGTCTTTAACCCACTGATGCTACACCAGCAAAGAAATTCTAGATGTGACTATCTGGACAGTTTCATTATCCTTCTTCATTCTTGACCCAACTTAAGCTCTCTAGTATAACCACTATTAGTCCTTGTTTCTTTAGTTTTTTTACCTAAAAGACCCAACATCCAACTTAAGCATTACTTTGACACCTCAGAAGTTATACTATTTGCCAGTCAAAATGCCAAATATCTATCTTTTGACTTTTTAGAAACTTATAGCCCTGAACCCTAGCCTATTTGAATTGTTATTGACCTATTAATCCTTAATCCGTCCACATCAAACCTTAATCCATCCACATCTATAAATTGTAAGGGTAAAAGCTGTCCTAAATGTCACCTCACAACTGAGTAACTATAGACAGTGTTTTTCTACTTTTGGTGCCACGGTCCACTCAACATCACGTAGTATATAGTGATATTAGCAATACAAGTCACACTCTGCTGATATGCCATGATACACTAGATGATGTATTAAAACTTACACTATCATAAATTTTGCTTTTTTTGGTACATTGGAGGCCCAAAGCGCTGAGGGAGGGGGAGGGGGAGTCGAACCCATGACCACAAGCATGGGTGGGGGCACCACCACCACTGGGCTAACCCCTCTCCTCGCACATATCATCAGATGAATAATGAAGAAAAGGATCCAAAAAACACAAACATTAGACGACGAGTTATATGTACAATTCATGAAAGAAACTTGGTTAAAAAGTTCATAGCATTTATTACTGAACTGCTTCATCAAGTTAATGCTATGATTAGGATTAACTTGCACCGAGTTAATCCAAATTTTACCACCTGTTGTGAATATCAACAACATGAAAAATATGATCAGTGCACCAAGAAGCACTCTTAGGATGAAATGGGAAATGTTTCTTACTTGTGAAAATGAACAATACACCTTTACTGGCTAAACTAGTAAGCGCCCTTCCAGAAATAACAGAGAATTCCAATTTAAGAGTTTAAATTCCAGAAATTTGGCCAGTGTAATTAACACTACTATTTTGCGAGCGTATATTCAATTGGATGCACATGCACTACGAGTGCAACTTCACTAGTTGGACTGGAACAGATATCAAACGAGATAAGCTGATTTATTTGATATTGGCTGATTACTTAAAACCCCATAATGGAGTGATCAATTGGTGATATTGCGTCATTTTAGAAACCGAGAAAGCCTACCTCCATCAAATAAAAATGAAACGCCTATTTGGGAGTGAGGAAGGAAATATATGAAGCATATTATCAAACATAAACCACACATCAGCTGAAGATACAGGCTGAACAACATAGGAGTCGAAGTGATAATCTGGATACTCAAATAAGAAAACTGTTAACTAAATAAAGGATAAGGAGATGCACTCACATAAACTTCTTGCACCCTTTGTATAGTCTTTGACAGCGATCTTTTAGCTCGTCTGTTGTCTTTTCTAGATTACGTACCTGTTGAATAGCAGAAAAGTGACAAACAAAACAAGCATACTTGAATGAATCAATAAAGTCAACCAAACAAATAGAGCACATAGATTATCAACATCAAAACAATGAAACAAGGAATGTGAATATCTGTCATGTGTGAAATGTGAACAGGTAACCAGTATGCCACTTCTAGAAAACATGGTAACCGAAAGTTGGGCTCCTTAGCTTATTCAAAATGCTGGATTAGAAGTTGCAAATTGATAATGTTGATTTAAATGCAAAATTGGTTTCTCATTCATTTACTGAGGATGATCATAAAAAGTTTCAAATACACAACTACCATGTCACTTTCAAAATATGGCTGATGTGCATTAACTATGTAAGTGCATCACACTACCTAATTCCTGTTTGGGTTGATCGTTTAATGTGTTAGGATCGTACTCTTCTTGCCCCAAAGTTCATATCATCTACATTGCCTAGCCAAAAAAAGGGAGAACAAGGTAGTGCCAGAAATAAGACCTAAATGTTAGGGTTGCAAATTTTAGGATTCAGAACAAAGTGTACTAGCACTAGGATACTCAAAATATGACTGCATAAGTATGGATTTATGGTGGGAAAAAGTTACAACAGGCTTCTCGATACAGGGTTCTAAAAGGTTGAAGGCTGTAACAGGGTAAGGTTTGCAGATGGAGAAGTGTGACAATGGCTCAGTTTTCAAAAGGATCAGGTTAATGGATTTTTAGATATCACATTGCTGGAGAATCTAGACAACTAATTAAAGGTTTTAGGAGGCCAATCAATGGCCAAACGGTAGGAAAAGCGTTTTAAGGTTGGTCAGGGCTCGAAATGGGGGAGTTTTGGGACTGAAATACTAAGGTTGGGGGTAGGTCCGGTGGGAAGGTTAGACTCCTTTCCATATTTTTGTATCTAAAGTATTTCATTTAATTTCCTCTGCAATATGCCCAACCCGAGAGCAAACAGCTAATGCATTCCGTATGGTTGGTCCATAACCCCTGAATGCCGAAGGTATCCTTGGGAGATCTTGTCGTTCCTATGGGGAAAAGAGGAAGTGTATAACCAATACACTATCATGACCAACCATACCGAATTCTGTCATACTAAGTAAATTACTTCCATAACCAGGACACACATGAAACACACTGTTTTTTTTTTTAGGATAAAGTAAAAGATATATATATATAAAAATGCTCCAAGGGGGTGCAGTCCCAATGACAAAAACAAAACCCAAAAAAAGGCCCTATACAATCTATACAACTTGTATTATTCATAGGACTCTACAAAATCCAAAAAATGATTGCAGAACGGATCAGCCAGACCCAAGAACCAGCTATTAAAAAGGGAAAAAACTCTACTCTTCACCTTAAGCACAGGCTCTTCCACCCCTTCAAAGGTTCTCCCATTGTGCTCGACCCTAGATAATCCACAAAAGAGCTAAAAACACCAAATTCTAGACCTTCATCATTACCCCCCACCACCCTCTTCCCTCTCTTCTGATCTCTTCCAAGAGGGAATAAGATCACTACACTCCTCCGTAGTACTCACTCAATACGAAATATGATTCACTATATTCAGTAGATCAAGGGCGTTTATTAATCTATACTATTATAAAAAGCCAACACTGGAGTTTTGGTGAGGATCTATAATGCTAATTAATTCTCCGAAACTATCCTGAAAAGTTCAACAAATTACTAGTGTTGTTCACATCTAATTTGACTCACAAGGATAAAACAATAAAGTACTAATATAGATTTCGTAACCACCCATTATCCACTCTCTATATTTTCTCCACACTTGCACAAATTGATCTCACCCACATAATGGGGGCACCCTTCTAGTTAAAATTATATGGTGAGGGTATATAGGGGTCACTCATGAGTACTAATAAGAGATATGTTATATTATTTGGCGCTAAAAATACATTTTAATAGATTTTAGATAGGTTTAAATGTCAAAAGTCCTAGCTTCCAAATAGGAAGTGCAAGTCTAATAGTGATGCAATTCTAGTAGTTCTTAAAATTTATATAAAACCATTTAATGCTACTAGTTCAATGGAAAACATGTTTTGAAGAATTTTGTGAAGCTTTTCAAATAGGGCAAATTACACTAACCTCCGTTGAGGTTTATTGAAATGTAAGACAGCACCCCTCACATCCTAGAAATTACCCTGACTACCCTTACTTTAAAATCTTTCTCACATATTGCTCCTTCCCATTAGACGGCTGTTAATAGTCCTAACGGAAACAGTTGAGGTCAGGTAAATAATATTTATATTGACTAAAATATCCTTAAATGTTATGTAAGGACTAAAATAGCTTTCAAGCATTATGTTAAATTACGAAATTTTCCACGATTCTTGTTTGGACAGTTGTCTATCATATTTTTTCTAATTTTTCATTCCCCATATTTTTTCTAATTTTTCCTTCCCCTCTCAATGCTTGCCGATCAAAACCCTCACCGGGCTTCCGCCAATGCAACACCCAACTATCGTCACCTCACCTTCACCACCCATAACTGGTCAAACACCATCAAGCATCACCTTACCTCCACCATCCACAACCGACCACAAAACCTCTCTTTTCTTTACTGCCACCAATTATTCGCAGACCACTTGCCACCCCCAAGTTATCAAATACTCTCTCTTTCTTTCTTTCTTTCTATATATATATACATACTAGGGATAATCCATGCCTACGGCACTCCTCAACAAAATTAAATAAAATTAATAAATAATTGTATGTTAGAATAAGTATTATGAAATCATACATTAAAATTTACAAATACAATGGTATGCAAACCAATATAATGGGAAGGAATTCAGTAATTAAATGCATCAACATGCTTAACCCAATTTTTTCAACGAACAAAATATCATAATCATAAACCAATAGAAACAAAAATAGTATGTTAAAGGCATACACATGCTCAATATTTTCAGCGAACAAAATTTCTCAATCTATTGGCTAATATATGTTAAGGCAAACATATGTTGAGCCTAGGCATAATAACCCTTGCCTGCAGAAACCCCAATAAACTTGCTAACTTTCTGTAAAATAGGCATAATAACCGTTGCTAATGTTCATACAAAATGCTGAATAAAGTTTTTAGTTTTATTTGATAGTGAAATTGGCATTGTTTGATTGTGGTCTACATTTCTATTTTCTACATTCAATTTCTTTTTTTTTTTAAACTTGGGCTTTTCAGGAAATTTATTTAGAACATCTTAGATTTAAGAAGCGAAAAAATTTGTTTTCCGCCTCATGTTTTTTGAGCAAAGAATTGATATGAGCTTCAGGAGCAGTTACGTAGCAAAAGCAGCACTCTTCTACCTCAACTGGTAGTATGATCAAATGGCAAAGAGTTCATTTTGTTCATAGAGCTAAGCCCATACATACCAGTAAGATTTCCAGCAAAATAATACATTAAAACTGAAAAAACCAAAAAAGGAACTCACTTTCAATTTATTGGCCCATTATTTTGTAAAAGTGGTTTACCACCAAACTAACTCATTAAACACATTGTAGCACAAATTGGCAATGCTGCACCAATCCCATTCTTTTTTGTTTTTTTTTTTAGGTATATTGAAGGGTTAAAGCTCTAGGGAAAGGGAAGGGTGAGTCAAACCCATGACCGCAATCATAGTTAGGGTTAACCCCTCTCCTCGCACTAATATAATTTAGGTATAAAGCTAAAGAGGACCCAAAAATAATTTCAAACCACAGCAAAATAATTGGACAAACCTCAAAAAAATATATTAAAAAAAACTACATGCATCGATCTCATTGCATCGTTTCAATCGTTTTAACCTGAAACAACCAAAAAAGAACAAAAATAAAAAATTTTGAAAGTAATATACACAAATGTTAAAGACCTTTTATTGATGAGCAATATCATAATTTATTGATGAGCATTTATCATTTTCTTATTGGTATTCAACTAAAGCATAAAGTAATATACAAAAATGTTACAGACCTTTTGACCCCAAAAAAACAAAAATGTTACAGACCTTTTGACCCCCAAAAAAAAATGTTGAAGCCCAACATCCATCATAACTTGTCTTTTTCCTTCTTGCAGTTATATATCATAATTTGCTTGTTGTCCATCTAACCCACCATCACTATTTCTACCTCACGTGCCACAGATTATTTGAAACTTAAAAACCATTATCCATGTGTATGTGTATAGTTTCTTGGATCTAGAATTTGGGGGTTTTTTGGCTGGTCAAGATTGGTGGATGTGGATCTGTTACGGCAATGACAGTGGGGCTATATAAGTTGGGATGGGTTTTTCTTTTGGTACGTTTTCTCCATGCTTTAGGCCGGTGCTGTGGTGGCGGATCCCAATGGTGGCGCAGTGGCATCGTTGGTTTCATTGGTAGTTTGTAACACTTACTCTAATAGTCTGATCCACTTCCACTTCCTGTAAATTCACAAAACCAAAGAAAATTTTAGAAAACCCAAAAAATAAAAACACTTGCAGGTTCCCGCCGTGGAAGACATGAAAGTGAAATGAGAGAGGAGATGTGTGGTTTGGGGTTTCAGTGGTGGTTTGGTTCCCAACCTTGAAAGAGATCAAGATGGGTTTAACTATTTGAGAGAGACGGAGAGAGAGGAAGTGACCTGGTAGATTTGTTGGTGGTCGGAGTTGCAGTGAAGAAAAGGAGGAAAGGGAAAATATAGAGAGGGAGAGAGATGAGAGAGTAAGGAGTGGGGCATGGCTTATGCTTTAGTAGCCATCAGCCATGCTTGGAGCTAACACTGACGGAAGGAAGAGGAAGTTTTGAGAGAGAGAGAGCACGAGAGGGGTGTGATATTTCAAACTGGTGTTGGAATGTGATGGAAGTGAGAGAAGAAAGAGGCTTTATGGCTATTGAGTGCGTATTGGTGCGTGATGTTTGTATTGATGACTGTGTTGTAAGTGATGTTGATGTTTGGCAGAGAGCCGTTGGTGTCTTTTATTGGGATATACGAAAAGCAAGGGTAGATCAAGCAGTTCACCTTATTGGGTGGGAGATTGAAATTTGGGAGAAGTTGAAAATTAATCTCAACCGTAAAATTAAAATGAAAACGAATCTCAACCTTTAGATCAAACTATATTTCTTAGACATTTTCAAAAAACTGATGTGAAATGTAATACAGATATACACAGTTATATATTCTGATAACACTCCAGCCACCAGCCACCAGCCACCATCCACCACCATAGCAGCCACCACAGAGCACCCATCCAACACCAAAATCGCCACCAGCACCACCACTACCACCTTCCATGCAAAGCCCAAACTTCTCCATACTGTATCGCAAACCCTAGAGTTGAAAAAAGCTTCTTTGTTTCTTTCTCTTCAATCTCTCTCTGTGCTTTTGGTTTGAGGAAGGGAGATCTAGGGTCCAAAATTGGAGCAGATGTTAATCCTTTTGAGGGTTTTATCTAAATGGATGTCTGATAAGAGATTTGGTGTGGATTTATGCGTAGAAATTTTGTTCGATAAGAGATTTGTTGAGGGTAAATCAGGTATCTGATAAGAGATTTGGTTTGGATGTGTGTAAAGATTTTGTTTGATAAGAGTCCCTTATCCATCTAGGTTTGAGATTTGGTGCTGAGCAGCTAAAGGAAAACATTTTGGGAACGTACAGAATTAGAATGGGTTGTTGGGATTTTGGTCTGTTAGGGGAAAGAGAGAGAGAGAGAGAGAGGCCCGGGGGGGGGGGGGGGGGGGGGGGGGGGGGGGGGGGGGGGGGGAGTGAGAAGGCATTACTTTGACTAGTTGACCCCAAAAAAATTGATTTTTATATTATTTAAATTCTTTTAAAAAGTCAGGGCAAAAACGTAATTGAGTAACCAAAGTTGACACTATTTCCCGACAAACTTTGACAAGAGAGGTAAGTGTAATTTCCAAGATGTGAGGGGTATTGTCTTACATTTCAATAAATCTCAAGGGAGGTCAGTGTAATTTGCCCTTTAAAATAATGTGATGCAATTCTAATCCTAATTGTGATGCCAATAGTAATCTAGGTGCAATTCCTAGTATAATTCCTGGTATTTTCTTTCGTCTTCTTTTCTTTGTTCTTCTTAGTTTTCTACACTTTTGAGCCAATAACAGCCACAACTGGATATGTTTTAAGCCTTTTCCTAACCCTAAAACTCCTACTTCACAGTCCCAATGCTTGGCCTAAAATCAACCTAGGTGCCCAAAAGAAAACGCAGCATGCTCTGTTACTCTTTTCCAAGTACTGTTCATCACCTAGAACAGCCCATGCTTGTACTTTCCTCCCTTAATTAAGAATCCAAAACCCTTGCCTCTTAGATACACTTAGTCAACACCCAAAACTACATAATTTTGCCCACTTTGAAACCACAAAATTCAACTAGAATCAGTCCTAAATAAAGCCCTCCGCTGGTGCCCCACATTAGTCTTAGCTCATGGCTTGCAGGAGAGTGTTCTTCACACTGATCCTACATCATGTATGCTGCATTACTACAGATTTTCTAAGTAGCAACAGGTGGATGCAAGATCTAAAAAGCAAGGATAATGAAAATAAATTGGACAAAGTTTTTGACTTTAGGTGAAAATGATAATGAAGGGAGCATTTGGATTTAAATATTAACGAACCAGTGGACTTATACTGCAATAAAAGGTTATCGTTGGTATTACTAATTTACTAACAAGTCACAACCCAGTACCACATGACAAGAAAAGGCATAGTGACACATATCAGGGAAAAACAATTTTCTTTTACAGAAAGGTAGAGTGAAAAAATCAAGAAAAAGTAAATAAATAAAAAACAAAACAAAACCTATTTTACTTCCTAGTGAAAGCATATTAACACAAATCGGTGAGATTTTTTTTTGGGAAGTGAAAGATGTCCATTTTACTGAGTAGAGGTTTAATCTTGAGGTAATTCACATGCCATAAAAAGAATTCTGAAAAAAGACTCTCTTGGTTCCACACCAACCATGTTCACCCTGCTTCTTGATATTGATACTTGGTCGAGGCATCAGTGGATGTACTAGGTTGTGCATTCTTAAGTAACAAAAATTGTGTTTCTTGGGTTGGGGGGGGGGGGGTTCTTTTCTGACATTAATCTAACCCTCAACTTCGATAAAATTACAAAGATATAATATAGCTTATAAATCATCTGCCAGTAAGTTGGCAGCAACTTCAAAATTTTATAAGCCAAAGAAATTTTACTGTATGTCGTCCACAGTTATTGCTCGAATCCCCCATTTGCAATTACCAATCATTGGAGAATTCTGTTCTTGGTTTTTTGCTTTTCTATTGTTCTTGGTAGGAAGTAAACAGTCCACCTTTCATGGTGCATGGTACAACAAATTTGTCTCTTTGACTCTCTTCACCACAAAGGCACCCAATTATTATTCAACAATGCTTTTAGGCCTATGCGATGCACGTGATTTAGTTTTTAATTTTCAGGTCTATTAATGCGTTGAGGTGATTTTATATAGAAAATTAATATAGTAAGTTTTTTTATATTTTTATTTTCATGAAATTTAATTGTGTTTTCATCTATTCATTTATGGTTAATTTAAATTAAATATAAATATACTGATTTGTTTTATGTATTTCTATATAAAAAATAAAGATGAGATTTTAGCATAATGAGAGAATTAATAATTAAAAAGGTCGCGGAGATAATAGGGCTTATTTTCATTTTTTCTTTGAACAAAGCAAAGCACGCACGCACATTGAGCATACAAATCCCACACAACCAGTACAACTCCTCAAAAAGTAGAAGTGGGGTGGAGGATCTACATCTTAAAGACACTGGCCTTAACAGAGTGATGTGGGAGAAGGACATATGCACACACATGAGCAGATTTGTTTTTTTGAACAAAGCAAAGCACACTGAGCACATAAATCCCAAACACACGGGAGAAACAAACCCACGCACACAGCCAACTCCTCAAAAAGGAGAAGTGGGCTGGAGGGTTTATATCTGAAAGACACAGGCATTAACAGAGCGATATGGGACAATGACACAAGCACATGCATTATCAGATTTGTTTTCTTGAACAAGGAAAGCATACACGCACACTGAGCACACAAATCCCTCGCACACACTGAAGAAACAAACCCACACACTCAGCACAACTCCTCAAAAGGAGAAGTGGGGTGGAGGGTCTATATCTCATAGACATAGGCCTTAACAGAGCAATGTCTGACAAGGTCACGAGAACACACATGAGCAGATTTGGTCTTTTGAACAAAGCAAAGCACATACACACACTGAGGACACAAATCCCACACATACCACAGAAACAAACCCACACGCCCAGCACTGGCAGCACAACTCCTCCAAAATAAAAGTGGTTTGGAGGCCTTCAAGGGTCTATATCTTATGGACACAGGCCTTAACAAAAGCAATGTGGGACAAGGACACAAGCACAAAAATGAACGAGTAAATACGATGAATCATAGCTGAAAAAAAATGCATACAGTGAACCAGGAGACAAACCAAACAATTATTTTCCTATCTTTTATTTTTTAAAGAAAAATTTCTAAACAAAATTTGAGTCAGTCAAAATGAGCTACTTATTGCAACTACAGCAACAATGACCTCCTTTTATAGATAAACAAATATACATATAGATATAGATGTTAGTGTAAGGAGAGAATTAATAACTACAAAAGTTTTTTTTATTTGAATTTAAGAAATACAGCTAAATATTCACTAAAATCAAAGTATCACCTACTTCTTCACCTAAACAAACATTCAAAAAATACCTTAGTTAAATAAATACAGTGAACCATTGATCAAAAAAAATAAATACAGTGAAGCAAGGGACAACTTAGACAAATGCGAAACGGATTTGAACTAAGATGGCCTCCGATTCAATGTTCAAGGCACGGATTGAAGAGATTTGTAACTGGGATTTTCAGACTTGCAATGTTCAAAGAGAGCAAATCAGAATCAATACAACCGCAGCTAGTGGATCTAAGAAGGCAAATTGAATTTGTGGATTTTCAAAAAATAAAAATAAAAGAAAGCATCAATGATCCAATCAGTATATACATATGTTAACACGTATGTATATGTGTGTGTGTGTGTGTGTGTGTGTGTAGATGTAATCAGTATATATACTTATGCAGATGGGTAGACATAGTTTCAATAAATCACCTGCTTCTGAAACATCGGAGAATCATCCAGGTTGATAAAGGCCCCCATTGCTGTGTCCGCGGTCTGTCTGTCTGTCTCTCTCTCTCTCTCTCTCTCTCTCTCTCTCTCTCTCATAAAGCTTTCTCTTTCTCTTTCTCTTTCTCTCTCTTCAGTTGAGAGTTCAGATCTAGTGGATGGTCGCCGATGCTGGGATTGGTAGTTTGGTCACTAGAATGATTCGGTGGATCGTCAACGCTCGTGAAAATTATTGCCTTCAACGTGTCAGAATTTACCTAGGCATCACCTCTGGGTTTTAAAATCACACCCACCTCCATGGGAAAAATAAAAAATGAGAGATAATAACACTTTATAAATTTGGGTTAAAATTAGATGATGTATAGTTTAAAAGTAAACATATGATCTCTTGTAGTTTTAAATTAATTTGTAAATAGATGAAAACTATTAGATTTAATAAAAATTCTATTATAAAAGTATTTTTGTTATTTTATATCTCTAAATTATAATATTAAAAAGATAATTTGGCCTTTTTATGCCAAAAAAATTATGAAAATCCAAGATTATGTCTTCAAAAAAATAATTTGGTTATTTTACATCTTCAAATTAGAGCATCAAAATGACAACTTGGTGACATAACAAAAAAAACTCTATAAACAACACTTTATTTTGACATAAAAGAGCCACAATCTTTAATTTTCATAATTTTTTTGGCATAAAAACGTCAAATCATCTTTTTAATATCCTAATTTATAAATATAAAATGAAAAAAATACTCATATGATATAATTTCTGTTAAATCTAATAGTTTCCGTCTATTTACAGATTAGTTCAAAACCACAGAGGAGTCATATATTCACTTTTAAACCACAGAAAGGTCATCTAATTTTGGCTCAAACCACAAGGGGTAAAGTGTAATTACCCCTAAAAATTAAAACAACAAACAATTGTTTACTCCCTCTAACTTTGATTTTGCCTCGAATTTTAATATCATTTTGAAATTTTGATTTCTTTTATTTATATTTCTAACTTTTAAAAAGTTAGTTGTCCAACTTTTCAAAATAAGAAAAGGAATTAAATATTAACTGGGAGCGAGCACACGTAATGCGTGTGTAGTCTTTGATTATTGCCGAAGTAATAGATTGAATTACCGAAAATAATGGTCATCTTGATCATTTTTTCTTTTATAGAAGACAATTGGGGGAAGGAAAGAGGCCGGCGGAGTTTGAATCCTTGCTAAATGAGTGGGTCCATAGCGCCTCGACTACCGGGGCATACTAAGCACTCATCGTGATCAATTCAATCATATTACTTCAACTATTTTGATTACTTTACTTAATATTACTTTACCCTGCTCAACTAAAAATGATTACATTTTTACTATCATAAACTTAAAAATTATGAATTTATTTTGTCAAAATTTATACTAATCTCTGAAAGAAAGGAAAAAAAAATAGATTCATGGTTATAAAATGTTATAAATCATCTAAAAATGTCTAAGAAAGTGGTCAAAACAATATATAAAATATTGCTTTTGTAGACCACCAATTCTTAGCCATGATAATATCAACGAGATTTTTGAAATTATTTGTTTACCAAGGATAAAGAATTTTATATTGTATCCAACCATAAACGCTACAGGTGTTTAAGTTTTTTTTTTTTCTTTTGTCAATAGTATTAATACGAACTTAAATTCTCATAGTTTAGGGGTAAAATGTAATAAATTTTAGAAGAAATTTGTTGATTTCTTATAGTTTAACAGGTAAAATGAAACTAAATCATAATTGAGAAGGTCAAAGATAAATAATTTTTATTTTTTCTATTTTATTTTAAAAGTTGGACCATATTGATTTCCTTTTAAAATTAGACGGCTAAAATAGAAAAAATCAAAATTTAGATATGACATTAAAATATGAAGCAAAATTGGAGGGCAAATTAATTGTTTACCCAAATTAAAACCCCTTAGTTTTCACTTTTCATTATGCTATTTCTCCATCTCTTTAACAGTAATGTTTCACTGTCAGTTATTATTTAGTGTGGTTGTCACACCGCGTTATGATACTTACATAGTATAGCATTCTATTCAAATTATGACATGTGTGAAAGTTTTTACATGGTGAAAATTTTAAAAAGTGAAAATCTACCATAAAACTAGGATAATGTCTAAAATATCTAAAAAAATGTTATATTTCTCTGCACATGGCATTATAATAATAAATTATCATGCCACATAAGTATGATAATGTGGTGTGACAGTAATCTTAGATTATTTCTTCCGCCAACCGCTACCACGCCCCTTTTTGACAGTCAAATTTTACGCAATTCAATTAATTATCTTTCCAATTAGTCAAAGATGGGTCATTCACGCCAAAACGAAGAGATTTACAAAAGATAAATCTCTCGCGGACTAATCTTAAGAGAGATGACAAGTTTCAAACTAGTTACTGTTCAAACTGTCATATTGTAATTTATGGTAATATATTATGATGCAACTTTTGTTTATTAATATCCAATACAAGATTCATGAAAATTTTGTGTAGTTTTAGGGCATGCAACGAGATACGTGAATAGTCTGTTTCTGACTGAATAGGAGGAGACTAGTTGACATGCACGCAAAGTAACTAGACACCCCTGAACACTGTAATGAGGAAAAGAAAACAAAAAAAATAAATAAGACACCTAGTAGCCTTATTTTGTTTGGTAGTATGTAATGGGATGCATATCAACACTGAATTGAAATTTGATGATGCCAAATGAAAAACATGAGTACAAGAGAAATTGGGAAGGGAGAAAGAAAATAAAATAAAAAATACAAAATAAAAATAAAGGAAGACGGGGAAAACCTTGTGGAGAATTGTACTCTCAGGCACTCTGACTTTTCAAGCAATTAATTCTTTGTTTGTGTTATTATTATGTCATCTTTGATTTTTATGTAGTAATAAAGTTATCCAATTCTACTGAATCAACTCTAAATCTCATGTTCATTTGAATTATTTTCGGAATATTTTTGGTTTTGTTGAATTTAGTTTGTGCTTTAAATGATTATTTATGATTTTGAACTATAAGGCCAAATTATTTTTAATTTTTACTTAGTTTTCACTCATGATATTTATAGAGTCAAGTCAATTGTTTTCAAGGTAATATCTCATACACCTTATAATTGATTTTCTGTTAAGATGCATATTATACGTCTAGCCTAAATTCCGCTGAATAAGTATTTTGATAGTAAGAAATGCATTGTTTATGATTTCAAGCCTAATTGTCATTTTATGCAATTATGAGATTCTTTATTCTAGAATAATCCATGATTTCAAGTCCAAATAATATTCTATTCTCTTATGTGACATTACATTTATCTTTTAAGTAAATTAAATCCTAGGTTCAGTAGGGACATTCCAAATAATTTAGCCAAATTTAATTTAAGTTAAGAAATATATTATACATTTTTTCTTTAAAATACAAATAAAATAAAGCAACAGCAGCAGTAGTAATGATAATAGCATTGATATTTTGAAGACAACATAAATATGCGTATATTGAAGTATATAGTGTTTCAAAAATGTATTTTAGCTATAATTATTTATGTAAAGAAGTATTTTTAGTTTTGATAGTTAGAAGAAGAACCCAAATTTAACTATTTATGAATTAATAAATATATAACCCCTGACTACGCTATTCTTTTATTTCTTTTATAACAAGAAAAAAAAAATTTTGATGCTTTAAAAAAATTTAAGTTTTTTTTATCGGAATATATTATTATATTTTCTAAAGTATGTCAAGCATGTAAAAAATTTTTTAAAAAGACTGTCTTGATAATTAAGAAAATGAATTTGATAAGGCTAAGATGGTATTACAAAATTCACTTCCTCCTCATGGTTCAAGAAGACTAGGGAAGCAACTCACTAACAATCTTAGTAGCAATTAATTTAGCAATGGCCAGCAAAAAGGTAGGGAGAGAAAGTAATTGTAACTTGGATAGATTATCAATAACATAGTATATATAAGTGAGTGTTTCATGCCATCTAGTAAATAGTTTGTGAATTATAATATTTTGAAATGCTTTGAAATAATGATTTATTCTCTGGATTTAACTTGAAATCTATGCTTGAATATAAGCAATGGATTGTTTATTGTAATTAAACCATACTTTCTGAAACATGATTAATTGTTTCTGGAAAGAAATTAATAATTTTATTGTAAAATTGAAAATTAGTACGATTTGAAGTGATTGACTGGGTATACATTGGAAATGATACTAGGACCGTATTTCAAGGGTATTTGTTACACATTGGGTCATTGATTCACATAGATTATTCGCTAATAAGTGATTCTTTATTACTCATTAAATTAATTGATTTGCTTTGTTAAACCATTTGATAACCAAGTGATCTTTGATTGTTTGTTATTAAAAACTATTTTGAATTATGGTGAATGTTATATTCTCATGATTAGTAAAGCATGTTACGAAAAATGATTTGTATTTCCTTATTTTCTAATGATATTTAAGTTTTAACGAAATGATAATTCAGAGTTCTTATGAAATGTTTGAAACACATCACTAGAATAGTTAACTCACAGTTCACTTCTATATTTTAAGAGTCATAGGTGCTGAAGAACTTCGAGATTAGATTTCAAAGTCTTCTTCATCTATGTGCATAATTTTGATGGATGGTTATATATATAGTCATGAGACTTTTTTATGGTGTGTATGTTAGATTTTGTGGACTATTTTTTTTTTATATCATTTTTGTGGACCGTTTGAATTATAGTTAATATAAAGTTTATAGACTTACCATTTCTGGATTGTTAGATAGATTAATTATAGTAATAGTAGACCTTAATGTGATAATAAATTTTTATGTATCAGAGATATCGGTCGATTCACATGTCGACATACTTTTAACGGCTTCGAACCATCACTAATACTTTTATGAGTTTAGTTTTGATATACTGGTAGTGTAAAAATTTTTTACACAAGCAGAGAACTAAAATACGCATCTTTTAGAATTTAAGTACAACATGAAAAAATAAAACTCATGAACACATGTCACATTCTAATACCTGCTTGTGTAAAAAAAAATATGCATTGTCAGTGCATCCAAATTTAACTCTACTTTTATTTAGATTATTTTTTCTTCTGCTGCGTTTTTCTAGCTATTCAAACCTAATACTACAAAATAGACCTTTGTGACCACCGAATAATTGGTTCGAATTTGGATTATTTTGTTTAATATTTGAGTTTGAGTCTCTACACTCGCTCTGTGGGGCTAAATATATTTTTTAGTGTCCAAAGCACGAGGTGAGACTTAAGTTTCAGACCGACGTAGGTTTGGTGAGATCTCCCGTAAATGGCTGTGTGGTGCTGAAGGATAATACTCTCTGACAGATGTGTGGAGTAACCGATCTGCAAATCCATTTTTAGTACTAAAAAAAAAAAGAAAAATAAACATACTTATTTATATGTGCCTAAGATATTAAGGTAGGAATAAATAGTATCAGATCGTAAGCTTGTTTTGTTTGTGTTATATTTGGATCAAGAATTTGGTAACAAAAAAGAAAAGGAAAAACAATATGAAATTGTATCATATGTTTGGTTATTAGAGAAAATAAAACATAAAAAAACATACCAATAAGAATTTGAAATATCTCATTTTTTTTCCCTCTACTTTTCATTCTTCTTTTATTTTAATAAATCTAGATTCTAAACATAGCATTAGGAAATAGATAAGAGGTACCATTTGAGAAAGGTGTTTATGAATTATATAAAATAGGAATTACTATAATTTACGCTATGTAATATGATGTTGGTGAATTTAGGAGCTGTGGAAGTTTTGTTATTATTTTGTGAAATGGAGACACCTTGATCTATGAGTACCGCAGAGACTCTATATAGACATCTGGGACTGTTATAGAGGGGATCAAAAAGTTTAGTAGGCAGATTAGACTTACTTTTAGGTACTACTTACGTGAAGACCAGCAGGTGGTGGTCTTAATTTGTGGGAAGTTTCGCTGACACAAATTTTTCACAGACTTAATTCTACAATTGGCTAGTGTTTTAACTTTATGCCACAACTCAAGTTCATCGCCAATTCAATTAGCGTTTTTATTAAAACCGCTGATCGAATTGGCATTTTTAATCGTATTCGGAAACCGTGTGTATACCGAGAAAAAACCGCCAATCGAATTAGCGATTTGAATGAAACGGCCAATTGAATTGGCGATTTTATTAAACATAAAACCGTAGCTCATTTTTCTCCCAGTTCATTCTCATTTTATCAGTCCTCACGGCCTCTTCCTCTCTCGCGCAAGTTCACAGCTTCTCCCATCACGGCCTTCTCTCTCTCTCGTTCACACCCTCTCTCTCTCGTTCGCCTCTCTCTCTCGCACTCTCGTTCATAAGCTCGCTCTCCGAGTGTGGATGAAGTGAAATTTTTATTTTGGTATGTTCATTTTTTTGCTTTTATTCAACCTTTATATGTGAATACGTGCATTATTACTCCCTTAATTATATGTGGTAACGAACTTTTGTGTATGCATTACTCTTGATTTTTAGTTATAGACATAAAAATGTTTTAGTTTAAGTTTTCTTCTACATTTTCTGAAGTAACCTCATTAACGTATAGTGAGTTAGACATAACCATATATTTCAAGTTCACACATTGCATATGGAAACAACTAAATTTTATTTTCCCTTAAAATGTATGAAATTTGTGAACGCAACTAGTGACAAAAGTTTAATTTAATTAGCTTTGCTTTAGGCAATATAATGAAAGAAATAAAAATGAGAGAGTGGGCCAAGAATAAAAAATATGAAAAAGAATAAAAAATTAATAAAGTTAATTGGAATGGCTAATAAAATTAATAAAGAATAAAAATGAAATAAAAAAATTAATCAATGAGATATTTACATTAAAAATATTTAAAGAATAAAAAATTGAAATGGCTAATAAAGTTAAATATATTTTAAATTAAAAAATTATAAGGGAATTCAGGGGAAAAATCATTATTTATTGGTCAAACAACAAATGGCCTTATAACATGTGTTTGCATATATAAATTAAAAGTTTTAAGAATTTGTAATTAAATTTAAAAATAGGAATAAGCAATTAGGATCATTGGAGGCTCAACGTGGCTTCTTTAATTTCATAATTTCGAAGAAACTATGGATGAGAAGTTGAGAGTATTTTAGACTTCGCTACATTGCTATATATGGGACACGTAAATAGATATATTTATGTAAATATACGGGCTAAGAACAACTTTTAGTTTGTTAGTACCATACTTGTCACAAAATCATTATTTGTTTTGTAAATATATGGGTGACTTTTTTTTATTCTCAAACCATTTTGTTTGATGGTATGCATAGGTAAGTAATGACAACAGTGGTACTGTTTTTTTTTTTTTTTGGGGGGGGGGGAGATAGTACGATATCGTAGAGAAGGGATAGTCTATGATATAGAGGCTAGTGGATGTTATAATGTAGAACTAGGAATCTCGCTTGGTGGGTTACGAGACATGATCATTCCTAAGATAGATGAGTATAGAGAGCATGTAGACATAAAGTTCATATATAGATATCCTGTTAGACGAAATGGAGAAGTATGGATATATAAGAGGTTGTCAGTCAAGGATGACGAGACGTTGCAAACTGTGTTAAATCTCCCTTCGAGATATCCTGATATGTATTGTGTTGAAATGTACATTGAGAAAGACATATCCACAATGACCACCAGTCACAGTCGTCCTGATTTTAATTGGGGAGATGTCTAGTCCTGCGGTAAAATCTTGGCAGAGAGAGATGATGCATCAGCCTTGGGGACATTTACTAGAATGCTTACAGTTGAGCAGAGTAGTCGAAGCGCAATCGAAGAGGATGCGCCAGGGCAATCGATGTCTAACTTGTTCACCCCATACGATGATTACTCACAGAGTTCGAGTAATGTTGAACAATTGCATGACTTTGACAGTTCACCCACATATCACCCACAATATGCTTCGGGTTAAGGGGGTGCGTAGAGGCGGGAGGTCCCAGTGTAAGTATGGATCTTATAGAACGACTTGTGGGCCTTGATGAGTTTGGTAGAGGGTTAGATGAGGATGAAGAGTGAATGTTGTTCAATCCGATCAATCAGAATAAGATGTTGATGTTTTACTGAGAAATGATGAAAATGACGACTCTAATGACGATGGGCAAGAACAAGTGAACCTTCCTAAATTGAATGACAATTTGGTGCTCTTTTTTACGAACTTGGATGGGGTAGATGATTCCGCAATTGGTCGAGACTTATACCATCGCGGTCCAACATAGTCAGATGCTAATCTAGAGTTTGCAAAAGGGATGGTTTTCAGATATAAGGATGTAGTGATCCGTGCATGTAATTAGTATCATGTGAAGAGGAACAAACATTATTATGTTCTAGAAACAAATAAAAATGTTTGGAGCACCAGGTGCAGTCATGATTACTCATGGAAACTGCGTGCCTGTTTAAAGAAGAAGCATACTTTGTTTGAAATCACGCAATACCCTGGGCCTCATACTTGTTTACATGGGATGGAGAGTTTGGATCACCGCAACCTTAATTCGACATTAATTACACACGTGATTAAGACACAAGTTACGGTAAGTTTGTATAAATTCTAAATTAAAAGTAAGATGTTTGGATATTATATAGAAATGCTCAAATGAATATAAAGATGGAGTATTTATTTTGTTGCGGTGTACAGGAAGACCCTGGATGGAAGATAGCTTCCATAATCGAGAGTGTAAAAACTAGTGCTAATTTCACAGTCTCATACAAAAAAGCTTGGCTTGGAAGAACAAAGGCCATTGCGATGGTTTTTGGGGATTGGGATGAATCCTATGAAAAGTTACCAAGGTACATGAGAACGTTGCAGTTCAGGAACCTGGGCACAACTGTAGTTTTGGAAACACATGACATTGGAAGGTTTATCGACGTCGCGCTTGACAAAATTTTTTGGGTATTTCGGCCATGCATTAAAGGTTTCAACCACTGCCTTCCAGTAATTTACATCGGTGGTACCCACCTTTATGTTTTCCTTCTAGCTTTCGCAGTAGTTGAATCGAAAAACTATCGTGATTGGTCATGGTTTATTTACCATGTCAGGCATCTTATTGTGCCAGGGAAAGAGGGGATCATATTGATTTCTGATCGGCATGCAACCATATTGAGCACAGTAAAAGATTATTGGGAAAGTCCACAAGACGGGCAACCAGCTGGAGTCTATCGATATTGCCTTAAGCACTTTAAAGTAATTACCAAAAAAAGTTCAACGACGCTAAAGTTACGGATCTTATATGGAAAGCTGGAACTACTCGTTAGGTGTGCAAGTTCGACGAGGCAATGGATGAGATTAAAAATTTACAAACGAAGTCAGTGGCAAAAGCATTTCGTGATTTGTGCAACGAGGACCCCAAGAAGTGGACATTGGCACGTGACAGAAGTTATCGTTGGGGAGTTCTAACCACCAATGATTCAGAATGCTATAATAATGTCTTAAGAGGTGCACGAGACTTGCTTATAACCGCATGTGTTCAGGTTACTTTCTACCGTTTGGCGGTAACTTTCACCCAGAAACAAGTACAAATTCATCGTGCCGTAGAGAAGGGGTTGAGGTACATATCGAAAGTGCAAAACAAGATAGAATCTTATCAAGCTCGATCGGCGATGCATCACATTAATGTCTTTAATTGGTAATGTCACAAAATTTATACAGTGTCTTTAATTCACATCGTTTATTGATAGATTTGTAGAAGTCTCAATCTCTATTACAACTATGAAGTGATTATATTCCAAATGCAGGGCTTAGGGTTCCGTTGAGATTATTACAAACCCAATAGACACGAAAGGGAATAAAAGACATCCGGTGACTTTGAATCCTCCATCGTATGACTGCGAAAAATGGGTCATCTACTATTATCCTTGTTCGCACATGCTAGCAGTTTGCCCAAAAATAGGAAGACAACCATGAGGCTTAATTGCTCCTCAATATAATATCGACGTTTTTGCTCACGTGTACGAATCAAGTTTCCAACCGATGGTGCACGAGCATTATTGGGCTTTATATGATGGTCTTAAGCTCATTCCAGATTCGACCCATCGACGAGAAGCTACGCCCGAGCATCCAAAAAACAAACGAATCCAGAATGAGATGGATGTCTCTTAGAGACGACAATTCAATAATTGCGGTATTTGTAAAGAACAAGGCCATGATATGCGTAAATGTCTAAACCGGACCGCCTGAGTTATGTATTGGAAGAATTAGCTAGCTAGTGAAGAACAATTTGTATTTCTATTTAAGATAATGGTTAGTTGTGATTAATTGTATATTTGAACTTAATAGTATTAATTGTAAGGCTTATTTGTATTTCATTGATAGCTTTTTCAGGGTTTTGTTACATTGTTCACATGCATAGATGTTATATTCGTAGGTCTCTGAGGTTTTGGTGTTATCGTTAATAGCCTTTATGCAGAAACCCAATGACTTTTGCAGACCTTGACATCATTTATTTTATTACTGTTTTCATCCCATATGTTACGTGTCAATTGCAAGTCTTATGGATACAACTACAGCTCTTCCTGGGCCTATCGATCGTACTGTGCTGACGTTACAAGCCCATCATCATTCGAGTTGGATATGGAACCACGGGGTATGCACAATTATAAAATGTTTTATATTTATGCATATCTTTTATGAGATGACATGGGCATACTAATGCCCTTCTAATTAATGATGTAGGGTACAAATCCTCTTAAATGCAGACGTGCCGCGAGTCATTTATACGATATGCTACACCCACGTATTTTGCAGTATGTACTACGTGCTGGGTTCTACGGTGTCTATCGAGTTGGGATAATTCGGTTGGACCATCACTTGATCACGACGTTAGTAGAGTGTTGGCGACAGAAGACCTATACCTTCCATTTGACTATCGGGGAGGCTAGCATCACTTTACAGGACGTTTCTATACTATTAGGACTACCTGTCGATGGCGAGCCTATCATCTGACGGGAAAATCGGACTACTGTGCAGGAGTGGCAGGACCAATGTGTCCAGTTGTTATGTGTGGCCCCACCCCCAAAGCAGTTAGATAGGGGGCCCATTTAGATTACATGGCTCCGTGACACGTTCCAGGCCCTTCCAGTTGGAGCTTATGGCGTTACTGTACAGCGGCACGCACGTGCATACATACTTCGCCTGATTGGGGGGGTGCTAATGTCAGATTTATCCCAGACTCTTGTGAGACTGTCATACCTCCCATTTCTGGAGGACTTAGACCCGGCAGGGAGATATAGCTGGGGCAGTGCCACCTTAGCTATGCTTTATAGGTCGATGTGCAGGGCGACGAAGCCAGACGGAAAGCAAATAGTGGGCGCACTACTTTTGTTGCAGGTTCAATAACATTATATGTCGTACTGTTTTATTTTTATTGCATTTACTATTTGTGTTAACATTAAACTTTATTCAGCTATGGGTTTGAGAGAGATTTCCACGCATGTGCCCTAGTCATAGAGATCAGCCTACTGATGGCCAGTAGCCCTTAGATATAGATAGGGTACAGTTACCCGGTGGCCCGTGGGGAGCTAGGTATGTACCAATCAGTTATCTATGTTTACCTTTATATCTTCAGTCATTAAACATAGTTTGATATTATGTCCACATATCTGTTAGATGGCGATCAAGATATCATATAGATACAGTGTCGACCCATGTTGTCCGTGTATACCACGATCAGTTGGACCGCTTGAGGCCGGACGAGGTATGAATACTACATGGATTTTTTTTTTGGTTTTTTGGTTCATATATTTCAATTAGTAATGGGTACCACATTTTTATATGTTTGTAGTTCATATGGAGGCCATATGATGCTATCATGGATTCACTTCCAGATTATTGTCGAGCTGGGAGCGATATCATGCTGACTCGATCCCCATTATTGTGCTTCGAGGTCGTAGAGTGGCACCTACCTGATCGTATATGTCGACAGTTTGGTTTTAGACAGATCATTCCACAGGCTCATAACACATCTTCTGACTTATATGGTTTAGATGGGCGTGGGAAACATAACACTGATTGGAGGGAGTATCATATACAGTACATACAGCGATGGCAGCAGCGCTATGATCATATTGTTGTTAGGGTTCCTACTGCTGGAGACATGCGATATGACGATCTATATATGTAGTAGTATCGCCGTATCACATGCTTATTAGTGGGCAATCCAGCTCATCGCCCTAATCAAGGCTACCTGGAAGTCCGGTCTACGGTAGAGATTGCGGTTAGTAATCTTTTACGTAATATGGATTTCCAAAGCAAATATGAATTAGTAAAGGGACATAAAAATTATGCTTCATTTTGCAGACTCGTCATTTCACGACCGTGCATCATCTTATAAATTGTGCTATATATGGGTTTGGGACTGATCTGGCATTGGAGGACATGTATAGGGCGCGTGACTTGTGTACCAAGTCACTAGAGATATTACGTGAGCAGTAGCGCATTTCGCAGGCCCAACACTTAGATGCCCAGCCCTCAGTTTCATAAGCCCAGCCCTCAGTTGCTCAGCTGGCCTTGATCCAGACACCTACATTGCATGTCACACCGAGTATGCCAGCATATACATATCATAGTGACCCTCGATATGTACCCTCATCATCATATGCGACCAGTTGTGAGTTGAGACATCGTCGCACCGCACCACGCCATGGCGTTTCCCCTATTTTTATGACCAGTGATCTGGTTCGTCACCCGTCGAAGATGATATGGGATTTCATGCACCTTTGGATCCATTGTTAGCTGAAGGGTACCGTATAAAGACGCCTTTCATGGACACCCAAGGTCACGTTCCATCTACTGTGCCATTCGAGACTACACATCCCATACCATTATCATAGGTAAATGGGTTATCTTAGCTCACTCGGGTCAGCAGTAGGCCTCCCATTGATCCAGTTGACGTAGTCCCTACCATTGACCCACATCAGCATATACCTCCTAAGGGCGTTTCACAAATCACCCAGGTAGAGCCATCTCAATCGAGACTACATAGTCTCACACGGGTCTTTACCCGTAAGTCAAGACGAGATAAGAGGCCACCCCCATGTGGTACAGGTGGTCATGTATAGTACTTGGGGGTATGGGGTTTGTATTGGGTACATTTTGATAAAGTTGTCGAACATTTGTTGCTGTAATCGAATATTATGATTATTTCTGGTATCCTGTGTTTATTAATGTGTCAAATTTTGTAGTTCATAGATTTTTTTGTAATCACATATTATGGTTATTTATAAAATAGTTCATCTTCTACATTACCGTATTGCCGGTTGGGGTTATGTCCTGAGGTGTCATGTCATTTCAGTATAAAGTGTGCATTAGCTTTACGTGAAGGCTGCACAAAATGTCACATCTTTTCAGTATAAAGCGTGCATTAGCTTCACGTGAAGGCATGTCTTGAACCCTTCATGTGAAGGCTGCACAAAAGTCTTGTTTCGCGTCCTAATGAATTCATGTGAACCATTTACTTATGCATTGTATCGTATTACCTATATATACGTCGTGCCATTACATGAACAAGTGTTAAACCATACATACTTCCTAACATGCTGAAGCGAAAAGGATTATTTGGGGCATTGTGTAGTCATTCAGCTCGAAGCGGCGACACAGATCAAAACCAATCCTCACCCATCTATATGGTGCATACATACATAGACCCAGTCGGTAACAAATGGTATGGCTAAAAGGATTGCCTTCTTAACAAACCAATCCTAATGCACGATACGATGGGTCCGGTCAGCCACATCTTCATCGGCGATGCGTCCTTAAGTCCACCACGCAGGGTGATTGACTCCCAATGCATAAGGTTGCCGTGGGAAGACTTGTTCGATAAATGGTGTGAATAAGAGATGTATTACCAATGGCATGGCCTTCGTGTCCCAAAGGTCCATTCAGCTAAGTTGTTCAATAGACGATCACCTAGCAGCAAGGTTATAAAAGCACTCGAACGTGGGGTTGATCAAATGCAACAAAGGTTGGATAAATATTATTTTACACAGCAAGTGAAGGAACAATATGGTGATCCAACACAACGAATATTAGAAATTGCTGAAGATCTGTTGCTAGTTTCTGACCCAGAACTTTCAGACTTCTCAGAAGAAGAAGGTGATGATAACTTTGAAAACTATCTACCTAGTAGTCTTAGAGTTGCTGGCAAACCACTATGCTGTTATGAATATGGTTCATCAAGCTTGGTCTAGTTTTTATTTCAATATAATGTAAAATAAGTTATTATGTTTTCATATAATATATGTATGAGCTTGAATCATATTTGGCATTTTCTATTTAATGTCATATATCCTGGCCGTTAGGCTATCAAAATGGCGAGAAAGACTCCGGGGAGTGCGAAACTTAGCAAGAGGCACCGGTGTAACACAAATGACGTGTGGGAGTTGACGGCACGACAATCGATTTTTTGGTTTAGAAGTTATGCAAAGTTTCAAAATTCTGGAACTTAGTTTCTTGGGAGAAGGCGAAATCGGCCGTTGGGTACCAAAATGGCAAGAAAGGGTTCGGGGAGTGTGAAATTTGGCGAGAGGCACTGGTGTGACACTAGTGACGTGTGGGAGTTGACAGCACGTCAATCGGTTTCCCGGTTTGCAAGTTATACAAAATTTTAGAATTTCAGAACTTATGTTTTCGGAGTTAGGTCAACTCGGCCATTGGGGTACCGAAATGGCAAGAAAGGCTCTGGGGAGTGCAAAACTTAGCAAGAGGTACCGGTGTGATGCGAGTGACGTGTGGGAGTTGACGGCAAGTTAATCGATTTCCTGGTTTAAAAGTTATGCAAAGTTTCAGAATTATGGAACTTAGGTTTTCGAGGGAAGGCGAAATCGGCCGTTGGGGTACCAAAATGGCAAGGAAAGGGTCTGGGGATTGTGAAATTTGGCGAGAGGCACCGGTGTGACACGAGTGACGCGTGAGAGTTAACAGCACGTCAATCGGTTTCCTAGTTTAGAAGTTATGCAAAGTTTCAGAATTCCGGAACTTAGGTTCTTGGGAGAAGGCAAAATCAGCCGTTGGGTACCAAAATGGCAAAGAAGGGTCTAGGTAGTGTGAATCTTGGCGAGAGGCATTGATGTGACACGAGTGACGTGTGAGAATTGACGGCACGTCAAACGGACCTTTAGTTTGGAAGTTGTGGGTTTTTAACTGTCTGAAAAAATTGTTGATATAAAAACCGCCAATTGAATTAGCGGTTTTTGTAACGTATATACAATTGTGCAATATGACTTAAAAATGCTTATTCGATTAGTGTTTTCAATAAAAACGCCAATTGAATTGGCAATGAACTTAACTTCCAGCATAAAGTTAAAACACCACCCACTTGTGAAATTAAGTCTAAAATAGGCAATTGTCAGGAAAACTTGCCCTTAATTTGCTACCCTTACACTACAAGGCAAAGGCAAAGGCAAAGCACTACTAGAGGATGCCCTTAATTTGCTACCCTTACACTACAAGGCAAAGGCAACTACAAGGCAAAGGCAAAGCACTACTAGAGGATGCCCTTAATTTGCTACCCTTACACTACAAGGCAAAGGCAAAGCACTACTAGAGGATGGATGGCAATTAGAGCTAGCGCTGCTACTTAGTACATTTCCAATTACGAAAACTAAAGTGTAAGACGAACTAAATTATTTAAGTTCAGCTCGTGTTTAACTCGTTTGAAATTGACTCGTTATGTAAACAAATCAAACTTGAATATATTTTAAGACTCGCAAATTTTCTGTACTTAGCTCGATTAAAGTGAACTCAATTCGAAAGTGAAACAAGTCAGGCTTAAACACATTGAAACTTATTAATGTTATCAACCCAAACTCGAAAAATTCACTACAGGACTCGACTCGTACATAAACCTGATTATACATTTAAAAAAAAAAAAAAATGCTCAACGGTTCTCAGTTGCAAAAAGGAAAATGTTGGTAATTGAGAATATACTAGTACAGTACTTTTTCCATAGTAATACAATTCATTTGATCAAAAAACGAAACTGGTAAATGAGAATTTACACCCACTTTTTGGGATAAGTTACCCACTATAAAAAAAGAAAAAGAAAGAAAAGAAAATAGAAAGAAAAAGACAAGTTAAAAAGAGACTTTTATATGCCAACAAATAGGGATCCAATAATTTACAGTAATTATTGTTTGAGATAAAAGAGCAAAAACTTCCTGCCGCCAAAAGAAGATCCCTCTGCTCATAACGATGACGAATCCAAATAATGAAGATGACAAGATGCAAACAAAAATGATACATCAGTTGTGAATGTCTTCACAGACTCCAAAAAGCAAAATGCTGCCCAGCCTGCCACAAACAAGTTTATTAAGCAAGCAGTCAAATTACTGGTTATCGAAGCTGCAGGAATATAACCAGAAAACAAATATATATACTAAATTGAACTGTACCCAGCACAGCTAATTAATCCTATGCAAGTCAAGCAATGCATCCTTTTATAATTTCAAGATGCACTAATTGCACTTTATGGTACATTTTTCATCTATACAGGTCAGTGTACTGAGCCACAACAACTTAGCTTACTCAATTAGCCACCTTAATAGCTAATTTATCCCGTTAGGGCAATACAAAAACAAAACACCAGCATTTTAGGCAACCAGGATGCTCGTGTATTTTCTATTATTTCACTGTTTTCCAAAAGGTTTGGGGTCGTGAAACCAAACGCCAATGAAAATAATAACAATAATAATAATAACAATGAAGAAGAAGAAAAAGAAAAGGAACAAGAAGAGAAGGCAACATACACCCAGAATACAGGTTCCAATAACCAATATAATCAAAGAATTCAATAATGCTGTCATTAGTTTTTGGTAACCTCATCAAACATCATATTAAAAAAATTCTTTCACATAATTTGACAACTATAATTGTGCATTTGTAATACTCATAGTTTTACTATATTAAATAATATCAATAAAAGCCAAACAATATCAAAAACCTCATGGCAAAGATTGATGACATAAAGTTACAGCCAATAAAGCAATGCCAGATGATCGATGGAAAATATAAATACAAGACCATGAACTCACTTTTCTAGCTTATCGTACAAGAAATCCATCAGTTCCATTCATTGTTCATCATCATCTTCTTCCTCCTTTATTTATTTACTCATTTATTCATTCCTTTTGGGAAAACTAAGACACACCTGTGCCCAACTGAGACATGAAGCCTCTTTGGTAGGAGATGCTGCTCAAGCTAGTAGCCCACAGTACCTGTTAGTTCCATATAGCATTTGACAATGAGTTGGCTTTGAAGACAGCTCTATAACCATCCCCTACCACAAAAGACCAAACTAGCATGATAGTTTGCACAAAAGCAAAATCACCACTCCATCGAAATTATAAATAGAAAGTAAAATACATGATATGTCTTCCCAGAGAAACAAGCCTTTTATTGCCAAAAAGCCGCTAAACCATTTTTCACATCGGAGTAACTTCATTGGTCCAAATTGTGGTCAGGTAAATACGAGAAAGCTAACTACAGTAAAGTTCTACAAGCAAACTGCACATAAGGTGGATGCAACAACTTGAACAGAGAAGGAACATACATCTCACCACAGGCAATCTAAAGCACAGATACGAATGTGATGCACTTAATACCTGGACTTCACAAACTGTCACATCTCAAGGATTGAAAAAACTTGAACCACCCATACTAATGGCAATAAGCACCGAGATACTAGTGATCACAGCAAGCCAAAATAAGGCAGACCCTGCATTGAAATATCGTGCATCCAAGGAAGAAGAAAACTCAAAACAACCATGGAATAAGGAGATAAAAAACTATGGTACCAAATAAGAACCACCCAGAGCATAATACCTCCAGAGCCTTCAGAACCACTATCAGGATTTGATGGTGTGGATTCACCATTCACACCACGTGGGCTTAATCTTGTTGACAGTGTCCTTTTAACATCGTCAGAAGATTTGATATTTCCTGTTTCAGATGCCACTATCCCCTGAAATTCCTCACTGACAATCAAAGCTGCTAGAACATCCATAAATGATTCTTTATCTGCCCCATTAGATGAATGCCTCACATCCTGCTCATAGGTTGTATCTGATTCATCTAAATCAGATAGCTCATCATCCGAAGCATCTGAATCCATAGACTCAAACTCAGACTCAGTCCTTTCATCTTCTTCATCTTCGACATATGCTTTATATGTCAATCGAACTAGTATTTCTCCTGCCGAGCCCTTTCTAAAAAGTCCCCAACCACCTTGCAAGTCCACTATCCTGTCCGTCGGTACAGTATCTTCAAGAGATCCTAGCTCAACCTGGACAAGTGTAGTATAAAGCATGAAAATTGGAGAACAATAAATGTTCATCAATAACACTGGGTCCTTTAACCTCAAAATTGTGAATCAGCAATGCATGAATCAATCTTGTGTACAAAGTAGTTATTGGAGCCATTAGCTTATATTCAATCACTACACAAACAAGGAGGATAATCTCCTCCCCTATTCACCAAGGCATTGAGAAATTTTGTATCTAGAATAATAAGGATATTGAAGTAACTATGAATGAAAAATAACTTAATAATTTTAAAAAATTTATTAATGCCAAATTTAGGACTTAATAGTGAAGGATACAAGTAAAAACCACATAGCCAAATAATTTTTTTTTAAAATTTTAATAGAGAGCAAGAAAGGTGAAAATGCACAAAATTAATTGACTATTGAAATATTGTTACTTCAGTGGATGAGAGAGAGGAGAACATTTCGGAGAGGGAGAGATATAAGGATTACTATATTTATGAATTCAAACCCTACCCATTAAGATTTTGTGTGCAATCATCAAATATAGTGAGGGATGAAGTAATGAAGACATAAATATGCATTTTACAACTAATACAAGAAACTGGAACAATATAGGTGACTACAACAGATAAAGTTTCAAAGCTATCAGGTTTCTTAGGGGATTCTCCTTTAAAGCATCATATGTATCACAATGGAGATAATTTAGCCGAGCCATATTACCAAATATATCATATGTTTATTGACCTGGCGTGAAATACTCTTGGTTTCCAAAAATTTAGGGTGGGATGGCCCCGCCATAACCCCTATAGTTGCAGGAACAAAACCAAGATAAAACAACAGCTATACTGCTTATATTAAATGGGAATGCTAGCCTCAACAGGATCATCCAAAATCCAGTCTTACGGTTCCTAGAAAAGCAAGCACCAAACCCCTTGTATTTTAGCATACAAACTTGAATTGGCATAGAGAAGCCCACCTATAACTATCATCACTGCTCAAAGGGATTCAAGGAAAAATTTCAAGAGTTCTAATTTTAGTCATCTTGCCCAGTCATCTCTAATGAGCAAAAATTACATATACCCAAACACAATGATTTACTGCTAGATGGCCAAAGAATAAAATAATCAGATCATGAAGATGATGCAAACCGTCATTATAGGCCGTGGAGAACCAATGTCATAAGATGAGCAAGGTGGCATGGATTATTGAACTGACAAAAAGAAATTTGCCTCTTATGGTTATATGTAGGCTTCTCTTTAAAATTGCAAGAGGAGGAAGAGAAAGTATGAGATAATGTTCTGTTGGTTAATGGTTTGTTCTTAACAAAATAAAACTCAGAATAGCAAATAGTAGTCTAGCTGGCCTTACATTTTAGGTTATATTTTAGTCGAGTGATTATGCACAAATATATTAAACTGCCAGACGATTACTCTTTTCTCTCTCTGAACCCACTGAAGCTACTACGAGCACGTTAAACAAGTATAAAAAGGAATTAGAGGATGTCCAATTTCTCCATTTATATCCAAATAACTTCCCTGTCCATCACAGGATCCAAAAATCTCAATCAACAAAGTGTCCTCCATACCCAAAGCAGAACATAAGTTGTAATTATAACTCGCTAAGTGATAATATAGTTGACATTACTCATCACCACGATTAAGAGTTGACAACTACAAACTCAGTTGACAAAGCGTTGCTCATATACATGTCTTTTAAGCCAACACTTTTCAGAGTGAAAAGAATTAGTCTTGCTGATGTTCCCTGGGGTTGGTATAAAGTACTATTGCAAAGTTTCATGCACAAAAACAAGCAGTGTGGAAAGATTAGGATTGCAGCCAAACAAACTTTCTCATCTTCTTCCCATATTTGAGTTGTATTTCAGCTTATTGTCTCTAAGTAAATTGACAGTTTATTGTCTCTGAGCAAATGGAATAAGGTTCTTCAGCTGCCACTTAGACATAAAGCATTGCCTTTGAGAATCCAAGGGTCTTGGTGAAAGGTGAGGAAATGAAATAGAGGTGAAAACAGTTTTTTGATAAGCTATGATTGAGTAAAAACTATTTCTTTACATTCTCAAGTGCAAGACAAACATTTACCTCTCCTGTACCAATAGCCAAATCTGTGAATCCAAAGGAATCCTTGACTTGTATATTTAATACTTGTTTCCTAGGATTTGCAACCAGCATATGAAAATCCTGCCAGAAAGTAAAATACACATAGCATCATTGACTGCAGTTTTAGAACATCAGATGAAAACCACCTCCTGCAGATTAAACAATTTTTTGCAATTGAATGGAAACAACAGGAATATGCAGAAACTTTACCTGATTCCAAATTGGCTCACCAGGAGGCCCAATGACAGTGGTTTGACTATTCTTTTTACTCCGTATAACTTGATCTCCCAAGCTTAGAATAACATATGGATCAGTTTTGCCTGGAAAATGGAGGGGACCAATGAGTATAGGATAAGGAGGATACAGCACGAATGAAAGCCAGAAGATTGCTTTCACAGAGAAGCAATATTAATTTCTGCACAAAAGAAGTCTTTAACTTAAATTCTTTGTTGTGTGTGGATTATCAAATCAGACAAGAATAACAGATTATGCACCGCACATGCTAGAATAATCAAAAGCTAATGAAATTTCCCTGATTTATTATGAACCTGGAAATTGCATTTAAGTTTTAGAAGCACAAGTATAGGAGGAACAAGTGCTACCAAAGAAAATGTAAGAAAGCTTCCGAGCATCTACAAGAGTCACAGACAATTCTCCAACAAAATCCTTATTTCCTTCTCGCATTTCTCCGGACTTCAAATAACTTGGAACAGGACCGACTGCTTTTCCCTTCTGGAAATCCAAAACAATCTTCTTTGGACGTACAAATAGCCGAGGCAAATCCTCAGTGAGAAGTTTTGTCAAAAACCTGAAACGGCACAGCCACACATTTCACTTCAGTTCACATGACATAAACAGTAGTGGGGTAGTTATAATAAAAAGCATAATACATCCAAACAACAAACAGCATGCATCATTTGAAGGGAATGGAAAGATGGTGAGGACGGAAGAACGTAAGAGGGGAGTGTTTAGGAAAAATTATAGTTGACCGAGATAGTTAACTACCCAATCCAGTAACAAAGAATTGAAATCATATCCCAAGTTTGAGGAGATTGAGATATAAAGAACAGTCTCAATCAATATCAACCAAAGCATATCAATTAACAAACTTAATTTACAGCCACATTAGCATAAAATATAACAGCTCAGGGTTTTGATTACAATTGCCCCCTAACAAATGCATGTGAAAGAGGAGAGAGGGGAGTGGGAGTTTTCTTCTAGTGCCTGATTAACAATTTGTCAGAAGATCTGCCAATTTATTCCCTCCTATAAAGGAATAGTGTAGCCACTGGGACTTCTCACTTTCTTATTGACAAAATCTCTGTTCCACTTGGACATCTCACTTTCTTATTCATAAAATCTGACACACAACATAATAGCATGATAAATATAAGATTTGACCAAGTCAGGTAATTTTGTCCCCTCACCCCAACTAAAAAATAAAAAGTAAAAATCATCGAGAAAAAACTCAGTGTATACACATCTAATTTCCTTCAGTGTCATTAAAAAGGAAACACAATAGCCAGAGTGTAGCACTTTCAAAAGAAAATTTTCAAGTCAACTGATAGCGAATCTAGTCAATTGGTATGGAGCTCTATGTAGTATATCTAAATATTAGATGCATAAAATATGAATGACGCCTCCTCCAAATATCAAGCGATTTGGTTTGTGTTAAAAATCTTAGGTGCTCTGGATGTACACCACATTAATCCTGATGGTAAGAGAGATAAAGTCCACTTACATTGAGAGAACAGGTATTGCTGGTATTGCCCAATACATGCAAAAAGAGGACAAAAACAAATATTAGTGTACTGTAATCAATTCCATATAATAAAAATTAAAGTAAGAAGTTTTCCACAATAGGCAGACTTTAAACTATGTTAATGCCAAGAATATATGAAAGTACATTAAATATGTGATTTGATTCACTGAGAAATCAAGTCATGCAGTCAAAAGAGGCAAACAAGATGTGCTAAACGTAACAAGATGAGTGGAGATAGAGAAAAAGTTTCATCAATAAAAACAGGTTTTCACTAGCCTATCTCCATCTACATTCTTCTTCTTTGTCCGATCCCTCTACTTTTTATTTATCCATATCCCTGTCAAGGATCCAACATGCTTTTTTCTGTAGCCATAAAATTGGTTAAACCTTATATGATAGATCCCCCTACCCTTTTTTTCAGAGGGGACCTCTTTCTCTTCCTATTTCAGTTCTTCCATCTAAAAAGAATAAAACTTACCTTCCATCTCTAAATGCACCATGACATTAGTGATTCTAAGTCTTAGAATTTCAGTGTGTTTTTCTGCATCACCTTGAAACTAATTATCTATCCTACTGCAATATAGCAAGCAAATCACTATCGCATGCTGTAGAGGAAGAACAATGCGCCGCACTGCATGTATTTAGGCTTCCACTAGATCAAAGAGTTTGGAATGTATTCAAGTATTTTTAAATCATAAAGTATTTCCTTTAGACAGGTAGATGGTGAATGAAACATTACATAGGATTAATTACAAACACACCCTCTAAACTATGACTTAGTATCACTATGCCCCCTTAAACTCTAAAAGATAACAAGTTGACTCTTTGAACTACCAATTTGTATCAATCAACCCCTCCTGTTAGTAATCCGTCAGGAAAATGAATGAAAAATTGTTATTTGACTTCTACGTCTTCACAAAACTATAGTTTTATACATATATTGATCTTCTCTTGTTATAATAATTGCTTAATGACTAAAATGTACCTTGAATTGACATGTAAATATAAGGGCAATATATAGGGTATTTCAGTTATTAGACAATTGTTATAAAAAGATAATATAATTTAGGTACAAAATAAACTGTTGTAAACATGTGCAAGTTACTTGATAATATTTTTTCTACTTTTCCAACTGATTGCTAATATATTGTTAACAGAGAAGGTTACTTTTTTAACTGATTGCTAATATATTGTTAACAGAGGGGATTGATTGATAACAATTCGTAGTTCAGAGAGTGATTGATTGATAACAATTCGTAGTTCAGAGAGTCTAACTTGTTACATTTTAGAGTTTAGGGAGCATAGTGATGCTGAGTCATAGTTCAGGAGTTGTGTTTATAATTTTGCTTCTTACTTCTGCAAATTTGTTGTGTCATATCTATTCATCTCAAAACTTGGTAGCCTATCAGTTGATGTATTGATAATTGATGTACCCTGACTCTTTCCTTAAATCTTCACTCTTCACCTAGAAAACCCTATTACATTTCACTTCAAACTTCTTTCTTTCTTACAAAGAAAAATTTAAGAGAATAAATAGGATAACCTTTTCTGGATTGAAAAATTTTAGTTTTCCATATGGATCTGTACAATGCATTGAAATGCTTCTACCAAGGGTAATTGCATTTTTTTCTTAACTCTAATCTACCTTATGAGAAAATGCATGGGCTGGAAAAAAAGTTGACTTGACATACAGAAAAAAGGAATAACGTGTGAATTTCTGTACCCATTAGATTGAACAAGCGAAATGGTGACAATTCGAACTTTATCTTCGGAAGTGAAACAAAGGCCCATGAAACAGCTCCCACCCAAGGCTCCGATGGTATCAGTCGTAACTTGACCCAAAGTTCCCCATCAATGTCAAAATCTCGAACACCAACTGGCACAGCAATGGGTATAATGCTAAAATTTAGTGAAAGCATCAACAGCATACGAGCACCACCAGTATAACGGAGGCCTATTTGGTACCTTGATAAGATTAGCAAACAAAAAGAGTTCAGTTAAAGGCAATTTTTTATTACTAATTGGGTAAACAGATATCGAGTACGTAGACTAACACAAACTAGTGTAGAAAAACAAAAACAAATCACAAGCATATCTATTTAGTGATTGTACCATATACCACTTCAGCAATCTAATACATTTCATTGCAATGCTTTGATAATCAATGGAGCAGCAATAACTCCTGCTGCACATGGAGGGCCTGACATTGGCAATGCAATCTGATTATTTATAACTTCCACTAGTTGGAACAATTTTATTCCTAATCCTATACTGCAGTTCTTGTAACATTTTGGCTTGTTACCACGCTTAATCGTACTTAAAGTTTGACCCTAAATCCCTGATCTTTGTTATCCTCTTTTACTGTATCTCCAAGTGACCCTTTCTTTTTTGCCTCTGCAATACAGTTACACTTAAGGAGCTGTTATCAGTACGAGTAAAAGAAATCCACCTGTGATTTCAGTTTTCAAATTTCTAGAGAAAAGCCTGATATTTGCAAGGTCTACTGGCCTATAATAATCTAAGAAAATAAAATTTCCTCAGTAACAATTTGGAACTTAGCATTTTCACATCAAGGAGAAGATGCAGGTTCGATTGCAGGTTTCAAATTTGAAGTCAGAAAACCATCTGAACTTTTGATTTTTAACCTTATTATTTTCCTCCACTGTTGCTTTTTGCTTTTCTACGTGATTACTTTTTTTCACCTTTAGATACAAATCTAGTGGTCTGTTTGAAACTTGAGGAAAGAAAGGAAAACGAAGGAAAAATTCCCTTCCTTTGTTTGGCTTCTAATTTAGGAGGGAAGAGAAGAGAAAGGGAAGAGAAAAGGGAGAGAGTTGTTTTCTACCCACTTTCCTTCCCTTTTTTCTTTCAAATTTCTCCTCTTTTTTTTTATAATAGTTATTCCATTATTTTCTTTATGCTGTATTTGGAATCTAGATTTATCAAGGGAAAATCAAAGGTAAAGAAAAAGGAAAAAGTGAGCGAAAAGGGAACAAAATGAGAGTATTTTTGTTCCCTTTTCCCTCACCTTTTCTTTTTCCTTTTATTTTCCATCACAAAATCCTTGATCCACACACAGCCTTAATCTTTCCTTTCAATTTCAAACAATGGAAAGTGGTTTTCCTTCCACTTTCCTCTCATTTTCTTTGCAAAATCAAACAAAAGGAAGAGATCACTTTTCCTTCCATGTTCTCTTTTGTTTCCTTTTTCTTCCTTTTCCTTTCCCTTCCACAAGTATCAAACAAACCCTAAAACAGGTTGCATTCGATCATATGATTGCAATATGATCGTGAGTCTCCTAAAAAGATGACACAGACCATGGCTAATAGATAATAGTATTAAGCACTACCATTACAAAAACACACAGTCGTAACGGCCATTACAGTACCTTATCTATTAGTAACAGCCAATATTTGTAATTTTGTACTGATCTTACGGCTGATATGTTGATACTACTGTTACAGCTCTATGTGAGTGTCATTTTAACCCAATTTTTTGCTTTCTTCTTTATGTTACGCTCTTCACCTGCTTCAAAGGATTCATCTAGCCTAGATCTACTTTTTTCGAGCCTGAAACTTTAAAATTCAAGTTGGATCTTTAGAATAAAAACTGCTATTCTTCTAGATGTTGAGGCTAGTTGCTTCGGTTTTATAGGTTCATTTTTTGTGGTGACACTGTTATATAGCATGGTTTTTGTTCATTAGATTATGTATTTTAACTTTATGAAGATTTAGTTGGAGACTTCAGTTGAAAAAAATTAGAAGAAGAAGCCATAATACAAAATCACCTGGATTGTTGTCTTATTTTACTACTATTGTGCCAACAAATAATGGCTTATGTTTGCTTTATTCTTATTAATTAACAATTCTATTTAGATGTTGACTGGCATGAGTTCTCACCTAGCTATCCAGAAGTATGTTCAATAGCTATTAAGTGTTATGTAAACTCCTTTGCAAGGCTTCACCGATGAATTTATGCCCAAACCCCCTACTGTTTTAAACTGCAACAAATGTGCCCTGACCTTCACAACATTTTCTTAAACTGACCACCTCTATTGGTGAGCTGCCATGAAAAATAAGAAAATTAGGCATGTGACTGTCTATTGCTCAATAGTACAATTTATTGACCATTTTCCACCTTATTTTTGGTTAAATCCAATTCATATATTTGACACGGATTGACCCAATTTGCTCCCAAATTTATTAGCCACGATGTTTGAAACCGACTATAAACAGCATGTACATATAATATTGTACACACTCACATGTATTTACATATATCAGTTGCAAATAAATGAAAATTCAACACAGCATGGTGGTGACTGGTGAGTTTGGTTGCATAACTAATGATGGTGATAGTTGACCAGTTTATTTTGCTTTTATGGATTTTTGGTCTTTCTTGCAATTTGGCTCCACTGTAGTTTTGCATGTAGGGTTGATGGCTAGTGCAACTGGTAATGGTAATTGCTGGCGTGTTTTGTTGTAGAGTGGGTTTTTTATGTTTGAAAGCTGAATATTGCATTTGTAGAGTGGGTTTTTTATGTTTGTTGATATAATCCACAAATTGGACGATGGGTTCATTGATAAAGGTGATGGTAGCAATCCTGGTGCTGGGGGCCAGTGGATTTTGTAGAAATAGAAACTGGGTATAGGAATTATGGATTTTGGTTATGGAAAGCTTCTAGGATGGGGTTTTTTTTGTCGATAAGTCTAAGGGTAATAAGGTAGAAGAAGACTTCTAGGATCTTAGGTAGAAAAATGTGACACTTGGTTTGATTTTCCACAGTTAAAAGTTGCAAGATTTGCAGAGAAATGGCTGCTAGACGGTCCAGACAACAATTAAGGGTTTAAATAGTTAAACTCAAGGCCAATAGGTAGGGAAAGGGGTTAGGTATTATTGAAGCTTAATTTACTGGGGTTGTGGGATGGAAACTAAACTTTTCTAGTGCTGTGAATTGTAAACCGAAAATTGTGATTTGAGAAAGAACAAGGAAAGGACAAGAACTCTAGGAATCCCTCCAAGAACTTCTTAGGAATAACCCTGAGGAAAGGCTACACTAAGCATCACAAAATCACAAAAGCTTCACGCAAATTCTATTAAAAAACAACTGCCTTAAATAGAGAGATTGCAAAAGTATTTACAGGGCTGCTCTTTCTCCTAATTTTAATAGGACTATGACGTAAAATTAGAGAACTTTGACTTGTTCACTACTGGACTATTAAGCCTAAATAAAACCACGTAATGACCCAATAACATGACTTATTAGATGACCCCTGGCCATGGGCTACCCCAACAGCCCATACCAAGCGAGGTTCAAAATTACCAAAGACCACCTAGCCTAATAAAAAACTACTATAGTTACCCTATAGCATCCTAACCCATAAAACACATTACAGTAAAACACAAATTGATCCAATACAAGTTTTGAAAACATCCAAAGCATGCTCTATGTGAAATTCCAATTTTTCTATTTTTCTCATTTTCATACTCTTCATCATTCTCCCCGCATTCGAAAAAAAAACTCAACCTTGAGTTTTGTAATGTTAAAGTATGAAAAAGCATGAACCTTGACCTCGAGTCCATGAAAATGGGGAATTCTATAGTTAAGTTGATGCAAGTGTGCCCTTTGGAAGCAATAATAATAAGAAGAAGGAATCTAGCTTGCCTATCATCGCCTTGAATTTATTTTCTTTAGTTTGACTTCTTCCGTTTCGAAACCTTTATCATTGAATTTCTCCTTGCTTTCTGCATTTGTCATAGCAATATCGATTTTCATTTCCTTCCTGTGGTCTTGCCAATCTGTATAAAAATTTCAATTTGCTAGTCACTATGTAATATCTATTCATGGCATTGCCATGTTTTTAACATTTGAAAAAAGTGAAACATGATAATTGCACACTGTAGACGGATATTTATCACCTTTCCAACAAGGCAATGGTATCCATCTAGTGAGCTATGTCTTTCGAATTACAAAGCACATATCTCGCGCCTAAAAAAGGCAATTAAAATATGATATTTCCAATTTTCTGTCATATCAATTAAAGATTATGGTAAATAGTTCCAACAAAATTGTGATGTCCAGCCTTGGATATTAAATGGAAGGGGAAAACTATTCATGCCACTGTCATGTTTTTAACATTTTAACGAAATGCAAAATGATAATTGCGCACTGTAGAAGGATATTTATCACCTTTCCAACACGGCAATTGTATCCAAGATGAATATATTTAAAGTCAGAATTTTCAGGATGACAAGTGAGGAGTTTCAGCCCTTGTTCCAATGATATCTGCCTTCTAGATGCTGGGGTTCTTTACATGGAGTTCAACTCAATTTTCAGATCAGCCAACAAGGATGCTAATTTATAGGCCAGTAAAGAAGAAATCTCTTTGGAGTCAATATCATATTGTTTTTTGCATCCAATGCTCTAATGGAGGTTATTGTGTGCTGTTTTGCTGATGTCATTTTAGTGCTTGTAGGCTCTTGTGGCCTTCTTCTTCTTTTTTTCCCTTTAGCATCACTCCTCATCCCCAGCTTCTTCTCTAATTCCTTTGAATGCATTTTTATTTTTATTTCTTTGAATAATATATTGTCATTTCTTAAATTTTACCAAAAAAAAATTATAACAATAATAAATTCCGTAATTTCACCTACCCACGAGGTGGCCCAGTGGTAAGGGCAAGCAAGGAACTGTGTGGTGAGACGCACGGTCTCGGGTTCGATTCCTCCTGAGATTAAACTCATGATTTAAGTGGGGAGTCGTGGTGGTGGGTTGCTGTGCTAGCTGCCTACAGGAATTAGTCCCACCAAAGGTGGGGACACCCCCGTTATTAGAAAAATAAAAAAAATTCCGTAATTCCAATTAGATTCCAGAACTTTAATTTGAATAAATTCTTTTCAATTCGCCCTTTTGTCTAGAAGCAAACGTGAGATCTAGTAGATATCAAGGTATTAGTCCTGGTATTGGCCATGGAAATGGTAGAAGAAATTATCATAAGTTGATCATTAATGGGAGAGTGAATCTTAAAGTATATCTTTTTTTTTTTTTGGCTAAGCAAAAAAGGTGGGAAGGGTTGACCAACGTAGTAACGCCCTTGGGCGTGACCATAAGGGTTCCCATCTATTGCAAAATATTCAGTTTGAGTCATAACTACTGACCTGGGAAGGGTGAGCCGCAACCCCACCGAAGTGCAAGCGACATTTAACCCCTTCTCAACAGCATATGGTTCACACAACTATTACCACAAGCGGCTTCAAACACGCGACTATTGAGAAAAAGAGCATGATTTTATGCCTAGCTACTAAAGCCAACTCAACTACCACTCTGGTGGTTACAGTATATCTATGCTGGGAAACACATGGTAAATCTAACAGGTCTAATTAGCTTTAATCTTATTCAAAAGGAAAAGAGAATTAACACAAGGTGGTGAATTTAATCGGCCCTTCTCAATATCGAATGGAAATTAAAAACCTTAGATTGCTAATTTTATTTTACTGCATCATAAAATAAAGGATACACCATGGAAGGTGCTTCTTTGAGACATTAGGTAACTAACAAGTGCCAAGCAGTTTGCAGCCCCTAACTTGTCAAGTCAGACTATTAACAAGGAGATGTCTTGAGAAAACCTTTTAGGAAAGTTTTATTTGTTGAAACCATAACTATACCTATGTCCTAGCTTGAGGGAATATGACTAGCATCAGACTGGTACAAGGTCAATATCTAGACACTGTAATGATATTTTTACCGTTTTGCTTTCATAAACCCGTATTAGTGTCTGAGTTGGCTCGTTTGAATCAAAAGAGCAAAGAAGCCCATATTCTTTTCTTATTATCTATCACTTGTGACTAGTGGTACATGGGAAAATAATGTATTCCACTAATGTGTGAATTTCATTTTTTTATTTTTTATTTGGTAAGTATCAATATGTGGATATATAACATCATCCTTAAACTATAACATCCGTTGAAAAGTTTATGTCTATTGTAGTTAAACTTTAAATCAGTCATCATACAATGTGGACTACCAAGAGATTTTTGAAATGTCTTCAAGTTTCTCCAGTCAAACCAAAGCAAACACAGAAGCATAGTAATGAAAGGCAAGGAACAAGCAAGTGTTGAAGCAAACAAGAACACAAGAGAAAAGCACTAGAAATTCTTGCAATAACTTACTGCAAATCGTTGACACCGCGTGAAGTTCTGCGTTCAACATTCCTAACTGACAATGGCTCGTCCCCCAATGAGAACTGCTTTATTTCAACTCTCTGCACATAATCAGGTTTCTTTAGATTGTCAATGACTGGCTGAAGCAACCCAATTATCCAATTCTCAAGTCCAGGTCTATAGACCTTCCACAACTTCCCCAAAACCATGTTTACCCATTCCACAGACTCTTTCCTTTGCAAATCCTTCTCAAGGAACAAAGAAAAGCTTGTGGGAACCTGAGGCCAAGTACCCGGCCGACCCTCAGCGCCGGATTTATTCCTCCTCCTGGAGGTCCAAAGTTTATCAAAAGCAACCCCAAAAAAGAAAAAGAAGACGAACAATCCTACAATATTCCGATTAATGGGAGGAGACGGGATGGGATGTATGACCCCTAGTTGCGTCCTTAGCTTATCTACAATAGGGTCTTCTTGGAAGTTCGTGAAATTTGAACCCATACCCATATGAATGGACTCTTGAGACAATTCTGCATGATCCAATTCGTCCGAGAACCGCTTTACCACGAATTTTTTTGCTCCCAGCCTCGCAGAATTGGCAAGTTCTATATTCAAATTATGGTTTCCGCCGTCAGTTGGAACCATACATGCCTGAACAATCGATTGCCGCCGGGAAATCTCACGAGAAAGAATTCCAACAAATTTTTTTCTTCTTCTTCTGGGGCAATGAATAGTAAGTGGGAAATTCAAGTTCCTTCGACTCAGTAGCAGTATTTCATCATCGATTTTACATGGGCAGAGTGACGGCGAAAGGTGCAGACTTGATAGGAAAATCATTTAGTATAGGAAACTTGAGAGCCCCAATTGGTACAATCGGGGCATGAAATGAGCTGGTAAACATTAATTCAGAGCCAGGATTGTCCTTTTAAGAACCCTAAGGAAGCGGTACCAAAACAATGGAACTAGTCGTACTTGAATGGGACTCATGAGCGATGGCTGATTACTAGATGAGAAATCCACGATTTACCATTCTTCAATAAAATCTCAGCCTGGAATGGATAGTTAAGATGCAGTTAAAACCGGAATGAAATTGAGAGAAGATGAATTCGCGTAGAGAAGGTGTTCTGTAGAGATGACGAAAGACAGATAAGCAAAATTATTCTAGAGAGAGAAAAGGAGGAATATGGAGATAGAATGAGAGAAAGTTAAAGGGGTATGGGAATTGTTTGATACATATGTACAATGCCAGAAAGACAGAGAGACCCGGCCAGGAGCGTATGAAGAGAAGACGAGACGAGACGACAGGAGCTGTTTTATTATAATATATAAGAGGATCGCGGTGCTTTTGCTTCAAAGCCTCAAAAAAAATTGCGGACGACGACGATGACGACGTGGATAAACAAATAAAAAAGTCTCTCTTTCGAAGCCGTGCACGTGGGTCGGAGAGCCGACGCGGTTCCTCACCCCTCTGGTAAATCATTCACGTGTCATTTTTACTGCAAAGGGAGAGTCCATTTGGTGGGTGAGTCATCGGTTGACGGTTGACCCATCACCGCAACTAGCAAAATTCTTACTCCAAATAAACTAAAAAATTAATCATGCTTACTGAAATTCGACTTGTATGGATTGTATTTAACTCATTGGACAATGTTAGCAAAAATTTTGCTAAGAACAATCGGTGGCTACGTTTGACAGTTGCGATTATTCGTACCATTTCTCAGGATAACAAATAGTTACTTGGCGACTTGCACTTCGACCATCACTTATATTTTGATGACATGTGTTCTGCACTTAAAAAGAGAAACTGTCAAATTAAAAAAGAAGAATAACTAAGGATTAAAAATTTGACAAATAGTTATACATCTAGAGTTTCTTCCTCCACACTTCTCATGCCACTTGTCTCTTTATTTATTTATTTTAATTTTGGGAGTAAGCTAGAGCTCTGTCTCTCTAAAGTATTGATCTCCCATGTCCATAACCCAGCACCATCACCAGTGTCCTGCATAACTTCCTTACTTAAGGGTGTTTGGATGGTGGCGTTTTTAATAGTTTATGACTCAAATTTATGAGTTTTTAAACTGTGTTTGCCTCCCACTCAAATAAGCAACTTTTTAATCCCAACTTAAGCTTGAACCATGTAAATATGTGGCCTTTTGAAACTAGCTTAAGCTGATAGTTTATACCATTTTTAAAAAATAATCCAAACACACCCTTAATTCCTGAACTTGTCCAACCTAGTTCACAACAGCAATAAGCTTCAACAAACTTCAAGTATCTCTACCGCCTCTACTTTACTAGTGGTATTGTAGAAATAATAGGAGAGAGATATAGAAAGAGAAGAAGAACCCTAAAACATAATATCTGTATCATAATGTATTGTATTGATAAGTACAAAAAAAGACGAATGATTACATTGAGAAGGAGACTCTATGTAAGAAAACTAATCCTATAAGGAAACCGTATATTCTAATCTATAAGAAAATCATATATTCTAATCTACAAGGAAACCATATGTTATAATATCCCCTCAAACTCAAGTAGGTAAGATAACAGCTTGAGTTTCGAAACGCTGTCATGAAAACAACAAATAATGCCATGAATAGTTTAACAAGCCAAGAGAATTTCGAAAACGAAAGAGGATCTAAATGATCCATAGAGACTCAGTGAGATAGGAGCCATAGTGATCCAACAAAGCTCAGTGATGAGACACGTAAGGTGTCTGAAGAAGAATTACGGCTTGTGAGGGTATGTGGCAAAATAAGATTGCTTTCAACGAGAGCAATGGATGACTAGCTCATTGACTGAAAAACAGAGTTCAGCGCTCGAAGCAAACGCGTACTGAGATGGATGAGGGGTTCATTGATTGGGAGCCTTAAGTTCAACCCTTTTAGTTGGCATATACTGAGATGATAAGCTCTAAAAAAGAACTCAGACGAGAGGCTTGGAGATGAGCTCTAAAGGCTGACACTGTGCGTGTATAGTGAATGATAGAATGGATGTGGGCTCGGTTGTTAGAGACCAAAACTAATGACACAGACTCGGTGCTTGAGGAACCAAAAATGAATGAAGGGCTCGATGATTGAGAGCCAGAAATCGACGTGTGGATTCACAATGGATTGATTGGGCTTAGTGGTTGGAAAACCAAAATTTATGATACAGACTCAATGCTTAAGGAGCCAAAAATGAATGAAGGGCTTGGTGATTGAGAGCCAGAAATCGGTGCATGGATGCGCAACAAGATGGATGAAAAGCTCATTGATTGCAAGTCTAGACTAGTTGCGGAAGCGTGGTATGATTGCTTTAAGAAGAGGCTACAAATCGGTGGCTCTGATACCATGTTAAAATAGCTCTAATACCATGTTCAAATAATGAGATAGAGAGATAGAGAGAGAAGAAGAACCCTATAATAGAATATTTGTATAATAATGCATTGTATTGATAGGTTCAAAAGGTGAATGAACAAGTAATAGATAATAAAAAACTAATCCTATAAGGAAACCATATAATTCTAATCTATAAGGAATGAAATCATATATTCTAATCTATACAAAAACCATATATTCTAAATTTTTAACAAGTATGATAAAGGTGGTTTAACATTAAATGGGTATTTACCAAATGTCACTTAAAGAAAATAAATTTAGAACCAAGAGGCCAATATGGGTTCTAACTCTCAATTAAAGGCGTGTGCAGATCTGATATAGAGAAACATTAATATAAAAAAAAATGAACTATGTGAAATATTTTCTCCGTCGTCCCCATTATTCGACAACAACTTCTGAGCTGAACTAGCTACGAAGAGAACTTCAATTCTCAACCGCCGACTTTCCTCTTCTTCGTCATTCCCGACTCACCGCAACCGTCGTCGCCAAAGCACCAATCTCTCACGCACCGGTGATGGCGAAGATGAATCTGGTAGCAAATTTTTTATCTATCATTTTCTAGTTTGAGAAAGCAAATTAGTAATTAAGGTCGGAACTTCTAGTAATGTGAAGTCATGATTTAAATCTTACAACAATGCTGATGAAAAAAAAGAAAAAGAAAAAGAAAATCTCCTGGCCCTCAAAATAGTTTGTTTAATTTTCATAAATGCAGAAACATAAAACCCCGATCATTTGCTTCTAAAACATTAATGGAAAAAAAATATTTTATATTAGTGGTATGATGATAAAGCGAAAGAAATGCCCCTGAAAAGAAAAGTTATTTTTATTATTTTTTCTTCGTTCTCCCATCCGATTGCCTGTTAAACCATTTAAACTGAATGCCACGTGTCTATATAGCAGAGTACGTGTTAGAGAACGATTATTAGAGTGACCGATGCTAGCATTGCTCTTAATCTTTTGAGTTATGTTTGAATTCGACTTAATAAGTTTACATGGACTAGAAAATACCAAGTTAATTAAGCTCGGCTTTATTAGAACTCTAGTTTAAAATTGACTAGAAAATTAGACAAGCAAAAATTTGAACTCATTTTGAAATTCATTAAGTTTTCATTCTATACTTCAATAACTCATTACTCAGTTTGACTTGTTTGTGGGCATATTCAAAAGCGTATTTTTATTTTGGGTGGAGGCAACAACCAATATTTTGAAACTCCAACCGTTGGGTGAACCTAAAAAGTGATTGGGTTATAAGTCACTAGTTCAACTGTTAGTTTAACTAAAATCAAATCGGAGTTGAACTGTAATGTCATAAATATATTTAAATTTAAAAATAATAAATAAAATATGTATTAAAAATACAATAAATTTGCTAAATAAATATTAACAGAAAGCTAATATTAAATATGAGTAATGTTATACAACCAGAATATGTAACCAAAAAATATAACCAGAATGATGTGGCTGAGTTGTGGGCCTATCACTTTAAAACAAATAACTCACCAAGATGCATTTTAATTACAAAATTGCCACTGCCACATTATTCTGGTTCAAAATTCTAGTTATAAATTCTGAAAGAATAGCATTTTCCATTAAATATATATAACATCCCAAAGTATATTCTCAAGACAACCAATATTTTTTTGTTCATATCAATTTTATAAAGCTTATGATAGAAAACATTGTTTTTCCTTGGTCTGAGTGGTAGAAACTAGAAAACTTCAAACTTCTGACATTTGCATTGAGGCAAGTCAACCTTTGGTAGGTTCACTCATAACATTAGTTTATAGAGAATTACTTATTAAAAGAAATCTCATTTTTAAGAGTAAGGCTACTAAAATCTCATTTTTTTTTACCTAGTTTTCTAACCCTAGGCACAAGACACTAAATACATGCATGACCTATTCTCTTGTTTTAGAGTGTAAAAATGTGTTAAAAAAAATGAGATTATCTATAACATTTTCTTAAAATTAATAGTTGTTTGAAACTTGAGGAAGGGAAAAATAAAGGAAATAAAATAAGTGAAATAGAAATCTAGCAAAATAAAATTCAATTTTATTCTTTAAATTTAATTTTTCTTTCCTCTTAAGCTAGAAATTAAACAAATAAAAGATAAAAAATAATTATTCTCTTATTTTGTTTTCTTTTTTTCCCAAGTTCCTAACAACAATATTAGGGTATAAACTATGTAATAAATCAAAGTGCACAAACCTTTCTGATATTAAAAGTTAAGGGATGTGGAGTAGTTGAATAAATAACAAATGAGTATAGTGTGTGAGATCTAGTCTCCAGGCATCTAAACTCAACACCTTTACTAAATAGACCTTGCCTCCTCTTATTACAAGTTCATCGCTTTATGTTTGCTTAAAAACAAATGCATATCTTCTAAACCTCTAGATCTAGCTAGATAAAACTAGGTCCTAATCACATTACAAATATATAGTTGGAAATAGAATAATACTAAGCATAATTGTGTTCATCTACACAAGTAATAGACTCATACATTAATGTAATGCATCTGCTCATGTAAATAAATGATGTATGCAAGTAATCAAATTACTGCCATGGCTTACCAAAGTTTTAATTTGGTGCCAGAAACAATTTCATTCATTACCAATATTAATTAGTGATTTGAATAGTGTTTCTGATATATGAACCCTTAAATAATTGGCTGAGTTCAATGCTCTTCATAAATAACTTAAGGTCAAAAGTCCGTTAAAATGCTGCAAGTTTGTTTCATGATGAGTACCTCTATCAAACTTATCTTGATTTGTGTGATTAAAACTCTTCAATTCACAACCAAAAATAAACAATAAAAGCACAACATGAAAGTTTATAAATCAAAACTTTAAAGGGCAAATTATAGTAGTGGTCCGCATAGTTTCACCTTTGCTTTAATTTGGTCCTTGTTGTTTCAATTGCAAGAAATATAACCCTCGATTTTACAAAAACCTACACAATCAATCTAATTTTTAATGTTCGTCTCACAAATAGACGGAATAAACATACGTGCACTTCCGGTGCCGTTTTATTAGGGTAAAAAGGTACAATTACCATTAGCATCCTTCTGCCCTAACCAATCTCCCGTATAGTTATATATGTATGTATATCACTAAATAACAAAGATGCAAAAAAAGAGGGAAAGAGGGAAAGAGGGAAAAAGTTGGAAGAAAATTGAGCACATTGCTGCTGAAGATGGATATTGTTGTTTGCCATGGTGAAAAAATGTCTAGGTTGTAGACTTCTTGGACTGACCACAACCTAGGGAGAAGGTTTATGGGTTGTCCACAATATGGGGTAAGACTTCATTTGGTTGTATAAATATTGATGTATTTCATGATTTTACATTTACTGTTAGGACTGTTTTTGCATAGTGTCGGTGCATAGAGCTTGTTTGTATGGGTTGACCCCCCTGTGTGCTTGAGCTAGGCAAATAATTTCATGATTGCTTAGACGGACAAATGTACTGCAAGAGAAGTTGCAAGTGTGCAGAGCAAGGGAGAAATGGTTCATTATGTGTATGGTGATATCATGGCTGTTTTTTTGGTGGTGGCAAGTGAAACCAGGTGGAGATGGGAATGGCAATGGCAATGGCAATGGCAATGGGAAAGGGGATGGGAAGTATATGCAACTGGGTAGAATTGTTGTTGGGTTGTTTTGGTTAGGATTGTTAACTAGTAAATGGCAGACATGGAGGTTGTATGTAATGTAAGGTATGTGTTTTACAGTGACAATGTATTAGGGAGTGAATTACGTAATTCGATAATCTGTTCTTACTACATGATAGTTGGCTTCAAAGAGTTTATTCTATTATGTATTATAATAATTGTAATTGGGCCTTTTCGTCTATCCCATTTCATTGCCATACAAAATAAGGAAAGAAAAAAAAAAATCATGGCACCAAATTAACAAAATCTATTCACAAACAAACTACATTACAATGGCCAAAACATAATATCAGTACATTTTCATTACATATGGAAAACCAACAACATATGGCATAAAACATGTTTTTCATGCCACAAAATATTGTCCAAACATGGCACAAAATAACAAAATCCATTCATCATTACTATTCAGGATTGGGCACACTTGCTTTGTTG